>JAZGTN010000082.1:0-1200000 GCA_037783415.1 Leptasterias polaris | reverse complement strand
AACTGCTGAATACCGCATTGTTTGACCACTCAAGCGTGAAGCACACATTCTTGCACAACAGAAAGCTTTCGTTCAAAAGTCATTTTTACAAACCCCATTATCTCCTTGAAGACATTGTTTTACAGCAAAATAAGTACCGTATTTTCCTGCGGATAAGACGCGTCTTATCTGACTTTTTAGACCCCCAAAACATCGGTGCGTCTTATCTTTCGATGCGCCTTGTCTGCTGACGATTGATTTTTTTTTGATGATCACTGCGTAAAATAATACCTTTATTTTGTCCAGTTCAAATCAACGGTCTTTGTGTGAAGAATCCTTACTCAATAATGCGGTCAAACAAGGCTCAACTATCCAGACACTGAGACCGTATTTTCATTTCAACAATGCTGCAATCCCCCAGACTGTCCTTTCATTCCAACAATGCCGCAACGTGTTGATCCCCCATGAACCGTGCTTTCATTCCAACAATGCCGCAATGCGTTGGTGCTTTCGGTCCAACAGACGTCGGCGTCGTACAAACGTTTTTCTGTGTGGCCGCGTAATCGTTTCGAAAATGCTGCAATCACATTTACTGTCAATGCTGTTGTACAAACGGCATTCACCCAACCTCTATTGTGTGGTGAACTTTGAGGGTTTTTATTGTACAGAACATCTCCGAAGTGTGCTTTAGGCTTGACGTACTATTTAAGGATGGGATAATAAAGTACCAATGTTTGTTGGCCTACCTATACGAATTGCACTTTCGTTTGTTTGATTAAACGTTCAAATATTCATTTGAGAGATGGTTCATGTGTCTGTTTCGTTTATTTCATTTATCAAATAAAAAAATGATCCTTGAAAACAAGGTAATGATCCTTGAAAACAAAACTAACATTATTAAAGAAGAGGAGAGATGTTTTAAACAAATATCTTATGAACGAGATTATAAGTTTGAAATAAATAAAAAGAACTTTAAAACATAATCTTATGAATGAGATTAACAAATTAAAGGTTTGAAATAATGGAAAAGATTTTTATATACAAAAAAAAAAACATTACAAAAACTGAAACAAATATATAAATGAAACATTTTGTTACGTCTTCCCGGGTGTGACGGGATTATTTGCGTAAGGTAGGCCTATATATAAAGGCGACGCTAGTTTTGGTATTAATCACCGGTAGAGGACGCAACATCTACTGGCTCGGAGGGACTTAGACTGGTAACCTGTCTTTATCAGCAAGGATCCTCGTTGTGGGACGTCGGATGTTCAGGCTAGGAGGGCCTGGGTTCGTGTTGCAATATCTTCAGACAGTGCATGGACCATCGTTTCTGGCCGCTGATTGGCTCGTTGTTCTCGGTGACATGAACGCCACTCCATGCTGCCCAAGAAACGGCTTTGAACACATCCTAGGCCCTTTCAACTCCGGTCCCATCAATGACAATTCAGTGAGACTCCTCTCCTTCTGTGCCTCACAGAACATCTCCGTAACTAGCAGCTGGTTCCGTCGTCGCAACATTCATAGAGTGACCTGGATCTCCAATGACGGTCGCACATGTAAAGAACTTGACCACATTCTTGTTAAGAACCGGAGCATCGTGAAATCCTACAGGGTATACAGAGGAGCTGAAGCACCTGCAAATACAGATCACCGTCTGCTAATTGCAAAACTCGCAATCACCCCCTGCTTCCACTCTAAGAAGCCCAGTACACCCTTATACGACGTGGAACGAGCTACCAAGGACAAATCCCTGGCATCAAGATATTCGGTGTCTATCCGAAATAGGTTCCAAGCCCTAGGCGATCTTCCTGATGATGTGGAGTCTGCTTGGTCTTGCATCAGCTCTACCATCCGCGAAACAGCCGACGAAATAATCGGGAACAAGAAACGCTTCACTCGACGTCCTTGGCTCACCGAGGAAACTCTCCAAGTTTTGGACGAAAAATCAAAAGCCAGACTGAACAACCAACACACAGAGTGTAGACGCCTGCAAGGAGTCTTCCGAGCCATGGCAAAGCATGACAGGGAAGTTTACTTGGAGAACCTCTCCAAGAGCATCGACAACAACTTCTCCCACCAAAACCTCAAAGCTGCATACAAAGTCATCAAAGAACTCCGCCCAAAATCTGAAAGGAGCGTGAACTCGACCATAAACAAGTCCAATGGTTCTCCCTGCTCATCTGACGAGGAATCTCTAGACAGATGGAAGGAGCATTTTGAAGCTGCCCTTAACCACCCACCAGCTCCATCTTGTCCAGACCTGGACATTCCAGTAGCTCCTCCAATAGACCTCGAGCCTGAGGATGCTCCCACCCTCGAAGAGGTGAAGTCAGCCATCAGAAAGCTAAAGAACGGTAAAGCAGCTGGTCCCGACCACATCCCCCCTGAGCTCTTGAAGTGCGCCATCGACCCGATCAGTGCTGTTCTCCACAAGCTCTTCCTTCAGGTATGGCGATCAGGAAAAGCCCCGGCAGAGTGGAAAGAGGGCATCATAGTTACATTATACAAAGGGAAGGGCCCCCGCACTGACTGCA
The DNA here is from genome assembly GCA_037783415.1 of Leptasterias polaris. Classification (NCBI taxonomy): domain Eukaryota; kingdom Metazoa; phylum Echinodermata; class Asteroidea; order Forcipulatida; family Asteriidae; genus Leptasterias; species Leptasterias polaris. The sequence continues at coordinate 1,197,487 of JAZGTN010000082.1, read as the reverse complement.
GCAGCTACCGGCCCATCACGCTTCTATCAGTTCCAGGGAAGGTTTTTGCTCACGTCCTCCTGGCCCGGTTGAACCCCCTGCTTATTGAGCACAGACGACCAGAGCAATCTGGTTTCACGGCTGGTCGCTCCGCCATGGATGCCATTCTCGCCCTTCGTCTGCTGTCCGAGCTGCATCACGAGTTCCAACAACCCTTTTCAGTGGCCTACGTTGACCTGAAGGCAGCTTTTGACTCGGTCGATAGGAAAGCACTTTGTAAAGCCCTCCAAGGCATAGGAGTTCCAGACCATCTCCTCACTCTCATCAAGGATCTCCATACCAGCACCACCGCTAGGGTGCGCCAAGGAAGGAATACCTCCGAAAGCTTCCCCACAAGATCTGGTGTAAGGCAGGGCTGCATCCTGGCACCCTCCCTTTTCTGCCGTGCGATGGACTGGATCCTTGATAGGGCTACTATGGTAGGGATCACCGTCGGTCAGTCCAGGTTTTCAGACCTGGACTATGCAGATGATGTCGCTCTCGTCAGTAACAATACCAACAATCTGAATACCGCAATCCAGTCTTTTCAGAGCGAGGCTGCCTACCTTGGCCTCAACATCTCTTGGCATAAAACGAAAATGCAAACTCTAGGTCCGGGCGGCTCCGGCACTCCTTCTCCTTCTCATGTTGTGGTGAATGGCCAGTCTGTCGACATTGTGGAGGATTTTGTATATCTGGGAAGCAAGATCTCCAACACTGGACGCAGTGAACCCGACATCCTCAGACGCCTCGGTCTCGCTTCATCCGCTATGAACAGCTTACGCAGAATTTGGAGGCTAAAGAGTCTGAAACTCACCACCAAGCTGGGCATATACCGGACATGTGTCATTCCCGTCCTGCTATACGGCTCAGAAACCTGGACCCTTCTCAAACCCGACCTCAGAAGACTTGAGTCATTCCACCAGAGGTCTCAACGCTCAATCCTCGGCATCCAGTGGTTCAATTTCATCAGTAACATCGAGGTCACCCACAGGACAGGACTGCCTACCATCAACTACCATATCCAACGTCGCCGCACCGCCTTCTTCGGTCACGTCGCTCGCCTGGCTGACAACATCCCAGCCAAAAGTGCTCTGGGCATCGCCGTCGATTCCAGGCGAGGCAAACCACCAGGTCCCGGCTGGAAGAGACCCCGCGGTCGTCCCAGGTCATCCTGGCAAGAACAACTGGGTCGGCCAAGCGTGATTGACGGCATGTGGGACGAAGCTGTAGGACGTGGGCACAGGAGATCGGCGCGACGGACCTTTGCTGTCTATGCGGACGAGTGAGTGAGAGTGAGTGATTGGGCTAGACTTCATATTATTAACAATGCACAGCGTTGGCTGAATGGATGGACGAAGGTCGGTATCAATTTACGTTGGTCTTTTCTGCATGGCTCTACACGCCCATGTGGTTACGGTTTCATTCATGCTTCGAATAGTGTGAACGCTCCAAAAGGCAACAAAATGACGTCTTTGTGTCAATGTACCGACACCGGGTGGCGCCTGGTGTTCTTCTGTGTGCTGTTAAACATGCGTCTTATGCGGCGGTGCGCCTTTTCTGTTGACGTTTGAATTTTTTGGGGGTCATTTTAGGGTCCTGCGTCTTGTCCACCGAGCGTCTTATCCGCAGGAAAATACGGTAATAAAAAAGTTCTCAATTATTAAATTCCCTTTCATATTATCAAAAAATCATTGAGATCGGTCAATAAATGTCAAAGTTCTTTGTTTTTCTTTCCTCGGTGTGATCTGTAACCTCAAACACTTTTTTGTACACAACCATAATATGGCGCTCCGTAGGTGTTTGGCATTTCGGATCTTTCAACTCCAATTTGAAGAGATTGCAAAATAGCAACCTTATTTTATTTTACCATCATCTTTCCCTTTCCAATGATGGTAAGCTTGGGTATGGAGGGTGAACATGGACAAAACTGCAGCTTTATTACAAATGGCCTTTGTGCTCAGGCTTGAGTGTTTTTTTGTGTGTAAGCTTGGTCGACTAAAGTCGCCAATGGTAAGGAAGAGGGGGTACTAGTGCAGTCGACTAAAGTCGCCTATGGTAAGGAAAGGGTTAAAGTGAGGACGTACCTTTGGTAATTACTCCAAAAATTAATGAGCATACAAATTTACTTGGTTAAGAGCACTGGTGGGATGTTGGTTGTTAGAAACAACACCCTTTTGAAGTATAAAGTTTTAGAGAAAGAGGTATTTTTTCACCCCAAATTTGAATCTGGGAAGGGCTTTACATGTAGGCATGAAGCTTTTCTCAGGCATCTGAAAGCACACAATGCTATGCAACAATGGAGTTTTTTCTTTCATTATTTTTTCTCGGCAATTTTGATGACCAATTGAGCCCAAATTTTCACAAGTTTTTTATTTTATGTAGATGTTGGGATACACCAAGTGAGGATACTGGTCTTTGACAATTACCAAAAGTATACCCTGCCTTTGAGTCTGAAGTTTAAATGTCAGTGTACCGTCTATTTCATAACAAGGTAAACACCACACGAATCAATCCTGATGCATTATAAATAATAATCCATTCAATAAAGTTTCACCGTTTACCCGGAGCGCTCTGTTGAGAAGACTCTGTGTCTAATTAAATATTCATGTCTACTTCAGTCCAATAACAAGCCTGCAGGATACAAGAGCAGGTTTATGAATATTCATTAGATTGAGAAGAGGTGCATTCATGTAGGAGGGACGACAATACATACAATCTATGTACAATGTGTAGGCCCCTATAGTAAAAGACTTTACAAAAATACTGTATAATTAAAAAATCATGCCTACTTCAGTCCAATCACAACCCCCCCCCCCCCCCCCCCGAGATACAAGGGCAGATTGATGAATATTCATTAGGTTGACAAGAGGCACAATAGGTAGAGATGATCATACAATCAATCATACAAATTGTACAGTACATGTACATGAATGCACAAATACTGCCACTATGTACAATGAGATTACATTTTGAGTATTGATTACCCCAAGCATGAAATTCATGAATAAAATGTGCAAATATTCATGAGCGCAATACAGTGGTTGTGGATAGAAAGGCTACATTGCATAATTTATGCAAAGTGACCATGGTCAGAGGTCTTTCCAATCATTGGATAAAAACCGATGCATATTCATTTACCCTATACCACACATGCTCAGAGTGTTGGCAAATTACCCCCATTTCAACATGAGTTGTTTGTTAAATGGATTATGAATCACACATACAGTGTTACAGTACAGTAACAGTAAACCAATAACAAACCATTCACAAACCCCTCCTCCGCATGATTAAACTTCTTGATAATTTCAATCGTCAAAATTGAAAGTTGTGTAAAGAATTCCATTAAAAATGAAAACCAGAGACCAAACAAGTATTACCGAATGTTAAAAGCATGTTTTCAATACCATGGAATTATTAAATGTTGATTATTATGTTCTTGGGGTTTTTGTTTGTTTTTTTGTTTTGGGGTTTTGTTTTTGTTTTTTGATTGTTTTTGTTTTTTTGGCATGACTATTTCCATTAATGAAACTTTTTAGGAACTCACTGCCTAAACATCAAAGGATTCAGGGGTGAATCTTTTAATTTGCCCCAAAGCTGGAGTCCCGAAGCTGGAGTTATTTTCAATTTTTTCGAGCAAAGTACAGAATTATACTGTGAAACACCACACTTGATTAATATTGATCTGAAAACTCACTGAATAGGGCTGATACATTCATTCCTGTACCAATCCTCCAGAGAAATAATATTTCCACTTACTGTTCTACTCACAGAGATAGCATTTGAATACCTTGCAAACCACCCTTCTTAATTTCAATTCCCAGTCTTGTAAAATAACTCTGACATTAATTTCCTGCAGTGCACCCTTCAGTACGTCCGTGAATTGGATGTTGCCATTTAAGAGTGAAAGCGACTTTGAGTTGATCACATTTCAATCCCATTCAATCTCAATGATATACACCACCAACAATCAAACAATGGTGTCGTGAGATCCTAGTTACAAATTGGATATTCGGTTGAATCTTGGTTTCACAATCACATCTATTTAGTGTGCGCAGTGGTGTGCTCTTGCTGGGGTTTGTTTTTGGGGGTCTTGGTGCCCCTTCGATGTAAGGGCCTTTTGCATTTAATGAAAATGGTCTAGTTGCCCTCTCCAAAGGCTTGCAACAGGCATACTTTTAGGCCTGGATGCCACAAAGACCATGGCCTCTGTTGCCTTGGTCTTGGCCTTGGTGCCCCTTCAAAAAGTCCCCCCCAATTTTTTGTTTTTGCAATGGTCCTGCCCTTTGCAAAAATGCAAACGGTCCTGTCATCTCAAAGATGACAGTCTACAGACCTCAAAATCACAAAGCAACAAGACTCAAGGCGAGTTGTCAGTATTTCCATAATGATTTGTATTGTGACATCACAGTCACGCTTTACTTAGCATTTGAGATCGATAAATACTTTAAGAACAATCGTAGCTCTTTGTGAAATCGGCCCCAGGCCTGCTCCTCGATCAGAAAAAACCTAACAGACCAATGTTTAACATTCCTTTATAAATCATGTATAAAAAACACCTGTATATAGACAAATCACATATTGTTTTATGACCCAGGCCAATGAGTATTTGAGACGGTGAAGAACCCCGAGGAACATTTCAAGCTTTGTGATAAATTACCGTGGTGTCCCAGCAGGATCGCAAATGTTACAAAACCCTGCCTTTCCATCACATAATCCTTTGTTCAGACACACTGTGCCAACAGCTGTAGATTTATAAACATGGATTTAGTTTAAGTACAAAAGTATAAAACATTGTTTGCAGTCTCAAGACATTACAACACCGCCATATAAAAGTGTAACTACAAATCAGTCATACGGTTATGACTTATTACAATTTACCCCAGGGCAGGCATTAGACTTTTAAGCAGACAGTTGATGTGATTAAAGACTCGTGGTGTAACGATGGCGACGGCCAAACAAGGGAGCAGCTCAAATCTGTTAAATGTCAACAGCCAACAATGAATTCAGGCTAGTATGACATTTACACAACTGTTCATAAAATATTAAAAAAAGTATGATTTGAACAGTGAAACTAACAAGAAAGTGTAGTAGTCAGGGTTTGCCCTTAACTTGTTCAGTGACTATCCAGCAGGACCAATGAGCTTGCTGTTTCACTAATCCACCAGCTACTAAATATGGATACTTTTAAACACTGAACTAGTCTGTCAGACCAGCTGGAGAGAATTTTAACTGGTCCTCAGGTGTTATAACTAGCAGTCTGCCCGCGGACCCCTGTTAAGGGAGAACGCTAGTAGCATCAGTGGTTTTGTCAACAACAAAAATTGATGATCTGCACGTTTCATTTCAGTTTTACCGACACCAATGTGTACATACCAATTCAAACATTCTTAACAACTTAGACTAATTTCATTGGTCACTATACTTTACAAGGTTAAAAAGTTCACCAAAGTCCATTTTTCATATTTTGATCATACTTTATAGGCATTTTGGCAAACTTGAGTAAGAACAATACAGAGCCGCCAAGATTTGCATCTTGCAATCAGGAAGATTCTGTACAACAATTTTAGGGAGATATTTGGAATTACATTAAACATTTAACAGGGAAAGCTCTTCCAAAATCAGGGAGATATTTGATCAGAACAGGGAAAGATTGGTTTATTTTCAGGGAGCCTTCTGCAGAATCAGAGAGAGTTGGCAGCTCTGACAATATGAGTTGGAACAAAATCCCTGACAAATGACAAACAAAAATTTGGTATTTTCTTGAAAATAAAAAAACTTTTTAACTTCAATTTTCACAGGCTAGGTCGATTGTTTAGTGTGTTTGAGAACTATCAAATTTGAATAAATATATGCTCTTTCAACCCCACCCCCCATCAATTTATTTGTAAGGTATACTATAGGGACTACCTCAAAACTTACAGAAATAAATTTTGCCCTTCATTTGCAACTTAAATTAAACGGAGTATTTTGTGCACACTGAATGTTTTTACATTGCAGAAGTAATTAATTGTTGAGCAGCAACTGGGCCCTACTTCATAGAGCTGCTTATGCACAAAAAGTAGCTAAGTACAACAAAACCATGCTTACCAGAATAAGGTTACCAGCCAAAATACCATTCAACATGTATCAATTTTGACCGATATCCTGATGATTTTTGCTTGCTTAGCAAAAAAATTGTTAAGCACTATTATTTTACTGCTTAAAGGCACTGGACACGTTTGGTAATTATCAAAGACCAGTATTCTCACTTGGTGTATCCCAACATATGCCTAAAGTGACAAACCTGTGAAAATTTGGGCTCAATTGGTCATCAAAGTTGCAAGAAAATAAAGAAAGAAAAAACACCCTTGTTGCACAAATTTGTGTGCTTTCAGATGCCTGAAAAAGGCTTCAGGCCTGAAGTCTTTTTCAGATTCAAATATTTAGTGAGAAATTACCTCTTTCTCAAAAACTACGTTACTTCAGAGGGAGTCGTTTCTCAAAATGTGTTAAACTATCAACAGCTCTCTGTTGCTCGTTAACAAGTAAGTTTTTATGCTAATATACATTTTGAGTAATTACCAAACGTGTCCAGTGCCTTTAAGCAGCTGTGAGAAGGTTGGGTCCAGGGCTCGATTTCACAAAGAGTTAAGATTGATCGTAACTGCAAATCCATCGCAGTTGCTTAGCAAAGAGTGATGTCACAATACAAATCACTATGGTAATTACTGATAACTCATCTTAAGATGAATCTTAGTGCTTTGTGAAATCGACCCCAGGTCATTTTGTGTAGCATTTTGCATTGTCATGCATAGGGAATAGCGTTGACTGACTTACCTTGCCAGTTGGTTGCTGGTGAACTGATTTAATCAAAGGCAACATTGTGCCTTGACGTTCCCTCCTCTCAACTACAGACCTGCAGCAGGAAACACACAAGGCAAAGTCAAACTGTATCTTTGCTTATATAAATAAAACTCATATGACAAAAACACATAATAAAAGGAATCACTTTGCATCTGTCCACCGGTTGTACATGTATTTTATGTTTTAATTTGTTATGCAAGTACCTGAAATCACCCCAAAAGTGATCCACCTCACAACATCAACATATGAATGAACATGCATGCTTCCAGACTGTTCAAAGTTTTCTACATTTTTCAGGTCGTAGAGACAGTACTCATTTTGAGGGACCCCCCCCCCCCCCCTCCACTCAAAGTAGTACTTTTCAAAAACTCCTTTCAAAATTGATGCATATTATTTAAATATCCAAATTTTACACACATTTTTAATTTGTATGTGGTCTCCTTTCTTTGTCCAACCCAAAATTCATCTGAATTTACGCTGGAACTTTTTTCACTCACTCTGTACAACAGACAATTGTAAAATTACCACTCTTCATGTGCAACTTACCTTCTCCAGGCAAAATGTGAAGGGAAAAAAAACATAGTTTGCAAAACGTGAAGAAAAAAAACATGGTTTGCAAAATATTTTTATCAATTTGCTCAGCAAACAAAACACATAATAAAATATGATGTTAAAATCACAGTAAGAAACCATAAACTTTGTTACATTTCTTCTTTGAAATCAACCGTAGACAGCATCTGGACTTCTTCTTAGATCTACCATGGAGGAATTTTCTTCCTCCATGGATCTACTAATGTTCTGATGATGTTTATATATACATGTACTTTGGTCACAGAGCTTTTATTTGTATAGCTCCAAGCATTGATATTACTGGGTGCACCAACCTGATAGAGACGTCCTTTCTCTATGCACCAACTAAGATTATAAGGTGAAACTGGAAAGGTAATTCCAGACTCCAGAGATTAGTAATTGACAGGTCATTAAGAGCTTAAGGGTGCGGACAATCTGATTAGAAGTAATCCCCAGTGTTGAAAACAAGGAGGTTGAACCACAGAGCAAGGTTTCTCTCCCACTACCCAGCAACATGACAAACAGAAGCCACTCAAGGTGTGCTGAGAACACTAAGGGGCTGTTCACAATTATCATCATTTTCACGAGCGTACAAACCGTACACTTTTTCAAAAGAGGACAATAGGTCCACGGTTGCTATCACAAAGGAAAGCATTGTGGTCCACGGTTGCTATCACAAAGAGTTGAACAAAGGAGGGTCCACGATTGCAGGCTGTTACACACTTGGGTGTGTGTGTGTAGTCTTGGTGCACGACGTCCCTGTTTTGTATTTCCATGACGCGGTTCGTGGAGTGATAGCGCCCTCTATTGGTGGCAATTTGTAATGGGGCGGATGTGGAAATACAGAACAGGGGCGGATGTGGAAATACAGAACAGGGATGTCTTGCACCAAGACCAGTGTGTGTGTGTGGACGTGGCCGGCCAATAAAAATACGCAGTGGATACGCACTATATATGTACATACAGTACATTTTCATCTATACGTGTGTAGGACTACAATGCTGCGCATACTGTACACAATACGTTCATGGGATGCGATGCGGGGCCTGGCTCGGGGCGCGACCGGCTTGTCCAGTGCTCGCTCGGCATCGGTTGCGGCGTGGGTGGGATGTGAGCAATGTCGGCTGTGGCGACGGGCGAGAAAACAGATCGACATTTAAAATATAAAATAAAAAGTACAGCTGGCATTAACCCCCTCCCCCCCAGCGTACGCTCGTGAAAATGTTGATAAGTGGGCGGCCCCTAACAGTTACAATCATACACTAATGATGTACATAAAGTCCAATGAAAGAGAAAGATGAAGGGCCTTATTTATTTATTAGGCTCTACTAATGACTAAATTGTTTTATTGTGTGGACTCTTTGTCTGACAGGTGCGAGACTCTTCTCAGAGTTGTCTGGTCAGATCCTGCTTGGGCTGCTTTTTTGATAAGATCTTGCATTCTGTCAACTTATGTTTGTGGTCCCCAAAGCCCCACATGTGACAACCACATACTGTAATTTGCTTTTAAAAATCAAAAACAGAATTGTCTTGAGAAATTTAAGTCTGACCCCTGAACAACGCCAATGTGCCAGAAAATAATTGTATGCCCTACTATAGAGGGTGGTGGTATAGATTCTAAACTGATGTGGATGCAGGGAGGGGAAACAGCGCGAACGGGGGAGCCTTTAAGACAAAGTATACCTTTAGTTTTTGGAAGCGTTCAATTGTTTTAATCCTATAAAAATTTTGATATATACAATCAAACTAACCTGTGAAAATTTCATTTCAAAAGGTGGTTGTGTTTTTGAGATATCACCGAAAATACAAAGCGACTATGTCCACACAGGAATAATAACCCCTAATAGGAATACACATTCTGATAAGAATTTCTGAGAGAAATGTTTCTCAGATTCACATTTTGGGGGCATAAAAACTGATATATTTTTACATCACCACAAAACTTTGAAGTGAAACGTTTCTCAAAATGCTTTATACTTTCAAAAGCTGCTGTTAGGCTTCTGACCAATAAGTTTTGATTTAATGTTAAGAGTGATTACCAAACGTATATACCTTCCCTTTAATGAGGCATTGGTAAACTCCAAAAATTAACGACCATAAAAACGCACTTGATAAGAAGCACTGCAGCTGTTTTGTTATGTCTAACATTTTGAGATCGATTCCCAAAACTAAGGAATGTGGTTTTATAGAAAAGGATTTTTTTAAACTCAAAATGAGCAACATTTCATCCATAAAACTTTCTCAGATAGTGTAATGTGTATTCCTCTAACGGATTATTCTTCCTGCATGGACATAAAACCGCTTTTCTTGCCATATCTCAAAAACACTACCACCTTTCTTTTGAAATAAAATTTTCACAGGTTAGTTAAATCTGTATGTCTACAATTATCAGTTACTTACGGATAGTCGTCCTTCGTTAAAGATTTTCTCTTGCCATTCATAACTCACAATTTGGTTATAAATGCTATATCCAAGGCATTTTTACTGATGAATAATTTCTTAGTTTCTCATTAATGCAGAGATTTTATTGTTAATCACTACAGTGGCTTTCCTCGTCGAACAGTCTACTCAAAGTTCTCTAATTCAGTCTATGATTATTTCAATGTATTTTCTGGCTATTATCGGTTAAATACAGAATCTTCTGTCCAAAGACATAACACCAATGTGAACTATTTGGCATCACTGATTGGAGCAGAGATTAGCAAAACAGCACAAATTGTCTAATCTTGTTCTCAATGGTTTAATCCACATCTGTAGTAAAGCTGCTAATAGAAGCCCCACAAAGTCGGAATCATGTGTCAACAAACTTGAAGTTCTCTAATTTTGGGTACGGTTATTTCAATGTCTTTTAGAACTGGCCACCGTCAGTAATACAGAATCTTCTGTTCAATGACATAACATCAATGTGAACTAGTTAGGCAGCGCAGATTGTAGCAGAGTATCTCAGCTAACAATGCAGCACACATTGCTTGATCTTGCTCTCCGTGATTTAATCCTCATGTAGTATAGCTGCTACAAGTCAAAATCAAGCACTCTATTCTGCTACCATCCTCTTGAACTTCAACTTTATATTAATCCTCAAAAGGCTGATGCCACAGAAATCACGAGAAGGCTGATGCCACAGAAATCACGAGAAGGCTGATGCCACAGAAATCACGAGAAGGCTGATGCCACAGAAATCACGAGAAGGCTGATGCCACAGAAATCACGAGAAGGCTGATGCCACAGAAATCACGAGAAGTCCTCAGTCCAGTTACACCAATCCACCAAATTGCCTGATCATGATAGATCAGGTACACAATTCACCACTCCATCAGGTTGCCATAATTATGACAATGTAAACCAGGTTGTGACTCTTTTCCCTAGTTACACAATATGCGCCTTCGGTTTATCAATCAATCCAAGCACCAATAATAGAATATGAATGACTTACTTTTTATGACCAGCTTGACACAACAGACCACAGCCACTGGAGCATGTAAGGAAGGCACACAAAAGCCGGATGGCTTTTCTATGAACAGTGACAACATGCCCCCACTCTTCTCTCTCACGCTCTCTCACGTACACCTCAACCAACCCCCTAGGAAGTCACGTTGCATTCAATACCCTGCCAGTTGGTCATCAATAGTTGATAATACTTTGTTAGGTAGACTTGGGGTTGATTTGTAGAATGCCTGGGGCTGGTGTTTATGGCTTAATATGACTCAATCAACCGTGAACCAAAGCATACAAGGTGCCAACAGCTTGGCTATTACCTGAAGAATCCTGAGCGCATATCAAAATATGACGAATCAATTTTACTAATCAAGCAAACGGGATAGTTACAAGCACATACAGTCCTAAAATTGGTCTACAGTTTACTGTACACATCTTCAGAATGGATGCAAAATATCACTTTGTTCATGGTTAATTTTATTTTTAAAGTGAGGCTGTCGAATAACAGCAACTCTCATCTCTCTGTAGTCTAACACCCTGTATTCACGTAATAACAAGCTGTTTGTAATAATCATGAAATACATTGTCATCGTGCCCGGAAGAACTCATGGCAAGGTTGTACGACCTTTTTTCGTTTCCAGGAACACAAAGTACAACCTGACTCTTAACAATAAACTGACTTTTTTGAAATAAAATTAGGACATTACTAGAATTACTTCTGAGAAGTGTTTTTTCAAACCCATGTGGAATTTAACTTTCCTGCAAAGATGTCCAAATGGCAGAAAAATTACAAAACCTTTGGTTTTCCTGAAACACAAGAACTGCTTTTAGAACAGAAAATATCGCTTACATGTGACTATTTCCTGCTAAGCAATAATGAGAAGAGTACCAGTCACAGATAGTATTTGTGTTTGTGAAATGGTATTTTGGCTGGTAACCTTATTCTGGTAAGCATAATTGTGTTGTGCTTAGCTACACTTTTGTGCTGATTAGCAATTAGTGCCAATTTGGACACAGCCCGAGTGTGTATGTGAATAATGAAAGTGATTGTGCCATCTGCGAGCATATTGGTCACACAAGAAGATTTTCTACAGGCATGATATTTGGTCCTTGGAAAAAAGTAGGAACAAAAAACAAGGGCTACAAGGTGTTGACTGTAATAACACACTGTTCAGGCTATTTACTAATCCCCCCCCCCCCCCACCACCACCAAATCTGACTTTTCCAAGGGCAAAACAAATTGAAAAACAGGATTGCATTCATAACCAATTGTAATCAGGGTATTCTTTGTTTGTACTTACAAGACTCAAGATGGCAAATGCTTGGCCTGAGAGTTTCACAATTTGTCATGGCTTTACAGTGAAATAGGCCTACAAAGTACATCAAAAGCTTTGTATTTGTATTATTATGATTTTTTTTTGGGGGGGGGGGACAGGGAACAATACTCTTACAAGGAATTCCTTATTTATAAAGTGAGTTTTGAGTTTTCGTGGTGTAGACAATAACATTTAATGGGTGACAGGTCTAGAAATACATATAGGCCAAGGAGGCATTGGGCCTCCGCTGCTCTGGTCTTGGCCTAGGTGCCCCTTCAAAAGTCTCAACACACTTTCGGACTTTCTAATATTAAGTGGCCATTGCAAAAAATAAATGGCCTTGCCTATAGCTCAAATACAGCCTCAATTAGGCCCTGGCTCGATTTCACAAAGAGTTAAGAATGAACTTAAGTGCAAATCACTCTTAATTGCTTAGCAAAGTGTGATGTTTCAATACAAATCACTATGGTGATATTGACTTCGTGAAATCGAGCCCGGGGCCCCTGGGGTCGATTTCACAACGCACTACTAAGAATCATCTTCAGATGAGTTGTCAGTATTACCATAGTGATTGTGACATCACACTTTGCTTAGCAATTAAAATTTATACAGTTAAAATCAATCTTAGCTCTTTGAGAAGTCGGCCCCTGGCGTGGTGACCATGTGTGAATAAAATCTGTCATTTTTAAGAAGTGACCAGCTCTGAGAAGAACCGGAATCAAGATTTTCTCGACGTGTTAAACAGTATACTCTGCGAATCTTGAAGCACATTTTTGATTTTCTGTAAAGGTACAACACTTGGATGACCTCTGGTCCACCATAAATGCATTTATCAAGAAACCAAATGGTGACAGAGAAAGCGGCATCACCTGGCGCCGAGACCTTCACACATCAATGGCTAGCGCTTGACATCCTAATCAATGATTGTTGGCAGCACTGGGCAACAACAATAACGACACCTGTTTTTGATAATTAACCTATTCAACAACTGATTAAACCGCTCTATGATTAAACGTTGTGAATTTTTAAGAATAACTCAATGAACTCATAGAGGAGTCAACCTATCATTTTCAAATGACACCAAAGCCTTATTATTAGTGCAACAATTCACCTAAATTGTTTATGTTCTTTGAATAGTTTTTTTCTGAAACTATTTTTTATTTAGAGTTCCAAATTAGAGAAGTATGCAAGGTCTGCCTCAAGGCAGGGTTGGTAACTACTGGTACTCCAAAAACTAATGACCATAAAAACTCATGTGGTGAGAAGCACTGCAGTTGCTGAGCAGCAGACAGTAATAAACTATTTCTCAGATTTCTGAGGGTTGGTGTCCATTTGCGAATGCTGTACACCCAGATATGAGCTTTGTACCCGCTGTCACCTCGCTAAGCCTGGATGGATTCAACTATCTTGTGAGAATATTGTGATAGGTTTTTTTGCTGTTTCTCAGCAAGAAGACACCAGCTGAAACTTTCACATATATATGACTTTTATTTTATCTTTCTTAATTTTGACAAAAACCAATCTTTGACCTGACCTTTAATAGCAGGGTTCTGCCCAGGATTTGTTTAGTGCCGGAATTTTTTTTCCCCTAGTACAGTCAAGTCAATTTCCTTTCGATCGTGCACGGAGTGGTTACACACGTGCGCCCTGCAGCTGTGCCTTGAATGTAGGCCCTCAGTGCACGCACGCCTTTACCGCCATGGGAAAACAATTTACAGCATCTATAGCATGGTGCTTACTCTGCAGTTCATTTCCGTTGTATTAAACGCTGTAGAATAGGGTTCACAACATGATGAAACTGGTATCATGTTATTCCAAGCGTAAAGCTATAATCAGCGTGACTGGAAACCATTGCAAAATCAATGCGGGTTTCGTGCGTTGGATATATTGTACATCGTACAGGCGGGAGGAATGCTCGATCCTGGATCATTAAAAATATAGACTCAAACCAAAGAAGTAGGCTACTCGAAACTTTGGATAAAACTGTTTACTGGTAAATAATTTGTTTTACACGTTGTTCAAAATATTTTGAAGGAAATGGGCAAAAAAAAAGTGAAAATGTGTGGTGGTCGGAAAAAGAAAAAATTCTGTGAGTGCTGGTCGGCGAATCATGAGTGCCGGTCGGGTTTTCCGGCACCGACCACCGTGGGCAGAACCCTGTAATAGTTGGATTTGTTTGCTCTTGAGGAGGAGGCGTTGCTCTTGCTACCAGCTGCATCCCTGGATAGCCATGCCCACAACTAAATCTGATTACTCCGCCTTGGCTTCTGTTGGGATCAACGCAGCTAATCCCCTATCGGGATCCAGGATTATACCGCCAAGCTCCCTCATCAAGTCTATTTCCGGATAAAGCTGCATAGGGCAGCGAGAACCCGCTTGATACAACAAGGAGACTTTTGTACCAGATCTTAAGTACCGAAAAGATTTATTGGTACAAATCCCAAGGATAGTACAGAGAGGCATGCCCAAAGATGAGCGGAGAGTTATTGCATTGTTGGTCTGAAAAAAGGTCTGCTAAATGCAGAGTAATCTAAATGTTGATAAATTCAATCGCAAGGTTTTATTTAGAAAAGAGGATTTGTGGTCAATAAATATCTGTATAAAGGGCTTAAAGCTAGGGTCACGGTTTGGTTTTTGTCAATTTGTCATGCTGATTTAAAGGAATGTCTCGGATATCATGTTTACGTGTAATTCGCCTTACAAAAGTTGTTGACAATCGAAAATCATGAAAAAACACTACAAAAACCGATTCCGTGATTTCGGTGGTATTAGGTTAAACAAAACTTGATCTTTCTTGAAAAGATGAATAAATCCACAAAAAGTATGTTTTCTTGAGCATGTTTGTACGCATACAATAGCTAGCTGTTGTTAATAACGATTATCTAAATAAACACGTCGTAAAATAATGGAAGTGGCCTTGTCTTGTAGAATTTATTATTTACCTGATAACTTCGGACTGGAATAAGCTATGGAAATAATAATGGTATTGCTGTGAGTTACTTGTTAACATGGTATGCATAACGAAATTTCCGAGACATTCCTCAATTCGATAGAGCGGGTCACATATTATAAAGAAAATACAATGAAAGTCACATGGGCAAGTTTCAGCTGAATACAGTGTCTACTTGTCGAGAAAACAGCAAAAACTGTCAACAGTATTTTTCACAAGAACATTGAATCCATCCAAGTTTAGCAAGGTGACAGCGGATACCTTACCGCATCTCTGGTCGCAGGATTCGCAAACAGACACCAAACCTCAGAAATCGGATAAAACGATTCATGCATGAACCGTTTCTCTGATTAAAATTTTTGGGGGGTGAAAAATTATCCAAACCAAATCCGTTTCGAAGGCAGTCCTTTCTCAAAACAGTTAATACTATCAACAGCTTTAGTACTTCTCACCAAGTAAGTTTTTATGGTCGTTAGTTATCAATCTATGATCCTAGCTTTAAAAGCTTGAAATCCAAGTACATTGTAAGTTGAAAGTTTATAAATTTACAAGTGTTGAATGAAAACAATTTTCATTGTAACTTTATATCAACAAGATAAACTTTGTGTGAGGAAATATGTAACATGCCTGGATTTTCATATTTAAAAGAGCAAGGCCATTTTCATTACAGCAATGGCACTTCTAATGGAAAATCTTAAAGTATGTGAGAAACTTTTGAAGGGGCACCAAGGCCAAGACCAGGGGGCAACAGAGGTCATGGCCTCCTGTGGTCTTCTTATACTTCCTAGCCCGACTGTATAAATGTAGAAACTGCGTTGGTTAGAAGCGTAGACAGTGAACACTTTAAATTAACCATTCAAACTCAAAAGTTAATATTATTTCAGTCATTAAGAGTAGAATCTGAAATCTTATATACACATGGATAATCTAGCAACATGTTGCTCACGAAATTTATACATTTCCTATCGTTAATAATAATATTTTTTGTTTCTTTTTGGCAAATAACACTCTCCTGTCTGGGTTGAACATATTTATGATGGTAGGGTCAGAAGTCATCGTAATATTTCTGATTTGGATGACATATAAATGCCATAATACATTTAAGACTTGTCCAAATCACCTACATTGTTTGTTTTTCAAAGGCTAAAGGGTCAATGTTAGTGACTTACACAGCTTTAACGTGAATAACTCACACTGGTTAGGTACAGCCGCAGTTCCAAAGTTTGGTGATCCAACAGCACCCAGCAAAAACACACATTGAGAAAATCAACTGCTTTTCAATCAAACAGTTCAATTTCAAGCTTTTTGTGTTCCCTGCTGTAATGTTCCAATAATGGCCAACCTCCCCCCACCCCACCCCTTTTAACTTTTATTGGACAGGGCATAGAGAGCCTTATTAAAGGTGCTGTATATTGGAGCCTACTGATTGTGTTATAATCCTATATAAATGTAGGTATAAACAATAAAACTAACCTGTGAAAATTTCACTTCAAAAGGTGGTCGCGTTTTTTAGATATCACCGAAAAACTGGACTGAATATTTCCACGCAGGAAGAATATTCCCCATAGGAATACAGTCTGAGAATAATGCTTCTCAGATTCAAATTTTGGGGAATAAAAAGTGATATATTTTTCCATAACCGTAGTACTTCGAAGTTAAAAGTTTCTCAAAATTCATTATACTAGCCAAAGCTGCTGTACATCTTACCAAGTAAGTTTTTATATTGCCATTAATTTTCAAAGTCATTACCAAACATATACAGACCCTTTAAGGGCGTTAGTAAAAACAACAAGTCAAATCACAATAAAAATGGAAAGATCAAGGGGGTGCATTTTCCATGGGAATTTTCTTAGCCCGCCTCCCAACAACTCCCTTCTAAAAAAAATAATAATCCCACCTCAGTTTTTACCTGATGCCGACACTGACTTTAACTTGAACCCATTGCACCCACATTAATGCACGTTTTACCCACCTCAAGAATAATGCTGGCGGTGGAAGTCTGTCATTGCAGAATTGAAGTCAATTATTTTTCAGCAGTAAAAAAAACAGGTCTGGCACTGCGGACCACAAGCCCAAGAGCAGCAGTTTTAGTGTCAGGCCAGTAAACTAATGACTAGACAAGTCTAGCAGTCTTTTTTCCCCTAATTGAATAGTAATAATATGGGATTTGAGGCATTGCATGGTGAGGTATCAATGTATATTTGGTTTGCGGTAGGTAACACCATGTCTATCTTTTGTTCTTTGAGAACTTGTCTTGCTATTTTTTCTACTGTCTCGGAGTAGATTATTCGGAATTCGGGAGACTTCGGGAGACTTCTCAGTTCTGAAAAGAACTGTCCTGCTTATGAACTACCTGGGCGGAAGGTAGGAAATCGGCCAGGACTTTTGAATAGTAATAGTAATACTTCACAGTGCAACATCTTGGAACAAATTTTTTAAAGATGTTCAAATATTGAGTCAGATAATTATATCTTTCAATTATTTTGAGTATCAAAGTTTACTCACCCATAAAGACAAAGAGACTCTTAACGTAATGCTTGTTAAAAAAAAAAAACTGCTTTCTCATTTTGATTCTAGTCTTGAAAAACAAATTCTGGTCCAGCAAAAATGTTGAGATATAGCCCTGTGGTCTTGTGGATTTCCTCTAAAACTTTGGGCCCTGGCTAAAGTCATGATTTGACCAATCAGCACTGAACATGGCCAAAGACTGCCAGAGTTGGTGAGGTTATTGGTGAGGTTACTAATCCACTGACTAAACTTATACTGGACTAGACTTGTTGGCCCTTTACAGGCAGGGTACAGAAAATGTTGACTCTTTTATGGCTGACCACAGTAGCCAGCAATGTGTACACACCAGCTAGGTAAAGTCTGCCACTGGCATCAAGTCCAGCCAACTTCAAAAGCGTTTTGAGGTTGGAGAATAAAAACTGTTTTCATATTGCTCTCCAAAACAATCCTTCAATTTTGATATCACCAAATGGTTTGGAAATTTTCTTTCAAGTTTCAAGATCTCGAAAATTGTGGAAAGGATTTTACCTTAAACCAACTGCAAATCCTGCCAAATCCTCCTCATGAAGTTGGAGGATTGCGGACTGAGGACTAACACAAACTGTTTACCACTGGGCCAGGTAAACCAATCTGATCTACATGATTTACATTGCAAATCAAAAGATGTTGGTGTGAAGTGGCACAATATGAGGATAGTGGAGGATTGAGATCACGTGCAGGGTAATGACCCTACATGTAGTGAGTTTTAATTATGGTCACTGAAAACTAAGTACTTAAAATAAAATGTACTCTTCCCAAAACTATTGCCAACCTCCATCATTGCCCTGTACCCTTGGAAGAAATGAACGAGTACATTGTCGATGGACACTATACATGTACGTCAATGTTTGTCATCTTTGTCCCAGTGGATCTTAAATCAATGATGCTTAAATGCGTTTTTTATTGTGACAACAGAGCATGCAAACTCATGTGGTGCCTATCGACCATCACACATGTTAAATACAAAGTATGTACAGTAGATCTTCAGTTTAGATGGACATGAGTACACAATGTGTTCACATGGAGCGGAATCAATATTGCATTACCACGAAGTGTACATGTATGCAGTCTGTCTAAATGACGAACAACTATTGTAAAGATGCCAAACTACATGTATCATTAAAACCTTAACCCCCTTAGAAGCACCCCCAAAAATCCTGCACATGTTTTCTTTGGATGGTTGGACTACAATGTGTTTGTCTTTGGGGGCTGAACTTTAAAAAATGACCATGGTTGAAACGGGCATACCACAATAATCAGAAACAGTTTAAGTGTTGAGTTTTCAAATGGCAAAGGACACTTCCATTGTTAAATTGTTAAGTCCATGGGAAACTTGTGGAGGGGCACCAAAGGCAAAGACCAGGGCAACAGAACGTGGCTTATGTGTTATTCCCATCCTGATTTTGTCTTAAAGTTTAATATATTTGCCAACCCCTGGTTTTCCCTGTATACATAACAGTAAGGCCTGATGCCTCTTGGAGGCACTTACCTCCATGCCCTTGATCATTGACTTGGTGCCCCTTGAAACGTTCCACTAGAAATTTACAATTTCATCATAGAGAGAGGTGCCCTTTACAATAGACTGTGCAAGTCTCGCGCGTATCAGAACGAGAAAACACGTCAAGCGAAGAACAATTTTTTCAGGAAATCAAATCATTGTTTTTAAATTAGATCTATGAAAAAATCTGAACAACAAAAATACTCATTAAAATTTGTATAAAATGAGTTTTAGCTTTCATAACAAAAACACAAATCATTTGTTAGTTTTTGTTGAAACAAACTGAAAACTCTGGGACAAGGATGCTTACTCGATCTTAACTTTTAAGGAACCCCTTTTGTAAATCGACGCCAGGCTAGTACGTGCAGCCACTAAAAGCCGGTTTAAACGCAGACGCGCGATGTAGAATTAACGCGTGACGCAGCTTAAAGAGGACGCTGACGCCTCAACAACCGTAGACTGCAATGAAAAGGCTTAGCGTCTGACAATTACAGCGTCTGGTGATTTTCATTGCGCCACCAAAACAAATTTGGTGATCGGAGGTGGGCACAAATTCTTATTTTTTTGCAAGTAACCGGAAGCTGAGGTCAAGTTTAATTCTTGGGTTTTCTCCATTGTGTTGTTGAATTGATTTTACTTTCATATTTGGTATCACTTAGTATTACATTCCCAACAACATATGTAATTTTCATGGTCATAAAGTACGTTAAACTAAAATAATAGACGAAACAAAATCTTGCCAACGTAAAACTCCATATGGTTGGGACCACAATGGTCCCGGAAGTTCGATTACGCGCGAGACTTGCAGTCTATAGGAGAAAACGCCTTGGTGCCATTCAAGAACAAAGCATCAGGCCTGCTCAGTGTGCACACTCTACAAAATCTTGATATTAAAGATTCATAAATTGGTTCAGTCTAAAGTAAGTTTGTTTTATAGCTCTTCTCTTCTACTCTGCCCAAGTCAAAAAGAAAGCAGTTTATAAATGCATTACAATTGCAGTCAGTTTAAGTCCTTTGCTCTTTTTGCCTCGTTTACTTAGTGAATTACACTTCATCTACATGTAGTGGACATAAAGGAAATGGCACTATCTAGTGCACAAACATTGAAAATAAATTCAGGGACCATTTGCAAATAATAGCAATATGCATATAGGCTTTGTACTGTCAGAAACTTCTCATTTGTGTCAGGACTCCTACTCCGAACTTAATATAATTTTGCCAATAATTTTTTTTACACTTTTGTGCCTTGCACATAATGCACTAAGACCTAGTAGACTAAATACATTGTACAAACAAGGAATGATTTTCCTTCTACAATAAAGCACAGCAAAAACGCTACACAAAATGTATAAGTTGCTGCTCAAAAATCATCATTTGCCAACTCAAAATTATTAGCATTCAGTGTGCACAAAACATGCTCAGTCAACATATTTTTGCTATCAAAATTGCTGAAAAAAAAAAATTTCCTGTACAACCGCAGAAAATAACTTTGTTGACATGCACAGTGTACAGTCCCTCTTCTCACATTCATTGCGGGAATAATTTTAAAAGGCACAATGGGAAAAAAATGGTGTCAGACTCCAAAGTTTGACAAGTTTACTTTGAGCTGTTTTGGACTATGCACCCACGGCCGCCAGACCTAACATGAACACATAACATGTATTTAATGTACTGTACATATTGTAGCTAAGCAGCCGTGAAGCATTCTTGGTATTCAGAGCACGAACTACAAGCTGTGTATGTATTTTGGTAGTTTGTCAAGTTCAGTAGTTCAGCAACGCTCAATGCACTTGATGTGAAATGTTTACAGGATTTGTGTGCTATACTTCAGGCCTCAAGACAAAACCTAGTACCTGTCTCAACCCTAACAACAGGTGTCAGGGCAAACAAAACTCTCCCAAGGCTTTTAAAGATCACGAATCTGGGACAATATTGTAAACTTAGGATGTCACAAAACAATGACCACTGTGGCATGTTTAATATTCTTGAATGCCATGTTTGAAGTTTATTGCTCCAATGATCAGCCCAGGCCTAAAATACATACATGTAGGCTTCCACCCAGCAATTGAACCCCTGCAGTAAAATGGGCGTCTACCATTTCCACCATTGGGGAATCAATTCCTTTGTGAAAATTTTTACTCTATAAGTGGTGGACAGGATTGGCATGTGTAAGTGCACTGGGTGTCAATACATCAAGGCGTCAATAGAAAGAGTCATTCAACTAATAATTCGAATAACCCTGCGCAATAAACTGCTCAACCTCAAATTATTTCAGTCGAGCTCATTGCACTCCTCATAACCAAGCTTCACATATTAATTAAGTGAAAATAAAGTGAAATTAATACATGATTTTATATTATAATCCAACTGTTCGTGATCTTTACATTATTTTAACAAGTTAAGCACGTAGTGAAGCCATCAGGGCCCAAATATTCATAAGCTTGTAAGCACAAAGTAGCAGTAAAAGGTTCCCATTAAAAGGCATGTCAATCACACTGTTATGACTGGTGCCCGTTATCATTTTACTAAGCAAACAGAATTTGCTCAGCAATACTCTCTGCTTCATACAGCCTTATTTAATAGTGTCGTGGCCAAGCAGATACAGTAAGAGCACCGGACTCATGGCTCTGGTGTTTCTGTTCAGCAGAGTGTGGGTTCGAGTCCGGGTCGTGACACTTGTATCCTTTTAAAGCAAGACACTTTAGTATTATTGCTTCGTCCTTCGGATGGGACGTAAAGTCGTTGGTCCTGTGTGTTGTGTAATGCGTGTAAAAGAACCCAGTGCACTTATGGAAATGAGAAGGGGTTCACCCCGGTGTTCCTGGTTTGATTGGCTGCATATTGCGCCACAGCACCTTGTAAAACATTACATGGTGCTATGTAAAGAAATAGGTCTCTTACTTCAAAAACATATAGCTCCTTATAATGTACCTTGCTGGAAAATACTGAATGTTGAAGCGCCTTGAGCATCACTGAGTGACGGATATGAGCACTATGTAAGAAGTCACTATTGTTACTATGAAATTTGTCCCAGGCACGTCAAAGTACAAAAGCGAGTAAATCTGTAAGCACAAGTTGAATCCAATGCATGAAAGTGGTATTGTGGATTCCAATTGAACTGCTAGTATGTGAGCTTTGTTGATATTAAATGAAAGAATGGCACAACTTACCTCTTATCACCGTGGTGATGTTTGTTACTCATGATACCATGGTTGCCTGGGTCCTCTTGGAGAAAGTACTTGATGGGTTCTCATCACATGGAATCATCTTACAGTCAGCTGAGTAGATCCGACTCACTGTAGTGACAAGAGATGAATAATAAGATGATAGCACATTCGTTCAACTCCTTTATTCAATAAGACTGTCTGTTTAAAAACCACACAGTAAGCAGGGTTCTCCCAACGTTTTTAGGGGGCAGTCTGGACCAACATTTTGGAAGTTGGAAGCCTGCAGTACGCTGAATTGAAACAATGTAATTGGAATGTTCTTTACTTGGTGTTTATCTTTGGTTTTAAAAATATTACTGTGCAATCGGGGGCATTCTACAGTATGCAATTGGTTTGATCTTTTAATCAGTAAAGTTTGATCTGAAGAATGGAACTCAATTTTGCTTTTTATTTTTATACAAATTTGAATTAGTTCCGATTGGCGCATATCAGCCGGCACTTCGCATATCAGCCTGATATGCTAGTTTGTGCATGGGGAGAACACTGGTAAGAAATAAATGCGGTCATTAAGTAGATCTATGATTTTGGGCCCCCCAAAAACCATTAAAATCTTAAATTGTCTATGCAATAAGTTCCTGCATTTTTTTGCAAAAATTATCTGTGTACTTAAATCTATGTTGGGACACTCCCCCCCCCCCCCCCCCCCCTCCCATTCTGTTTAACCAGCTGTTTTAATATTTTATGGCAAGGCTTCTCAAACAGTCAATCCAATTAAGGCAATCACTTTTCCAGTCAAATTTGAAAAAAAATAGAAAAGTACACTGGACATGTCTAATAAAGAACTCTTAATTTCATACAGCTGTACACATGTTCGGTGCCTCACAATCCCATTGTAATAATAGTGCGAAACATCAGGGTTTTTAAATATAATTCACTGTATTGAAGGAATTAATTAGTGTACAGTACAGTGTACAGTACAAGGTTACATTGTAGAACAAGGTGTGTGACAGTTTGTTGAAGCAATCAACTCTCTCAGAAAAAAATGCTTGAGTGGAAAGCACTAGTGAGCTAGCCACCTGCTGTATGGGGGGCCAAGGGAACATGTTTTGAAGATGATCCATGTAGTAGAGCCCAGCTGAGCTCCCATGGCTCATAGAAAGATGATTGGTGGAAGGCCCAGATTTAAATTAATGTTTTGTTCACTTATTAAAGGCACTGGACACCTTTGGTAATTGTCAAAGACCAGTATTCTAACTTGGTGTATCCCAACATATGCATAAAATAACAAATCTGTGAAAATTTGGACTCAATTGGTCATCGAAGTTGCAAGAGAATAATGAAAGAAAAAACACCCTTGTTGCACAAATTTGTGTGCTTTCAGATGCCGATAATAAAAGGCTTCACTGAAGTCTTTTATTATTTGAGTGAGAAATTACCTTTTTCTCAAAAACTACGTTACTTCAGAGGGAGTCGTTTCTCACAATGTTTTATACTATCAACAGCTCTCCATTGCTCGTTACCAAGTCAGTTTTTGTGCTAACAATATTTTGAGTAATTACCAATAGTGTCCAGTGCCTTTAAGAACCATAGCATAATATATATATATGCCAGAAACCAAATATTTTATTTATACATCAATCATGATACTTGTTCCTTAGAAAAAAGTATCAATATTTTATCGAGTACAAGGGCTTACCTATAAATTGGTAGGCCTATAGGCTTTAACAGACATTTCAGGCTATATCACAATTTTTCTGATTTTACCAAGGGCAAACAAATCCTAGGAAGAATATCATGCCTGATACAGAAATTTGTGAGAGTGAGAGAGTTAAATCACAAAATCAATTCTTCCCTTCAGGGGATTTTTCCAACAGCTTTTGAAGTTTCTTATTAGTGTATTTATTTCCAGCATGTTCTTCATATTGTAGTGAACCAAATGTGGAAACTACATTCCTACCAACAATTGAATCCCCAAGTGACATTTACTTCTGTCTGCGCTACTGCTTTGTCTGATATTCAACAGGTTTTCTCACCAGGGGGTATAGGCTGTACTGCTTTACTCCAAACAATGTGATTGGTCGCACCTAATGTGACAAAATAGGTTGGTCTTTCTGCCAAGGGCATTTCCAAATAAAGTAATTGAATTCTTTGTTTTAACTCTACATTAGCAGTAATTGTGATGCTTATCACCTTTTTTAAAACCATTTCCTTCCAGCATGTTTACACATAGTTTTAAATTAAATATTGCTCTATGGTTTAAACTATATATTATACAAAACCACTCAATTTCTGGATACAGTCAGTGGACTGGGCCTAATGCACATTGCTTACACTTTACAGTAGGCTTACAAAAAAACTATTTACACGTAGACATATTACTGCTTCTATTTCTAAAGTTATTCAACTTTGTACAATATTTCCAAGGAAAATGTATGAATATTATTTTCCCCATTAATTAATCCCAATGAGATACAAAGTAACAACAATCATCAATGGGTCAATTTGTAAAACAGCAATTTTATAATCATTTTTAAATATATATACATAAATATCATTATCATTTTGTATTGTTAATGGGGTTTTTTCTGTATCTACAGTACATATACAATGTCCAGCAGAATAAATTTGCCACTTTCATTTGCTTAATACAACCACCCATAAACATTTATATAGGGCCTAATAAAATATCTTTATATGAGTGGGCAAAATACAAATATTGTTGCTGGTATTAATATGATTGAACGATTATAAAAGTGGCGACCAAACGGATATTTTTTTTACACACGTTTACATACATTACAAACAACAGTCTGGTAAATAAGTATCAAACCTTCAAGTTGTCTCTGTGAATGTGAAGCCTCAACCAACAGCAAACAGGTTGCTACATGTACATGTAGCTCTGAATAACTACCATTTCCGCACGTCCGACATTGTCGCTAAGGACGAGCGCGGAATGCAGACGGGGAAATGTTGGCCACAACACGGCCCGACAACGTCCTCTAAACACGGTGTGTGGTGTGTCCGTTGTCCGGTGTGGTGGGAGTGGAAGTTATTCACAAGTTATTGTGATACTTTTGTACAACTAAACACAGTGTGTGGACCGGTCTAAACTAAAAAATGACCTTCGGTAAATTCACGCTCGGTGCATGAGCTGCTTCGACACTCCGACAACTCATAATGACCATGTGTACTTTTGGTGTGATGGTGAGAGAGGAAAAATCGATAAAGAATCACTACGAATCTTACCTGTTCTTGCAGTAATGTCGTCTGCGCTGCATGCATCGCGCGCCTTGTTGTTTTGTATGCATGCACGCACGTACGTACTGCATGCATGCTGGATGGATGCAGCATATGAATACGAGTACGCAACAGCAGCGCGCGTGTGTGTGTGCGTGTGCTATCAACCTCGGTACGTGTACAGCAAGTAATGGCCATACGCAGCATCATACGACGACCGTCCAGTGAAGTGACGCGCTGCTCCAGCTGCAGCTAGGGCCCAATTTCACAGAGCTGCTTAAGCATTAAAAATTGCTTAGCACAACAAAAGTATGAATAAGGTTACCAGCCAAACTACCATGTCACAATAGACCTTATGCATATGACGTCATTTGAGTAGGGCGCCCTCACCTAGAGGTCAAACGGAAGATGCTCATTGGCCAGTCTTGTGCGCCGCGCGTACAAATCAGCGCGTTTCCATTGTTTCATCATCAGTTTACCTCTAAGATGGCGGCTTGGTGACGTCAATGCATAAGGTCTATTACAATTACAGCTCTGATTGGGCCCAGCTCTTGCTTTGAGCATGCGTCACAATTTGCTCATAGCCGATTTCAGATAATAGACAGCACGTTTTTCAATTTGAAGTATTCAAAACAAAAATCTCCAGAATTGCTTATGCTGCTGGCTGGTAAAGTACACTAGGGTGTTAAAATTGATGAGTATTATTAATCAGCAAAAAATAAGTTAGTGGCCTGACGTTTCGACCCTAGCAGAGTCTTTCTCGAAGGCTATTAATCAGCTCAGTATTTATTTGTCCTCTCCATGTTGTGTATCAACAACTACGAAAAGACATGGCACAAACTTTTCCATGAATGACATCACACTCTTCAAAAATTAGGAAACTGTCAAATTTCAATTTAGGCCTGTATCCTCAGGTGGTTAACTCAGACTGGTAATCATTGCCAATCCTCATCATGTGCAAACTTAATTTTCAATATTAAAATGCGTTGTTAATTAGGCCTATAGATATATTATTATGTTTGTGCCCTTTTGTAATTCACAAAATATTGACGGGTTTTTTGGCAAAAAATATTAATAGTGAACGCACACATCTGACTCGCCGACCGGCAAAGGCTTTTGTTGTTTTTATGCATAGTTTTTGTATCGAGCGCGAAGTAAAGAACCCGGGGTTTAACAAGATTTGAAATTGCTACTCTTCCCCACCGGGCGTGTCTGATCAGAACCCCCCAAAATGCTGACAAACCCTGGGCAAACTATTTACTACGTGCAGAAACCAAGGCAACCAAGGCAACCAAGACGCTACTACGTCATCAGATACCCCCACGGCCACTCGTTGGTTGATTATGATCGCCTGGAGACCTTATCGCATCGGTTGTCGCACAAAATGCACCAAGTAAGATGTGCTGTAAATACGGTGGCCGGCCCATACCATAGCAATCTTTGTGGCGGCGCGTGACGAGCTATAGAGAGCTGAACAGCTATGTAAACTGGTACTTTGTCAATCAAATGCTCAAGATATGAAACTTGAAAACTGGATAAACTTGTCCTCAGCAGTCACCTTGTTAATAATTATATCACAAGATTGGTTGAACTAGAAGTCGGTCTAATCGTTGAATGAAAGGGGCACTAGCGTAAAATGGCAGAGTTGTTTGGCCCGGGTTGTGCACTGGAATTCACCAAGCTTCCAGTTTATTGAGCCTAAAAACCTGTGTGTTTGGCAATTCCTTATTTTTCTTTTCTGTGTAGATTTTGTTCTTTGAGAACTTGTCTTGCTATTTATCATACAGCCGCGGAGTAGGTTTCGGGTTTCGGAATTCGGGGGACTATAGCTCTGCCAAGAGCTGTCTTTCCTGCTTATCAACTACCATACCGGCGGAAAGGGAAATCGGCCGGGCCTACTACGGTTAGTGGATTGAGGGGACTTCTCGTTATTAAACTTCACTGCCGCAGAAATCGTTTATCCTCAAAAAATGTTTTCTTTTCCTCGTGCAAGGGGTATTTCGAAAGGGTTTCAAGCCCCATAAAGGCAAAATATTCCTTTCATTTTTGGAAACGTTCGATTGCTTTAATTCTATATACATATAAATGGAGATATACAATAAAACTTACCTGTGAACATTTCATTTCAAAAGGTGGTAGCGTTTTTGAGATATTTTTTTGGTAGAAAATCTGGAGCGGTTTCGCAGGAAGAATAACCCGTGATTTGAATACACTTTCATGAAAAACGTTTCATGCAGAAATGCCTACTCAGATTGAACTATTTTTGATGTACGATATCTCACTCTCTCTAAAACCACATTCCTTTGAAGAGTTGTTTCTCAAAATGTTATACCTTATCAAGAGCTGCAGTGCTTCTTTACCAAGTATAGGTTGTTATGGTCATTAATTTGTGGAGCAACAGTAATATACCTTCCCTTTAAAGGCACTGTACACGTTTGGTAATTACTCAAAATATATATTAGCATAAAAACTTACTTGGTAACGAGCAACGGAGAGCTGTTGATAGTATAAAACATTGTGAGAAACCACTCCCTCTGAAGTAACGTAGTTTTTGAGAAAGAGGTAATTTCTCACTAAAATAATAAAAGACTGAAAGTACAACAACAAAATCTGAAAGTACAACAAGGGTGTTTTTCTTTCGTCATTTTCTTGCAACTTCAATGACCAATTGAGTCCAAATTTTCACAGGCTTGTTATTTTATGCATATGTTGGGATACACCAAGTGAGAATACTGGTCTTTGACAATTACCAAACGTGTTCAGTGCCTTTAAATACATCAACTTTGTGCACAATCAAAACATACACGATAAAAACAACATCTATGAATTTTTCAGGAGTTGATTGTGCCAAAATGTAAACGTATTCATGTATGTTTGTTTGTTAACTTCATCGATGTTGAAAAAGATGAAAAAATCGTCGGCAACGATATGTTCAAAACATTCTTCCACACACACAAAAACATCACTAAAGCAAGTGAAACTGGGCGACTTTACATTGATGTTTTGGTACTGCATTGACCTGCCGTTCAAGTTCGGAAGAAGCACGGTTTTGATTGAACACAAAATTTGATCTTCTGAATTCTTGATAGGAGCCCATCTTTGGTCTTAAGAAAGGAACACAATGCATTCGGATTGGGCACTTTTGACTATAAAAATAATTGCTATGAAATGAATATGGTTGGAAATAATGTTTAAAAGTTAGAATACAATGATTCACACAATCCCTCGAAATTAAGTAGTTTTCCTTTTATTTCATGAACCAACACGGTGCGTAATCTTGTGTAGTCAAAAATTAGGTTCATACAAATGGCGGACAGTGTCAGTTCAAAATAGTCTGAACAACATCAGATTAAGTATCTGGATATTATTGTACACTTCCTTTCTGGATACCAAATTTAAACCAAAAAACATAGAAAATAATCAAGACTCTCGTGATCACTATTTGAAGTAAAAAGGAATATAATTATTGACCACTGGTCCACACCTCCCTTGTGCGAGATATCCTCTCAAGGAGTTTGTACAGTAAACAACAGATGCAGATGCAGATGATTGATTTGATTGTTTACTATCCAATATATACTGAAATACTTTAAATAGTCTTTACATCAATAGACTTTATTTAATAGTAATTATCAATTAAGTTTGTCACTTTATGCATATGTTGGGATACACCAAGTGAGAACAGTCTTTGACAACTACCAAACGTGTCCAGTGCCTTTAAGCAGTAAAATAATAGTGCTTAACAATTTTTTTGCTAAGCAAAAATCATCAGGATATCGGTCAAAATTGATACATGTTGAATGGTATTTTGGCTGGTAACCTTATTGTGGCAAGCATGATTTTGTTGTACTTAGCTACTTTTGTGCATTATAAGCAGCTCTATGAAGTAGAGCCCAGTTGCTGCTCAACAGTTACTGACTTCTGCACAGTAAAAACATTCATTGTGCACAAAATACTCAGTTTACTTTAAGTTGCAAATGACGGGCGAAATTTAGCAGAAGATATAATTTAAAAATAGTCTGCTACGCAAATATTAGCAGGATACCAGTTACAGATGGTACGTGACATGATATTTTGGCTGGTAATCATATTCTGGTAAGCATAAATGTGTTGTACTTAGCTACTATATGTGTTTAATCAGCTCTATGGCATAGGGCCCTTCATACCATTTGAGTTTTCTGAATGACCATGTGGTGAACAGTGAAGAAATTTATTTTTTGTTACAAAATATATGCGTGTGTGTGTGGGGGGTGTATTGCATTTAAAAATTTGAGTGGCAGAACCACTTTGGTTTGAATAAATTATCTCATTAAATTTACACGTATACATAAAGTATAAAATGTTTGGTTAAACAAAAAAAGTTACTAAAGCAGGACTTCAACCTGTGACCTCCAGATTAGCCTGCCATTGTTCTACCAACTAAGCTATCGTAACCCTAGTGTTGGTGGTCTCCTTATTTTATCAGTTTTTGTGGTTTATTACTTGATTATAAATTATAAAAATGATCTGAGTTTAAGTAAATTTGATATGCAAAGTTATTAAGGGATAAAATAGTTATCTACACTTTCAGAACAACAGAAATGTTTCGATGTTAAATACTGTTTTTTCTGAAGACCAAGAGGTGACATAAATATTTAATTTGTTGGCATGTGGGATTTGAATTAATGATGGAGTGCAGTTTCGAAACCAATGTTTTGGATTAAGCTCTGGTTTGGTGTCATCGTTTATTTTGAAAAACATGTACATTTAGGTACGGGACTTCCAAGCTTAAGTCAAAGCCAAAACATGTACATTTAGGTACGGGACTTCCAAGCTTTAAGTCAAAGCCAAAACAGTGGTTTTGAACCAAGGTCCATTTTTAAAGAGCTGCTTTACCACAAAAAATAGCAAAGCGCAACAAAATCATGCTTACCGGATTAAGGAAACCAGCCAAATTACCATTCCACATGTTCGATTTGTAACTGGTATCCTGCTCATTTATGCTAAGCAGAAAATTGTGAAGCAGTATTTGCTGCTTAAGCAGAAAACAGTGCTTAAATAATGTCTGCTTAGCAAATTTAAGCAGGATACCAGTCACAGACTCTACATGTGACAAGCTATTTTGGCTGGTAACCTTATTCTGGTACGCATAACTTTGTGGTGCTTAGCTACTTATGGTGCTGAAGCAGCTCTCTCAAATTGGGACCTTGTCATTGAGTCTATAAAAGGAAGCAACATCAAAGGCAATTATTTTTCAGCGTGGTTTTTGTCTGGCTGGAGTTAACAGTAATAGTTATGCAAGCAGCTCCACAAAGTTGCTGCTCCAATCCATTTCCATGAAATCCAAATTCTCCTCGAAAAGGTTGGAGTCCATTAGGATATCATCAAAGTCATTCTGTGCATCAATGATTGCCTCACCAGACACTGGCAAGGATGTAATTGCACCTGTTGTAGTGTCACTTGATGAATTGAAACTACCGGGAGCATGTGATAGGATCAAGGATTCACATGTACTATTATTAGGCCTGGGTAGATCTTGTTGCACGGCAACTGTGCTATTTGGCGGGCTGTGCACACAAGAGGGCGGCACTGCAGTATGGTTCATGGGTGATTTTGTCGGCTCATTGGCTGGGCAGGTCTGGGCAACAGGGGGCAGTGTTCCTTCACTAATGGAGACCTCAGGAGTTTCCTTTGGATAGCAGTTCAAAGTACTGATGGTAATATCTTGAGTTGAGTTATGTGGAGTGAGTAAGACAGGTTCACTGTGAGCAGTTAATGTCTCAGAAAGACGATGCATAGATGAGACTGTGTAGGGTGTGTGTCCTACACCGGGTTGTCTGGAGATCTGGTGCTCGCTGTTGTTAATCAATTGATGCTCGGAATCATCATTAACCAGGCAATGATCTTCATTAAATATGTCATCTAGCGTAAAAGGGGCCCCCTCATCACTCAAGTTCTCAGAGGAAAACATGTCTTGCGATGGACTGGAGAACCGCGAGCCGACAGAGGGAGTGCACGAATAGTCACTGCCTAGGACTTTGCAAAGCTCCTCTATCGTGGAAGCCATGTCGTCTCTGCCGCTGGCGAAGGACTGGTTGTCAGACAACGAACTAACGTCCGAACAGGCACTTGGACTTGACACGGAGGAGGAAGGGTGCCAGGTCTGTTTTGACTGCTCGGCGTAACTGTTTTCACCCGCGCTGTCCCTTCGCACTCTCTTGGTTGTGGTGGACACGGACACAGAGAACATTCCGACCTTGTTTTGCCAAGAGTTCCACGCGCCGACATTCTTGACTTTTTGGTGGTGTGGAGCCATGTCTTGATGCACTCCCCCTAGAGGTTCTGGATTAGCCTTGCGATGGCTGTACGGTTGGAATTTGACCTTTTTCATAGGTCCTCTGCAAATCAAATCACCGCTCTTAACTCTATTCACACACAGACTTTGCTCACTGTGAGACACTAACAGGTTACCATTCACAGCGGCTGGAAGCAGCTGTTTGGGGATCTGCCTCAAGACGGTTGCCGTTCTACAAATATTTTCATTTCTTGAGGAGCCACAATTTTGCTGGGCCTCACCTTCCGTATTAAACATCTTCGTACGAGCCCCTGTATGTGAGAATTTCAACAACTGTTGGGGTATCTTGTTTAGGACCGACAAGGTGTTGGGTTTGTCCTTAGTGCAGGCAACCCTTTCATCGAGTTTGTTCTTCCTCCGAGCAGTCACCTTCTCTAGGAAGCTCTGGGGACGTCTCTGCAGTTTCTGCTTTGTGCTTGCGCTGATATTCGCAGCAATAACTGGTTCGATTAGTTTGCTGCTCTGGGTGTCTTTCTTTTTAATGCTCGGTCTGAATCTGCGCAGGCGGTTGAGAGCTGCGAGTGGACCTTCAAGTAAGCAGTGGTTCCTTGGAGTATTGGCTTCCAGATGAGCGTTAAGAAGTTGACTACTGTAGGGGGTACTTCCTAACCTGACAGCTCCACCATCCTCAGCTGTTGCAGTATTTGTGTCCGATGATGTCAATTCAACAACTGATTGATTTATTTTCGGATGATCAATGCTATAATCCAATCCACCGACTGCCGCTCCCTTTGAAAACTGTGCATTAGTGATGCAACCATCACTTGTGTGGTGTTCAGGTCCACTCTGATGCACTGACCGTGAGCTACCGTTATGTTCCACTGTCACGCTCTTCCCATTCCGGAGGGAACCTCTGCTCTGTCTGGTGTTCGTATTCAGCTGACCCTCTGGGATACTGCGCAGTGTGGTGTGGGCCAGTGAGTCCAGCAAGGCAGTGACGTCTGAGTGCATTCTGGCGCATGCTGTGCACGGTGTGTCCACTCGATCCCATATTAACACATGAATCTCTTTGGCGGGTATCTGAGGGGTACGTCGTTGCCACGTGAACGGGGATGGTAGGATGTCATCATACTCCAGCCAATGGTTAGCTGTCAATGAGTCATGGAAAAAAGAACCATTAATGACTGAATGGAATCTGTTAAAATGAAGCTTCAATAACTGACCTGAATCCCAAACTCTTATGAGCAAATTTCAAGGATCCTTCCTCACCCCCACAAAATCCTAAACCGAACTCAAGATTTAATCTCCGATTGTGGTGGTGTGCCTTATAGTCTGAAATATCTTACCCTTGAACTCATCAAGAAGCAGTAGCCCTGCCTGGTAGTTTTACATTGTTTTACGCAGTTATGCACACATATTCAAGAACAATTTAAGAAATGAGTAAATCAATTAGTTTCGATCTTGAGAGTCCAAAACCTGATGTTTGAAAACAGTGAAAACATACCGTGGGGTTCTCACTATTCTCACATAACTCCAATGACAGATTGAGCTTAAACTTTTATAGGTTTGTAAAAAAAAAAATTCATGTATGTGTAAAAGTGCGAAAATGCAGAGACCGATTTTTTCTCAGATTGATGTCATCAGATGTTTTGGATGTTGACAAATTTTGCACAAGAAGGGCATAGAAATACAATGGCAATTTACAACATTTTAACGTGAGTTTAGAGATTTGAAATTTTTTCCCCACTCACATGAGGACTCTATCTATTGGAAAATGAGTACATCACAAAATTGAATTGATCGATTCCCTTCCTCTTTAACCCTCCTACTGCCAACACAATTTGTTATTGAGTTGACTGACCATTCAAAACCATTTGGTCGAATGGTTTTGAGTGGTGAGCTAACTGTGTATAGACCATGTTACCTTTGTTTACAGAGTGGTGACCTTGTACATTATAATGCATTTCCTGACGGGCAAGATACTACACAGGCTATATGGGAAAATTTAAATTTTGTGTCATAATTTTCACATAAATTCAAAATTTACAAAAGCAACTGCTGTACAGCTTTTGAGATGTCCCCCTTTCTTCATATCAAAAGTTGAGAAAAATCAGACAGTATAATCTCCATAAAACATAAGATTTGTTGTATTCTTCCATTGAGCTGTGTACAAAATGTGCCTGCAGGAAGTCAAGGCTCTGTGGCGCTTTTGTAAACATGTGATGTCACAGGTCACATGGTCTATAGAGTAGACCCCCTGAATGGTTTCAAATGGTATGTCAGCTTATCTATAGCCCAGTATGGATACTTTCAAGTGGTGGAATGGTTTGCCCTTGGAGTGGTGATTTTATGGCAGGTCAGCTGAACTCAATTAGGGTTACAATGTTTTTGTAAACACAGTGCCAGTGTTTTCCCCTGAACTGATAAACACAAGGCTGGGTGCATTACACTTGGGGTAAACATATACCAGACTTCTGGGCATGTTCCATTTTTACAGAGGTTAAAATTGTTATGTTATTGTATGTTTTTAATTGTTTTGATATTATTCATAAGTATTATATAACTCATTACATAATATTATAAAGAAAATAATAGTAGGATACATTTTCTAAAGACTTGGTAAAGGTAATTACTGTGCAGTACATTCACCATTCAAAACCATTTAGCCTTGGGGGCATACCACAGTGCAGTGTATCCACCACTCAAAACCATTTGAATGGTTGTGAATGGTGACACAGCTTATCATCAATACAGGTCAAATGGTACTGCCATGTGTGTACAAAAACAATTGGGTTGTAAACGTTAGTGAATTTTGAATGGTTTTGAATGGTGTATCAGTAGGAGGGTTAATAAAGGGATGATGTACAAGTCTAAGTATTCATACTTACATTCAGGATCTCGTAGCAGGGTGACGAAATGATTTGGGTTTTTCCGATACCGGATAACGGCCGATAGTGTATAGGTCTCTCCTCCCTGCATGAATCTACTGTGCTTCATTAAGTCACCGTCGGATAAACCATCTTGGAAATGCATCATCACACACGCAGGTAAACTAGCAACAAAGACAAAACCAGTCACAATAAAGTCACATTGATCAAGTACTTTCCCACGTGTCTGTGATAATAATAATAATAATAATAATAATAATAATTAACCATTTTTATATAGCGTATAACACATAGTGATTAAACATGTCCCTATGCGCTGTAGAGGGGGAAAAAATACAACAAAATACAAATACAAGATGTACTAGGTTTCAAACAAAAATGCATGAATTAATTGTTAAATAAGTGCGTCTTTAAAGCAATCTTGAACTTATCACTGGAATCAATATTTTTCAAATGTTCCGGGAGATTGTTCCATAAGGTTGAGGCAGTGTGAGCAAAGCTGCGTTCACCATATGACTTGGTCAAAACTGGTGGAATAACAAACAATTTTTTCTTATTAGAACAAAGATTTCTTGATGGTGTGTACAATGTTAACAGGTCTATCAAATAAGGTGGCGCAAAATTATAAAAACATTTGTATGCCAACAACAACATTTTGAATGAAATGCGAGAGTGAATGGGTAGCCAAGTGAATGGGTAGCCAAGTGAATGGGTAGCCAGGTGAATGGGTAGCCAAGTGAATGGGTAGCCAAGTGAATGGGTAGCCAAGTGAATGGGTAGCCATGATGGACTGGTTTGTCCAATCTGAATATCCATGGCCTCTGTTGCCCCTGATCTTGCCCCATCAACAGTTTTCCCATAGACTTTAAGAAGTGCCCTTAGCAAAATGAAAGTTGCCTTGCCATTTAAAAGATGAAATTCCTGCCTTGAATATTTCTCGCAATACAGTGTGCCTCTTTAGGGCTCGAATTTGGGGTGAAATTCCACAAGACCAAAATTTCTACCGTACCAGAATTTTATTTGACAAGGCCAGAATCTAATTAAGAAGGAGCCTTCTACATGAAAACTTTTCAATTTGTACAGGCACAAGAAGGAGGTTGAGTATACACTGATACTCAACAGAATAGACACAATCGGCAACTGGAGTCACCTGACTCGTAGTGGGTGGGTATATGCAATGTAAACAAACCAAGCAAGCAATGCTCATTGAGCTTGGAAAAGCATGGCTGCTTCCCACCTTACAGCAGCAAGCTCTCGGAAGCAGCCATTCATTTCCATACACGCTGCGGGTTGCTTGCTTGGTTTGTTTACAATGTATACCCACTATGGGTTTTGTGACTGCAATTGCTGATTGTGTCTATTATGAGCTATTTACCTGACTCGAAGTCAACAGTTAAAGGCACTGGACACGTTTGGTAATTACTCAAAATATATATTAGCATAAAAACATACTTGGTAACGAGCAACGGAGAGCTGTTGATAGTACAAAACATTGTGAGAAACGACTCCCTCTGAAGTAACGTAGTTTTTGAGTAAATTCTCACTAAAATATTTGAATCTGAAAAAGACTTCAGGCCTGAAGCCTTTTCAGGCATCTGAAAGCACACAAATTGTGCAACAAGGGTTTTTTTTCTTTCATTATTTTCTTGCAACTTCGATGACCAATTGAGCCCCAATTTTCACAGGTTTGTTATTTTACGCATATGTTGGGATACACCATGTGAGAATACTGGTCTTTGACAATTACCCAGTGTCCAGTGCCTTTGAACCTAATTTGTTTTCAATCATTATTCAAGGTAATGACACAATGAGGTATTACTTTCAATTGAGAAACACTAGACTACTGGACTCGCCCAATCCTGAGTTTACTGGTCGGATGCTAAAATCACTGGCCACAATCATCTTTTGCCGCAAACACAGAGCAAAGCCAATTACGAACTTGCTGCTTTGCGCATGAGTGAACTTCAATCAATCAGGGGTCATGCAGCAGGCATTCATGACGACAAAAAAAGTTTGTGAGCCTTTTTTTACAACAAATTACCTCTCCTGGGGAAACTGTACAGGGCCCTCTGTAATGATAATCATCCATATAGACTGTATAAGTCTCGCATGTATTCAAACATTGGGACCCGTTTAAGTGCGCGAGTTTGTTTCCTTCACGCCTTACAGCAATGTACAAGAGACCAAAGTGGTCCCCAAATGGTTGAATACGCAAGAGACTTGCACTGTCTATTGTACACAAGTCTTTCACAAACTCTCCTGTCTGTATCTTACCTATGAAAGACAAGGTGCGACTTCTGTGTCTGGGACCGACATCTTGGGCAGCATTGCAGCATCGTCGGGTTGGCCATGTTGAAATCCGCAGGCACTGACAGCAACGTAATAACCGTTTTCTTATTCCTGGGGTTAAACAGAGGCAAAAAATGAAAACAAACTTAATGATCAAATAAATTATTTAGAAGTAAATATTTTTGTTGTTAATGACTCCCTGCCATTAAGGAAGAATGTTGTCTTATCCTGATGCTTTGGCAACTCTTCAACTGAACTCGCTCCAGTCTCGTAGAGACCAAATCTGCTGCCAATTTGCAGAGAAGGCGAGCATCTCTGTAAGATTTTCGGGGTGGTTCCCTGTGTCCAAGTACAACTCGACAATGCACTTACGCCAAAGACCCAAATTTGGCTTTTTTAGGGGGCAAGACGAACAGGTTTTGTAACAGCCCCCTGCCCTATCTCACCAGTTTTCTGAACACTTAAATTTCTGTTTTACCTATTATTGTCCTCTAATTCTGGTTTAATTTAATTAAAATTGCTAAGTACATTCTTTTTCCATTTTTGTATCCAACGTTTTTATTGTAATGTTTCAACGATTGTAAAATATGTCCCAATTCAGCGCATTGCTGCTATGATATTTAACAAAAATATACCATAAACCGTAAACCATAAACACAAACTTTTAGGAGACTATGATTTTAGAGAGCAAACATTTTCAATTGACAAAACGCATTGTTGTAATGGACGTTTTTTGAAGAAACGGGTTACACTAGCAGAAAAAGATTCCCAGCCCAAACACCTTGTAATGTGTATTGTTTGTAACTGGTTCCCTGCTTTTTGAATGTTTTTCCAAGCTACATTTTCTGCATTTACAGCTATATGCCCGGTTCATACAGATTTTCATGCGTCACAATCGGAAAACAAAATGATTGTTTCAACACGACATTTGCTTTCGCTTTAGCATGACCAAGTGTGCACTACAGTGAGCATGATTCTGTCTTTCTCCCCCCCCCCCCCCCCCCTAACCTTACATGCCTTTAACACATTTATATTCTTCTTGATATACACTCTTCCTTACATTGCTTTAATCTGTCTGTTAGTTTGTTTATTGTTCTAAATGTTAGTGTTTTTGTCTGTACTGTTTGGATCAAGGCCAGTTTTAATTTCCCCAGTGTGAGATACATGTATTTAGGTTGTTATCTTATTTTATCTTATCTTGTATCAAGTAGGAACCAGGCTTTATGAAATTGGGCCCATCCATGTGTCTTGTACTTACACACTGATATCTGCATGTCCACACGCATCACAGTAGAATTCCCATCTATATCTACACAGGAAGTGCTCTTCCACGGTCTCATCCAGCTGAAGAATACTTGGCAACGCAAACACTGGAGATTCTTCTTGGCCAAGTCGACATCTCAACTTCGTCTGCAACCTCTGAAACAGTTTGTTCCGGACATCGTCCAGTGGGTCCACTGACCCGTGATTGGCACTGCCGACTGGGGTGACCACCTGTGTCGGATCCTGGTCATTTTGCACTGGCTTTGCATTGCATTGTTCTTGACTATCATCGGCATTAAGCGCAGACGATTGGGTCGATTGAGATGAGACAAGAGATCCTGAGGTGTTGGGGGCACTTGATTTCTGAGGCTCTTGAACTGAACTTGCATTGTTTGACTGAGACGGACACGGCGTGTGCTGACCACACTCAAATGCCTTGCATAGTGTTCTCACGAGCGACGTCTCGGGGAGTCTCGCGAGGCAGGCACGCAAGCTACGGCAGGACACTAAGACGAACATGCATGCATCTAACCAACAGAGGGCGCTCTTGTTTCTCCAAAGTCGTACCTGAGGCATTGCTTCCGATGAAGGAACAGTTTTGAGTAACCTGTGGTACTCTGTGCTCATCCCATGTGGTGATGATGAGGATAAACAACCAGGAGGTTGGGAAAGCGTGTTGGGCATCTTTGGCGTTGAGACGGGGATCGGGTTGGGTCGACGCTTCTTCCTTATCGGGATGTCTGAAGACTTTCTGTGCACGATGCGACTGGAAATTGATGAAATCTCACCAAGATTCACACACTGAAAAGAACAAAATCACATTTGGTTATTTATAAATACAAGTATTTTTATGGACATTTAGGGAGAGCATGATTGACCAGCTGTGTGTACATACTGTACATGTAGTTCTAACCAAATAGAGTAGAATCAACAATCAAGGACGAAAACCCAATGTTTAAACAAAACTTCTGAAAAAAATCGAGGAATAATGGGCAATCAGATTGATTATTATTAGGGGGGTGAGCAGTGTTCTCCACAGACGTTTTTGGGGGGAGGGCGGCATGACATAAACAAAATGGCGCCCGTCGATATGACGTAATCAAAATGGCGCCCGTTGGAATATGACGTCATCGGACGTAAAAGAAAAAACTTTAGATAATCCTTTTCTTAAAAATAATGTTATTAACCCTCGGGCCCCGACACTATCTAAGGAGAATGATTGACATCCATTTCGGTGGGAACAACTTTATTGTAAAATTAATTTAAAACCTACAATTTGAAATACATTTTGCTTTGTGCGCCGCGCCAAAAACATCAAAGGGATATGCCGCACAGTGTGGGCAGGCCGAGTGTGGGGTTTTTAAAAAGCTGGATATGCGTTGGTGATCGGATACACAGGCACACAATTTTCAAAACGCTATAAAAACATTATTATTTTTTCCCCATTTTTGGACAATCTTATCCCCTAATTTCTGCCCTAAATAATACCTTTCCATCAACAACCATTTTCATGGATTCATAATTAGAGGATCCCTCCCCAAAATCGTGTGTGGAGAACACTGGGTGAGGGTGATGGTACATGTACTATAGATAGGTTGCAATATGACGTAAGTCGGCCATCTTTACGGGCAATTTGGAACACACAGTCATGCGTTACGCGGGAGAACGGCGTGCAGCACGCGCACATTTCACAAAACTCATTGCATGATTGGTTAGTGAATGACGCGGCTGCGTTAAGAATTTGAGCGCTTGACGCGCCTGCAAGCCAAAATGCGATTTGCCCGTAAAGATGGCGTCTACTGGGAACTATCTATTAATAATTAACCCTACTATAGGTACATGTACATTTTTCAAGATGCCTCAACATCTCCAATATAAATGCACACATCAATGCTACACCATTCTTTGATTATATTTGTACATTGGTTGTGTGATCGATCAGAGCCACATATTACCAACTACAAACATTGACACGGTGTCAGGGTTTGCCCTTAACTTTCACAGTGACTAGGAAGCATGACCAGTTAGCTTGTCATTTCACTAGTCCCCCAGGTTCTTCACAAGTCAATAATTCATATTAAATGGGCTATTTGTCAACACCAAACTAGCCAGCCGGACCACCTGGAGTGAATTTTGACTGGTCCTCTGGTGTTTTAACTAGCATTTGGCCAGCGGACCACTGTTCAGGGAGAACACTGGGCGTGAGAAAACCTCACTTCCACCAAAAGTAGCCTGATCAACACTGCGCTCCAGCACAGCTGGTGGCTTCTCAAGTATTACCACTCTCACTGAAGCACCTTGGGGCAATGGCTCTACTCACAACATCAGCATGCAGTGCCTCAAAGCGCCACTGTTGTGGCATAGTGCGCCACTGTTGTGGCATAGTGAGGTTGGTTGTAGCGAGAATTAATGTGTGTCCCTAAAAATGCCACTGTTGTGGCATAGTGAGGTTGGTTGTAGCGAGAATCATGCTGATACAGGGCTTGAATTTTACACTGGACCGCAGGCTCAAGGCTGATGATTTAAGAGTCGGGCCAGTAAACTCAT
This sequence comes from Leptasterias polaris, assembly GCA_037783415.1. Classification (NCBI taxonomy): domain Eukaryota; kingdom Metazoa; phylum Echinodermata; class Asteroidea; order Forcipulatida; family Asteriidae; genus Leptasterias; species Leptasterias polaris. Next base: position 1,156,642 of record JAZGTN010000082.1, on the reverse strand, counting down.
GACTGGACAAGACTGGCGATCTTGTGTCTTTCAATTAATACATATTAATCTTTAAATAAATTTAAAAAAATTCAAGTGTTGACTGTGAGTCTGTTCCTTTCAATTCTGTTCAGTATCAGGGCACGAAATTAACACTGGACCGCAGGCCCGAGGCCAGTGATTTCAGCGTCGGTCCAGTAAACTTTATACCAAACAAGTCCGGCGGTCTTGTGTTTTGGGGGTTTTTTTTACATAATAAAAGTATTATTAAAATGAAATGAATAATCTTTCATTAAATAAATGTATTTAAATCTCAGTTTGAATTTTTTTTATTTTATTTGTTGTCGTCAAATTATTTCTGAGCGCGGAACATCCAACACGGCCGACCGTTCTTCGTGCTGCAAGTTCCCTATCCAGTTTGCTCATGCCCAAAACCACTGCATTTGGCTCAAACCTTATGCTTTAGGTGCTCAGGGGGACGAGCGAACGGCACCCTCGTGCATGCGTGATGTTTGTGCTGGTGCCCGGCGGAACACCACAGTACAGCGCTTCATTCGTTTACCACTGACCATGTGCATGTCATGACGTGGTGGGTGCAACACATTGGATGTAGTCACTTTAAAGTCTGATACCTTACCAACGAATTATACAGTGTTGAAATCGTATTAATGACGTATAGGTTGTATTCTTTCAACACCACACATCCCTGTGTTGCATGGAGTAAAAGTAACGTCTTGTTTCCACACGTCTTTTCATGCTTCGTATGTTAAATTTGGACAACGTTGTTGTCCTGTCAAAACGATCGTCAAAACTTATTTCATTTTTTCTATGGCAGCAAACGTCGTGTAAAAAGAAGGTATGTGGAAATTTCTCGAAGGGGTTTCAAAGCCCAAACTGCCTGTTAAGCGATCTGCAAGTGAAAAACTTGCACAGGCGCAGAAGTATGATAAAACAAGTTAACTTTTGGTGTGTTTTTGTTGCGTTTAGGTTTTTTTCTTCTCATATGACTTCGGTCTTGTAAAAAATGTTCCGGTCCAGTAAAAATTCTGAGCAACAAGCCCTGCGGTCTTGTGGATTTTTTCCCCAAATTCGAGCCCCGAGTATAAACAAATAATACTTGCCCATAAGACAAATACATCTTCTCTTAATGCTTGTTCAAATATAAAGAGTAAAGCTTTGTAAAGCTTTGTAGAAAGTTTTTTCTTTAGATTCTAGTCTTATGAAATAAAGTCTGGTCCAGTAAATTTTTTAGCTACAAGCCCTGCGGTCATGTGGAATACAACTCCATATTCGAGCCCAGCTGAGGGTAGGAGAATTGTGCACTGATGCAAAGTAATTGTTGATAACTACTTGGTGGGAAGGTGGGAGGGTGGTGAGCCTTAAAAAGGAGTACTCTCTAAAGCCTGTTTCACACTACTCTATTCCCAGGGGGAAACCCCAGGAATAACAGCCGGCGCTTTCACACTAAGATCGATTAAACCCCCTGATCTACCCTGGCAATTGGGCACATCCAGGGGAATAGGCAGCCCTACTCTGGAGTAGGGGTAGGCGATAAAACCCCGGGGAATTCTTGAAACGTTCAACCGGAACAACGTGGGATAGGGATCTAGGCGGGGACAGTGTGAAAGTGCGCTGGGGGTAACCGTGGGGTAAACAAACTCTCAGGGCCTCCCCAGGGCTGTATTCCACAAGGACAAGAGATACAGTGTGAAAAGGGCTTAAATTTTGAAAATTGTGGACAATCTCTTACCTCGTTATTGTCACAAAGTAGTGCTGCCAACTCATTGTTGATCTGAAACAGCTTCAGGCGCTTGGTCTTTCCCTTCAGCTTACAACTAGCGCACCACCTCACATCGGCTTCCATTATAAATCTAAGAATTCCACAGCATCACTATCAATCTGTTCAAGAAAAAAAGAATAAATAACGTCATAGAGCAAGGTATTTTGGAGTGATAAAAAAGGAAATATAGAAGTTTTTTGAGTTAAAGGCAAATTATACCTTTGGTTTTTAGAACCGGTCGATTGTTTTAATCCTAAATAAATGAATATCATACAATAAAACTAACGTGTGAAAAAGGTGGTTGCGTTTTTAAGATATCGCTGAAAATCCGAAGCTAATATGTCCATGCAGAAAGAATAATCCCCAATAGGAATACACAATCTGAGAAGTGTTCTGGCAGGATTGTTTCTCAGATTCAAATTTTGGGGCCAAAAAATGATATATTTTTAGATAACCACAAAAATTTGAAGTGAAATGTTTCTCAAAATGCTTTATACTGTCAAAAGATGCTGCAGGCTTCTAACCAAGAGGTTTTTTTTGGGCCATTCATTTTAAGATTGATTACCAAACGTATACAGACCCTTTAACCCTAACAATCCCTAACCCTACAAATTCAAACAGGGCAAAGTGTTTAATTTTGTTAGGTTAAGTACAGTGAAGTTAGGATTGGGTGTTTGATTCTGTGGGATTGTGTATCCTTGCTGACAAGTAATGGTGTTTGAATTTGTTTGAGTGGGTATGGTGGATGTGTGAAATGTACATGTCTGGCATTGCTCTTTCCTCCATGGTCTAATGAGATAGTTGTTGGATTATGTTACGTTGGGTACTGTGTGATTTCACTGATCAAATTTTGCACATGCCAAGTGTACACACTCCAACAAAATCAAACAAAAAAGGCCTGTTGGAGTTTGTTAGGTTGTGTATTGTCCCCCTAAGATTGGGTACAGTTCCCATCTCATGGTAGTATAAGCTGTTGGAATGTGTTGGGTTAGGGATGGATTCTAGTAAAAACGCTTTGGGAGTTAGGGTTAAAAAAAAGAAATTATAAAAAAAATAATCACTTTTATCACAGAAATTCTGTTCCAAACCGCTCACAGCGGAAAGACGATCTATTTACCACGTACATGCCGCTATAAGCAGTATCATCGCTTTGCCAGTGTCGCGGCGTCACAGGTCAAATCGCACCAACCGACCAATGGGCACATCAGATTCTCGCACTGTCTCCACAATGCGGTCTTTCCTTTGCCTTGTTCTCGTGGAACGAAACACAAGTAAACTCTGGCTATGCCGTAGCCCCATTAATAGTGCCAATACTCTGGACTTCCTCCGATCCTTGGCCCTACGCCCATGTACCTCCAGGCGGTCACACTAAAAGCCGACAACTGACGACGCCTGATGACAACTGCCGACAACATATTTTAAATGCACTTTCAAACAATGTTTAAACAAAAATAAACCGTTAAATATATGTGTAAGAGTCATTTGTATCCAAATCACCTTCAATCTGTTAAAAAAGTTTTGTTTTTAACTGTAAAAAAAGGTTTTATTACCACGATTTAGTAACGAAAAGAAGTGTCCGCCATGATGCATCTGGAACGCACTTGGACGATACCATTATGCAAAGAGTAAAGTTCTAAGGGCTTATTTTTTTCTCTCTCTCTTTTTTTTTACTGCTTTTTTCGTTTTTTCTTTATTTTGTCCTTTCCTTTTTTAAGACATGCATAGAAATTATTACTGGCTGTCATTTTACTACTCTGTCTCTGTAGTAGCATGTTAGTTTTTCAAATGATACCGTTAAAATAAAGACAACTTAACTTGCCGTTTTCAGCACCCCCTGTAGTATAATGGTATCTTCTCTGTACAGTCCAAAAGCAACAAGGCGGACAGTACTTGTCGTTACTAATTCGTGGTAAAAAAAAACCTTTTTACAATTAAAAACAAACTTTTTCAACAGATTGAAGGTGATTTGGATACATATGACTCTTAGTCTTAGTCTTAGTCTTACACATATATTTTACGGTTTATTTTTTGTCCAAACGTTGTTGTAAAGTGCATTTAAAATTTGTTGTCGGCAGTTGTCGTCAGGCCTTGGCAGTTGTCGGCTTAAAGTTTTAGTGCGACCCCCTCCAGGAGGTGAAATAATTTTTCGAATAGAAACTATGTTTTTATGCCGAGATTTTTTCCCCAGTTGTCACCTAACCTATTGGCCGTATCTCATTTGTGGACAGCACATTAAAACAAAAATGTGCGCGCTCGTTTTGGTGTAATTTATGAAGAAATCTGAGGCGTTACTGACACGATTTGACTGCCCGGCATCCATGATGTTTGCTATTATTAAATGCGCATATCACTTCAGTTGTCTTCGACTTCAGTTCCGACGTTTAATGTCATTTATAAACACTAAACATAAACGATATACATGAAATCAATGTTGGCAAAAACTGCTGCGTGATGGTTCATGGAATTATTCATCATGATTCATGGTCAAGTTGTTTTTACTTTTAGTTTTACTCAAGAATTAGTTCTGTCAGTCGAGTCAAGTGTCGCAAATACACGTCATTTCCCATTGCCAAGTACCTGCATAACCGGTAAACCACAACTTGTGGCACAAGAGGAGGGTCAGATTCTTCTTCCAGAAGAATGTATGTTTTGTCAAAAACACCAGGATAAAATTCCATACCAAATCTAAAACCTGATTTCACCTTAACGTGACAGAATGGCTGGCATCTTAGCTTCGAAAGTCTGCATGCATTCTCCCTTTTTCATCAGCAGCAGACCGATCAACACGTCGTTGATATTCGGTACAAAACGTGCTTTCAACGTTTGTGTGCAACAAGAAAATAGCGCCCTCATCAGTTCAGCTCCTAAAACTTTTAATAAAAAGCCATCAAGTTCGGAAAGAAAGTTTTCATAATGATCATTCAGTCATCTCTTGCAAGTGGCGCACAAACTCCCAGTGGCACTCACACTGGTCCCATATCTTCTGATCCGTCGATATTTATTTTTCAGCGTATAATTATAGCCAAATAATCCGTACACTCAAGTTTTAAGAGCCTCACCCGCCAGTGGATGTAGGGCCTTTGGCTATAGTGTAGCCTATTATTTAATTATGCCATGTTGTTTTGTCAAATCGTCAGCATACCCTTTAAAACTATATTTCTATTTTTACTAAAAGTTACTTCTATTGAATTGAATAAGTGTCTATCTTGCATGTTCGTTATTTTGACTATAAATGCATTTTATTTATGTCTCGTGTGACTAGCTAGATCCCCACAGCAGGCTTTTGAGCCGCACAGCTATACAGGAATTATTAGCATAATACTTAATAATAATAGGCTTAAATTATTTTTGTTGATCGATCCTGGCTACTTTGGAAAGCCTATGAATGTAGATGTTTGTCTTTGAACATTATTCAATATTTTGCTCACTCGACCTGCACATGATACATTCATCGATAAGTGAATTTCGGTTTTCAAAAAAATTAATAATATATTTAGGTTTTTCCTCGGACATTAAACATTTATTTCAAGTGGCTAAACGCTCTACTGCATGTTTCCATGCTTGGAAAATTACTGTGAATGGAGCTAGCTCAGGGCTTTTTCTAAAAATCGGCTTATTATATTATGCTCCACCTTCTTCCAGGCTTTGAGCTTCGTGTAGTGTTTGAAACAACGAGCACTGAGAGTGACACTGCTCCGAAGATGCCGAAATTGGTGACACGCGCCGAGCCCAAGCTGGAAAAGCCGAGGTTTGGGAAAAGGTAAATATTCCGGTGATGAGCCGTTTCGAAAATCTCATCATGTTTTCAATTTCTGTTTGGGATAGGTCAAACCACTCATGAAATTAGGCCTACCATGGAGCTCATAGTTGAAAATGTTCAATAATGTATTGCAACCCCTACCCCAACCCCCTTTATGAAGAAAAAATTATATACAGCACACATAGGCCTACCTACGGAAGCGCCGCTTGCTGCCAAGTTGAATTTCAAAAAACTTAAAAATTAAGTCGTTCGAACGAGATAATAAGTCGTTCGCGCGCCCGACACCATACTTTGCCGTCTTCTCGCGGAGGGTCCTCTCCTCGACCAGACAGGGGTAGCCCAGCGGCTCTGGACCCAGGCAGACCAGTCGCCGCCCTGGCACGCTCGGTCTTGTCTGCAGAGCCGCTTCATGGGTGTCTGCCTGAGACAAGGCCCCGGGAACTCTAACACCGAGCGTGCCAGGGCGGCGAGGGTCTGCCTGGGTCCAGAGCCGCTGGGCTACCCCCTGCCTGGGTGCAAAGACGACCCTCCGAGAATACCGCAAAGTACAGAGTCGGAGGCCTTCGGAGGCGCATGCTGATGGGGCCAAAGGCGCTGCGACAGCCCGTGCACGAAGCGGCTCTGTAGTCAAGTCCCCGGTAACTCTAAGACCGAGCGTGTCAGGGTGGTCATTATCTCGTTCGAACGACTTAATTATCTCGTTCGAACGACTTATTGTTTCGTTCGAACGACTTTTTTTTTTTTTTAATTCAACTTGGCAGTAATGCGCTTCCGTACACTCCCACCAAAACCGTGAGTTTTGGTGGCTTATCAAAAATGATAGGCCATACTAAAGGTCTAAAAAGTTATGTGGTAGGCCTAACTTGGTTTAATTATTTTGCAGGTTTATGGCATCCGTTTGAAGTTTCTGAAACATATTGGGTTATTTAGTTCAATATTACTTTCTCTCTTCTCCCCCCCCCCCCCCCCCCCCCCCACCCCCTCCATCTAATTGTCAATACTTTGTTACTAGGATAACGTAAAGTACGGAAGTGTATGGAGGACATGGCAACAATTATATATATATATTCCGCCTGGCCGGGCGGACTAGTAATCCGCCCGGCCGGGCGGAATAGCCTTTTGTAACCATGTCCTTTATACACTTCCGTAGTAAAGGCGCTTGGTAAAAGAAACACAAAATAACCCGCTGGAAATATAAGAGCGAAAATAAAGCGCGCATCACAACTCCTACATTTGTTTACAATTATTACATTATTACTTTAATGATATTAATTCGATTCATATATATGGTTGCAGTATTAAGTCTTTTAAGAAGGAAATTTTTCGTGTTTATAATTGTTTTATTTTGTATTTGTTAATTTGTTGAGAAATAAAACATGCATTTCGAAACAGCCAAATTTGGCTCGCGATGGCAATTTAAGAAACTTCATTCTATTGGCTCTGGTGAGTTATTGCATGAATGTCGTCAGAATTATGACCAATTAGAACAGGGCTTTGACAACGCCACACTGACACGGCGCGCACGCATATATACCGCATGATGTGTGTGTGTGTACACTGCATACGGACGTGTAATGTACGGTACATACATACATATATGTACATGTACGGTACATACATACATATATGTACATGTACATACTTAGTACATGTACATGCCCATCATTTTTGGTGTGAGTGGAATTTGTTGTGCGTTGACTGCTGAAGAGCTGAGAAGGTGATGCCAAAAGCGACAGAACTTGGCTGTGAATGTGTGTATTCCAAAGCGCCCTGCGCTGACGTTTTTACTCTTGTTTTAAATTCATCTTCGGTCGTGGAGTATATTCTTGACAAAGTGAGGAATTTCCTCACTGTAACGGTAAGTATTTAATTGTTAAATCAAAGTGGGGCTATGTGTTTGATTCTGTTGTCTAACGTGAGTGGTCTAGACTGTGTAATTTGTACGTAAATGCATAAAATGTAAATGGCGCCTCGATCGAGGATGCCGGTGAATCGCCATGCCGGTGTACTCTCTAGATTCTATTTTACTAACGATTAATGGAAAATGCCGAATCTGACGGCCACTTTTTCCCTGATTTGTGATAAAACAACTCATTTATTTACCAAAAATATAGTTAAATATTTTTCGTTCACGACTCGAGCGTGAGCATGTCGAGTCATCATCGAGAGAGTGAAAATGTCGTCGCGTCGGTCTGCAGCTGATGACGACAAAAATACCTTCAGATGAGAATCAGTGTGTGTAGCGATGCCGTATGGTCAGATGGTTACCTCCCAGGTTGGACTCACCAGACTCAGGAGTCCTAGTCCTCCGTTCCATACAACTTATTGATTAAAAAGAGAGAACTTTGACTTTTTGAGGATATATTAAAAATAAAACAAAGGAAAAAGTGTTTGGGAGGAGTGGGCTTTTAAAAATAGGTTTTTATTTAAAATAATGATTAGAAAATCAATTATTGGCATTGCAATACTAATTTGCTAAGCTAAGTAATATTTTGAAATAAAAATTAAAAGTATTTATTACTATTTATTTGTTCTTAAACTTCTTATTCGTTTGAAAAAAAATAATAAAAATCCTAGACTATCTAAATTTTGAGTTTAGAATAAACCCTGAATAACAATGATAATGTAAAAAAAAGACAACAAATGCACCAGGATTTGTTGTCTCTTTCAAGAAAACATGAGATGCATTCACCATGATTTGCAAAACCTTGCTTGGCCTTAAATATTAAAGCAATGGCTGATAATTGGCCATGGATATGCTGAAGACTCTAGTCTAGGTCCGCTCTGACATTTCTGCTGACTTACCTCCCATTCATTGAGTTGTGATAAATAAAATAGTGGTAAGTGGTGGCTGCTTATCGGTCTCTCGCAATCCTCGCTATACAACAAAGGACAAATGTCTGGAATGAGGGATTACACAATTACCTGAGGAAAAAGGGAATGTTTCAAAGTAACATTTACACATTTCATGATGATGATGAAGTTTTTTAATAATAATATCTTCACGTCAACAAAAATGTTTATGGAAAAGTATCAAGTATACAACTTCCACCTTTTCACTAATTTCAAGATTCACTATAACAACAAATTATGCTGATGTGACTTATGTGTGAGATTTTCATTCATTAATGTTTTTATTCATTTTTTAATTTTTTATTCATTGTTGTTTTTAGATGCCTCGTTCAAATCACAGACAACGTTCAACTAGTAGGTACTCCAATCATTATAGACACAGACGGAGGAGGGCCACACCCTGCAAGGGTTACTATGGTGATGAGTACGGGTCGCATAGATACAGGTCACGAAGGTATGTATGGTAAACTCTAGTCTAACTAAGTTTTCTGACATTGTCATGGGCTAGGGTCTTAGTAGTAAGCATTGGCCCAGTAACCCACAGGGCTTGAAATGCCCACTGGACCACTGGCCAGAGTCCAGTAATTGTAGCATTGGCCCAGTAACCCACAGGGCTTGAAATGCCCACTGGACCACTGGACAGAGTCCAGTAATTGTAGCATTGGGCCAGTAACCCACAGGACTTGAAATGCCCACTGGACCACTGGCCAGAGTCCAGTAATTGTAGCATCGGTCCAGTCAACAACAGGGCTTGAAATGCCCACTGGACCTCTGGCCAGAGTCCAGTAATTTTAGCACCTGGCGAGTAATTCCACAACAGGACAAGCCGTGCAGTCTAGTGTTTCTTTTTCCACATTGATGACAGGCCTTAAATCTCGTCATTTATAGGGCAGGCCACTTTGGCCTTAAATGAAGAAACATTTTGAAGGGCACCAAGGCCAAAAATTAGATTTTTAATGCTGACTTGAAAGAATGCATTTTATTTTACTTAAAATTATTAAAAAGGGCACGGCGGCCAACAGAAGAAAAAGCACGGCAGTGTTGGCCTTGAGGAGGTGAATTTTTCCAGGGGCTTGTCGGCAAGACAGAGGGGCATCGACGGCAATGGCCGCGTGGCCGCCGTGAATTTTGAGCCCTGTGATGTTCCAGTCACGTATGTTTTCCCCTGGGATTCTTATGCGCGCACGCGCGAAAAAAACGTCATATGACGCGGTAATTATCTGCTCATGCATATGCAATTTTAGTTCTAAGAAAACAAAGCGATGACTCATCGATAAAGAAGGCGGTGTAGAGGGGGCGAAGGAGGAGCCTTGGCTCTTTTAATGAATATGCATTAGTAGGGGCTCGTTCGATGTTTACGTTCGTGTTTTAATTTTTGAAAACCTATGGTTTTTAAACGATGTAACTGTCGTTCCTAAAATGGGTAAATTTTTGTCCTAAAATTACGTTTTATGAGAATATTTTGAGTATTTGTTGGGTTTTCTTAAAAGCGCAATTTGAGGGGTATATGGAATCTAAAATGTCATGAATGAGGATGTTTACAACGAACCTGTACGTCCTAGAACAGAGCTAAACTTTTTTTTTCAGTCGTAAATTTGTTCATGAATATGCCATTTTCTAGCATCTTTCTTGTCCAAATAGTAACTTTGTACGTAAACAAGATCGTTTAGAATTGCTATTAGTCAATTTTTCTGCAGAAAACTTGCAGATTTTTGAAGATTTCCGTTAGCTTACCACCAGTCAGTTTGTACATCGTAAACTGATCACACACAAAATACCCATAGACTTGAGTAGTGTAACTTGACACGGCGTCTTCAAGATAAGAAGCCAAGCCACGTTGCATGCTGTGTGGGCATGCACCGTTCGACTGCATGGTGTTTGTGCACTAACCTCCATGATTGAAGACATGGCGTGGGAATTGCTTAGTGACGAAAACAGGTGGAGATGGTCACCATGAATCCATGGTGGAGAGGCTAAATTCTTTCAGGTATTGTAATTGTCGGCTATTTATTGTAAATTACATATGATATTAATAATAAATTATTATAAGATGAATATTCCTTCTTCGTTCTTGCATAAACTGACAGTAGACCTACAGTAAATTACAATTTACAATTCTCCCATACGACATGTACGATCATGTTTCACATGCCTGGTGTTTAACTACTGTTAGATTGAATTGAATTGAATTTTTTAATGACAGTATTGGGAGTTATAATTCATTAATTCATTCGTTGGTCTTGGAGTGGACATTTGAGAATTAAATAATAAGGGGTTTCAACAAATAAAAGGTGACAAATACAAATGATACTAATTACAAGTATAGGCGCTTCATGTTTAATTTATACATAGATAGTTTTTTAATACTATATATAGGTCTATAGTAATAAAGCCTGGTTAATACTTCACGCCGAAGCGAATACAGAAATAATTTTATACAAAAAATGCATACAATGGTGCAGTTTTATTAAAAGAAGAAATTTATACGTATGTTTTGTACAATCTTTGACGTATAAGCCCCAGAAAACATTGAATTTGATTCTCAAAAATGTTGCAGCTTATAAATAGGCTGAAGATTAAGATACAATTTAATCATATTATACACTTGTGAAAATGAAGATATTTTCATGAAAATTTGTTGTTTTGTGAAAATAAAAATAAAAATATCATTTTAAAAAGGTAGCAGGTGGTGCGCTGGCAGGGCTGGCAATGACGCAGTGAGACTGAATGACAGACTGCAGAATATCCATCTCTAATGCAGTCTTCGGACATCAAAGGGCATGGACAGACTACCCTCTTTGCTCGCCGTGGTATCCTTGACCAAAGTACAACTGCCGCAGCCAGGGAATGACATGGTCTTCTTGTAGATGCATCTTCGGCAGCACACGTACACTTTGACGAGACGAAAAAGAGATGCGGAAGTAAGCCAGGAACAATGTCTTTTAATGGAGGGCCTTTGCTTTCACCAGCTGAAAAAATAAAACATGGTCAAATTTGTTTATTAAAAGCCTTGCACACTTATTAATAAAAGCTTACAATATTTACATACTTTTTTTAATGGTTATGACAGCTTACCAGATGTTCTTGTTGCTTCCGCAGTGCGGTCGTTTCATCCAAGTAAGGTTAGATGTCTGCACTTCCCTGCACAGGTGACATGATCGTGTCCACACGTTCCTCTTTGAGAAAGAATTCCTCATCAAAAGCCTTTGCCTGCAGATCTACATGTAATTGCCAGGCCCTCTTCAACATAGAGACACTCTTGAAGAAGGAGCCAAGTGCTGGAGATTCTTCCTTGGTGTGATGTTTATCTTCTTAGCTAAGGCCAACACAGCTGACACTTGCATGTCAAGGGTGTGACATGGCCCTTCAAAGCTGTTGAAATTCTAGAGGTAGAACTTGAGACTAAATGTGAAGTCTGAGTTGGCAGACCTGTCATAAAAAAAGGTCATTGCAATGTTACCTCATATTCACTGTAATTTGCAATTATTTATCTATTTTTACACTGTTGATTTAATTACGCTGTACAAACTATTTTATTTACCTGTGTCATCGGAATCCTAAACACAGGCTCTCTAATCACATGTGTCCAAGGTGTGTCAAAGGGCAATTGGGACAACCAACGTTGGCAATGTGAAATATTTATTTGAACGTCCAGCCACCCTTGTTGCCTCAGATCTTGACCCTAACCTCATTCTGCGGGATGTTGTTTTAACAAACTTAGCTCGTAAGTCCTGTTCGGAGAATAAGAGCAAATTATAAATTTTAAGAGTTTATTAAATTGTTTTCTAAATAAAACCCAAAACATTAAAATAAACATCCTTATTTTTCTTACTTCTCTTAGGCATCTAGTTGCTGCTTTACTTTAGCGACGAGGGACTTCACAGCTACGCAACGAGTTGGCGACTTTTTGGGCGTGATAGTAACTCTTCTGGAGGCGTCACCAGAGAAATGAAAAGGGGAAGTTCTCGGCAGAGATGTTGTTATCCACCACAACATTGTGTTGTTGTTGACGCTTGGCCTTTTTGCCTTCAGTCAGAAATTTGTATTCCTTCAACCATCGTTTCTGTACGCTGGTGCAAATTTTACATCTGATTGGGGTGTACTTAACAATGGCTCAAATGGGATTTTGTATCCCTGTAGGCTTGCGGGGTGGGGGTGGGGGAGGGGGGGTCCTAGTCATGTCTCTCCCTGGATGTTTCTGCTTCTTTTTTTGTACTCCACCAGCTTTTAGCCATATGACAGAATTTGTACAGTCTACATTACATTTCAGATTTATCCATGTTTAATCTGTGTTTTAGAAGTACATTTTAACAACACATTTTTCATTTTGTATTTTCAAGTTTAATCAGTTAAACTCAAACAAAAAAATCTTTGCAACTTCCTTTGGTGTGATCAATTTACTGGAAGCGTTTCATCCCCCCCCCCCAAAAAAAAGACAAAACTGCTAATTATTCATCATAGTTTGGCTTTATATTCTGTTCTAGTTACTTGTGATGTATAAATGTTTCGAAACAAATAAAATAAAGGACAGCCAAGCATGTTTGATTTTATTAAGCCTGGTGTGGGGCTCTTAAATATTCCATTACCTTTTATATATTATTATTAAAAAAATCATGCATCAATACACTGGTCGTTTATTTATAAATATGTAGAACTAGGTCTGCATTTCACTGTTAGTTTAATCCTGGTTTAGGCCCTAAATACTTCCATTAGAATTACCAGTAAAAGTTATTTGGCCATAGTTAAGCATTAAGCAGCTGCATGCCCCTTTTTATTCAACCTTGTCCTTTGGTTACACAGGCACAATACTACGAGTGAAGATCGAGCGACCCAGCCTGCCCATAACAAATGCACCCGTCAAACACCTAGGTTTCACGGCACGCTGTTCAGCTTTGCGCGTTCAGAGCGCGTTTCTCGTGAATCGTGTTGGGTGTCAAATTACAATTTGCCCCAATGACCTTGACGAGTTTTACACACTGTACCGTTAAAAAAAGTTTAGCTCTAAAACGAAAACCAACGTCATTCCTGAATTAACCTGAACAATATAGTTATAATAATGGGTTTTTTGTAGATTTGCGCACTTTTATACGATCTCTGTTTTATTTTTGTTTACATTTTTAATGATATTTGGGATGGGGATTTGGTAAAAAGTAAACAAAAACGGTGATTATTTACCGTGAAATGCGTCCAAGAAAATCAAGTACTACGTTCGATCTACGTATTAATAGAAGGCAACGCTTAACCTAGAATGATGATTGGATAATGGGGAATCGATTGGGGGTAATAAATATTCATTAGGTTATCTATCCCGCCTGTTTTCCTTTCCTTTTGGTGATTAGTCCGTTCAAAAACTTTTGAAAACCCAAAGCCCGCGAAACGCATTTTGACCGCGCGCGGGCGCCCTGTTTTCTCGCATTTTTGACATAATTCGCGCGTTGTTTACACAAAGCATCAACGCGCAAGGTCAGACCGGATGCTACACGATGTATGGCAAAGGTACGTACGTGCAGTGAAGGTTCTGGGCTACAGTGTTGTCACTAGCCCAAATTTAGTGCCGGCTAATTTTCTGCTCGGGAACGTAGTATCGCGAAGTATTGCGCCTCATGGCCGGGGGTCCAGAGCCCAACCTCGGTCTCCCCAGGCCCACAGTCGCCATTTACAGATATGTTTTAAAAGTACGATCAATTTTTCCCACTTATAAACATCCCATACTACTCCAACCTACTTTATTTTTTTCCTTACATCTGGTGAATTATTATGATAAATGCCAGGGCTCACCGATGACTTCGTCCAGATAATATGGTTTGAAAATGGCCAAAAAATACATTGAAGTTCGTCGTGCTCGGGGGCCACCATCTTATTTATGATTTGCTGCCTGTTGATCGTGAGAAAGTCAGGGCACCCGGCTGATCTGCTAAGTCATAAATATGTATGAGGTGACGCCGCGTGATATACTGTAGCTTGAGACTTGTCCATCTAATGAATATGCAAGCACCCGTGACGTTGCATATAGCTTCACAAGTTGCATGTTCATTGGTTGAGTGACGTAAGTTACCGCGCGACGTCACCTTAGGAATATTTATTACTTGGCAGATCAGCCGGGCGCCCTGAAGAAAGACCGTTGGTTATCGTGGACGCTGCGCGTAGCATGATTTTTTGGTCTCTCCGCAGGCCGAATGTTGTGATTAATGGTGTGCGCAAAGCCACAATACGGTACAAACAGAACGGGACAAAATAAATTACGACGCACGAAAAATTTTGTCAGATATTGTTAGGAATGGATACTAAAACAAAACCCGATGTATTTTGTTGTAAATACTGCATTTTATTGTTGGCTTCTGATGACAAAATAATTTAATATTCAGCATTTTGGTCGAATTTAGTGCCGGTCGGTAAAAGCTTTAGCAAGGCTTAGTCCCGGTCGGGTAGCTCCGAGTGCCGGCAGGTCCGACCGGCACCGACCGGCGTAGTGACAACGCTGCTGGGCTACAACTATGACCTTTGGTCAAGTGAAGATTTTTTTTTTAAGTTTGAGACCTGTTGGACTGTGGACTGCACAAGCAAAGTGATTATAATTGCTTTGCATGGGATCAGGCATAATTCCATTAATATGAGTTCAGCAGTTTGGGTGTTGAGTTCCCATTGTATGCATGTAGCACGATGTAAATCACTCCAGACAAAGTTCTAAACATACTGTGGATCAAAGATTCCAGAAGGTTTTGATGCGAGGGCACTCTTAAATGTGTTACTTGTTATGTATATTTTTCACTGTAGAATAGAAACACCTTGGCATGAAATGTTCAGGTAAGTTTTCAAAATACATGTCTCATGAAACCGGTTGATAGAAATACATTGTACATATACATGAGCTCATCAAAAACCATGCTGCCCCATCCTTACTTAAAACTGCATGAGATAACATCAAAACAACTTTTTTTTATTATTATTATGGGCTGGAATCACTAGGAGGCCACAGAGGCCATGGCCTCTGTTGCCTTGGTCTTGGCCTTGGTACTCCTTCAAACATGTCAATAGTTGCCCATACATGTAGACTTTATGATTTTGCAATGGTTCTGCCCATTGCAAAATGCAAATGACATTGCCCTCTCAAAGATGACAAAGGGCTCAAAATCACAAAGCAAATAAGACTCATCTTACGACCAGTTGTCAGTATTGCCATAATGATTTGTGTTGTAACATCGTTTTTCCAATATTTTCCACACAAAAAAGGGCTTGTGCCATTGCCCATCTAAATTCCAGGCCTGTGTTTTGGAATCAATTACCCCACAGTTTTGAAATAAACCTCGTCAGAGGGCCCCCGATGTGTGTTTAAGTTTTATTCTTTTTTTTAATGCACCACTACTCCAATGAGATCATGTGTGTACATGCAACCATTGTCCGATTTCTGTATGGCTGAACAATAACCTCAACCTCTGTCCTTTGCTGTACCAAGTACATGTATTAGAGCAGCACTCACTGCCGATTGAGAGACTGTTCAAAACCTGCCAGGGAAGGTTTTTATTTTTCCTGTGTATTGTTCATTACAAAGGGATTGAATAGCGTGTCATACTGCAAGGTGCAAGGCCTTTAAGACTTCTACTGGCTGTAAGATAACAGTAATAAATGCAGTAAAAATGCACACAACACTACAACTGTAAACTAATGGTAAAATGGAGTTAAAGGTTTTGACATTTTTTAAGTCGCCTACATGTGGTATTATGGTATATGGTATATTTTATTCACATTATCACATTGTGACCCGAAGGCCAAATTGCATGATAATTTACAATATTAAAAACATCAAAATCACAGCAAACAAGAATAAAACAAATAAATGTGCGAATGTTCTTACTTAGTCTTACAGGCATGTAAAAAGAAAATAAATTTATATTATGTTATATTATTATATTATATTATGTTATATTATGTTTATATTATGTTATAAATGTTATAGAAGAAAGAAACAAAACCACAGCTATTTAAAAAACAAAAACATTTCAGAACCATGTGCAAATGATCATTCCTATATTACTGGTTGTCATGGATCATGCTTTGATTCCAGTCCTTCAGACATTTCCATAGTAGACTTGGAATACACTGATCCATTAAGCCCCGCCCATTTCTCATTGACCAATCACAGCCGCGAAATCTGATCACCATTTGAGCCATTTGATGATCTTTGCTCTAATGGTGATCAGGTTTCGTGGCTGTGATTGGTCAACTCGTAAGGAGGCGGGGCTTAATGGATTGGTCTATTAAACACAGACCATATTGGCCTCTCTTGGTTTTGGCCTTGATACTTGTTCATATTGACTTTGAAGATTTTCAGGCCTGATACCTCAAGGAGGCAATGGAAGAAATTACCTCTGTTGACCCTGGTCATTGCCATGGTGCCTCTTGAAATGCTCCAACTTGTCCAATAGAAATTTACAATTTCCTCATGGAGGACATAACGGTGCCTTTTACCAAAAAGAGAACGTCTTGGTACCTTTGCCCTTCCAAAAAACAAAGCGTCAGGTCTGGATTTTCTAAGATGAAATTCTAGGCCTGCCTTACTCAAGATAACGTACCCGTCCATGTACATTGTCAGTCGTGATACTTCATGGAGTCAACAGAGGCAATTACAGGTACCTCAATGTTGCCTTAATGCCCTTCATTGTCTAGCTGCCCCTTGAAATGTTTCAATAGAATTACATTTTGCTCCATAGAGGTGCCCTTTGTTTAATAAAAAAAACAAGAATGAAGTACATGTAAATGTATCAGATTAGCATTGTACATGTACAGTGTACTTTGTATTCACAGCTTTGATCATTTGGTTCATGTGTCATTGTCTGTAAGTCCAATTAGTCCATCCATATCAGTCCCCACTGTCTGCATATATCCATGATATGTCTAGCAAAGAGCATTGTGGATATCCAGTGATTCTCAGGAAGCATGAGCCATGTCAATTAACACTGGTGCCTGTCTTAAGCACATGATGGTTATCCCCTTCCAGGCTGTCAAGATTTTCAGGGAAGCATTTCATGTTGGCCATGGGCTTCAATCATGTCACTGCCTTGGGGTCTTATCTTAAATTGTTCCCTCAGATATTCCTATGCCAACGTAAATAATGAGAGTGCATTTTTACTTTCTGTACATGGGTAGCGTAGTGTTTGCCACAGGGGGGTGTCATGCCTTTTGGATGCTGTCTTTCTAATTGGGACACCCTGCTTTAACTGTCACTTTTTATTTTAGGATGTTGACAGTTAGGAATTTGTGTTTCCTGTTTTTAAATGTTTAAAGAATGTTTTGAATGCTTCTTTCTATACTGGCAGGCCTGATGCTTCACAGAGGCAATGGATGTTGTTGCCTCTGAGCATTGCCTTGGTGCCCATTGAAACATTTTTAATAGAACTTTGCCAATTTCCTCTTAGAGGTGCCCCTTTATATGTGAGAAAACGCCTTGGTGCCCTTGCCCTTTCAAGAACAAAGCATCAGGCATGTGCTGGATGTAATAATAATAATAATAATTAAAAACTTGTAAAAGCGCCATCTATCTAAGACTAAACTTATTCCGAGGCGCATAAAAACCAAACAAAACAAAAACAGAGAGAGTAACAAAAAAGATTACAAATTACGTACCTTAGAAAGAAATAAGAGCACATTGAATAAAACAGATTTACATAAACGTGTCGGCAAAAACAAGTGGAAAAAAACAAACAGAAAGTATGCGTGTACATTGTAGTACCTTGTATAATTGCTTCAAATTATTTGAAGTTACAATCAATACTACATTGTATTAGTACTGAACATGTCTGTAGTGTTACACTGCAGTGCAGGGAGACCCAAAGTCTCACATTTGTTCTGTAACGCTGGTATGAACTACATGTAGATATTTAGAGGTTCGTGGCCAAAATCAGGGCTCGAATTTAACACAGGACCGCAGGCTCGAGTTTTAGTGTCAATGACCAAAATTTTGTTGACCTTTTTTCCCATGGCACATGGCATTAGTGACCTCTCCTGGGTAAACTGTTAAGGGGGCGCTGTCATGACTGATATTGTACATCACCTGTTGAGTTCTATGCGCAGTTAACAATGGTGAGCGTACATGTATTTAGCGAATCCTATGGCTTTTTAGTCTAAAGGAAGTGTCCACTTTCCTGTGGCAATTACAAATCGATTGGTCCCAAACACTAAAGAGTAAAGGGTCAATGAACAGTCGGTCAGTGACTTCAACTGACAGTGCCTGGACAATCATGACGTTGCTGGACGGCATCAGTGTCTGATACCAGGCCATGATTTTAATCTTTGAGAGGGCAAGGCTGGTTTCATTTTGCAAAGGGCACTTTCATTGGAAACTTTTGAAGGGGCACCAAGGCCAAGACCAGGGGCAACAGAGGCATGGCCTCTATGTAATTCCAGGCCTGTGATACTCGTATACTATAAAGAAACTTTCATTTACATTGCTTCGTCAAGAGAAATTCTCTGCTAAAAAGCTTTGAGAAATGCTCTACTTATTCTAGTTTTGTGGTTTCAGTTCACAAATTGTAGTTAATTTGTTCAAATTGTCTGTATCCGTTGCACACTTACAGCCAGGAGAGGAGGAGGGAACGTTCTTACTCTGCGTGTTCAAGAAGACAACACTACCATGACCCCTACCACGACTACGACTACAGAGACTCACCTCCCAGAGGGGGTGGATACTATGAGGAGGATTACTACTTCCACCGGGAAAGAGAAGAGCCAAGTAGCGACTACCACAGAAGTGATGAGTATAGGAGAAGTAGGCGCCACAGGAAGCGCCGGCGTCATCACACGCACAGTAAATCATCAGGGGTCAGTATCACATTCATGAAACAGTCGTAGCCTTTTTCACTGTGACTGTCATTAGATTTGTTTGTGATTAGTACGAGCACAACATTTATGAAAAGTTTATATTTCATTGGGTTTTAATTCTGCATTATCCCAAACAAAGAGAATTGATTTAAGCGATTCATAAATGGTACTTCTTTTCCATGGAAACCAGATTGATTGAGAACTAATCAAAAAAAAAATCAAACTTGTTTTCTTAATGTCAAGAAGAAAACAGTTATTCACATTATTTTTATTGAAATCACCTAAACGCAAACTTGGTTTCTAGGGTAAAGACTCGTACTAAGAAAAGTAGATGGATTTCAACAAAAATTACTTCAGAAATTTACAGACATCAACAGTTCCTCGGCTAATTTTGTTTTCTTACAACCAATATTGCTACATTTAGATCGGCAACAAATATGGTTTCTTTATGTTTTCATCTATGAACAAATAATTCCTGGAACATTTAAATGCTGTTGAGCTCCAACTGCTTTTCTCGCATGATTTGAAGGTTGTAAAGGAGGTGTACACTTTTGGAAGAATTGGCCCAATTTTGTTTTGTTCCAAATTAAGTGATACTTACGTAGTTCAAGCCTTAAAATCTCAGTTTTCCTTGTTACTCTTTGGGTCAACACAGAAAACAAACAAAATAGGAGAATCCACAAAAATGTTTGCCTTTCCAAAGAGCACGTGTATCAGTTAATTGGCTGATTTCCTCTGGTTTTTGTTTGGGTGTTAATTTTGTTCTCTCTCTGTCTCTTTATGATTAGTTTTGAAGTAAACTAAAAAGCACTTTAAAAAAGCTTTTTGTAATTTTTTTTAGGCTGTATCTTTTTATTTTATTTTTTTTTCCCAACTACAAATTTGCATGAGTGAAAAGAGATTCTATAACTTAACACGTCAGTTCCTAACTGTCCTTCAAAAACATATGAAGCATTAAAGTGAAACAAATAGATTTTTTATGGGTTTGGGAAAATACCAATGGTGTGCACAGCCTTAAAAACCTGTGTGTTTTTAGTCTGGGCTTTTACAATTCGCAGGATAACAAAACAGACATTGTGCTTTTAAATTACAATGTAAGTGGATTTCCTGGGCAGGTTTTGAAGAGGCAGGGCATTTTTCCACCTGGTAAAGTGTGCTTGAATTATGAAAAGTCAAAAGCAAGGAGCACCTTGTATGGCAGTTGCCGTGGGTTGCTGCTGTTATTCGAGGCCTGCCCAGGTATTCAAATTAAAATTTTAAAGGGGCCAATCCAGTAGCAGAGTTTGTAAAAAAAACTTAGAAATATTTAATGTACATGTAGTATTCCTGTTGGAGTTCAAATTCTCACAACATTTCTTGCAGTTATTACTCACAATCACATATTGGTGAAATCTTCCCTCAAAAGAGGTACAGTGGATCGTGTAATATTTCTTGGTCGGTGCACTAGATTGGCCCTTTATGTCAACTATACTTTGTGCATCTTGCTCAAGTGTTCACTTGAAACTGACACCACGTGTCTCAGTCAGAGTCAAAGAGGTCTTGTTAGGGGCGATTTTTCTTTTTGCCATATCTGATATGACGAAGCTCTAAATTTGCCAACAGCATTTTTTCCCCTCAAACTCCCGCAATTATTATTTTATTCTCGTATATTAAATGCCCTTTAAATATTGCCACCCATCTGTGGTTACATTTTCTTGCATAGAAATGTACTTATAAGTCGAGAAAAGAATCCAAAGTGGCATGTCAGTTGCAAACTACAGCGTTAGATTACTGATGGTTGTAATATGGATTTCACGGGAACCGACTTGTTTTTTTATTTTTGATATCTATTTTTTTATTTTTGATATCTATTTTTTTATTTTTGATATCTATTTTTTTATCTCCCCTGTGATAATTTTTGTCTGATCCTACACATAATCATTGGATTGACAAAGATTTTGTGTGCCGTTTTGCATCCTTGTCTTATTTCTATATTATGTACCACAACCACCCGTTTGTCGGGCGCTTAACACGAAAACAACCTGTGGTACCAACTACGAATCTATTGCCCATCGAACACCTGTCCATTCCAACACCATCCTCACCTCGCCGCTGTTGCTGTGCCGACTCCAACCGGTGTTGTGTCACACGATGTGGTTTTCCTGATGTGGTTGGCGCTGCTTTGCTTTGGGGTTAAA
Organism: Leptasterias polaris; assembly: GCA_037783415.1. Taxonomy (NCBI): domain Eukaryota; kingdom Metazoa; phylum Echinodermata; class Asteroidea; order Forcipulatida; family Asteriidae; genus Leptasterias; species Leptasterias polaris. The sequence continues at coordinate 1,135,278 of JAZGTN010000082.1, read as the reverse complement.
CAGAGAAGTCGTAGAGAAGAAGGGCGGAGTACAAGAGATGAGGGGCGGAGTCATAGAGAGGAGGTCAAAGGTCGAGGCGTGATTGATGATGAGGAGGGTCACCTCGTGTACCGTCCAGGGGACATCCTCCAAGCAAGATGTACAGTCTCAAATGCTCCGTAATCTTTTTACGTAGTGCCTTATACACTCCTGTTTACAATGTCAAACGCTCAGACAGACACGTACAAATAACAACTATGCAACAACCATTCACCATTTAAGGCTTTTTTTATTCTCTTTTTATAAAGATTTTATTAGACATGCCATTAATTTTTACATGTATGTTACCGCTAACTGAATTATGTGTGTTTGTGTGTGTTCCAGACAATTTTGATGGTGACTAAAATTCAACATGACAGTTTTCTTAGTTGTCAGATATGCTGTCTACATGTAAATTTTGCAGATACATGTAGTTTAAACTTATTTTATAGCAAGTTCAAGCTTTTCCTCTCTGTGTGTAACTCATATACTTTTTCTAGCCGGTTTATATTTAATCATTGTTCAGCAACAATGCAAAGTATTAAATGGCTTTTTTTTTTCGTAACTGGATCTATTGATGATGCTCTTAAAATTCTCCACATTCCACACTTAAAATTACACAAGAGCAATATCCATGGGAACAATTTTAAAGTGTTAAAGCTTGGTTAAATTCAACACAGATAGGGCATGTGTGTCCTTTGAGTTGGCTTTTGGAGGCCAAAACAGCAAAAAATTATAACACACAAATTGTAGAATTATTCGTGTCAAAAATGCCTTTTAATAGTTTGCATTATCTCCGGTTGTGGTCTCTAAATTCAAATTCTGTGCACAATTTTGTAGAACTGCTTAGCATAAATGGTTAGCGAAAATTAAAATTCATTTTCCGCTAAGTGGTTCAATAAAAATGTTGCCATTCCCTCCCACTGTGTCCGCCGCTTACTGTCCATTTTTTGAGGTGTTTCCGTTTTCTACTTTGCTCAACTAATGCATCATTTGCCAACCGGATTGAAGGAACATTCTAATGCTGGACAATTTGCCTTTTTGTCTCCGTCCCTCATGTTATATAGATGAGGTAATTGGAACGCTTGGGGAAGGAACATTTGGGAAGGTCATCGAGTGTAAAGATCTGCAATCAGAGTGAGTCATATTTTTATCCCCCCCCCCCTTTCTTCCTTTCCTTTTTCGCGTCTTGAAGTAGTCCTTACTCTGCATTTTTTTAAACAGCTTTTTAGGCGGAAACATTTTTCAAACCATTTTGGAAACACTGTTCAAAGTTTTTTCAAATTTTTTGTTTGTTTAATGAGAGATTGCCAACATCACAAGGCCACGGACGGCCACTTCAAGGTCACGGACGGCCACTTCAAGGTCAGGGCTACACTTAACTGATTTGGGCTATCGACCCAAATCAACTACTACCAGGGGCACGTTGCCCCCTACTCATTGGGCTGAAACAGGGTCACCCCCTTCACAGTCCATAAGGATGTAGGCGTGGGGTATCATACAAAGTCCTGCTTTGCCTTGCATGTTCTTCTTGTTTTTGCGATGTAATTTTATGACTCTCGGTAGGATTTGAAACTGTTTATGGTGGAGACTAAGTTTTGCGGTATACATCACCATGTACATGAAAGTAATCTCTCTATTACGTGTAGCTGTGATGGTTCAGAACCACCACAGCAGGTTATTTTCAGAGCCACCGCACCGTTATTTTTTAGAACCGACAGAACGCATAATGAGATTCTTTCTTGAATATGGTGTTGCCCCAAACGGTACTACAAGTAGAAGTCCTGTCGACTTTGAAATTTTGTTTCCCTCTGGTCCTACTTTAACATCGGTGAATAACATCCTATGTTTCCCTTTGTCAATTCCCATAGGAATAATCACATTGCCTTGAAGGTGATCAAGAACATTGAGAAGTACACTGAAGCAGCTAAGCTGGAGATCAACGTATTAACTAAGTTACTAAGCAGAGATCCGGATGGCAAGAGGTAAGAAGCACACACTAGTATACAAACTGACAACCCTGGCAAAATCTCTGTCTGCTGCTTAGCAAATCTTATAACAACACGTTTTTTCAACAAGTAAAAATATGCTGTGCTGAGACCTACTTTAAATAATTTTGTTTTAAATGTACATGTACTTATACATTTTAACTGCACTTTTTGGGGGAGAAAGTCAGTGGAAAACAGTAGACCCATCTCTAACCCAAACTACAATTACTGGACCCCAGTCCATCAAAATCCAAATTGATGTTTTATTTGATTTCGTTTGCCCGAGGACTTTGGATGCTCTGACATAGGATAAAGCATTATACCATAGTCAGGGTCAAACAGTTTGGTGTTAAGTTCCAATGTACCATACGGTGTTGGATTCTGTTAGAGTGAGTAAGGACCTTGGGAAATCAGGGTTCTGCCCACGGTGGTCGGTGCCGGAAAACCCGACCGGCACTCATGATTCCCCGACCGGCACTCGCAGAATTTTTTCTTTTTCCGACCACCACACATTTTCCCTTTTTTTTGCCCATTTCCTTCAAATTATTTTGAACAACGTGTAAAACAAATTATTTACCAGTAAAAAAAACAGTTTTATCCAAAGTTTCGAGTAGCCTACTTCTTTGGTTTGTGTCTATTTTAATGATCCAGGATCGAGCATTCCTCCCGCCTGTACGATGTACAAATATCCAACGCACGAAACCCGCATTGATTTTGCAATGGTTTCCAGTCACGCTGATTATAGCTTTACGCTTGGAATAACATGATACCAGTTTCATCATGTTGCGAACCCTATTCTACAGCGTTTAATACAACGGAAATGAACTGCAGAGTAAGCACCATGCTATAGATGCTGTAAATTGTTTTCCCATGGCGGTAAAGGCGTGCCCGCACTGTGGGCCTACATTCAAGGCACAGCTGCAGGGCGCACGTGTGTAACCACTCCGTGCACGATCGAAAGGAAATTGACTTGACTTTCCGGCACTAAACAAATCCTGGGCAGAACCCTGGGAAATAATCAAATTGAGCAATCATAGCTGTGACTGTTTGCCAACCAAAGTGAGACGCATTGAAATGATTGAGGGCACACTTGTCTGGCTTCATGAGCAGCATTGGTAGATAGTTTCTATTGTGAGCTAAGCTGAGTGAATCACTCTATCTCTCAGCAGCGTCAGAAGAAAGTGACATTTTTAAGGGGGTCTCTATTTTGCAATAGAATGTGCAAGTCTCATGTGTTTTCAAATACCTTTGAGACCACTTTGGTTCAACGCTGTTACTTTAACGCGTTCAGGAAGGAAACTTGTATGCTTTAACAGGTTTAAACATTCGATTACGCGCAAGACTTACAAAGTGTATGCTGGCAATAATTGATAATGTTTGTTCTTTCTGATTATATTGCAGTTTATGTGTGTGTATGCTAGACTGGTTTGACTATCATGGTCATATGTGTCTAGCCTTTGAGGTACTTGGTCTCAGTGTATTTGATTTCCTGGTAAGTCCACACAATGATAGTTCTTTGAGACGCTTTCTACATGTTCTAGCTGAAGGTTTACCCTTGAAACCATTGCTCTGAAATGTGTTCATACGCAGAACAAAAAAATATGTTTGATTCCTGTTTGTTTTAAATTAATTTGATAATTTTTTTTTTGTTTTTTAATTTTTTTTTTATTTGATCAAATCTGATTGCGTAAGAATTCTTTCATAACGCATTCTGCAAAATAAGTAAATAACGAAGCACTTGCAGGTAGGTTAATTACTTTTTGGTCAATGAACTTAAGTTTTGGTGTGCAAGTGTACGACAAAGCTGCCAACTCTTCCTGATTCCGCAGAAATTTTCCTGAAAATTAACCAAGCTTTCTTTGTCCTGATTAAGTTGTGATAAACACATTTGAAAAATCTCCCCGATAGTGGAAACCTTTTCCCTATTGTGTTGAATGTAATTTCTAAATATCACTCTGTTTTGTGTACACATTCATCCTGGTTGCAAGATTTAACTGTTGGCATCTCTGGTACAATTTTGTCTAAAATATGTTTTTTCCCCCTGACCCACCGAGCCTCTTGTTGCAGGAAACAAACATTGTCGTTGTTAGAGTGACGGTGCACAAAGGAAGTTCATGTGGTGCGTCTGCTTCCACCTAGCGTGTCAAAATATCCCATATTACACATCCTTGTAGATGCATCATACAACTTATGGAACTTTTTCTTATAAAAGCTTTGACGAAGTGGAAGAGTATGCTTATCAATTTAGGAAAGCAATATTCCGGACCTTATGCATTGATTGATGCCATCACACTAAAGGTCAACATTTGAACAGAAACACAAGACTGCTGGACTTGTCTAGTCATTGTGGCGTGTCGTGGCAGAGCGGATAAGAGCACCGGACTCAAGCTCTGGTGTTTACTGTTCAGCAGAGTGTGGGTTCGAGTCCCGGTCGTGACACTTGTATCCTTATTAGCAAGACACCTAACCATTATTGCTTCGTCCTTCGGATGGGACATAAAGCTGTTGGTCCATGTATTGTGTAATGCCTGAAAAGAAGCCAGTGCACTTATTGAAACTAGTAGGGGTTTGCCCCGGTGTTCCTGGTTTGATTGGCTGCATATTGCGCCACAGCACCTTATAAACCATTACATGGTGCTATGTAAAGGGAAAGGTCTCATACTTCAAAAACATAGCTCCACATACCTTGCTGGAAAATACTGAATGTTAAAGCGCCCGGAGCATCACTGAGTGACGGATATGAGTGCTATATAAGAAGCCACTATTACTATCTCTATTGGTTTAGTGGCCCAATGCCAAAATCACTGGTCTCAGGCATGAGGTCTCGTGTAAATTTGAAGCCCTGCATGGGAATATCATGACTGTCTTTGAAATTTTGGAATGAATTTGGAATGAATTTGCTTCTATGGAATGAATTTGCTTCTATGAAAGACAATGATTTAAGATCAATAGTTTATTGTGTACAAGTTTCTGAGGTAACTTTGTTCTTTGTTTTGTTATTTTGCAGAAGGATAACAACTATCTTGCGTATCCTATAGATCAAGTCCGACATATGGCTTATCAGTTATGCTACGCAGTCAAATGTAAGTCTAATCCACAGGGAGAAATGCTTGAGAAACAGGGCTTTAATTTGGGGGAATAATCCACAAAACCGCAGGGCTTTTATCGGAACACTTTTACTTACTTATCTACTTAATCTTCTTTGTCACCAATGGGACATATTCAATTGAAAAACACAAGACTGCCAGAGCCATCAATTTGGGCACAGCCCAGAAGTGCTTAATGCTATAATATTATATTATTGTTTGTCAACATATTTTACTTCATGTAACACTAAACTCCATCGAGTAATTTCATCGGTCAATGTTATACTGCAAGTGTACCACTATCAGGGATGTGATTTCTCCGCTATTAACCGGAAATCCTGGGTTTTTTTCCCCCCCCCAACAGAAATCCGTTTTGTTTGTTTTCCCCTCCCCCCAAAAATAAAATTAAAATAAATATTGTTTGTTTTTTTTACTTGAGATCAAATTTATTAAAAGAATGAAGATAAAACCATACATAACGCCCCAGATTGCAGAGTAGGACTTTTAAGACCAAAGATAAATATTATTAGTGGGCTTCGTGCTCGCAAGCTTTCGTGCTTTGCGCTCAGAGTTCAGGTTTTTTTTTTCAACAGCCTATCACATCCCTGCACTATGTAGCTTGTTGTGGCCAAGTGTTCTAGTGCATCAAACTCAAGTTCTGGTGGCCAAGTCATCGGTTTGTGCATTCAAATCTCGGTCCTGACCTTTGTGGCCTTGAGTAAGGCTCTTAACTGCAATTGCTTCTTGGCATTATGGTTTTTTTTTAAACACAAGTAGAAAGTAGACTGATTCTAATAGATGTTAATTTTTGCATCGGGGATATTGAATAATTTTGTTTTTACCCTACACGATGTGTTTTAAGCACTGTATACTCAGTACTTTCCCGAGTTCTGTGAAAAAAATCCACAGGCAAATCACTCGGGAAAGTACACAGTGCTTAACACAGATCGTGTAGGGTAAAAACAATATTATGCACTGATTCTGTCATGTTTGCAACCAAAGATGTTAGTCCACTAGGCATAAAGCCTTTATGACATGGACGTATGCCTTGTGTATTTCTCCTTTTGTACTCGGAGGTCATTCCTGTCAACTAAAAAATCAAAGTGTCTCTTATTTGTCCATCTGTTTGTAGTCATGCATGATATGAAGTTAGCCCATACTGACCTCAAACCAGAGAACATCCTGTTTGTCAGGTCAGACTACGACATCCACTATAACCCTTCAAAGGTAGGTGACAGGAATAGGTTCAAGCACACCCAGGTGGCAGTCACATTCAGTTTTGTTTTTGCTACATTGTTTTGATGGGTTGTGAAATATGTCGGTTACAAAACTGGTTTATGACATCATAATGATTGCATCGGGATAAAGAACGTTATTTAACCCTTTCACCGATATGTGATCTGCAATTGTTGTTTACCACTAATTACAGTGTTGTTGGACTCCTAGAGGGACAAAAATTCACAGGCTGCATGAATGGGATTGTAAACCCACAATCCCCACCAGAGCTGACAACTCTCCCTGATCCTGCAGAAAGTTTTCTGAAAATAAACCAAACCTCTTCATGTTGTGATGGACAGATTTCAAAATCTCCCTGATTATGGAAACTTGTTCACTATTACGTTGAATGTAATTCTAAATATCTTCCTGATTGTTGAACAAACTCTCCCTGATTGCAAGATGCAGATGTTAGCAGCTCTGCCTCCACATTCTAGAGCTGGGCCCAATTTCATAGAGCTGCTTAAGCAGAAAATGTTGCTTAACAATTGTCTGCTAAGCAGAAATTAGCAGGATACCAGTCACAAATTGTACATGAGACATGGTAGTTTGGCTGGTAACCCTATTCTGGTAAGCTAAATTTTGTTGTGCTTGGCTACTTTTTGTGCCCAGGGCCCAGCTTCACAGAAAAAGTAGCTAAGCACAGAAAGGATTATGCTTACCAGATTTAGTTACCAGCCAAAATACCATGTCACATGTACCATTTTTGACTGGTATCCTGTTCATTTTGTTAAAGCAATATTTTCTGATTTTTATGGTAAAAAATTGTTCAACGTAATTGGGCCCTCCTGTCCTAAAGGTATTATACAAGATTGGTAATATCATTGTTTAATTTTAGTCTGAAAACTAACTGACTATAAAGTTTATCAAAGAAACATTTGTTTCTGTGACATTTTCCCCCCTGAAATGAAGCCATGTTCAAGTAAACTGTATCTGAAATACGTAAAAGCTGTTTTTGGTTGTACATGTACAACCAAAATAAGGCATGGTTTGTCACTATTTTCTCCTGACTCACTCAACGGATTAAGCCCAAACTTTCACAAGTTTCTTATTTCATGTATATGGTTAGCCACACAAAACATGAACACTATCTGTGACTACTTTGTCAGCTCTACCAATCCTGTATAATACCTATAACTGCTAGACATCCGGGTATTTGAAGCAAAAGTGATGTATTTTGTGCTGAGTGCTATATTTGACAGTTGATCTGCCCACAAGCAGCTCTATTCCTCCCAGTGAAACATTCTTGTGTTACTTTACAGAAACGGGATGAGAAGACGGTAAGGAGCTCAGATATCCGTCTAATTGACTTTGGGTCTGCGACCTTTGAGCATGAACATCATAGCACCATTGTCTCTACAAGACACTACAGAGCATTGGAAGTATTATTAGGTAAGGAGATACAAGAGGGTGCCAGTTAGGGGTAAAATTAAGGGTAAAACTGTAGTAGAAGTTTGTATTTGAGTTTTCGAAAGGTAGTTTATAAGTAACAGATGTGTTTAGACCCCTTGCACTGATGCTACATGGGACTACTGTCTGTCCATGATCTGCCATTTTGGGAGTCAAATTGAATGTAAAGATAAGGTGTGTGTCGTAAAGAGTGTGTCTTGTCTAAAATGCACACTGCACTGTGACACATAGACCCCTTGCATACGACGTCACAAGCCCAACACAGCGCCCTCACTTAGGTCAAAGAAGACCTGTCATTGGCTGAGAGCTGTGTGCGGTGCGTGCACATTTAAACTATTTGACCTCGGCAATGGTGTCTGATGGGATTCTGACTCCCAAAATGGGGCAACCGGGATTCATCAAGAGGGATGGCGCTAGGTGAACTTCCATATTCTTTTTCTGTTCTCACTGTGATTTCTTGATGTATTTATTTACAGAATTGGGTTGGGATCAAGCTTGTGACGTGTGGAGCATTGGTGCTATTGTATTTGAACTTTACACAGGGTTTACGTTGTTCCAGGTAAGTGTTCTGACTTCAATTCAATGTGCATATATGTTTATTTTTCAAAATGGTTGAATGGAACTTGTGACTTCCAGTTAAGCGTTTCACTTTTTTTTACTGATTCTAATCATCCCATGTGTAAAATGAGAAAATATCAACATTCTTTCAAGAATGGATCAGGGTTGAAAAATAGAACACTATAGGCAGTCTTCACAGTCGCAAAACCACATACTAAAGATGTGGCGGTGTACAAAGTAATATGTATTACAAAATGAATGTCGCTTTTTGGGTCATTCTTTGCTTTCAACTTTGTTTTTGTTTTGGGTGGAGTTTTTTCGGCTTTGTTTAATCAATCAGGAAATTGGGAAATGGATTTGAACTGTTTTGTTTACGGTTAACCGATTGAAAATTGCAAGAAACTGTTGACCTGCAGTCCCTCATGTTCTTACTACCAATGACTGGTCCATCCATATTCATTCCGTTTGGAACGGCTTTCTGAATAAGAAACCTCCACTCTGACCTCAGGTCGAATCGTGGACAAAGTTTTTTAAAGTGCACCGAATCTGTATTCCAATTATAAAATACTAGTTTAATTAAAATATGTATACAAAATATACAGAAGTAGACTTGAGAAAAAGAAAACACTTGAATGAGCGAGATATACAAAAAGTTACCCTCAAATAACATTCCTATAATTTAATCAAGGATGATTTTGTACCTTCCTCACGACTTTGTTGTTTTTCTTAGACTCATGACAACAGAGAGCATTTGTCAATGATGGAGATCATCCTAGGTCCAATGCCATCGTCGATGATCAAGAAAACTAGGTAAGAAAGCTTTTGTTTTTATGATTTTCTGGTTTTCAACTGCAGTATCTTGACTAGGAACCTGGCCACTCCAGACAATTAACAAACACTAGAAGTTTATACCTTGTCAGTGTAAAATCTTGTATTAACAAATAAATAAGGCCTTTATAATCCCTGTCCAATAAGCCATTTGCGAGGTTGATTTGAATAACGTCTGGTACAATGACTTGCTCGGTCACAAGTTGAGGCTTAAATTTGAATTCCTCTGACTATAGAGACAGTTGCTATGTCAAATAGTTTTGGCAAGATTTTGTATAGACCTTTCTATTGCAACGTCACAGCCCGAGTTGTTGCCAACCGAGGTTGGAAAACTATGGAAAGCCATAACTGCAAATCAAAAACAGATAGCCATAGTTTGTAGCAGTGTTACACAAATATTCAAAAATAGTGTTGAGTTTGTTTGAAACAAATCAACCAATCATGGAAGGTATTTCAGTTCATGAATCTTTACAGAAAATGTTGAATAAAGTTATGAACCAAAATATCCCTGTACAAAAATACAGAGACCCATTTGTCTCAGAATGATGTCATCAGATGTTTTTAATGTTGACAAATTTGCACTTGAAGGGTATCAAATGCAACAGCAATTTACACCATTTTAACATAAGGTTAGAGACTTGTAATTTTTCCCCCACACACTTGAGGACTCTTTCTATTGGAAAATGAGTACATCACAAAATTGAATCGATCATTTAGCGGTTAGTGTCGTGGCCGAGCAGATAAGAGCACCGGACTCAAGCTCTGGTGTTTCTGTTCAGCAGAGTGTGGGTTCGAGTCCCGGTCGTGACACTTGTGTCCTTATTAAACAAGACACTTAACCATTATTGCTTCGTCCTTCGGATGGGACGTAAAGCCGTTGGTCCCGTGTGTTGTGTAATGCACGTAAAGAACCCAGTGCACTTATCGAAAAGAGAAGGGGTTTGCCCCTGTGTTCCTGGTTTGATTGGCTGCATATTGCGCCACAGCACCTTGTAAACCATTACATGGTGCTATGTAAAGAAATAGGCCTCAAAATTCAAAAAGTAGCTCCACATATATACCTTGCAGGAAAATACTGACTGTTGAAGCGCCTTGAGCGTCACTGAGTGACAGATATGAGCGCTATATAAGAAGCCATTATTATTATTATTATTTCCCTTCCTCTTTAAAACAAAGTTAAATTGCAGTTACTTACTTACGAAGGCCTTGACGAGAGGCTAGCTTCTAAAAGGTGTAAACTGCCCAATAAAACTGAACTGTTTCGATTGCCGTTCTTGTTCCACAGGAAGCAGAAATACTTCTACCGCAACTGTGTGGACTGGGACAAGAACAGCTCCTCTGGGCGTTACGTCCGCGACAACTGCAAACCCCTCCACCATTATATAAGATCACGTGGCTCTGAAGAGCATCGGTTGCTGTTTGACTTAATTGAACTCATGTTGGAATATGACCCTGCCAAGAGGCTCACGCTAGGAGACGCTTTGGATCACCCTTACTTCGACGATCTACCCAGCCACCAGAAATTGCACTCGCCTCTCAGGAAATCTCACAGCCTCAGTAGGTGACGGTAGCCACCCCCTTTTAATCCACAGATCATCTTTTTGGATCAGGAGTAGATTAGGATTAAGCTTTTCTGCCATGACGGACAGACTCTACGAGGAATCTGTCTTTGCATGTTGAAGCCATGGTGTAGTGTTTGTGGTTTTGGAAAACAAAGAAGTGAATGGACTTTTAATTTTAATAGATTGTTTGGTAAAAGTTGGCAGTCATCCTAAGAATCTGAATCTAATTTATCTCTTGAAAAGTGTTCTTTGTAGCTGGCCAAAAAATGGACTTAAATTCCAGGACTAATCCTAGTAGTAAATAAACGCCCTCCCATAGCACACGTTTGTCGACCACATGAATCCAGAACTTCTCTCTGTTCCCACATTGTTTGGACTTGATTTGTTCAGTGACGCCCCCATTGGTTTTGTACCCAAGGCGAGGACATCATCAGTTGAATAAATAGCAAGACAAGTTCTCAAGAAAGTATCTGCGCACCAAAGTAGATATTATATACACAGTGAATGATTTCCCTTGTATAGCAGAAAAAATTGCTATACAAAATGCATGAGTTGCTACTCAAAAATCAGGAGTTGCTACTCAATATCAGCATTCAGTGTGCACAAAACAAGTTCAGTCTGAATATTTTGCTGTGCAAAATTGCTGGATGAAATCGTTCCCTGATACACATAATGTTACCGCAAACATTTAACACAAGAACTTCCTAGCTCTGTCAAAACACCTTGATCCCTTTTCTTGAAGTACTCGGTTTCAACGAATTGAAACTGCACACTCATTTTTTTTTGGCCTGATATATTGAGGACTTGTCTTTGTTCTCCCAATGTTTACACTTAATTTTTGTGTGTGACGTCTACATTGGTTTTGAACACAAAAGAGCAAGGTGAGGATGTCCTCGCTCTGTCAAAACACCTGGATCCCTTTCTGTAAGGGAGGGTACACCTTTGGTAATTACTCCAAAAATTACTCCAAGTTTGCGCAAGGACCAATGGTTAACTAGTGGTTGATTAGTGACGTACGTAGAGCATGCGGACCGAAGTTGTAGTGCGAACAACTCTAGTCATGTCATGTCAACGCGACCGCCGTAATTATCATTTTCTTATTACTGGTCCACTCTGCACTGTGCTATGACAACGACTATTGATAACCAGCGATGCGACCATGCTGGTTCCAAATAGTCGACTAGCGCAGTCCAACTATCGTCGACTAGACAGAGTTTGGGCTAACTTAGTCGAACTATGGTCAACGATAGTCCTTGCACGAACTTGGCCAGAGCTCTTGATACTATAAACCGTTGTTAGAAAAGACACCCTTTGAAATAATATAGTTTTTAGAGAAAGGGGTAATTTTTCACCAACAAATGTTAATCTGCAAAAGGCTTCAGGCATAAAGCCTTGCTCAGGCATCTGAAAACACACAATACTGTTCAGCAAGAGTGTGTTTTTTCTTTCATTATTTTTCTTGCAACTTCGATGACCAATTTAAGTCCAAATTTCCACAGGTTTGTTATTTTATGCTTGTGTTGGGATACACCATGTGAGGATACTGGTCTTTGACATTGTGCTTGATTCCAATGGGTAGAAACCCCACACAAGTAGTAATCTTTGGTCTCCCATTGATTGTTTGTTTAGTGATGTCCCCCATTGTTTTTGTACACGGAGGCGAAGCAAGGAGATCCTCTGTTTGTCAAACCACCTCACACTCTCACAAACACATACTTCAAGTTTATAGTGAATTTTAATAATCGCAATGTACTGTCCACTTGTAAAAAAAAATAGCTTCCACCCCTATGAACAGTTGTTGTATATTGATGTATAATAGATTAGATATGTAATAAACTAACCCAAATAATGAGGGCATTAATTTAATTTGTTCCTTTTAGAATTGTAGGTTAATAGATGCTTCCATTTTAAACAAAAAGTTTGAAATTGAAAGAATTGAAAGTTGTCTCTCTCTTGATTAGGAATTGAAGAATACCGTCATTTGTGTAAGTTTTAATTTGTTGTCCTAAAAGTACAGCTTACAATTGACCATCTCACTCTCGGGAGTGTTTTGGAGTTGACCAGCCAATTTTGAAACTACAAAGAACCGTGATTCCACCACATGGTGAAGTGGTGAAATCACAGTGTAGATGCATTCACCACATTGCAGGCTGGCAAAATGCATCTTCCTGTATATAATTCCAAAAACATAGTGGATGACATTGAATGGTCAGACAGTAGGAGGGTTAAGCTCCACCCCTTGCAGTATACAATGAATTGACTTTCTGACTCTCGGGAGCATTTGCGAGTTGATCAGCCAATTTTGAAACTGCAAAGAACCAATGATTTCACCACATGGTGAAGTGGTGAAATCATTTTGCAGGCTGGTATAGTGCGTCTAATTCAAAACCAAAGTGGACAATATTGAATGGTGGGACAGTACAAGGATGGGCTGTGTACTATCTAGATGCATTCACCGCATATTATTTCTTGCTGGCAAAGTACTTCTATAATTCAAAACCACAGTGGACAATGTTGAATGGTCAGACAGTGCAAGGTTTGACCGAGTACAGTGTAGATGCATTCACCACATTGCAGGCTGGCAAAATGCATCTACGTGTTTTGTTCAAAAACTTCTGTCATTTGGAATGTTGTGGGGTGTTTTTTGTTTTAGTGGTGCAGAGCATGACCACTGATCTCTTGTACACTGTCAGTATAACACGGATCAGTGGGCAAAACTCATATGCCGTACGAGCTTCCAATATGGGGGCTGCCAACTCTCCCTGATTCTGCAGAAATTTCTCTGAAAATAAACCAATCTGTCCATGTTCTGATGAACAAATTTGAAAATTTCCCTGATTATGGAACCTTTTTTGCCTGTTGTGTTAAATGTAAGTCTAACTAACTCCCTGATAGTTGTACAAAATTTCCCTGATTGCAAGATGCAAATGTTGGCAGCTCTGCAATAAGTGCCATTGATAGACAGTTGGTCTGTCAGACAGGCTACGCTGTTGCTAATTCACTGCTTCATACAGTTGCATATCTGCTTCACCCCTACAGTTTCCACTACTTCCAAAGCTGGCACAACTTGTTTGTAATTTTACCAAAAACTCACCCATTCCATCGTTCCAAAGCATTTTTTTTTATGACAGGAACTTATAATTCTGAAGAAGACCTTACTCTTCGAAAAACGTTTGTAAAAGCCAAGTCCATTTATTAAACTACTTACATAAATCATCAAAGAAAAACTAGCTTCTTGCAACTCGTATGGGCTTCTGGTAATCAGTGAGCCCAGTTTGTGTGAAGTGGGCATGGCCTTGTGGGTGCAATAGACGCAATCGGCGACTGGAGTCACCTGACTCGTAGTGGGTGGGTATGCAATGTAAACAAACCAAGCAAGCAATGCTCATTGAGCTTGGAAAAGCATGGCTGCTTCCCACCTTACAGCAGCAAGCTCTCAGAAGCAGCCATTCATTTCCATACACGCTGCGGGTTGCTTGCTTGGTTTGTTTACATTGTATACCCGCTATGGGTCACGTGACTGCAGTCACTGATTGTGTCTATTGATAATCAGTTGCTGTGGTGTGCAGGCCCCAATTTCATATAGAGCTACTTAAGCACAAAAAGTAGCCAAGTAACAAAATTGTGCTTGCTAGAAAACCATTGCCATTCAAACTACCATATCACGTGTACCATTTGTGAATGGTGTCCTGTGCCAATTTTCATGGCTCTGCTTACTGTAAGCAAAGAATCAGCGCTTACGGAAGCAGGGAACTTCGCGCTTACGTCAAGCATATTTCACAGGTTAGAATGGAAGTTTTGCTTGTGCGCTTACGTAGTCCACTATACATTATACACTTATTTGGGAGAATGGTGAAAGCAAGTGCAGAATTCGGCGGTAAGCAGAGCCATGAAATCGGGCCCTGCTCAGTTCTGCTGAGCAGAAAATTGTAAAGCAGTATTATGGATCGGTCTTTTGATTCTCATCAAACATTTTAGTTTAAAATGTATGTGAATAAATTTTATTTGAAAATTGAAATTAAAAAGAGTCATTCGGTCTAATTGGTCAATGGCAACTGGATTTAAAACTATCTACAGCTTTTTTTAGCAAACGGTGCTGCAACAGTTTGAGGGCCATGTTCGAATTGGTGGCTACAACTATGGCTAGATTTCTGTCATGTGTTGAAGTATAGGACGCCCTTAGCAACAGTCGTAGCTGTAGCCGCTTATTCAAGTATGGCCTTATCTAGTTGCAACCAGTCAATCCATGAGGTGCAGACAGTTGTGTGGATTGTATTTAATCATTTTATTTAAATTTGTATTTATTAAAAGCACAACATCCATTCGATAATTTTTTGTGTGATTTCCCACAATAGGTTTTATGCCGTTTTTTTCTCTCTGATCAATTGATTGTTGTTTTGTTGACAAAAAACTATGCATCTTGAAGTTGTAAGCAAATCTTTTGCCATAGATATATGGCAACTAAATTTTGTTATTTATTCATTTGCATTTGTTATGTAACCAAATGTTTCAACTTTCAGATAAGGTGCAGCGTCTTTTATTCTTTGTACAAAGTACGTCTCTTGTTACATCATAAAACACAAGTGCATTTCCCAGTAGAGTGATGAATGATGCTGTACTTTCATCTTGTGCTTTTTGACTCCAAATACAGTGTATGCTCAATGTCAAATATATATTTATTAACACAGGCCTGGAATTGCACTGAGGCCAGGGAAGTCATGGCCCCTGTTGCCCCTTCGAAAGTTTCCCATAGATTTTAAAATTTAAGTGCCCTTTGCAAAATGAAAAAGGCCTTGCCCTCTAAAAGAAACAATTCCATGCCTGGTATCAAATAATTGACTGTACAACACCATTTTATCTTTGAAATAACACTCAGAAGCTTTTTGTCTTTCATGTTTTTATTACTACAAGATATACATAGCCTCATATCCATTATTAAAAATGCTTTCAATAAAAATGTAGAATTCATGATAACTTGCTAACTTTAAAAAGGAAAATATAACCATGCAAATCGCTCTACTTTAAAAAAGAAGTAATGCACTTGTAGGCTTTTAATTCAATGACTTTTTGAGATAGCGACATATTTTTCTGTGCGATGTCATTATTAATATTATAACTTTCTGGTAAATGAAACCACGGAATTCTCAAAAGTGTCATGCACTTTAACCCAAAAGTTAGACCTGTGGACAGGTCGTTAACTGTTTGTCACAGTGAGCCTAATGGCTCTCTCACAACTATACTCCACACGAGGCGACTGCGGCCAGATATATTAAGAGAGCAGAATAATCGCGTGGGAGATTGCACCGTGACAAACATTTAACGACTTGGCATCAAGTCTACCCTGAGGTCTAAAGATGCCCAGGAAGAGACAATTATGAAGAAATCTCAGTTTTGTATGTGGGAGGAAAATGCCAACCGGGGATGCAATCAGGTAGGGACTTAAAACCCAATAAGACCTAAGCCAATGACTCTGCTTACTGTAACTTGTAAGCAGGGAATGGGGGACTTTGTAACGCTAGGTGGAAGCTGACTTACCAAGTAAAATTCCATTGCTTACATACTTCTGAGCATGCATGCATTAACACGAATAATGGATTTACCTGGTAAGTCTGCTGACACCTAGCGTTCAAAAAGTCCCCCATTCCAAGCTTTCCTTTTAAGTGTATGTCACAGGTTAGCAGGGAAAGAGATGAAAGATGGCATATTCCATTCAACTCGGCTTCACCTCTTTAAATGGAACGTTCCATCTTTCAAACCATGAAACTTTGCTATCCCATCCTTATTTACAATTGCACACTGGATAAGACCATGGGGTTATGTGCACAGCGGCACAAAACGCCCTAGCAGTGGATGCCAGAATACAATCTTTCACATGTTTTTCTTATAGTTCATCCTCCAATAAAATGACAAAGATCTACTTGGATGTTACACAAAATAAGTAATGAATGTTTAGCATTTGTGCAATGAAGAGATTATTCTCATTTGTTGAAAGACGGAATGTTTCATTTTGCCTCGTTGAATATTCCAACTCATGACAATATTCTCACCATTTAACTCAAAAACATTCCTTGTTATTAAATCTGTAAAATGTTTAGATTGTCTGAATGCCTGATGACTGACTGACTGAATGTTGATATAATTACTCTCTTCACATTAATCAGCCCGACCATGCTCCCCAATCGTCTTATGGTGGTAGAGCTTTCAGTGTTGTTGCCCCATCTCTGTGGAACAGCCTACCATCTCACCTTCGAGACTGTGCAACATTGGATGTTTTAAAATGTCATTAAAAGACATTTTAATCTGTCTGTTTAAGCAGTATTTTTTTGAATGATGTTGCTCTTGAATATTTTTAATTCTTAATATTGCTAGAGGCTGGCACGACCAGTGAGCGATACTTATTTTATCTATAGTCTCGGGTAGTGTGTAATTTTGTAACTTGTAAAACAAATGTTTGCTATTTTTTGCAGTTTTTTACTCCTTTTACTCCTGGCAGGACCAGTGAGGAGCGATACTTATTATTGTCTATACTCCTGTAATATGTAATTTTGTAACTTTTTAATAATTGTTCTGCTATTGACTTTTGTCTTTTTATCTAGCTTTGTTTTTGTTCATAGCGCTTTGAGGCTGTTTTGCGGCAATAATGCGCTTGATAAGTTTCTTTATTATTGTTATTATCTTGCGGTGATATAAGGTCTTTAGTTTCGAGGTTGTGGTGTGATGTATGTTTGTAAGTGATGTACTGCAAAAATAGTTGTAACTAGTGTCGTAGTCATGACTAATTGACGCAAAACTACTCGGGTAGTAAATTTAACTGGTCACCCAGGCGTACTTCAGATGTAGTTGATCCCATAGAAGTCATGAGTTTCTTTATCAGAATGGCTGGTGATCGATTGTTTGACTGATTGTTGGTGTCATTACTCTCTTCAGATGTCGATGATTACATAAATGTCGTGCGTGTCTTTCTCAGAATGGACTTGCATATTGGAGTAGGTGATTGCTTTCACTTCTGTACCCTGCAATACAAAAAGGAAACAACTTTAAATGCTTATCTAATGGACCATTACCTGGCTGAGTACCAGGGTACCTGTCTGAGTACCAGGGAATGTGGATAGGCGGTCACAAAGCCGTTGTTTGATTGGGTAACAACATTCTGCCAAAACTTGAACACAACATTTATATATCAGTCATGCGATGGTCACGCAACTGTAAAATTGACTCGCGATCACTTTTCACACCGACAGTCACCCGACGGTAAGCCTTCTAGAAATGATTTCACCTCATAGTGCACAAGTAGAGTGTCTTGACTGAGCAGTCAAGGGCACCAGACTAAAGTTCAGCAGAGTGTGGGGTCGAGTCCCGGTCTTGACACCTGTGTCCTTAAGCTAGGCCCTAAACCATTATTGCTTCGTCCTTCGGATGGGACGGGAAGCCGTTGTGTTGTATAAAAGAAGCTGTTAAACTTAACGCAAAGAGAAGGGGTAAGCCCCAGTATTTCTGGCATAGTCTGGCAGTAGATGTTGTATTAGGGTTGCTTTGTCTCGTAAAATCTTTTTGAACAAGCTCCACCGAACTTCATATTTTGGCGCTTGGAGTGACGGACATGGCGTATTATAAAGGTACTCTATTATTATTATTATCATCACTAGTTTGGGTTTGAACAAAGAAAAATTGACTGGGGCGGGACTTGAACCAACGACCACCGTATTAACGCTCTCTACCAACTGAGCTATCCAGCCCTATGTTGGCGGTCTCCCTATTAGTCAACATCTTTATTATCACTGCTGCACCGACCGACTATAACGGCTGTTAACTGACTTCAATTGGGCAACCTCTCCCCCTAAGTACGCCACTGAACAGAAAATTTAAATGTCGAGCAAAATTTTTCTGCTGAAGAGCTTCATGAGCTTGGACCCTGGTTGAAGACTTGTCAACTTACCTGAGGATGCTTCGTCAAATCAAATGTTTCTCCATGCCTGAAAAAAACCCAAGAAAAAACAGTGTAAACAAAAACCATAAATCATAAATCAGAAAGATCATGTCAAACAACGCCTGTTGGAGAGCATGATTTAAGTTGCATCGCCCAATTTTTTGTGCAAAGAAAAATACAGTTTTTAAGTTTTTCTCTGAACAAATTTTGACAGATGAATAGATGATGACGAAAAAAAGAAAAACTACACCTTTCCGTATGATGCCACATGCAATGCACAAAATACCTGTAACAATTGTTGCAACAATTTGTATACATGGATGCTGCTAATGTGAGATAGTATCAGGTGCCCCACACTAAATCATTTGTATCTTCTCTAACTTTTCCTCACTTTGATAGTTTTTTCTCCTTCTGTGTCTCAAATGAATGCTTCATTCATTTATTCATTGAAGGTGGGGTCATAGATTGGTAAGTACTCCTTGAAAACTTACTTGTTGAGAAGCACTGCAGCTGTTGATGGTATAAACTATTTTGAAAAAGGATTCCCTTTGAAGTAATACGGTTTGGATAATACTATCACCCCAAAACATTTGAATCCGAGAAACCATTCATGCAAGAATCGTTTCACAGATTTCTGAGGGTTGGTGTTTAAACGCGAATGCTGGGGCCAGAGATGCGGTTGGTACCCGCTGTCACTTGCAAAATGATGATGGATTCACTGCTCTTTTGAAAATACCGAGCGTCTTTCCCTGTTTTCTCAATGAGTAGACACCATAGTCATCTCAAACTTACACAAGTGAATTTCGTTGGGTCGACGTTCTTTGAAACAGTTTTTTCCTGTTTTCCATCAACAAGTAGAATTTCGTTAGGTGCTTGATAATTTTGCCTTCAAGTCAGTATTACGTTGACAAAAACCAAACATTGACCCTACCTTTAAATAAACTTTTACCATCAGTTATGCCAAAAGACGGGTGATATCTCTTTAAAGCTGTGCCTAAAAATGTATTGTACTCTTGACATGGGAATGAGTCAGACATTTATGTATTTTTCTTGTAACAAAACCGAGACAGTAAACACAACCTGTAGAAACCAACACCCCCATCCCTGAGCTAGAGTAAACAACAACCCACCAGTACTGCCACTCAATGTTTTTTTTAAGGCAAACCATTCCAAAGGGTGTTCCTACTGATCCAAAATATAAACATTCTTTGTTATTGAAGATTGAGGTGCCCCCTTTAATTCCAGGTCAGGGGCACCTCTACAACAAAGACAGGTGGCATTTAGTGTGTATTTTGGCAACTGTTTGGAATTGTTTGCTGCCCACATTCATAAGGGTGTATCAGCTGTTTTACTTCATTCAATGTGGTTTAATTCTCTGTACCCCCCCCCCCCACCCCCACACACACCAAAAAAGACACAAGGCACAAAGCAAGTCTACATGCTTCAAAGCCTATGAAAAAAAAATCCAAGTTCATCTACATTAAAGGTAAGGTCACACATGTAGATTGGTAAATACTCCACAAATTTACGACCATAAAAACTTACATGGTGAGAAGCACTGCAGCCATTGCGAAAGGATTCCCTTCGAAGTACATGTAATATGGTTTGGAAAAAATTTCACCCCAAATGATTTTCAGTCTGTGTAACCATTCATGCATAAATGGTTACACAGATTTCGTGAATGCTGCAGCAATACTGTAGATGTGGTTGGTACCCGTACCCATCACTGTCACCCCGCTATTAAACGGTGGATGGATTTGACGTTCATGTGAAATACCATGACAGTTTTTAGCCGTTTTCTCAGCAAGTAGACACTGTATTCAGCTGAAACTTTGAGACATTACTTTTGTTGTATCTTTTCATTATAGTTTTCCCTGTAAATCAGCATTACAAAAACCAATTTATGATCCTACCTTTATAAAAATACGGTAAAAAAAAGAAACAAATTAAACCGGTGAGTGGAGGGATTTTTCACTTAAGAGTGTACTTACCCTGTGGCTTTAATCTTAAAGTTCTTTATATCTAGTTCTTCAATTGTAACTTCCTGCAAATATAAGCAATAAAACATCATTGTCTGGGTGAGGAAAACCCGGTAGAAAAAACACAGATCTAAGGGAACATATACCTTGGATTGTTTAACCAGTGAATTGTTTTAATCCTATATAAATGTAGATATAAACAATCAATCCAGCCTGTGAAAATTTCATTTCAAAAGGTGGTCGCGTTTTTTAAATATCACCGAAAATCAGGAGCGGTTACGTCAACTCAGGAAGAATAATCTGTAATTGGAATACACTGAGATTTTCTGCACTTATTTATTGCCCATATAGAATCACATACTTAACAAGGCACAGCAAGTGCAGAATTATGTATTTCCAATTTCAAAGGGCTGCTTTACAGGGACATCACTGGGGGTGGGGGGGGGGGGTGGTCAGGGTTGTTTGGTTAGGGTTTAAAATTGAACATAACATGACCATACTTACCCTAGGAATAAAAAATGGGTCAGCTGAAAATACAAACAGGAATTCATCCAAGTAATGATAAAGTAACGACAGCATGTCATCTCCTAAAAAGAATAACAAATAAAACTAGAGCTAAATTGCATTTGTGAACAAATGCCAAGCTGTTTCGCTAATAATATTTTCAAATTACTCAAGCGAATATGAAAGTTTGTTGTGTGTACATAATCAAGTTAATAAATACAATATTGAATGCCTTGTGAGATCCAATTCATTGTCTATATATCTTGTAAAACTGTACCTTTAATTTAATATAACATGGCGAATGATGACGTCATGATGACGTCAATTATTTTTCGAATCAGTTATGACATATCAAGCCTGTTTAAAAAATAATTTAGATTAAAGCATGTTCCGTTAGTAATTTCTGACTTAAAGGGGCAAAACATGAAAAAATCATAACAAATCGTGTGATGACGTCATCATGACGTCATTACAGGTTTAACAGGAACTTGCCATTATCTAACGACTTGCCAAGTTTCAACTTAATCATACCTATACTTTTTGAGATATACGACTTCAAAAACTGCACCTTTAATGTGACGTCACGTGACCCCTGATGACGTAATCAATCTAAAACTTCACACATATGTTGGCTGCCTGACGTTCATCATGTGTATCAATTTTGAAGCGATTACAAAAAACTTCGCAACACACATCTTCTCAAAGTGCATTTTGAACAGTTTTCCAACTGCCGCTAGAGGGCGCTCTTGTGTATTGTGACGTCATCGGTATTTTTTTTTACTGCACACCCTTGCCGGACACTAACATCGTTGAAAGCATTTTCATAACATTTAGCACTTTTGAATTACAAGGCACTTCCGGTTTTGACTGGTTTCGACCGGAAGTAGAGGTCGCGTGAGGTCACGCACACTGAATAAAATGAAGACCTAATTTATCCCTACCCAATCCCACAAACAGAAACCTACGGTCTCTTGTGGCTGATTTGATATAGATTTTCAAATATTTAAAATATAAACCTTTAAGATGACGTCACGTGACAGGTGATGACGTAATCATGACGAATTTCTTTGAGGACCTTCCTTGCACCAATGCCTTTCATCACTGAAAGTTTCATTGCAATTGCTCTTTAGGAACTATGCAAAAGGCCGCTTAGAACGAATTGTGCGTTATTTCAATGACTTCCGGAAGTCTGAAACAGACAAATTAAAACTAGAGCTCAATTGCATTTGTGAACAAATGCAAAGCTGTTTCGCTAATAATATTTTCAAATTACTCAAGCGAATATGAAAGTTTGTTGTGTGTACATAATCAAGTTAATAAACACAATATTGAATGCCTTGTGAGATCCAATTCATTGTCTATAATATCTTGTAAAACTGTACCTCTAAGGTAATATAACCTGACAAATGATGACGTCATGATGACGTCAATTATTTTTCGAATCGGTTATGACATATCAAGCCTGATAAAAAAAGAATTTAGATTAAAGCATGTTCCAATAGCAATTTCTGACTTAAAGGGGCAAAAAATGAAAAAATCATAACATATCGTGTGATGACGTCATCATGACGTCATTACAGGTTTATCAGCCACCTGCCATTATCTAACGACTTGCCAAGTTTCAACTTAATCAGACCTACACTTTTGGAGATATACGACTTCAAAGAGTGCACCTTTAATGTCACGTCACGTGACCCCTGATGACGTAATCAATCTAAAACTTCACACAAATGTTGGCTGCCTGACGGTCATCATGTGTATCAATTTTGAAGCGATTACAAAAAACTTCACCACACACATCTTCTCAAAGTGCATTTTGAACAGTTTTCCAACTGCCGCTAGAGGGCGCTGTTGTGTATCGTTACGTCATCGGTATTTTTTTTTAACTGCACACCCTTGCCGGACACTAACATCGTTGAAAGCATTTTCATAACATTTAGCACTTTTGAATTACAAGGCACTTCCAGTTTTTACTGGTTTCGACCGGAAGTAGAGGTCGCGTGAGGTCACGCACACTGAATAAAATGAAGACCTAATTCATCCCTACCCAATCCCGCAAACAGAAACCTACGGTCTCTTGTGGCTGATTTGATATAGATTTTCAAATAGTTAAAATATAAACCTTTAAGATGACGTCACGTGACAGGTGATGACGTCATCATGACGAATTTGTTTTAGGACCTTCCTTGCACCAATGCCTTTCATCACTGAAAGTTTCATTGCAATTGCTTATCGGGAACTTCGAAAAAAGGTGCTTGGAACGATTTGTGCGTTATTTCAATGACTTCCGGAAGTCTGAAAAATAAAAATAAAAACTTTAACAAAAACAATAGCTGTTTCGCTGCGCTGCGCTGCGAAACAGCTAAAAAAATAAATAAATAAAACTCTAACAAAAACAATAGCTGTTTCGCTGCGCTTGCTGCGAAACAGCTAATAAAGTTTTCCACATTAAAACCCTCTTTCAATTAGTAAATATTTGTGAGCAAGTTAACCAATCATTTGAAACCATTCAACTGCATTGGTTGGTTGTGTATGGCCGTTGTGAACTGTGCAGTGCGAACTGTGTTGATGCATTCACCATAACTATGAAACCGTATTGCAGGCTGGCATAGTTTCTGTCATTAAAAACCGTGAACTCCACAGTGGATTATATTGAATGGGCAGACAACAGTAGGAGGGTTGACTGCACTGTGTAGATTCCTTCACCACATGATATCGTATAGTAGGCTGGTACAGTTTACACTGTATCATTCAACCACACCTCAGCCAGGTCAGAATGGCAAGACAGTAGGAGGGTTGACTGCGTACTGTGTATGTATGCATTTGCCAAATTATATCAGATTGCAGGTTATTCAAAATGTCAGTGAATGGCGAGACAGTTGGATGGCTCAATCATGCCGTTTAGTTCAATAACTTTTTATTGACGTATCGTACATTGGAAGAATCATCAACATACTGGAATCAAACTGTGGTGATAATATAAATCCAATGAGAACAAGTGAATTCAGACAAATATTTTAAATAAACAATTAGTACCTTCTGCTTCTATTGTAACTTTACTCAGCTTTTCCACTTTCCTGATTTCTGTCATGTAAGCGAACATTGACACTGCAACCTGTTCAAAAGACTCCTTTAATGTGTCACCCCCTGAGAAAGATCCAGTTAGGGCAAATGTACAAACAATGCTACAAAAAGTAGAAATGTGACCCAATAACAGTGTCTGAATCCCAGCGGTGTCCTTGCCGATTACATTGAACCAAATTTCCGAACTGTGTATTGGTCTTTGCTAATTAAATTGTACGGAGCTGGAAGTGCCATCCGACATGTCAAGATCCTGAGATAATTAACTAAGATGATGACATCATAAAAAAGCAAGATATCCCCATCTTCAGATGATTTATCTTGAGATGATGGCATTCTAAAGTGAGATAAATTATCCAAGATAAATTATCTTGGGATGACAAGTTCATGAATGGAGGATGTCGATTGTCGACTTCCCGAGATAAAATATCTTGGGATGCCGACATCCCAAGATAAATTCATCATATGGGATGAATAGCCCAATTCCTTATTTTATTAATTTGCTTAACACCTAATGTTTTTTCGATATTTTTACTCTTTTTCAGGTTTCATACTGTATTCCACTGTGTGTTTACAGTCTTTGTTTATTGGTAATTTTATTGATTGTGTTCCTCATCCATTCCTGTTTTCTGGTGTGTTTTTAACAGTTTTTTAAAAATCATATTTGTAATTTTCTTACCGTATTTATATTGATTGTAAATCGCATCCAATTTGGCCTGTTGGCCACGAAATGTGATGTTAATAAAATGAAATGAAATGAAAATGATATACTGAAAGTGTTGAGAACCCAAGATAAATTATGTTGGGTAGACAACATCCTACTTTCAAGATGGTGTCATCCCGAAATTAAAATGTAGAAGACGATATTTTACTATCAAGATGTTGTGTTTCCGAGATATATTATCTTGGGATGTCATCATCATCCTGCAGTACAAATTATCTCAACATGTTGAATGGCACTTTCAGAGCGCCGTAAAATTGTCCTGCAACCTATTGGTTGCAATTCTACCTCCATGAACACACCATCGGACCTTAAAATGACCTAAGTTTCAAAAGTTCTATTTTTGACCAAATGAAGTTTTTGAAGTCAGCTTATAAGTTGTTTCTGCCTTGACTGCATTCATTGTTTCTAGAAAGAACATGTCCAGCCTTCCAGAGAAATATTTCCATCTGAAACCCGCATCAGTTGAGAGAACAACTTGAGGAACCCATATCACTAAAACTGCTTTTTGTGACTGCCACAAAAGTAAACAAATTTTTGTAAGAGTTTTTTTGCACGAAATTCATTCATTTTTTTCTTATAAATTCATTAAAACTTTGTTATTTAAACAATTCTTCAAAAGGATACATGCATGCAACCTACAACAAAAACACACAAAAATAAAACAGATTAATTGGTTAATAATTTGTCAACTAATTTACATCATTAACTATCAAATGAAGTACATGAAAATGTGCATTAAAAAATTTGGTCATACATGTATAGGCCTAATATTAATAATGATGTTAATTCTAAATTCGCTGATTGGGCCACACACTAGAGTTATTTTCATCAACTACTCAACCAAGTAATTTGAAAATCAGCTCTTTGAAAATTTGATGGTCAAGATATTTCATATTATTCCCAATTTTTAATCTTACAACCTTGGTGTTTATTTCCACATGAAGTTTTGAGGGCTCTAAGAACTTTGAGAAAATCAGACAAAACCAAGGTCTGGAATTTGTCTTGGTGCCCCTTCAAAAGATTCCCATTAGCCTTTCCAATGTATTGTATTAAGTGCCCTTTCCAAAATGAAAATGGCCTTGCCATTTCAAAGATGAAATTGGCCTTTTCACTAGCCATATTTAACCTTATTTAGGAACTGTCCCATGGGTGTAAGGCAATGGCTAAAAGTGATTGCTCAAAAAATTAAAAGACCTTAAAAACTTACTTAGAAGAGAGCACTGGAAAGCTGTTGATTATAATACATTTTTAGGAAAGCCAGCATTTGAAGTTATTAAGTTAAAGAGAAAGATGTAATTTTTCACCCCAGTAAATTGAATCTGAGAAAGGCTTCAGGCACGAAGCCTTTCTCAGGCATCTAAAAGCACACAATTCTGTGCAACAAAGGGTGTTTTTTCTTTCATTATTTTCTTGCAATTTCAATGACCAATTCAGCCCAAATTTTCGCAGACCTGTTTGTTATTTTATGTATATGTCGAGATGACACCAAGTGAGGATATTGGTCTTTGACAATTACCAAAAGTTCCCTGCCTACCAAGTCCTTTTAATCTATAAATGTAAAACCAGGAGAAGGAATTTGAAGGGTTTGAAAAAAGATTTGAGGACAGTTTTGTTTAAAAACAAGACTGAAGATTACGGCTGAACATTCGTTTTGTGTTTTCATCATTTGTTAGAAAAGATTAAGGACATTTTTACCATAGAAAAATGTAACAAACGAATTGAAACACTTACTGTACATCTGCGGTGTGGTCAAGATCTGATTGGGAAAACAGATAAGTGGTGATTAGGTTTGAATTTAATACTTTCCACATGAATTGATGAAATGAAATGCAGGCTAAATTGTGTTTTAACATTAGACTGGAATAAAGGGTTCAATTTTACTGCCAAGATTCATCTTAGTTTTTTTCTTGGTCAATAAAAAAATCAATGTTAATTAGTGTACAAAATGACATCCCGGTTCATACTTCACAAGAAAGCGAAAGAGAACTGGATTTTCTTAAGTCATTTTCTCACGTTTATATGTTGCGTCACCAACATGACAAAAGCTTGCTTCGTTTTCGCTATGGCATGAAATATTACAAGTATGAACTGGGCTTTGCTCCTACCATGGAGGAAGAAATACAAGGAGTTTGAACGGCCCGCCAACCCCCCACAGCGTAATTAACGCCCAATTATCGATCCTAGTTGTTCAGTGGAAAAGGCATGGAGACCTCCCGGGCGCGAGCGCTGCGCGTCAGATTTACGCGCGCGATAATAGCTCTTTGTGCACAGGGTCTGGGTACCGCTTCGGACTGCAGTGGAGAAATGACTCGTTCGTGATTTTTAGTAGTACATAATTCCGAACATTCAGTTTTCCCATGCGCAGTGTGTTTTCTTTGTTCAACATGGCTGCGCCCTATCGTTGAATGGTCGCGTTGTTTTGTTCCGATTTTGTTCCTACTTTCCGCGTTGAAATTGGACTTTTGCAAGGTAAGATGAGATGTCATTCAAGTATTTTTGTATGTGTTGTTTTCGTGAAAATATGATATGATAATTTCGGTAATTTTGTTGCTTTCCGACCTCTACCTACGGTTCCAAATTTGATGGTTTTCGCACGAAGGTTCGCTCTGCTGAATGGTATGTTTTGGGGTACTACAAAGTACTTTCTTTTTTCTCAGCAAAGAAAATCGAAGCCTTTTTGTACTATTTTGATATGAATGATCGTGCCACCCTTCCAAGTCTTTTAATCTTGGCTCCATACTGCGCAAGCGCACACAGAGAGGCGGCGTGTCGCGTGCGGTTAGGAAGTGCGTTACAACTGCGCGTTTATCTGTGGCGGTACCAGACCTTGGACGTTTGATCTCCTGTTCGTTGTAACTCCTTGTATTTCTTCCTCCATGCTCCTACCATCATCCAACCAATGAAAAGTAAATACGCACACAAAAAGGTTTTGGAGGTTCCATGCATTGCTACTGTTTTGCCACTCTGTCTGCTACAAAGTGAAATCATTTATATGAATAATACCTTTGAAAATTTTAACAATTACCATTTTCAATTCAAAGATTGCGCCAAACAATTAGTAAACAAATATGTTTTTTTTAGTAAGGCCTTCGATCACTGAACTGATCTGTACTTTATATCAACAGATCTAAGTTATTCGTAGTAAAAGTAGTTATTTTAATACTTAAAAATTACAAAACACATCATTAAAATCAACTTACATGACTTACAATATGTAGTTATAAATTAAGTTTATACATAAATTGTCTTTGTTCAACCCCAACATTACAATCTGACAAAATTGATTTGAATATTCAGAATAGATATAGGCCTAAATGAATGGTAAAGTTAGACAACCTGGGACTCACGAGTTAACTTGAATTTTTTAAATCAAGGCAGAACACAACATAAACAAAAAACTCACACTCAAATTTTGATCCCTCTGGAATATCCTGCCACTCCTCGCCATCGTCACCTTCCGCATAGTCCACGCCGTCCTGTGGCTGTTTCTCCCCGGGAGAGCTGGGACTGTCGCTTGGGTCGATCCCCGGAGTTTCCGCAACTTCGTCTGCCATGCTGCTGTGTTATCACGACGTCCAACAATGACTAACTTTACCCCCTAAACTTGAACATATGAATATGGTACAAAGTGTTTTTTAGTTTACTTGGGTCCAGGCCTGCTTGGGTCTTAAAACTCTTAGATTGTTTGGCACTTTACGTTTCCACAACCACAACAAAAAAAGCATTACATGCGCATTATTGAAATGGTGCAATCACACATGCTTTTAATTTTGTACGCGTAGTCGCAGCTCCAGCCGTATTGATGAGAATCAAAACATGAGCATCTTGGAAATTCGGTTTGGAACGTTTTTATATTTGAAATAAATATTTTCAATGCAATTAAAGTATTGGAAAGTACTTTTGAAACGATAAAGGGATACAACAACAAATATAGTGCATTGTCTGAGTTATTTAACATAAAACATTTGATTATTTTGCCCTTGGCTCATTATAAAGAGGGTGGTGACGGCCGTTTATAGCATTTGACTAAAACTCAAATTTTGGCCTTAAACTAAAATTTACCTTAGCCTCAATTTGGTGCTCATCACTGGCATTTGACCTCTGCTCTGAACTTTCGCTACTGTCAGTGTGGTGGTCAACATTTCCGTAACGTCCATGATTGCTTAGAACATTATTTCTCTAAAGTTTGAGCGACTGCGTGAGTTTTGGAGATTATACACGAGTGCTTGTACAGACTATACAAAGTAAGCTTTTTGTAAATTTCCTTCAAGAACAGTAAACGGGGCTTTCATATTCATTTCATACGATTATCCTCATAATGTTGTGCGCATTCTCGGATTCGCTCAATAGTAATAGTAATACTGTGTAGCACAATCTTGAGACTGAGCAATACGCCTTAATAGTAAAATAGCAAGACTGTACATACTGAGCGCAAATTGTTGATTTTGCGCAAGTTATGGATTTTAAGCTCGAGTTTGGTATTTTGGGGGCGTGTTTTTTTGGGGGGGGGGTTGGACTGTTCCATAATGTTTAATATTTTGTAGAACATTGTTCTCCCAGTGGACAGATGAAATTAACTTTCTCGTCAAAGACTTTGAATGGTTTACAAGACGAATTAATAACAAAGTAGAGGCGCCTTTTTTTTCTTTTTTTGGGGGGTTGCCCTTTTTGATTGTCAATATGAATCATATCATTCATGTGTGGAGGATTGAAGGCCTCTCTTATCTTCTCCCGATCCCTTTGAAGTGCAGACTCACTCTATGCTCTAGGTGAGGATAGAGGAACTGCCAGACACTGGGTGAACCCTAGCCCAGGTTGGACTCCTCTGTTAGACGTCCTACCACTAACCAGGGTTAGACGTCCTACCACTACCACTACCAGGGCTAGACGTCCTACCACTACCACTACCAGGGCTAGGTGAACCCTACTCCTAGAACTATGCAGTTCATTCCGCTATCGTCTCCATTACCCTCATAGAGTGACATGTACAAAATCCTATTCGAAACTTTTTTCCCCTCACGTTTCTGCACCTACAGTTAATTTCCCAAACCGGATCTCGCCAAAATTAGGCTCTATGTGTTGCTTATACTCTCATCGAGGTCGGGTTGGGTCCAGAAAATCCACTCCGCAAAACAAAAGTTGCAAAAAGTGATAAATTCTCACCGTTTTCAGAATCCTCGCCTTCCGTTAACAAAATGGCCGCCGTTGAAATTTTCCTCCTGGTAATGCTGCGCGCTACGATGGTAACGATTATCAACGATTCACGTATACAGAACATTGGTTGTTGTGGACCAGCATTGCGCCTATGATTGTATACGTGAACCGTTGGATTTGTTACCAGCGTAGCACGCAGCATTACCAGCTCAAAAATTTCAACGGCGGCCATTTTGTTAACGGAAGGCGAGGATTCTGAAAACGGTGAGAATTTATCACTTTTTGCAACTTTTGTTTTGCGGAGTGGATTTTCTGGACCCAACCCGACCTCGATGAGAGTATAAGCAACACATAGAGCCTAATTTTGGCGTGATCCGGTTTGGGAAATTAACTGTAGGTGCAGAAACGTGAGGGGAAAAAAGTTTCGAATAGGATTTTGTACATGTCACTCTATGAGGGTAATGGAGACGATAGCGGAATGAACCTCATAGTTCTAGGAGTAGGTGAACCCTACTTCTAGTTCTAGGCTCCCCCGTGAGCCTTATATAGGGGTCTAACATTTTGGGCCTCCGTATAAACGCTATACGTTTTCAAAATGGTCGTTGATAGGTGAACATTTTATGGTCGTTAGCCAGCAATAACTTCAGTTTCCTTTTTTGTAGTACTACACAACTCAAAGTAGGTGAACCCCTTCTCTTTATAGTAACTAGTCTGAGCATGCTTAGCGATAGCCCCATAATAAATGTAGTGCCAAAAATATACGCTGGACTTCCTCATTTCATTTTATTGACCAGCAAATAAAATTTAAAAAAATATTGCAAATCATAGGATCTAAAGTACAACTTACAAGAACAAACAATGAATACAATTAGTTTTAAGACGAATACAATTAGTTTTAAGACAAATACAAACATTTAAAAATTACCTTGCAAAGTACTGTCCTGAGGAACCCGGCTTGTGAAAAGTTGGGCTCAATTGGTCATCAAAGTTGCAAGAAAATAATGGAAGAAAGAATAAAACATGTTGCATAGAATTGTGTGCTTTCAAATAAGCCTGAGAAAGACTTCATGCCAGAAGCCTTTCTCAGATTTAAATATTTTAGTGAGAAACTGCCTCCTTCTCAAAAGCTACATTACTTCAGAGGAAGTCGTTTCTGATGTTTATAGCCTACTGTTAGGAGCTCTCAGGTGCTCCTAACCAAGTAAGTTTTTATGGTAATGTATTTCTTGAGTAATAACAGCCATGTTTTAGGCCTATCATAATATTTATTTACTTTTTTATGTTTATTTTTCCAGGCAACTCACTGGCATCATGGGGAGTAAAGACCCTGCAGGTGTTGACATAAAATACCAAATGGAGCAAGAAATGGATGAATTACAACAGATGCATTATAGCACAGAGTTCAGTACTGACATCAACAGTAAAATGCAGGTAACTGTACATTTAAAAACCCAAACAGTCTGTTTGTCCATTCAATGATGTCAAGTGGTGAATGTATGTTTACATTAGACAGTCAACCCTCCTACTGTCTGACCATTCAATATCACCTGAGCCTGTAGTTTTTAATGACAGCTAATGTACATGTATGCCAGCCCGAAATATGATATCATGTGGTGATTGCATCTACTCGACAGTATTTAGTCAACCCTCCTACTGTCTGACCATTTGATATCATCCGCTATGGTTTTGAATGAGAGATAAAATATGCCAGCCTGAAATATGACATCATGTGGTGAATGCAGTGCATCGTCAACCCTCCTACTATCTGACCATCTAATATCATCCACTGTGCAGTTACTCGAAATTAACAGTGGCCTGCTTGCCCTTACCAGTGAAAATATTTTTGGGCCACTGAATACACCCAAAACGATAGTCTGGTGGGACAGTGAAAAATATCTATCTTCCTCAAAACAAACACTGAATCCTTTTGTTGGAGCACGGACAGTTTAGCACGATTCAAGGCAAGCCTGTCCCAGTTACACACACCCGACCAATTGTTCAGCTGGTTACTCGTCCGTTGACATTTTTACGACTCAGATTACCATCAAAACTTAACTTGAATGTGCCGCAAAATGCAAACCACATTGCAATCATGATGTTTAACAAACATATCTGTGTGAATATATAGTGTGACACACAGAGCAGTTACATCGTTTCCAAAAATTTACAGGCTTGTAGTCTGCGTTGTCTTGTAATAAAGGCAAGGAACTCTTAGTGCTGGATCAATGCGAGATCATGTGTACATCTACATGTAGGTCAGCCCTTGTACTTGATAAAATATTCATAATTTTTTCCATGGACCAAATAGGACTGAGAAATCAAATGCATACCCGGTTTTGATTGTTTTTTCTTCATGTCTAGATTCCTTCCAGATTAAGCATGGGCCAACCCAGAGCAGAGGATTCTTACGCAGACTCGGAAGATTCAAATTTTGATTATATGACCAACAGTCCGGCACACGCCATGAACGTACCAGAAAGAATCATGATTGCAGGTAAGATCCCTTAAGCTTGCGCTGCGACAGAACGGTCAGTATCAAGCATAAAATTAGCGCTCAGGTCACTAAAAATTCATGTAAATTATATGGAACAAGTGTCACCCAGACAAAAAACGCTCATACCACCCATGATGGAAGACTGGTTTCTAAATGGCGTTTGGCATAAATAGCCGTACTCGTGTTAGCGGCAAGCTTATGCGGGTGCTTGTAACGCATACTGCGCTTTTATGTTTGGTACTCAATTTAAAATCTATTGTTTGATTTTGCCTGTTGGGAATTTTTCTACTCTTGTGATTGTTTTTTTGTCTGATGGCAACTTATGCCGATCCTCTTAACATCATCGTTGTTCTCAGGTCGTAAACAATCGGCGACTGATATGTTGCTGAGGGTCTCAGCTCAGGTTCAGCATCAATCTAAAATGTCAGTCGCTGACTGTTTTTTGTGTCATCACCAGGTGGACCTGAGAACGGCTGAAGTCACTCTGCCATGCATCTTTACCAAACCTTTTGGCAACTTTCGTAAACTGCAATTGAGAAGAAATATTATTTAAACAAGTTTTGTTTGCTGAGCAAAAATTAGAAGGGAACCAGCAGTCACAGTGAACATTACGCAGAATTTTGGTTGGTTTACAGTAGGCCTGATTCTTCACTGGTCATTGACGTGGAAATTTGCATTCCCCTCTTGCGCTTTATATCATTTTATGAAGGAAAATTTAATATTTTTAAAATTATTTCATAAAAAATTAATGGAAGGATTGATAAAGAGGAGATTAAATTATTTGTTTTCAAAATCGTTTTGATTTGTTTTCATTACAGGATCAGATACACACTTTGGATCAAGAAATCCACCCAGGAATTTGGATCTTGAAGAAATGACGCCATTTCCCACAGGTTGGATTTCCTCTGAACATTTCCCTCAAAAAACAAAACATTCTGTCACCTTAAAGAAAGGCTTCAAGTTCAAATTGAGTTTTGTGATGCACTCGTTTTCTAATAGAGTCCTCAGGAAAGTGGGGGAAGAAATTACAAGTCTCTAACCTCACGTTAAAATGTCATTGTATTTGATACTCTTACAGAGCTAGATTTTGAAACATGACGTCATTGGACAGCAAAAAACAAATGGGTCTGTACATTCCAAAGGGGAATTTTGGCACCAGTCAAAGGGTCAAATTCAATACCAGTTTGGTTTGAATATCATCAAAATTCATCAATAGGCTAAAAATTCTCTGTTCAAAAATGTACACACCATATACTTGAATTTGACTTCATCAAACGTTTTGGTATTTGGATACAAATTTGTTCTTGAAGGATATCAAACACAGTGGCATTTTACACCGTTTTAACCTAAGGTTAGAGACTACTGTTTTACCAAGGACTCTGATGGAAATTGAGTGGATCATAGAACTGAATTTGACCTTGGAGCACCCCTTTTAAACATTAACCTTTTCCAACATTAACCGTACTCCTTGCAAGTTGTTTTGCCTTGCGAAATACAAACAGTGGGGCTAGTCGTACCAATCTTATAAGAAGCTGAAATTCTCTCCCCCGATGTTTCCTGAGTTTGATGGATTCAGTACCGTACAACCAAATCAATACAAAGCATAGAGCCAGGCACACCATACTTAGTATTGAAGATGCGTGCATCCCATGTCATATGTACATGTAATTATTATTATATTATTATTATTATTGGTTTATTAAAAATTAAAAAACATCGCAGCCCAAGGGCTGAATTGAGTTTAAAAGACATACAACAAGAAAAAATAAAATATAAACATTAAAAAGGGAAGGGATTCCAGCTCCATTAAAAAAACAAGTAGTAAAAAATCAACTGTTGAGAAGTGTGGTTAGAGAAGGAAGCGGGCTGTTTTTATACCTGTTGGTTCTACACTTGATTGAGCAAAGTTTGTTAGCATTTCTGAGATTATTATTTCTGTTGGGTGGGAGCAAGTGTCTATAGTTGTTAGAACTTAACAGTGATTTACCAAACTTAGAAAAAAGTTGTTGGAGTCTGACAGAAACGGGTGACAAACCAACCTGGGCATAAATTTCACTGAAAGACTTAGCACTACAAAAGCCCTTTGTTAGGATAATGCGGAGGGCCTTTCTCTGTAATTTCTCCAGACAATCCAATTGTGTTTTACTAAGACTGGAGAACCAAACTGGACAGGCGTATTCAATTGTAGGCCTAACATACATGGTATATATCATCAATAGGTCTTTAACAGGAGTACAACACCGCTTGAGTTGACGTTGTTGTACTCCTGTTAAAGACCTAATTGATACACGCATGATTTTTCTGTTTTCATTTTCTTGTGTCAACTGAGCTATCTGACGTGTCTTGATGGTGGGTGATGCACATCCCTCCTTGGGTAGGGTTTGTCTGCTCTCTTTTTGTCCGTGTGGCTTTGAGAACCAAATTGTCAGTCACTCTGAAAGAGACTTGTTGTCATGGTTGGCTTTCCCTGCCAGGGTTATTCTGGGTTTGTTGTTAATAGTTTTGGTGCAGCCCCCCCCCCCCAAGAGTTTTTTCCTATAGATCTGCTCGTACAGCTTTTAAAAACCATTTTCAAATTCTTCTTATTGTTATACATGATGCGTATGTTTCAAGCATATCCTTTGATTGTGCAATATATTTATTTGTTTTATTGCTTGCTTGCAAATCAAATCAAATTAAATGCAATATTTCAGCCGATCAGTAAATGTATTCTTAATAAAGCCCCATTATTTGTAGATCCCCCAAAATTTGAATTATTGTTATAGAATATAGTTAGTTCCCAATGGACTCCATCTTTACGGGCAAATCGCATTTTGGCTTGCAAGTGCGTCAAGCGCTCAAATTACTTCTGCAGTCGCGTTGTTCACTTACCAATCATGCAATGAGCTTCGTAAAATGTGCGCGTGCTGCATGCCATTGTCATGCAAAATGCATGACTGTGTTCCATATGATTGATTGATTGATTGATTGAATTTATTCGGATAAAAATACAGCAAGAACATGCCCAAAATACATACATGTACATAACAACAGGAGAAAAGACAATGAAACAAGATAGAAATACTGCACAAAATTATCCAAGGATAGCCCAAAAAAGCCAATAACTTAGACTTATTTCCATTGGGGTCCTTACAAAAAACGGCAAAAAACACCTCCCCAAAAAGGGAGTATCAAGAACAGACGAACCTAGTCAAGAGCAAAAAGATGATTCAAGGAAAAACAAAGCAAGAGAACACATGAAAAATAAATAGAAAAATAAGAAAGAAAAAAATATTTTAAATTAACAATTAAATTAAATTAAATTAAATTAAATCAATAAATAATATAAAAATTGAAACCATAAAGGAACCCAAGCTATGCTTCCTTAGAGGGATAGTAGTATTATATAGTAGTATATTGGGATAAAGATGGCCGATTTACGTCATATTGCCACCAATCTATAGTATCATTGTTACACTCTTCAGTCTCCTGACGATGACTAGAGCAAGCTAGTCAAAACGTTGAAACCAATTAAGAACTCGCTCCGCGGCAGTGTAGTTAATAACAAGAAGTCCCCTGATCCACAAAGTGAAAGTAGTAGTCCCGGCGGATTTTCTACTACCTCCCGCCCAGGTAGTAGTTAATAGGCAGGACAGTTCTTTTCAGAACTGAGAAGTCTCCCAAATTTTGAATAATCTACTTCGCGGCAAGTACATATACACATGGTGTTACCGCAAACCAAATATACATCATTGAATTTGCTTGACATAAATAATTTTTCTGTTTCTTTTGTCAGCTGACACATTTGTCGGACTGACCACCCCTCCTCACACACTGAAAATGGATAATGTAAGATTCCCTACAGTCGGTGACCAGAGCGTCATGAAGCAAGATGAACACAGTGCTAATCATCGAGTCCTGCAAAAGTAAGATTTTTTTTTTTAAACACTAGAATTTAGTGTTTGTCAAAACAAACTCTAGGTGTTCGGGTTTTATTGTTGTTCATTATTGTGTTAATGTTTGAGCTATTTCATTATAAAGATTGTCTCACTGAATAATGATTTTTGGAGAGCATATTGAAGTGGGGGAACGATTGGCTAGTAACCTTTAACGCAAAGAAAACTAAACTGTTGTCTCTGTGTCTCGCTCTTGATACACTTCCATCCATTCATATGGACCAATTGACTTTGCCTGAGGTATCAGATTTTCGGAGAGGTTCATCTCAAGTAATGCAAAGAGTGCTTCCATGCGAGGTGGTTGTATTTGTTGAGTTTGGAAGTTATGATGCTACTCTCAACCTGTATTTATAAGGAAACTGTACACCCCCAAATGGAGTACTGTTGTCGCATTTGACAAAGTTAACCTAAACTCTGTCTAGTTGACGGTAGTTGGACCATGCTACTTAATTAGCAGAACCTGCGCTGTGTGACAAATATCAGCTCGGGGGAGGGGGGGGGGGGTGCACGGATACCCTTCGTGGTTAAGAGCACCTGACTCAAGCTCTGGTGTTTCTGATCAGCAGAGTGTGGGTTTGAGTCCCAGGGCACTTGTGTCCTTGTCCAAGGTACTTTACCATAGCTACGTTGTCCTTCGGGTGGGACATTAAGCAGTAGAATGGGTAGTGCTCTAAAAAGAACCAAGAACACTTATTATGGAAGAGAAGGGGTTAATCCATAGTAAGCACCCTTGTGTACAGGTTTCCTCAGGTTTGCAAGCCAAACTACAGTGATTACGTTCAGTGATTAGGTATCATTGGTTTTATTACCAGAAATATATATTAAAAATAACAATATTGATTGTAGTATATGGAAATGCATAACAGGACTCGAATTTGGGGAGAAAATCCACAAGACTATAGGGCTTGTAGCTCAAAATCTTTACTGGACCAGACATTTTTTTACAAGACCTGATTCAAAATGTGAAAAGAAAAAAACTTGCTGCCACAGTTTAACTTGCACTTGACTGCTTTTATATGAACCAGAACCGAGACAAGTAAGAGAAGAGTATACTTGATTACTCATAGAATTGAAAGATAATTTATCCGACCCAAAGTCAACACTTGAACATAATGTGTTTCTGTTATTCAATTGAAAAACACAAGACAATCGGACTTGTTAGGTCATAAGTTTACTGGCCCAACACTAAAATTACTGGCCTCGGGCCTGTGGTCCAGTGTAAAATTCGAGCCCTGCATAATATAATACCTCGTTCGGTTTTAGTCAATTTTTCTTTATACGTTTGCTTATACATGTAGGACTAGTAAACTACCTTCACAAAATGTTGAGGTTACTTGTCCTGGGGGGCTACCTTTAAAGGGATACGCTGCATTCGAATTGGACACTGGGGGCTATAAAAAGCGTTTGTTATGAAATGAACGTGGTTGAACAGATGTTTTTAAAGTAGAATATAATGATTCACACAAACATCTCTCAAAATTGTGGGGTTTTCCTTTTACTGAATGGTCCGCCACGGTCCGCCATTTTGTGGAGTCTAATTTCAAGAAATTAACAAAACTACACAATTTGAGGGATGAATGTGTGGATCATTATGTTCTACTTTTGAAACATCTTTTCAACCATATTTATTAAAATCACTTTAATTACAATCCCTGCACAATATAAGATAGATGTGCTCTTCCACAGTCAATCTTTATCAATCTTTTGTTCTCTCATCAGCGGCTTCAATGAAACTCCCTTGGGCCCCTCCAAGCGCCAACACAACTCCTCCCTGATAGAAAGTGGCCCTGCCCTTGACGTGCAGGCGCTACAGCGCCATCTTCATCTTCTCACCAGAAAAGTAGCCATCATGGAGAACGAAAACGTCCGACGTGACCGCAGGGAGTTGCTATTCTGTGCTCTCAGTGCTATATACATAGTCTACAAGGGTCTGCGAGTCTTCTCACGTTTGTTGTAGTTTAGTGTGCTAAGACATAATTATAGGCTTTTGGTTGTATCTTTAATCTCCTTGGGCTCTCTCTCCAATTAGCCATTTTGAGATATGGCAGACACATTACTATGGTGTGTTGTGGCCGAGCGGTTAAGTGCATCGGACTCAAGTTCTGGTGGCTGAGTCATCAGGGTGTGGGTTCGAATCCCGGTCATGACACTTGTGTCCTTGAGCAAGACACTTGACTATAATCGCTTCTCTTCACCCAGGGGTAAAATGGGTACCTGTGAGGGCAGAGATGGTTCTTGTGAATGATTTAGCTAAGTGCGCTTTGGCAGCACAGGCTGTATACTCCCCAGGTAGCTCAGATGGTTTCAGGAATGAAATAAATGGCCCAGGGATCAGGGGTAATAATGTGTGAAGCCCAATTATCATTCTTTGGAATTGCGCTATATAAGAGCCGATATTATTATTATTATTGTAACTTGGTTTGGGTAAATTTGTCTGTATGCACCCAAACCAAGCAGTGCACTCCTGCGTAGTGTCCACCATACCGTCAGGCTGATACCTGACTTTGTGGTAGGGCTTTGGGTTGTATTTGTGTCATTATTCTGCAGATCCGCTCTGTTATGTTTTTGAATGGCTCCGGGTCATCGTATGACACATTCTGTAGAAGAGATTTGGGTCATGTCCAATTACACATTCTGTTGATCTTGGCCTGACCAATTTCATGAGGTTTTTAAAGGAATGTATACCTTTGGTTTTTGGAACCGTTTGATTGTTTTAATCACACATAAATGTCGATTTGTACAATAAAACTAACCTGTGAAAATTTCATTTCAAAAGGTGGTAGCGTTTTTGAGATATTGCCGCAAAACCTGAGCAGTTAATATGTCCAGGCAGGAAGAATACTCCATAATTGAAATACACAATCTGAGAAACGTATCTACTATCCAAAAAGCTTCAGGTTATTTCCATATTTTTTAAAACCATTTTTTATGAGTTCTAAAGATGTCAGGTCCTTGGATTTCACCTTGACAATGTTGTCGATGTTAGGGCACGTTTAGCTTGAAATTATATGAAATTATGTCTAGAAATCTAAAATGACAGTTCTGTATAAAAAGGTCAATACTTAGTGACCAATCTTGTGACAAAGTAAAATCTATTTAGAAAAACTGAAGTCTTACACATGTAGGTTCAAGTTGATGTTTTATTATTAATTAATATCTACTGTGCTGTTTTATTTTAAATACTTTGACTGATCACATACCCAGTGGTCAAGAATAATGTCTGTAATGGTTAAGTTTGGATTTTTGTTAAAAAAAAGGTTTACTGGGGATTATTTCCAAAATTGACCCATAGAGTAAAGGTAGGGTCATTGATTGGTTTTTGTTTGTTTTGTTTTTTTATAGGCAAAATTATCAAGAAAGATACAATAAAAGTCACATATGAAAGTTTCAGTTGAATGCCTACTTGCTGAGAAAACAGCAAAAATTTGTCAAGGTATTTTCACACGAATGTTAAATCCATCCACGATTAGCGAGGTGACAGCGGATACCAACTGCGTCTCTGGCCTGACAGCACTCACGAGCAGACACCAACCCTCAGGAATCTGAGGAATGATTCATGCATAAATCGATTCTCATTTATCCAAACCATAGGTTGGTTGTGCGCGTACAGTGCGCTCATTAAAAACTGGAGGATGTACCATACCATATGGCATGTTGTGGCCGAGTGGTCTAGTTCATCGGACCCAAGCTCTGGTGTTAGTAGCAGAGTGTGGGTTCGAATCCCGGTCATGACACTTGTGTCCTTGAGCAAGGCCCTTAACCATGATTGCTTCGTAAAAAGTTGGGAAGTCAGTGCATTCTGCTCTGCCAGCCAGGCTCCTAGTGGATGATACCCGTTGCTACATCCTCAATGAACTGTAAAGAGGGTAACCCTGTTTGGAGCCCCAGGAGTAGGTGGTAACGTGCCCCTGGTTGACAGTTGATTTGGGTCAATAGCCTCAATCAGTGAAGCCCTCACCTTGAAGTGGCCATCCGGCATTTAAAAATCTGTTAATTGAAGTTTCTTTCTCTTACTCATGTGAAGCTGATCATATTATTGATTCCTTGCCTGATATATAAATTGTAATAAAATACATGTATATACATGTAGATTCCTTGCTCTGAGGTCACCTGCGGCTACTGTCTGCCCATGGTCCGCCATTTTGGGAGTCAATTTGTATGTAAAGTGAATGTGTGCTTTCTTATAGTTCACCCCAAAGTTGTTCGTCTAATCTAAAGGCGTACTTGTAATTTGGCTGAAATCACCCGGAGGCCCTGTTCTTTGCCTTGGTGCCCCTACAAAAGTTTTCTCATAGACTTTATGATTTACCAATGGAAGTGCCCTTTGCAAAAATGACCCCTGCCCTCACAAATATCAAATTCCAGAGCTCGATTTTCAAAAAGCACCAAGATTCATCGTAAGATGAGTTGTCAGCCATAGTATTTATTTTTGTGTTATCACACTTTGCTTTAGCAGTGAATCACACTTCGGATCAATCTTAGTGCTTTATGAAATCAGCGCTCTCCCTTAACAGTGGTCTGCTGGCCAAATGCCTATTAGAACACCTGACGACCAGTCAAAATTCTCTCTAAGTTGTCCGGCCTGCTAGTTCAATTGTTGAAAAAGCATTCCTGATTGAATATAAAGTATCGACGAGTGAACAAGCAAACTGACTGGTGAAATGACAAGCTAACTGGTCCTGCTTGTTAGTCACTGAACTGACTGGTGAAATGACAAGCTAAATGGTCCTGCTTGTTAGTCACTGAACAAGTTAACGGGCAAACCCTGAAAATGCACCATGCACAAGTAACGCATGGGGGAAATCCAACTCCCAAAATGGCGCCACCTTGATTTATCTTGGATGATGACATCAGGTGATCTGGGTCACTGCATTGGGCTACTTAATTTGAGTAGTTTTGTATAGATACATGTATATAGCAGTAGATTGATAACTAATTTATTGTCGGTGGTCCCCATAATGCCCTATTTTTTCGTTGTTCTTTTATAGGGTGTGAAAGGCCTTCATCACCATGGCCAAATTTCATAGGAGTTGCAGAAAATATTGCTTTCAAATGTTCTGCTCAGCCAAAAAAAACAGGATACCAGTCACAGATAGTACATATGTGATATGGTATTTTGGCTGGTAACCTTATTCTGGTTGGCATAATGTTGTTGTGCTAAGCTACTTTTTGTGCTTAAGCAGCTCTATGAAATTGGGCCCAGGTTGGTTGTGTGCGTATTGAATAACATGAAATGGCAAGGATAATACTTAATGACTCTACCAGACCATAGACCCCTTGTATTTGACGTCACAAGCCCAAACAGCGCCCTCACTGCGGTCAAAAAGGAAGACCTGTCATTGGCTGGGAGTTGTGCGCTGCGCGTACACGAGGGCATGTTTCTATGACCTTAGCAATGGTGCCCAACGAAAGGGGTCTATTAGTAGTGTTGTAGCAATGGGGTATTAGATGCTTTAAAACCCATTGCACCTCCTTAAAGAAAGTTTACCAACAAAAGAACAAAGTATAAGTCTTTAAAACATTTTATATAGAACACTTATAATCTTTACTCATTTTTGTTGTGCTTGTTGAAAGTTGTGAAGATTTCATAAAATGATGGTGAAATTCCTTTAAAATGTATTACTATTATTTCTACTCTGTAATGTGCATTTTATCATTATTCATTGTTTCTTTTTGTTGATTAAAGGCCCTGTACACTATCGGTAAGATCGAAAAACACAAATGTTCACAAATTCACACATAACTTACATGATTTAAAGTAAGTAATGGTAGAAAGGGTTCCTTAAAATATTTCTGCTACCGTTTCTGAGTAATGAGTAAAACAATAGTTTTTATCGCGCGTGATAATAAACTCGATGATTGAAAAACAGAAAACACATAAGGTCTCTTTTCACTATTTTCTCGTGACCTCGATGACCAATTGAGCTCAAACTTTCACAGGCTTGTTTGTTCATGCATATGTTGAATCACACAAAATGTGGACACTGATTTTGAGCTGGTTACCAAAAGTATACAAAACAAAATTAGGCCTTCCATCAATACCTACAATTTAGGAGGAATAATTTTGCTCAGGTTCACTTTTCAATCGGATAACCTTGGATGAAAATAGATTGATACCATCAGCTTTTATTCACAAAGCAAAAGCAAAACGAGATTTTATTTATAAATGAGTTCAAGATTTTGGATCAACATATTTTGGAACACTAAGACTAAGAGGCTTACACAATGGGGGTGTTTTTAGATTGGCACTTGTACTTAAACATTATATGGCGAGATGTATTTTCAAATGAGTTAGGCTAAGTGTTTTTCTGATTCAAAATGACTCTTCTACAAAGAAGGTGTGCTTTTCTTGTTTTTTTCAGTGGAATTATGATGATTTTGGAGTGTTGACGATTTTGGGGGGTTAAAACCAGTAATTATACTTCTTGTGGATAGAATCTATCAATTGTTGATTAACAGTTGTTAAATTATAAAGGCTTGCCACTTTTGGCATCAACTTTTTCACACTCAAAACATCGTATGCCATTTTAAGATAAAAAACCCTGCTTTTGAAACAAATGATAACTTGCTTTTGAAAATAAAAATAATTGCTTTTGAAAATAATAGAAATGGCACAAACAGGCTTTTTACTAAGTAATTTCCAAGACTCAGAAACAGGATTTTGTTTTTGTTTTATGAAGGTGGCATAATTTTCTAGTATAAAGTGGTCTCCTTTTTACACACACGTTTCAGCCATTCTGGACTAGGTTGTTACTATGGTTTCCTTGAGGGGACAAACTCTTCAGTTTCACAGGGAGATAACTGTCAACAAAATACTGTAATAGGAAAAACAAAGCCCCGCCTACTCTTTTTTTATCAACAGAGGGCGCGCTTCTATCATGAAAGCCATGTTATATAGGGCGCACCCACTGATCTCTATATACTGACTGGATAGCGCTTCGGGTTCGTGCGATGAAGGCGCCGCATCGATCGGGCCGCCATCTTACTACTCACATCATCGCCTCATATCATGCGGGCCGGATCGGACGGTAACCATGGTCAACAAATGGCGGATACAAAATAAAAATGTGTTGACTGTCCTGTCTCCTCTTCTCTTGATCATCGTCCTTGACGTTAACAATGCCAACGTGTGCATCCATAAACTGCACAAACAAACAAGCACGAGGATGTGGAAAGACATTTCATGTGTAAGCATTTATATGGGTTTATTTTTTAATTTGGAAATTAAGTGGAATAAACATGTTTTAAAAACGTTCGTAATCGTATATAATTTATAGCATACATTGTACTTGGTTCAAGTTGTAGTAGAATGTCGTCTGGCCCTGAATTGCCGTTTTTGTTTTCATAAAACTTAATAAACAGCACACAATTTTCAGGTATGAAGAAGGTTGTCATGAAACAATTTTTCTTGGGCTTTGCCTTTTGCACATACTTCTAATTTTACTTAAGTTCTACTTGGTGGTCATATCGTTTTTAATGCAAAATGACAAACATTCACATGACTACACCTTCCTTCATATATCCATAACCCATCGAGAAAGTATTGCAATATTACTAGTTTGTATTTAGAGAGAAAGGTGGGAGTTTTGTTCTAGCTTCATTCAATGAAGAGGGGCAGGGGCAATGCCAGACCAGAGCAGATGACCAACTGAGAATTTTAGTCTAACTCTAAGGTAAATATAGCCCCACTCCAAGTCCAAGTTGGCCACAAAAGTGGGGCTAGGTAAATCACAGTGCAAGCTTGTCCATTTCTCAACTTTCCCTTTGTAGCTTTTAATATCCATACTTAATTTAAGGGATATTTGTTTGTAATAGGCCTATATGATTGTGTGTAATTTCTTTTGTAACACTAATAATCATGGCATAACTCTTTACAGATTGCAGGTTGAAAATGAGGCTTTTT
This sequence comes from Leptasterias polaris, assembly GCA_037783415.1. Taxonomy (NCBI): domain Eukaryota; kingdom Metazoa; phylum Echinodermata; class Asteroidea; order Forcipulatida; family Asteriidae; genus Leptasterias; species Leptasterias polaris. Next base: position 1,090,852 of record JAZGTN010000082.1, on the reverse strand, counting down.
CATCAGGCATTTTTAGAGTGACATATGGTGCTAGACTATTTGGACTCCATGGACTAATGTAGACAATCATAACTTACAGCTGATTTTAAATAGTTACTCTTGTTTTTATATTGTTAATTGAAACAAAATAGGAAATAATTATTTTTATTTTTTTATATTTTTATTTCCATTTGTTTCAGCTTTCCATTCAGTCAACCTAGTGTCCTAAAGAAATGGGTGATCAATATGAAGCGGGACAATTGGGTTCCTTCAAAGAAAAGTGTTCTTTGCTCTGATCATTTCAAAGAATCATGTTTTGATAGAACTGGTCAGACAACAAGACTCAGAGCAGGTGTTGTGCCAACATCATTTACATTTCCGATGCACCTTCAGAAGGTAAGTTTTATGCCCCACAGATGGCAAAGTCACTGAAGGGGCATACTGTTTTTACAATGCTGTTCTAGGTTTACACATTGCGGTATTTTAAGCTGCGCATCAAGTTTACTTGAAGATAAATTTGTTATCACACATTGTGGAATATGGAAAAATAAAGTGCCTATGTTTCCTATTTATAACTGCTTTTTTATTGGAAAAAAACCTGAATAAATTAAAAGAAGGCGACATTGAGTCAGGTGGTTCCTGATGAAACCCCCACCTCAGAGTGGCTAGTACAGAGAACTCATAAACATTTGACTTGTTTTGTTTTCTGGGGGACCTTCAACCAAGTTGTTTTATCACACTGTCAATTTTTGCAAGCCTTGTTATTATTATTTGTAACCCTACTGAGGTGGAGTTATTTTAAGCTGCGCATCAAGTTTACTTGAAGATAAATTTGTTATCACACACGTACTTCTTGTGGAATATGGAAAAATAAAGTGCCATTGCAACAGCTGTTTTGGGTGAAGTTGCTCCTGATGGTGTCTTTGATCAGCTGTATGAGCATACACTTAATGGCTCTCCAGAATGTAATCATGTGTTCCTGCTCATAAAGTGTCTAGCAGCATGCTACATCAAGATACGGATGCATCATTTGACAAAACAGTTCAATGCAAAGATCAGCGGGCCAAAAGTACGCAAACAGCTGTCAAAGCTTGTTCTGTTCAGACACCAGTAAAATATATGCATGAGGTTTTGATTTTGTGGTAATAAGCAGGTACACTTGTTTTACTAGTGCAATGATTGCATTTTCATGTAACTTGTGCTGATACTAGCCAGAATAGTGCAATTTGAAATACTGCTTGCCATTTATATGTGTTACTATAAATTATTTGAACAAGTTTTAAATTAATTTTGGGGTGAAACTAAGAAAATATTTACTTGGGAATTTAAAGGCAAAGTATACCTTTGGTTTTTGAAACCGTTTGATTGTTTTAATCCTATATAATTGTAGGTATATACAATAGAACTAACCTGTGAAAATTTCCCTTCAAAAGGTGGTTGCGTTTTTGAAATATCACCGAAAAACCAGAGCGAATATTTCCACGCAGGAAAAATATTCAATCTGAGAAGCGTTACGGCCATAACGCTTCTCAAATTCAAATTTTCGGGGATAAAAAGTGATAAATTTTTCCATAACCGCAGTACTTCAAAGAGAAAAGTTTCTCAAATAAAAATGCATTATACTATCCAAAGCTGCTGTACTTCTTACCAAGTAGGTTTTTATTGCCATTAATTTTCAGAGTCATTACCAAACGTGTACTGTGCCTTTAACCTGCCACCTTAACTTGCAAGATAAAATTGTCTTTTAAGAAAAAATTATCAAATGGCATACTGTATGTAGAGCTCTTACATGATAATTAATCCAGAGGTCAATTTTTCTTTGATTACCCCAAAAAGGAATTAAATTTTTTTATTACTTGATAAATGTTAACAATTGAAATTGTCATGATTTAAATCTTTTAAATCTTTTGAGACAGGTGTAGAAAGACCATTGTTCTGTAGAAAGACCCAGTGATAAATGTTAGAGTTAATTACCCTTCTTCCACTGTTTATATTTCCCCCTTAAGCTCTTCTTGCACCCTGGTACTTGGTTAATTTCTTTTGTAGAAAACTACAGTCTTGCTTTATCCTTATAACAGTGTGGTTAGTCACTCCTGTACAGTGTTATATAATTTAGTTTACTTCAGATAGTAGCCTGGTGGCAGCGTAAGGAGAACACTCAGCATTTATGTGTTCTCCCACCATCACCTATTTCTTAAATTTTATGTACCGGTTCTTCATGGTTTTGCCTGCATCAAGTAATTTACTGCTATGGACTCGGTAAGCTTAAACTTTGTTTTGTTATTTATTTAATCACACTATTCCTTTCCTTCTTTTGAATTACATTTCTATAAAGTTGTATTTTCGGACATCTGATTTGGAAATATCTTTTGTTATGAACTTAGTTTGGATTTAATTTTTAAGACTATGTTTTTCTTCGATAATGTGATTGAAGAACTGGATTTTGATCAATTGTATTTCTTTGGCACTGCAGATTTAGTTGTGTTACTGATTGGTCTTGGTTTAAAGTTCACTTGGTTTATATTGCTGTATCACTGGTTTTGCTTTCCTTGCTCTATGATTGCATCAAGAGACTTGAATTATATTGTAATAAATGGAGATTAAATGTCAATGTAGATAAGACAAGGTTGTTGTTTTCAATAGAGGAAGACGAATCTGAGAAGTGCATCATTTTTAACAGCCAGTTTATTGAAAGTGTCTAATTTAGGAATTTTTTCCATTTATCTGGGTTATTTAAATATGCCACAAAGGCTATGAAAGCTGTTTCTTCAGTTTGTATAAACATATTGTGAATGATTTGTCACCCAAGTTGCTCCTAAACATTTTTGACACAAGGCTTAAACCTACTATTTGTTACAGCTCTGAAGTATGTAGAGAGACATGTCATCAAATTGAGGCATTTCAGCTTTCTTGGTATATTTTAAGTGTCAACTCCAACGATGCAGTTTAGGAGAATCAGGACGCTTTCCATTTTATGTTGACCATTGTAAAATATTACTGAACTATTGGCTGAAGTTAGCGGCCAAACTGACTGGTTCTATTTTGTATAATGCTTGAAAAGTAAATCTGGGAATCCATAAAAGACCTCTTTGTTTGTTAAGTAATGTAAGCAGTTTGATTTGATACAGTGGAATGCGCCTTTCAGTATTACGGGCCGCATAAAGGGGCATAATAATAAAATAATTTTGGTAAACATGTTTGTTAAACAGATGCAGGTAGCATAGTATAAATTGGCACAAGAGATTATCATTGTAATGTTAGGAAAGACCCTAATCAGAAAAGCAAACTGAGAACTTATCCCATTTTTAAGTTGAAACGTGAGTTTGAGCCATATTGATTGTTTAACATCTCATTTAGCTTGTTTAGATTCATCACATAAACTCCAAATTGAAGTTTGGTGTAGATTTAATGGCATTGCACCTCATCTAAGAATATGCCCACACGTACTGTGAACAGAATGTTGAAAATGAAATACACTTTTTAATTGAATGTCCAAAAAATATGCTGATTTGAGCCAAAGTATGTATATTGAAACTTGTAAATTATACAATGTCTTCACAAGGTTGACCAGTGATGACAAGTTTGTGTTCCTATGTCCTCTCAAAAAAAAGAATGTCACTTGCGATACAAAATATATTTTCATGTTCAATTCATTGAGCTGAAAGAGAGGCAAAATGACTGAAGTATATTATATGTGTACTATTATCAATGTTTTCCATTTATTATTCAATGTTATTTATATCATAGTTGTTGTTACCCTCCCCCGGGGTTTATGGGGGTATGTTCCTCAATGGAATAAAACAGTCAGTGTATATATGTATAAATACTTGACAGAAACTATAACTCATGGAGGTTTGCTCATAATCTATAAAGTTATTCTTAATTTTTTTTGGCTTATTTAGCTAATTGTTGATAAGTTAAAAGTTGACAATTGGCTCATTTTATTTACCCCAATCGCAGGGAAAACGGAACAGATCACAAAAAAGATCACCCAGCATGCCCAGATAATAAATTATAAGATATATTTCTGCATTCTGTGTTGCTTTCAGCCGACAATATTAATATCATTTCGGATATTGTGCTCACAAAATGGGCCAAGTGCTGTTTTTAAAGACATCTTGACAGTCTTTCAAAAATATAACCCGCACGTATGCAACGCGTGATAATTTGACGACAGACAGTGGTAGTACATTTTGTTTGCTGCCACCCGGCCGTACCCCCCCCCCCCCCCCCCCCCCCCCACACACACTCACGCTGAATTAGTAGAACATAATAAAGACAAATAAAACGGTAAAAGGGCGACCTCTAGGGTAGGGGGTAGAGACAGACTACATGGACGAAACTATTTTGCAGAAAGGGGGTTTGGCAGAAATAGTTTGGTATAATTATTTTATATTCACATTAACATCGTATCCGGCTGCCACTTGCTAAGGGATTTCTTTGATTATTTGTTTAAATCATGGATGAAGGAAAATGGATACTGACTGGACCTATTATTTCCTTTTTTTAAATGATCATTCTTGTGATAGCTAAAACGCAAAATTCTAGCGCACATTAAAGACATTACATCGCGCTGACGAAACTAAAGGGCACCGTAAAACATTTATTTCAAACGAAATCTCAACTCACAGAGAATGCCCGCTCACGTGGCTTCTTGGGAGTAGTAAAATGGCCGCCGCGTCACCGCGCGTGCCTTCACGGCTGTGTGCACAGCGTATGCGTCGAAGCGCTATCCAGTCAGTATATAGAGATCAGTGGGCGCACCACACCAAATAAGCTAGAATTCATGCGCCAAGCTACTTATCATAATTTGTAAACCCCCAACTTATTTTTAATTACAACGTTTTGGGGGTCATGCAATTAATAGATTGTGTAAATATAATAATCTATCACAACCTGGGAGTTCTGTGCTTCAACTTTTGAGGAGACTTGATAAATTTAGGCGTTAAAGTTGGCCCTATTTGACCGGGAAAGTGGAGAAGTGCTTCACGAAAACTGGCAGCAAGTTGGTTTTGGAAAAAAACAAATTTTCGCGTTTTTTTCATCTGGGGTAGTTAGCAAAAATTCCAAACGGCTGACCTGGCAAAAATTGAAAAGAATTCTGAAGTTCAGTCGTCCGAAAATATGTTTGATTGGTTTTCAAGAGGCTGAGAGACTTTCACGATTTTTTGAGTATTTTTGAATATTTATCATTTAGCATTGGTTCCTATGGGAGTTATAGTGTGGTGCGCCCAGAAATATCAGCGCCTTGAAGTGCATGGATTCTAACTTTGTTGAATGCGTACTACACACAAGTAGTACAGTCAGTGTGTCTGCTGCATGCATGATGCACGGCCGGCTTTTTGTAATCTGTCGATTCCACACAGAAAATAAAAGGCTTGTTTGAGGAGGTGGTGGTCGTCTCAAATAAATTGGTTGCATATCAACAAATTCTTTCAGCAAAGGTAAGTTTGTGATCGTGCATTATTAGCTTTGTGACAAAGTTTGTCATGTTTTGTAGTTAATTTTGTTGGCCTCCAAGTTGCCAAGCAAGTCATGCAGCAGCGATGGTTTGGTTGATGGGTTAACTTTGACTCTTCTATTAGTTACCAACCATGGAGGTAGAAATTTCTACCTCCATGCTCTTCACTAAAGTCTATTGCTTATTATTAGTCTTAGTCTTACTTTTAGTCTTAAACTGACTAGTTTTACAAACTAAATAAACTATCCAAACTAAAATAGCTCTTTTGCTAGGCCTCTTCCAGGGTTTCCCCCTTGTTTTTAAGCTTGTGTCCGAGATCCCCCCCCCCCTTGTTTTCCTTTTATTATATATTGTTATTGTTAATACTTTATAAATTATTGTATTTATTGTCTCATGTCTGTAGTGTGTACCGGTAGCCCTCTGTTTAATTTTATTACCTATTTACCTTTTTAATTTTAATAATGTTCCTAATGTTTGTTGCTTATATTATTGATTCATTGCTATTTTGTGAATGTCAATCCATATAATTACTTAACTAACGTTGCACTGTAGTACTAGTTGTGCTTACAAGTAATTTTTTTTTTTTTGTAGTACATGTACGTAGTCGCACAGGGTTGAGTCATTATCGAAGGAATGGTTTATATTGTCGGCCAATTATTATTTTTTTTTTTTAGCAGATGACCAGCGGGTCCCCTTGACAGGTCTGTTCCGTTCGCTATCGTCTCTGTGAATCTCATAGTCAAAGTCATAAGGTCATCATGTACAAAACCTTTGCCCTTCACACGTTTATGCACCTGGAGTTCTCTTTTGTTGAAACCGGATCTCGCCCAAATTAGGCTCTGTGTGTTCTTTGTTCTCACAGACAGTAGTGAGCTCGGCTTGGGTCCAGGAATTCTACTCTGCAAACAAAAAATTGCAAATAACGATAATTTCTCACCGTTTTTCAGAATCCTGGCCTTCTGATAACAAATATGGCCGCTTTTGCTGTCAATGGTATGCTGCGTGCAAGGCTGGTCCACGAAACCAACGGCCCATGTTTTTATACGTAAACCGTTGGTTATCGTGGACCAGCCTTGCTATAGTATCAAAGTATTATATAATATATATATATTTTTTTACTGACAACAGTTAATTAGTGATGGATCTGCTGAAATCTATAACCCATCCTGATGAGGTGTTTGCGCTGCTCAAGTACAAGATTGGCGGCGGTCCTACCAAATCTAAACAGAACTTGGTAAGTCTAGTTTTTTATCAAATCATTGGGGGTTGGAGTCTAGGAAGGGCCCAATTTTATACAGAAGATGGTTCTAACTAGCGCACAGCACTGAGTTTGTTGATGAAATAAATATCTATTCACACACACACGAAAGAAAAATAAAAACGGGTGAATTGCACGCTTTTTACAGTTAGTGAGCCTGCCGGGCATCTTGGTCATAAGCCCATCCTCTGGGTTTTCCATTAATTCTTCATCGTTTTACCTCTAAGTCTAATTATGCAAGGTTTATGGCCAACTTACTAAGTAGACCACTGACCAGTGTGCACCAACAGTTTGGGACATCTGACCTATGTATGTCCACAACATTACATGCGAGGGCCGCTTTTAGCACTTGCTGACTTGTGGACTGTGTTTTCAGTCCTTAACTGATTACATGGGTTTTCCACAAAGATAATACAAATAAAAAGATTTCCTCTTATTTTGGGGATTTGAATCGTTGGGACATGTATCTAGTGGTTGAAGCACTTGGACAGAATTTTTACTGCAAACATGGCTAGTGCTACTCAGGTATTTTAATTGGCATTTTGTACACATTTAGTACGAACTCTTAGAAAACACTGATAAAGTCAATTAGATTTCTCAGAACAAAAATCAGTTGATTTCAAATTTCTCATGACATTTCCCTTTAATACTGTAGTCTGATTTCTAAACTTTTTGCCCCTGAAAAAAATCAGAAAAAGTGTGAATAAAGAGCCTGAAAAGTCTCCTAAAGACGATACAACATGTAGATCAGCCCTTGTACTCAATAAAATGTTCTCAAACCAAATATCATGCCTGTATCAAATCACAGTTTCTAAGCCACACCACCAACACCAAGCCACTCAAGAATTCAATGATAATTTACTCTGCAGTTAAAACAAAAACTAACCCATTGTGAAAGTACCAGCAGAATTGTATTTCTACAGTTCATGTACAGTACATGATATACCGACCAGCACTAGTTTAATATTTGCACACATGTATTAGAGATGCCATAAATACTAGTTAGGTACCTGCATAAATAGCCACGTATTTCCTGTTTTCCTGAAATATGTATTGTAGAATTACAGTGCAACAGCTACTTGACCGAAAAACTAAATGTTAATGGGAATGCTATTTAAACTTTGTTATAATGTGTATGGTGAATCATGCAAAGTGTAATTTTTCGTAATTATCAATCAAAAACTTGGGCCCCAACTTCAAGGTTTTGAAAAACTAGCTACCCTTCTGCCGTTGATGGGAGGCGTCAAAATAACATAATACTTTGGCGCCATCAGTAGGGCAATTTTTTTTTGCAACAATGCGGATACAAAACGGAGCTCCCACAAATGATGCAACTTGAGTGATGCCCCACAGGGTATTCAAAATGATTTTGTTGTTACAATTAAAATCTGCTTGCTCTCATTCCTTATTAATAGAAAACATTTAGAATGAATTTCAGCAAAGATCACTTTGCCGTTTTTCTGCCTTTGGTACACTTTGCCATTTTTGTTCAAGCTAATCTTTAAACATTTATTGGTTACATTTTTGTGGGAAATCCTGAAATAGACACCCCCCCCCCCCCCCCCCACCATGGCCTATTAAAAAGCAGGCTTGTAGTGGTGGTTTATGGTTTACTAAAAAACATTCAAAACATTTGTGGTGTAACAACCGCATTAAATTGGGGCAGAAGTGGCGAGAGCAGTAGCCTTGCACAGAGAAGCAGTCTGGTGAGAATATAGTTGCGAGAGTCGTTATGCTATCTCAGCGACAAACATTTAATGACTTGTCCACGAGTCTGTATAGTATTTTATTCAGTATTTTGAATTTGTTTTGTGGTGTTCGTTTCAGGCATCGCTGAGCAGCACAGCGAGGACATGTTATGACTACCTTAATCGTACCAGTAGAAGTTTTGCTGCAGTCATACAGGCGTTAGATGGAGAGCTTAGGTAGGTTGTCTCTGGGTTCAATTTCGTAGAGGCTGTAGACTGGCAAGTGCTGCTGGCCGAGCCGCCATTGCTCGGATTCTGTAAATGGTTGAGAAAGACACCTAATTCATGTGAAGAGTTAAACAGACGACAATTTGTCCATGGTCTTTGTGCACAAAACCTTGCGCTGCCAGTGTCCCAGCAATGGCGTCGCGGCGTGCAGCACTTGTCCGCTTGGATTGGTCTATGGTGATTTTTTTTTTCAAAGACAGGCTCCAAGGTCAAATTCAGTTTTGTGATCCACTCATTTTCCAATAGATAAAGTCCTTGTGAAAATGGAAAGGAACCTACAAGTCTTTATTCTCACATTAAAATGGTGTAAAATACCACTGTGTTTGTTCCCCTTCAAGTGCAATTTTTGTCAAAATTCCCCCAAAATTTGACGACGTCACATTTAAAAAATATGCTTTGTACATTTTTGTACGGGGAGTTTTCAGTTAATTTCTGATGTCAGATGATATTGAATCAGAACGGCATTGAATTTGAGCTTATGACTGGTGCGGAAATTTATCTTCGGAATGTACAAATCCATTTGTTTTTGCTGACCAATGGTGGAATGTTTTCCATCTCACTCTGAGTATGAAATAGAATGACATTTTACACCATTTTAACGTGAGGTTAGAGACTTTAATGAAACAATGTTAAGAGACTTGTAATTTTTCCCTCACTTTTAAAAGGACTCTGTCTTTTGAAAAATGCGTGCATCACAAAACTCATTCTGACCTTGGAACCCCTCTGTCTGCTTTTTGGAGAAATGGCCTCTCCTGGGCAAAACCATTTCGGGGTAATAATTGACTTTTTTTTTTAACCGGAAAAAGCGTATACTACATTAGAGTTTAACCCCTACACCCTAGCGTAGTGGGTGTCATATCGGATTGGTTGAGTGAGGTGGACTCAAATTGGCCTGGTCAGTCGTGGCACTTGTGTCCTTGAGCAAGGCACTTTTATCATGATCGCTTCTCTCCACCCAGGAGTACAAATGGGTACCGGTGAGAGCTGAGGAGTGACCTGCGATGCGAGTGAAAATTGGGCCTAGCAAAGATGCCATGGTGTTATGGCGTCATGTTCCACACAAGCTATACAACCAAAAAATGATATTCACATTTTGTTCACTGCCCGTACGCAAGCCTGTGTCCAGCAAGGGGGAATAGAAATATTCTCAGTTGTTAAATGCCATGAAAACCAGATGTAAACACCGGCTTGACGAGCCATATTGGATTGGAACAGACTTTTATGTACTACTTTTTTACAGCCTAGCGCACTCTTTGTGCACCTGTGAAAATAAAACACCCGGGCCTAATTTCATAGAGCTGCTTAACGGTAAGAACATTTTCGTGAAGCAAATTTTCGTGCTAACTGTAGCAGACAAATTTGCTTAAGCATAAGCGTATTTCACAGGTTAGCAAGACAATCAGGCGGCCACCTTGCACGTTCACCATGGATTTGCATTGTTACGTCATTCATTTTCGTGCAGTAAGCACAGAATCGGCCGTTAAGCAGCTCTATGAAATTGAGACCTGTAACCAAGATCAAAAGACACAAAATGAAAACCTGAACCTTCTTCGAGTCACCTTACAATTCCATCCTTAAACAATTCATATCGTTACACCATGTCCCAGTATGTAACGTCCAATCTATTATTAACCATAAATATCTGATTGCAAATCATCACTTGCTAATAATATCACATTGTGCTGTCAGTGCCCTGTTGTGTACACAAGATGTAGTGTAAATCAATGAGAGATACATGTGTGTGTTTTAATCTTGCAATCTATATGTAGTTGTACTCTTTGTACTGCATTTCTGTTCAATGTATTCAATATTTTCTTTGTCATTTTGATTTTCCCATTACAACGATGGGATTTGGTTATCCAAATAAAGAACCTTAAAACAATTGTTTCCCACATGGCTAGAATTTCAGATGGAAATGTTCCCGAGGACAAAAGGTCTTGGTATAAAAGTTTATGATAAAAAGTAAGCTTTAAACTTGGTAGAGTCGAAGAAAGATTTTTGTCAATGTACAGTATGCTGATTTAAAGGCAAAATTATCAAGAAAGATGTGATAAAAGTCACCTGTAAAGGTTTCAGCTGAATACAGCTTCCTTGTTGAGAGTACAGCAAAAAACTGATGGTATTTTCATCAAGAATTTAAAATCCATCTGGTTTAGCGAGTTGACAGCGGGTACCAACTGCATCTCTGCCTGCAGCATTCACAAACAGACACCAGGGAAATGTTAATCTCAAAAAGTCGCCTCAAATTTGTTGACGTATTTTTATTGACGAGGGCATTCCATACCAAATAATATTGCATGATGCTTTCACTATAACCATCTTTATAGACCATGTTACCTTTGTTTACAGAAATAGTAACCTTTTACATTCCAATGCATTTCCTGACAGGCAAGATACTACACAGGCTATATGGGAAAATTTACATTTTGTGTCATAATTTTAACATAAATTCAAAATTTACAAAAGCAACTGCTGTACAGCTTTTGAGATGTCCCCCCTTTCTCCATATCAGAAGTTGAGAAAAATCAGACAGTGCAATGTCCATAAAATATAAGATTTATTGTTTTCTTCCATTGAGCTGTGTTCAAACTGTGCCTGCCGGAAGTCCAGGCTCTGTGGCTCTTTTGTAAACATGTGATGTCACAGGTCACATGGTCTATACTTGTAATAGACTTTTGGAAGAAAATTTTTACCAAAGTAGTAGGCCTATGACCCTACCTTTGAACTTAAAACATGAACAAGTGTTCCATTGTTACAATTCAGTGGCATTTTGGGGGGAAGATTCTTCCCCTTCCCCAAAGCCCCTACTAAAAAGCTGACAAATGTCATTTTTTTATACAGGCATGCCGTTTGCATCTTCTACCTGGTCCTGCGAGCGTTGGACACGGTGGAAGACGACATGACCATTCCTCTGGAGGAGAAGATTCCGATGCTTCAGACATTCTACAAGAATCTTGAAGACACAACATGGAACTACACAAAGAGCAAGGAGAAGGATCGCATCGTCTTGGAAGACTTTCAGTCGGTAAAGCACTGCTCTCTGTCTCTCTAGTTATAGATGGTGAAATTGGGCTCAGCTTAAAACTTTAAAGCCGTGCTCACATTGGAATTTAATTTTGGGTAGACTAACTGAGCAAATAAGTAACTTGACCATTTTAAGTCCAGTGCGAACAGCCCAAGAAACAAATTGTACAATCTCAACCATTGTCCCGGCTAGCAGAGTATGATTTTTTGTGTGCACATCCTCATCTACTGTATACCTCGGCTAGCTCTTCCAAAGTCCTGGGTCCCCCAGGGCTGGGACTACAATTGATACGTGCATAAGCTTGCATTTGATATTTGTTTTCTTAACGGGAGTGGAGGGGGTTCCTAGGCACCCTTCTTGATCCACCGCCACTGCAGTTCACCAGTGTGCAGTAATGCACTGGTTAACCCTCGGGCTCAAAAAATTGTATTTTATGTTTTAATATCTGTTGCCTTCCAAGGACAAGAGAAATGAGGCTACATCGGAAGACAGTAATTTAATAGGGTGCTTTCTCACTCCCAACAAAAACCAAATGGTACATGTAACTCAGCACCCAAACTGGTGGTACAATGTGTGCCTGATCCCATGTAAAGCATGATCAGTTTACTAGTGCAGTCCTCAGTCCAGCACCATTCAGCAAATCAACACCCAAACTGTTGGACTCTGATTATGGTGGTATGACTGATTCCATGTGAAGGATAATCAGTTTATTAGTGCTGCAGTCCTCAGTCCAAGAGAATCAATCAAACAAACAAAACATGCCTTTGGATTTTATATTAATTTCATTTTTTAAAGTTTTGTGTTGCGCATTAGAGGCTCCTGCATCATGCGCTATATAACTATCTCGTATTATTATTTACTGGGTCTGAGGTGGTTGGGGTTAAAAATTACTGTAGTTCAGAATATGAACAATATTTCTCAGGTTGATTAGTTCAAGAACCAAATTCTTCCAGAATTTCTTTTGATTAAAAATCATCCAATCTGTTTTGTCAGTTGGCACGAAAGTTGGAGTTCCAAACGTATAAAGCCTTATCAAGTATTTCTTAAAAAGAAAAAAAAAGGGATGAGAAATGCAGTTCCATTGTGTCTCTATCAGAAATGTATGATTATTTATAACTTGTTGAAGTGCAGTGTCAATACTGTTTTATCAGCTACTAAACAATTTACTCTTTCAAGCGTTTAGGAATATTCATGTTTATGAAGCATGATTCCGTCATGTTTTGTGCGTGTAATTTAGTGATGGTATCTATTGCAGAGTTGAACTTTAGTGATGAGTACGAGTTTACCTACTTTTACATGAGTTTGAATCTGAGTACTTTCCCTATGAGCTTGACTATGAGTCAATTTTCTTAAGGTTTGGTAATATTATTTTGGTTAACTTTCAAAATATAGAAATAGCTGTTGCAAACTGCAAACCAACCAAAAGGATCTACGGTATAAATTATGCAAAAAATAGGTAATGGCCTGAAGTTTTGACCCTAGCAGAGTCTTTCTCGAAGGCTAAAATTAAATCACAACACAAATGAACAGGTATACTGGTGTAACAGAAGCAGTCAAGTGGAAAGAGGTGAAGAGAGAGAGAGAGGCAGAAAGCACACAGAAAATGCAAGGGATGAACATGAAGGAGACAAAGGGGGTGGGGTAGAGGGAAGGAGCTGGGGCTGGTTTAACCACAAGGGTTGGAAACACTGAAGTCAAAATCAAAGTTGCGTAGAGAGAGAAAAGGTAATTCATTAGTGAATCAGACTGACTAATCAGAGGGAGTCGTTTCTCACAATGTTTTATACTATCAACAGCTCTCCGCTGCTCATTACCAAGTAAGTTTTTATGCTAATATATATTTTGAGTAATTACCAAACGTGTCCAGTGCCTTTAAGAGTGACGACCATGTGAAACTACCAGATTATTTATACTTTTCATAAATACTTGTTTTTCATTGCAGATAGCTCATGAGTTTAGGAGTCTATCCAAGTGCTACCGTGTTGTGATATCAGATATAGCTGATAAGATGGGGAATGGTATGTGTGAGTTCGCTCAGCGAGACGTCGTGACGAATAAGGACTGGGATCTGGTAAGCACGAAGCTATCATCCCTTTTTAAGACAACTGAAAGCGCACTGGTTTTACAGGGATGAGATTTTTCAGACTTTTGTCTGAATTCAGACTTTTTATGTCAGCCTGGTGAATAAAAAAAGCCTTTCATTTTTCCATATAAAAGAAAGACTGCCCTTTGATCTACTTCACTAGTGCTTAGGACACTGTTCCTAAAAGCCCTTTGAATTCCAAACCCTCCCTAGGGGTTACCAAAAGGTAGAAACGCCATCATTTCAACATACATGTAGGCCCTACGTCCGGAAATTTGGATCTTACGTGTAGTTTCAGACTTTTCCCTGATTCTGTAGAAAGTTTTTTTGAAAATAAACCAATCTTTCCATGTTTTGATGAACAAATTTGAAAATTTACTTGATTTGAAACTTTTTCCCTATAACTGAGACCTTGCCTAACATCACAAGGCTAGATGGCCACTTCAAGGTGAGGGCTACACTTAACTGATTTGGGCTATCGACTCAACACCAGGGGCACGTTGCCATCTACCCTTGGGGCTGAAACAGGGTTACCCCCTTCACAGTCCATAAGGATGTAGGCATGGGAATCATCCACTAGGAGCCTGGCTGGTAAAGCAGAACGCAGCACTTTCCCAACTTTTTACGTAGCAATTATGGTTAAGTGCCTTGCTCAATGGCACAACAGGTCTGCCAATCGCTGGCAGATTGAACCCCCTGATGCAAAGGTATTGTCATAAAAACAGGCTTTTATTCACAGGACTATATTATTTATTGAAGCAGTCTGTTTTTATTATATATATTTTGAACAGATAATAAAAGTTAAAAGGAAATTATATTATTGGTAATTCTTGTATTTTTTGAGAAAATGTTGAATTGTGGGGTAGGATTTTAATATGTTTACATTTGTGCGTCTGTGACTGCTGAGAAAATCGAGGGCAGATTGTGACGATTTTAAGCCGTCAGACAGACCTTGTACTAAAGCTCACACAATCAAATGATGGTCGTGGAACATTGCTTTGCAAAAGGATACAAAGTTTAATTTTTCTTTAATAGGAAATAACACTTGAGGAATGATCAGTGTACAAAATTACACTGGTTACCTGTTAGACAACGCATCACCTTCAAAACATCAGTGAACATGCACAAAGCACTCTCAAACATACTTCCACAGTATATCACAGAGTCTCTAAACCTCAACAAACCTGGCCGGAGTGGCCTCCACTCAAGCCATGATCTAACAATCCCTCGCAGATACAAAAAGGGCAGGGGACCGATTCTTCTCAGTTGCTGGTCCCCGATGCTTGAACTCTCTACCAAATCACATTTGCAACTTCAACTCACTCCAGACTTTCAAGTGTAAATTAAAAACACATCTGTTCTCTTCTCGCCCATAAACTGACTATTTTGTAGCATTCTTTTGCAGCGCATTGTATCTTTGGAAAATGTGCTTTATAAGCCTTGCTTATTGTTATTATTATTATTATCAGTGACAATAGTTTAGTTTTTGTATTTCCTTCATGATCTTCAGTACTGCCACTATGTAGCTGGTCTGGTTGGGATCGGTCTATCTCGACTATTCTCAGCCTCTCATCTTGAAGATGCCGTCGTTGGTGAAGACACGCATCTCGCTAACTCCATGGGACTCTTCCTTCAGAAGACAAACATCATCAGAGATTATCTGGAAGATAGTCTAGAAGGAAGAGAGTTTTGGCCAAAAGAGGTATTTTTCAAAGTCCAAAAACCCTCCTCAAATACCCCTCCCCCAAAAAAAAAATTTGAATAATAATATTGTGGATTTGAATTGAACATTTGTGGGTTTTACCCAAACACTGAATGTGTGTTAAGCATATTCAGTACTTTCAAGAGTCCCTTGGAAAAAAATGCACAGGCAATTTACTTGGGTTGGATTACAGGCTCTGGAGTCAGGCCACACAACGTGGACACTACTGAAGATCAGGGTGAAAGATCCAGGATGTCTATGTGGTTTATTCATTGATTGATTGATTGTTTGATAAATTGATTGTTTCATAAATTGATTGATTCATAAATTGATTGATTGATTGATTGATTAGAAACCAGATCAAGAAAGCATTAATTTCAAGCTTGTCATTGTGTACAAACGTATCAACTCCGTGGCACCTTCATATCTTCAAGAACTCATCTCTTTCAACCTAAACCTGCAACCCATTTATTTGTCTAATCATTCCATTTATGATTTTGTTGTATAATCTTGTATCTTTATCAATGCATTATTTGTTTGTATATTTTATATGTAAGCCTTGTAAAGGTCTCCGATCTTTGTGGGGCGCTGTAAAAATGCCTGTATGGTTGCATGTATGTTTGTAATTGCAATTGCTTTTTAATTCATGCCATATTATTATCTTTATTAATAACAATTGTTACATGTTTATGTATTATCCCTTTTGCTTGAACTGTGTATGTTTTCTTGTTTTTTGCTTGAACTGTTTTTTTTTTAAATTATCAATCCATTGTATTATCTCTGATCTATATTATGTGTCTCACATCAGTGTTCTCTTTAGTGCCCAATGTTTGTCTGACCTTTGTAATGTTTGTTTGTTATTTTGTTTGGCTGTTTTCTACATGCTTCTCCTTATCAAAACAACCCCATCTCTATTGTCTACCTTGCTATCGTTACTTAATTTGTGCTTTGTTTACCCCATAATTACATTTGATATTTCTCATATAGAGGGTATTTAGTATTTAAATTGAATTACCTTGATACTATGACAAAATAAATAATAAAACAAAGAAATAAACAGTAGTGACCTATAGCAACAACAGAACAATGCAAATTGTTACAAAATGCCTGGTTTGAAAAAAACAACTTGCATTTTAGTTTTAAAGGTTCTTTTTTCTTTCAGACATGGAGTAAATACACAAATCAACTGAAGAACTTCCAGAAGCCAGAAAACCTAAAGTCCTCCTTACAGTGCCTGAATGAGCTCGTCACCAACGCTCTCCACCATGTTCCTGACGTCTTGAAATACATGTCCAGGCTTCATAACCAGAGTGTCTTCAACTTCTGTGCAATTCCTCAGGTGCAGTTTAACACAATTTTTTGTAATGGACCAATTCATGGCTGAATATCCCCCCAAAAGAGTGAGTGGTCCCAAAGCTAGTTATTGTGTCACTTTGTGGAGATTGAAATTGTCTGTTTGGCTTTTTATTTTTGGTTTCACGAAATGAATTCTAACCTTTCTTAATTACGTCATAGTTTATTAGTTTAAAACTTTGAAAATACTTTCTTTTTTTCAAGTTCAAAGCATCAAGTGTTCTCTTTAATATGCTAATAAAAAAATATAAAAAAATTGTCATGACTAAGATTTGAACCCACACTCTTTAGTCTAATGAGCTAGACCGCTCTGCCGTGACACAACAATGGGAAGAAGTGTTGGTTTTTGAGGAGTACCAGAATTCAAGATGGAGTAGAGATTTAATCCACATTCTTGTTACCCCAAAACCTGCCCAGTTGCTTAATACTTCCTACACTAGCAAAGTTTCAAATCTTTCTTCTCACTGATTTAAAGGTTGGGCCATAGATTTGTAAGTACTCCAAAAATTAGTGACCATGAAAACTTTCTTGGTGAGAAGCGCTGCAGCTGTTATTGGGATAAAATAATTTGAGAAAGGATTCCCTTCGAAGTAATACGGTTCGGATAATTTTTTACCCCAAAACATTTAAATCTAAGAAATTATTCATGCATAATCGTTTCTCAGATTTCTGAGGGTAGGTGTCCGTTTGCAAATGCTGCGGTCAGAGATGCATTTGGTACTCGCTGTCACCTCACTAAACGTGGATTGATTCAATGTTCCTGTGAAAATACTGTGACAGCTTTTCGTTGTTTTCTTGTCAGCAAGTAGACACTGTATTCACCTGAAACTTTCACATATATGTGAATTTGTTTGTACATTTCATGATATTTTTTCCTATAAATCAGCATTATGTTAACAAAAAATAATCTATGACCCTACCTCTAACAGGTGATGGCTATAGCTACACTAGCGGAGTGTTACAACAACCCCGATGTGTTCTCTCGGGTGGTCAAGATTCGCAAGGGTCAAGCGGTCAGTATGATGATGGAAGCAACTAGTATGGCCAACATCAGGACCATCATCCACTACCACACCCAACAGGTCAGTGCAATCCCCTGGCTGTTGTCAAAACCCGCTGGGCATATCAGAGAGTTGGTTATTTTTAGGACTGGTACATGTATGCAGAGCTGTGTTTTGTATCATGAGACCCGTTTATCAGGCATGTGATTTCTCAGGAATTTTCCTGTATTCAGGATTTTTTCTCAAACTCCTTGACTCTTCAAATTTTCATGATAGAAATAACGCAGTCATCAAAGGGAGAAAGATGTAGTCCCCATTGTGTCCAAACCTGTAGTTTTGTATTCCTGGTGATTGACAGAATCTGTAAACCTCCTGAATTGTATCATCTGAGATGTCCCTAGTCTAGAAAAAAGTGGGAACCCCAGGCCCTGCAAGCCATTTTCAGGA
The DNA here is from genome assembly GCA_037783415.1 of Leptasterias polaris. NCBI lineage: Eukaryota > Metazoa > Echinodermata > Asteroidea > Forcipulatida > Asteriidae > Leptasterias > Leptasterias polaris. The sequence continues at coordinate 1,072,567 of JAZGTN010000082.1, read as the reverse complement.
ATTTCCACATTCGGCAAATCTCGTCCCTGATTTGTATAGCACTTTGTAAAGTTTTACAAGGTTATGCGCCGTAGTCTGCAGTCGACCATACCGGAAAACACCGTGGCAAAACCTCATCTTAGCAATGAAGTTATTTTGGGTTATTTTATGTGTATTCTACAACACATGAGACCTACAGCTTTACACTCCATCCGAAAGACAAAGTGATTATGGTTAAGAGTCTTGCTCAAGGATACGAGTGCCTTGACCAGGACTCACACCCATCCTCTGGCAACACCAGAACTTAACACCATGAGACCACTCGGCCATGACACCCCCATATCTGCATTCATTGTAACATGATTGAAAGCTGGCAGTCTACCCTTAAATGAGGGCTGGTAACACTATAGTCAGCGCACATGTTATTTATTTTACCATTTTCTCCAAAGTGATATGCCCTGGGGGAAGTCAAAGTCCTTGATATCCTAGACTGGATTATTCCACATTACTAATAGGGGAATTAGGTTCCAGATTTTTTTTTGGAGGGGCTGATAAATATGTTCACTCATATACTTTGTGCAAAAAAAATTGTACAGACTACTGACGTACCCAGATCTAACCCTCTGATAAAGTGGAGGCATCTAATCTTTGTAGCAGGCTTCCATATGTCTGTCCAACACCCCTCCCTCCTGCCAAACATTTTTGTCTGCTTACTGGGGAGCCAGTAACTAGTGAAACCTTCTTCCTGCATTTGTGTAGTTTATAAATATTTATGTTTTTAAATATTGTTTTTAAACTGTTGTCTTTATACTTTTACGTTGCTTTTGCAATTTTAGTTGTATAACAAGGTTTTTAGTGTTTGTGGGTTTATACCTCCTCGTTGCGTGCTTTTAATCTATGGTATATAATTAATTAATTATTTGTTTACTGATTTACTGTTTGACAGTATATTTTGTTGTGATTTCCTGTACAGCGTTTTTAGGTTTTATGTTCAACACTATAATATGAAGAATAATTTTTTTATATATTATTATCAATTAAGGCAAAAATATGAAATTATCAAAATCAGTTCCTATTAATGTGGTAAAACTGTTCTTTGAAATAATGTTTGTCCTTTATTTTGTTCCTTTAGATTGGCAGGTCGATACCTCCTAGTGATTCTTCTGCTGAGTTAACGAGAAAAATTGTTGACACCAACTTGAGCCTGAGTCAACCTTCAGGGCAGTTAGCAACGCACAGTGTGTACCCTCCGCTTTATGTGTCCTTGGCGATCATGGTTGTCATGATCAGCTATAGTTATAGCACTCAGATTCTTCATTATCTAAATTTTTAAGGAATTCCCAAGAAATTTCTAAGAAGTTGTTATAGAATTCCTAAGAAATCGTTGTAGAATTCCTAAAAATTGTGATGGAGTTCCTAAACATTTCCCAAGGAATTCCTTTAAAAAATTCAAAAGGACTTCCTAAGAAGTTCCCATGAGTTTGTAAGAAACTTCCTTAGAATTCATGGGAAATTCCCAAGCAATACCTCTTTTTGTAGGGCTTTCATTGAACAATTTTTTAACTGATCTAGATTCAGTGTGAAAAAGCCGTCAGCGCTCGATGGCAGCCAAGGGGTCGATTTCACAAAGCACTAAGATTCATCTCCGATTGAGTTGTCAGTATTACCATTGTATTGTGACAACACACTTTGCTTAGCAGTTAAGATTGGTTCGCTCTGAGCTCAATCTGAACTCTTTGTGAAATCTGCCCCAGGACAGTATACGCCCCAGCAAGCTGTGAAAGATTACAGGAATGTTATTGGCCCGAGGTCAAGGACACTTACGTAAAGGGCATTGATAGTACACAATTGTAACATGTGCTATAAAACAAGTTAGTTATTAATTAGTTATTATCATCCTAAGAGAGTTACCTCAGAATGTTAGAATACGGATCTCCGTATAATTTGCATCATTTATAGTAGTTTTTTACTAAATATTTTTATTTTGCACCTTGGTTTCTTGTCAGAGAAATGTTTTAAGAACTGATTTCTTTGCAACTATATTTTTTAGTGTACCTCTGATAGATAACGTAAGTATCCTAATTTGCACGAATTTGGTGTTGTCATTTAGCCTTCGAGAAAGACTCTGCTAGGGTTGAAATGTCAGGCCATTAACTAATTGTTTGCATTTATACCACAGGTCCTTTTGGTTGGTAAGCAGTTTGCAAAACAGCTAATTCTATTTTCTGATTTAATAATGTTTAAAACACCACTTTTGCAGAAAGTGCTAAATTATTTTTAATCGATGGTTATTACAGGTTTTTTTAAAGGTATAAATGTAGCTTTTATAAGATTGAAAATAATGGTTACCCCAAAATTCATAATATTTTGTGTTACAAAGAACGGATTTTATTGATGTGATTATATTTATGGTCAGAGAGATATACATACAAAAAAAATAAAAAAATAAAAAAATAAAATGGTTTAACGAAATTAGGTTCATTGTGATATGTCCAGTTTTGCCAATCAGTGGTGATCGTCAATTAATCGAACATTTATCGCTGTTTTTGCTCCTGGGTGGTTGACCTCCGACCTGGAGCATGTGGGGGTTCACTAGCCCTCTAAAAATGTCCCGATTTTGCTATAAAGTGTAGGGTATTTTTTTCCAAGACAGAGTCTTGCAAGTGTAGCCGTTCAGGGCGTTTTTATTTTGGATGAATCTAGCTCAAAAGGTACTACAGTAAACAGCTAACCTACCAAAAAATAAAATGAAAAATGAAGTTTAGTTTTAAAAAAATTTTTTTGTTTGTTTTCAAGCTAGACTGAGATACTTTGAATAATTGTTTTAATATTTAGCATTTGGCACAGGGAGCGTTATGTGATGCACCTTGCATAGAGTGAACGCTACGGCTCTGCACACTATTAATAAAGCCCGCCACCCTACGTTGTGATGAGAGCGCCCTCTTAAGTAAAGTTAACCATTTTCACAGTCGGAGAGTTCTGTTACAGTTTTATGGTGCAGTTCATTTGTGTTTTCTTTTTTCGAGTATTGACCTTTATTCTAATGTGGCCGTCTTGCTTTTCTTCTATCCGATAAAATGTAACCAAACCGAGGCAAGAAGGCAAAGATAGTCTGTTCTATGCGGGGAATATAGGATGATAAAGGTATACCTTTGTCATAATAGCCTCTGTAGACGCAATCAATGAAACGTCCAACGGCTGAACCGGCAAAAAGGGAGAATATAATTGTCTGTTTGCTCAAAGAAACCCCCGTTGTATTATAGCGCCACCTTGTGACTAACCACTGTTGCAACAAAATTGACCGACTTCGACTATGGCTTTGGCATCGATAGGATAATTAGACGGCCTGTAAAATCGAAGGGTAAAGACCTACGACAGAGGTGAGATACAAGAGTTAGGCCAAGTCTGAATAAAGTAACTTCGGCTACAGAATGGCCGTTGGCAGCAGTATGGCAATGTTGAAGAATTATACTTTTCGGAGTAGCCACTAACTGGAAAAGCCGTAAATCAAGTTGGCCACAGCCTCATACTTTGTGAGCAAGAAATGGCAGCCGTTTTAAAAATTATTTTGAAAATTGCTTGCTATTCTACATAGGCCAAAATTGCTTGCTATATATAGGCCTATATATGCTTTTCAATTCGTAATCTGTGATGACCTTCTAGCAAAATATCTCTATTGTGACATACTTTATCTTTATCATAACATTGAACTGTGTACCCAATTCCATGCTTGTACCACCATAAAAGGCACAGTTCCCCAAATAGTTTCTCTATCTGCCCCACAACAAAGACACCCCCCTTCTCAAGTAAACCCGCTCCATATACAGATATCCCCGGAGCTGTAAACAACAATCAATAAGTTCGTATTGTTTACGTTCAACTTCAAAAGTTTTTCAAACAAAAGCCCCTTTCACACGACGAAAAATAAACCAATAGGCCTACCCCTTGCTACAAATAAACCAATAGGCCTACCCCTTGCTACAAATAAACCAGTAGGCCTACCCCTTGCTACAAATAAACCAGTAGGCCTACCCCTTGCTACAAATTTTACGAGCACTGGTTGTTGTTGTTGTCATCATGCATGACCGATTACAGCTCAATTGGTACATTAAAAACAAATTGAGCTTCAAAATGCTCTTTCCTAATTGCAATTATAAACACTTTGAAGTTGATAACAATGACCGCTACATAAAACCGCAGCAAGTAAACTGGTTTGATACAAATCGTAAATCCCTCTAACAAACAGATCAAACGAAACAATACTTTGAGAAACAATTCCCCACTCTGTATTGCCACCAACAGGTGTATTGGAGATCAAAGGCCACCGCAGTGCGGTGTGGATTTTAAATTAATATGCGAAATGAGCACAAAGGGTGTTGAGTGTGGTTGGGTTTGTTTTTAGGTTCATTTATAACCAAATAATCGTCACTACATTTTGTTTTTAATTAGCATTTTCCTTTTTTCTAAACTGTTAGTTATTAATTAATGTTGTATAGAAACATTGGGTCTATATTGTAAAAACACCGCAAAGCCAAGAAACAAATCAAGCTGTGCATCCCTTGCTTTTCATGTGTGTGTTTTTGCACGCCCCCCCCCCCCCCCCCCCCCCCCCCCCCCCCCCCCCCCAGTAGGTCTAGGTTATACCTGTTAATGTGTGTCGTGTTCTCATTTTAGCCTTATTAATATTAGAGAAAATTCTGCTTGGGTCAAAACGTCAGGTCACTAACTGAATTGACTGGGATGGGATTATTTGGGGAAAAAGTATCTGTGATTGAATATTTCTGTTTGAAAAAGTGTCTTCTTCAATTCAAAGATGCTCAATTTGTAGAAACTCGGAAACCAGAGCGATGAAGCCGGGACTTTGTGAAGTCGGTCTTCTAATCACTACAAAAATCGTGTGTCCTGAACCACCATGGAGGAAGGAAATTCATGCTTGGGCGTTAAGAGTTTTTAAGTGTCCAATGCAGTGGACTCCACGCCACAACGCCATACATGGTGACTGCTGATAAGAAGGAATTCCTTCTGCCCGTTCTCAAGACTCTAGAAAGATAAGACTGTCGAGAAAGCAATTTTCAAGATAATAGTGATGGGTCGCGTGGCATAGTTTGTTGTTAGATATAATAAAACCAGAGTATCACACGACGAAGTGAGGACAGAAACTGCCCCTCTCTCTCTCTCTCTGCGTGCTGTAGTTAAAGGAATTTCTACATTCCTTTTCCCCTTTTTGGATGTGAAATTTCACTCGTATCTTCTAGTTTTCAATAATTGTTATTGGCCAGTGAACATTTCATGGACGTTACATGGCAACTTGTTTGGGAAAACACAAATTAATGTCTGCTTTGTCATGCGAATGCAAAGCGGAATTAACCTTCACATTCGCAATGCAAAATTCACCCTTGTGCAATATAGCAGCAAGCCTCAACTCAACTGACAACCAGTCCCCTATACTAGGACGCTCTATAGGTCAAAATGAGCTTTCGTTCACATTGGCACACTCTAAGAACTCCCGGGTCGGAATTGACCTGGATTCCTGGTCCATGGGGGACATGACCCATTTCCGGGTCAGGCTGACCCATTTCCGGGTCAGGTTGACCCGGAAATTGGTTTTAAAATGGGATTTTAACGCTGATTCTGCGTAATTTCGACGAGACCTGGATCTGCGTCAAATCTGACCCGGAAGTTGTTAGAGTGCACAAAGCACGACCTGACCTCTAGTCCTAAGGTTTATCTTTTCTTTTCTTTTTAATACGCATATTCACGCGCGTTAATTTCGATTTGGCAAACTTGAAAAAAGGAAACTAGCATCATTGAGCTTTCAGATTGAAAAGAAATGAAAAATATTCTCCTTGATAATTACCTAGTTTTTGTACATCCTCGTCTTAAAAATAACTAGTCACGCTATAATGACGCCGTAGTTTAGTTTTGTGTCCTTGTTGCATGTAGCCACAGTGACTGCACCGAGTGTCGTGACAGAACGGGCTCCCACAGACACGTCAACAGTGCTCACAGTCACAATCAACCTTATCATTTTTTGTGGGCCAATTAAATAGTTTCGAAAACTTGTTCTCGGATAACAGAACGATAAAATTATAGAACAAGGCTAGACTCTGAAATCACATCGGGCTATCAAGTCCTTAGCTGATTAAACCAAAGTGGGATATAATTGACATTATTATTTCCCTATCTGTTGTGATTTTACCACTTGTTGTCTATCTGACGAGAATTGATACGCAGCGACAAATAAAACAACTCTACGTTCTTCACGGACTCTCTCCTATCCAATTGTAAGACATAGATAGAGTATAAATTTGTTCAAGGCACATAGAGCCCACATGGATGATGATGATCTCGAATAAACAATATGGTGCTAAATCACAGCTAGCCGCAATTCAGGGTTTGCCCTTAACTTGTTTTGTGTGACTGGACAGCGGGACCAGTTAGCTTGTCATCACTCGTCCGTCACATTTTTCACTGGTCCATAATTAAAATGAAATAGGGGAGCTTTTCAAACTGAACCAGCCAGTAATTTTGGCCGGTCCTTCGGTGTATTTCGGAGAACGCTATACGGTACGCATGCACAGTTGACCGACGTATTGGTTGTAATAGAGGGGGTTCGAGAGTAATAACGCAACCGGAACGAAGGACCGGTAAAAAAAGAAAACAGAACAAAAAATGACTCAAGACTCGTTCTCAATATAAAAAGAACGGCCAACCAACACCATTGTGAAATAGGAGGACGACACCTGTTTGTTGAGAATATACGCATCCACCTTACCCGTTATGTTCGGTCTTTTCTAAATATTTTCCACGGCGTGGGGTTAAAGTTCAAGACAAACTATTTGGTTGCAATCACCCATAACATCTTCTCTCGCAGGGAGACAAGCAACAGATGTGGAAATCTAACCATGCTGTTATCTCCTTACACCGGGTTGATTTACAAAATAATTACTTCACGCACCTAATGTTATCGTCTGATTTTCACTGACCCAGTCTCAACCTTTTTTATTTTTTGTTTTTTGGGAGTTTTTTTTTTAACGAGCATGTTTTGGCTGAAACGTCCTGCGCTTAATTTCACATGCCAAAACGAAATTTAATACCATATGTCTTGTTTCGTCTTTGTACAAGACTAGCTTGTCGAAAATACTCGAGAAATCCCTGTGGCTGGTTTTTGACTGATGCATGTTTTTTCTACGCGACAATGTGCGAGGGGAAATGAAAAATTATAGGAATCATTTCTGTTGTATATCTTCTTCAACTCGCCTTATTATGAGTTTGCTATCTCGTGTATTGACCGTCTTGCACAATGTGGAACGCACCACTGCAAAATGCGCGTCTACAATTTTCCACCATTTTGGGAGTCAAATAGCCTTTTGAGAAATGGTGGAAACTGCATGTAGGAGTGCACTATTTGGGTTTGGGTGTATGCAGACAAATTTAACAAATAGTGTCATTTGTGTCCACCATATCTCAAATGGCTTTTGCCTTTGTGTACATTTTTACTGTAGGTGCGCTGCGCATTGTGCAAGGGGACGATACATTTGGCTCGTGCATGCATATACGAGTCAAAAAGCCTGAATATTTTGTTTGACCACTGTATGGGAAATCCCGCTCATGTCATTGATGGAAGAAATTGATGAAAATATGTTTTTTACTTCCTGTTCTTTAGTCCTCAATCTATTGTACTTAGTATTAGGCTTTGTATTAGACATTTTCACCTCTGGACCCAGATTCGAATTCCATTTCAGATCACGACTGAAATCGTTGAGTTGTCATTTTCGAATGGGCAGTGTGCTCATCAAGATTGAAAACAAACATGCTTACAGATTTGCACATAGCAATGAAAATGAAAGATATTATCTGTGCCTCAAAATGCTGCAAATGTATAGTTTTGGAGAAATGAGTAAAACAACTTCCCAGGCCTAGTTTCTATCTCGCGAGTCCAAAATCTGAAGTTTCAAGACAGTGAAAACTTAGAAAGACAATAAACAATTAAAAACCCAGCCAGCCAGAAATAAGAAATAGCCAATAATTACTAGGCCTATGATAAAAACCATAGTGATACGAATGTAGCCATTGCAATGATAATTGCCTTCGCATTCTATTGGGTTGAAAGATCTACATGGCGTAAAGAAAGGTAAACTTGAAGGTGTAAAACAAAGTTGACTAAAAGAAAACTGAATGTTTTTGCATTGGTTATCCTTCATTAATAGAGTAAAATTGTAATCTAACTCGATCAAACTTTCACCCAAAAGTGCTTTTGCACTCTGCTTGCATGGTAAAACCCCATACTTTGTGTCTTAATCATTGCTTCGCTCTTCTGTGTCATTTCCCGCCTTTTTAAAATACTTAAAGGCAAAACATATCTTTTGTTTTTTGCCGTTCGATTGTTTTAATCCTATGTAAATGTATATATACAATAAAACTAACCTGTGTAAATTTCATTTCAAAAGGTGGTCGCGTTTTTTAGATATAGCCGAAAATCCGGAGCGAATTGTGTCCACGCTTGCCGGAGTATTAATCCTAATACACAATCTGACGCAAAAAATAAGTTAGTGGCCTGACGTTTCGACCCTAGCAGAGTCTTTCTCGAAGGCTAAATGACAACACAACACAACACACATACAAGCAGACAAGAGTTGCAAGAGTAGTCAAGTGGAAATACATGAATAGAGAGAGTGGAGGGAGAAAAGCAGAATGCATTCAGAGAAGGCAGGGGGTAAGCAGGGATATGAAGACAAAGGGGTGGGGGTATGAAGGGAAGGGGATAGCTTGACAACAAGAAGTTGGGAAAACAAAGGACAAAATGGAAGGTTAGAAGAGAGGTAAATAATTAGTTAATACAATGTAGGGCAGACTAAAATGGATAACTGTGTGGGAAAAGGAGAAGGCAAAGACAAAAAGTTATTAGTCATTTCCTTCTTGGATATTCAAACCATGGGGCTGAGTGGTCTTTATGCGTCTTATCCAAAGTTTTCCCTACTCAGACGGACAGTCTCTCTGCAGTTACCTAGTGCCTCAATGCCCTGTAAATTCATGTCAGAAATGGAGTGGTTAGGAAGGTTGAAGTGGTGTCCTACAGGTGTATCCAGCTTTTGGGTGTTGACTGTGGATCTGTGGCCATAGAAACGCCTCTAGAGTGTAGTTCTTGTTTCACCTATATATTGAACACCACAGACTCTGCAAGATATTAAATAGATTAGATTAGTGGTGGTGCAGGTGACATGACCCCTTGTCTTGTGGGTGGTACCACCAGTATGGCTGGTAAAGGAGTCTGATTCCCTGATGTGTTGTCTACAAAAGCTTCTGACAGTAACGTCTGTCAGATTCAAATTTTGGGGCATAAAAACTGACATCTTTTTACATTACCACATTACTTCAAAGTGAAATGTTTCTCAATTTATAGGCCTACTATTGAAAGCTGCTGCAGGCTTCTTACAAATAATTTTTTTTTTATAGCCATTAATTTTAAGAGTGATTGCCAAACGTATATCATTCCTTTAGTAATCTTTCAGACATGTCACACAAAACAACTGTTGCATGTGACAAAGGGCAATAAAATATGACGAGCCAATATTGACCACTATTTACTAACAGGCAGAGGCAACTCCTCAATTTGTTTCCCGTTCCACAATATTGTTGATTTTATGTTCACAGTACCTCAACATTTTTCTAATTATAACCACAACATTGCATGATGTGTATTTAACCAGTAATTTATCATGTCACCCAAACCACGGCGTATAATGTTCTCGCCACCAGAGTTTTTCATGTAGTTACTATTTTTCATATTTCCGTGCTGTCTTGGGCGAGCTTATCAAAACCAATGCATCAATTATTAACGAGAAATGTAGGACACTGTTGACTCTAGCTATTTGTGACAATTGTCGGTGCTTTAATTAAGTTAAAGTACTACTTAGTGTGTTCTGGCGGCGCCGTGGTGTAAAGAAGCTCTCTTAATACGCAAATAGTTCGGTTTGCATACCAGGGATTAGTGGTGGATATCTCCCCCGTGAACTGCGCCGCATCGTCCCGTTGCCCTGTTGCACTCGCCGGTCAGTCTTCTCGGCAGCGGTCTGGCAAGGTCGAGTTGGTGACGGGGTCAGACCGTATTATAAAGCTGATGGTTCGTTTGTAAAGATTGGTAAAACAACAGATGGATCCACATTGGTCTGTATGAAAGGGCACATTATAGATCAATTTGTTATACGCCTACGAATTATGCTGTGAGGCCGAGAGGGCCAAACAACCCGTAACTTCTCCTGTTTTACAAAAAAGTCACATATAACCTGGACTTCTTGTATGGCACAATTTGAACACACAGTTTGTATGGAGACTGCTCTGGTAATGGCAATTATAAAGAAAATAGAAAATAATACACATCTCAAAACTTTGCCCAACTTACTTTTATTAGTAACTTACAATTCTTGATTTCATGGGGTTGTTAATTTCGCACCGACCTGTGTACATTTCGCCTGCGAGGAAATGCCCAGGAATTCACAAGGATTGTTTTTGTTTGTGAACGAGGTATCTTGGTCCTTACGTGTAAAACAGTAAGGCATACGGAGTATATTACACGCAACATTCGTGAACTTAAATGCACTGTACACGTTCGGTAACTACTCAAAATATATATTAGCATAAAAACTTACTTGGTAACGAGCAACGGAGAGCTGTTGATAGTATAAAACATTGTGAGAAACGACTCCCTCTGAAGTAACGTAGTTTTTGAGAAAGAGGTAATTTCTCACTAAAATATTTGAATCTGAAAAAGACTTCAGGCCTGAAGCCCTTTTCAGGCATCTGAAAGCACACTAATTTGTGCAACAAGGGTGTTTTTTCTTTCATTATTTTCTTGCAACTTCGATGACCAATTGAGCCAAAATTTTCACAGGTTTGTTACTTTATGCATATGTTGGGATACACCAAGTGAGAATACTGGTCTTTGACAATTACCAAACGTGTCCAGTGCCTTTAACTGTAGGTTTTCTTGCAGACCTTGTTTACAAATGCCACTCCGGAGAAAACTCCGAGAAGAAGCTTTTTTCAGCTGCGGATGAAATTCTTCGATCATGGAGAACAATTACACTTTTCGCTTCTCCTCATCTGAAGAATTGTGTCCACTTTCTAATGAGAAATGCAGTGAGTGTGACGTCATTAGGTAACCACAATTCCGGATACAGGCACCCATCCTTACCTCACCCCAAAGCCAACCCTACTGTCACAGTTGGTGCTCAATATGTGGCATGGTGTCAACCCCCCCCCCCCTCCTATTGTGTCTTCATTGTGTTCTGGGAATCTCAAGAATTCTTTAGAGCGGATTTTCGGGGATGGGGTACGGAGAAGAGGGGAAGAGGAGTGTGAAAGCATTGGGGACCCCTTCTGTCACATATCGGTCACAAAATTGACAACATCACTGACACCATTATTTCCGAAAAAAAAAATAATCGCGAATTGTGCCCCAAAGTTGCTCATTGACGCCAGATTTACGAAAAAAAATTCACGACTTGGGCCACGAGCCGTGAATATTAACGACAGAATTCACGACAGCATTCTTGTTGGGAAAATTTGCTGTCAATATTCACGACTTAAGGCACTAGTCGTGAATTTTGTCGGACATTTTGTCAAAATGCACGACCTCGATAAAAAGTCATGATTTTTGTTACGGAGTATTTACGTCAATTTGTTATGTTCGGTGTCTCTTTAGGGCCACCATGAAGTGGCTCTCAGCAGGGTCCGATTTCGTAGAGCTGCATAAAGCGCAAAGAGTAGCTAAAGCACAACAAAAAGTATGCTTGACAAAATAAGGTTACCAACCATATCACATGTACAATCTGTGGCTGTTATCCTTCTTATTTATACTAAGCAGAAAATGTTTAAGCAATATTTTCTGCTATTTATGCAGCTCTATGAATTTGGTCCCTGATTTGTGTAGGGTACGTGTTGAACGCACTGTTCATGGAAGTCGGCCCTGACGCTTGGCTTTTGTATCAATCAAGTGTACATGATTGTGCACAGCACTCATCAATACCTACTATAACACTAACAACCGCCCATCGAGAGGCTCGCTAATTGATTTGTTCCACTTCAGGCAATACTCTTATGCCAACGGCAACAGGAAATAAAGTAGCTTCGAAACATTTAAAAAACAATTTAGCCGACACAAGGAGATACCATCTCATTATACACAGCGCTGCGGACCAACTGTAGAAAAGCAAACAGCCGACTGACTGACTGCGAAGTGAGCGTGGACAGCTACCGTAAGTTGTGGGGGTGGACGGACCGGCCGGTCCCGGTGTGTGTGATGGTGTGCACATGGTGCAGGATATAGTGTCGCATTTGGTCAACTTCTCATGGTTTGGGAGAGATAAGAGTTCCCTGGGCTTCGTATCTTCCTGAAGTGGAATGGGGCTTGTCTAATTAAAGCTCCACAGGGTCAGATAGCAAGTCATTAAGACACGTGTACTTGTATAATTACTCCACTAATTACAATGATTGCTACAACAATCAATTAATCATGATAATGGAATTTCTTCACTTATTTTTCCTAGATTGCTCCGCTGCCCATAAAGGGACAGGTAAAGAAAAGAAAAAATGTGTAGGTAGATACAAAAATTACTCCACACATTACATGGAAAATCACCACGAGAGAATGAAATATTATTTTGAGGGAACAAAAAATATTATTTTGAGGGAACGAAACTGCTTATCCGTTCTGTTTGTGTTTTTATTTGCCCTGTAGGGGCTCCGCATATAGTGCATATTGACTTGTTTGATTGTTTTACCCTGATAAATATCTGTAAAATATTTCCTTCTGAAAAGTGAAGTCATATTCAAGAAAATTGTACCCGAAAACATAAAATAAACGCAACAGCTGAATCCGGTTGTCACACCCGAAATTAAGGACAATGTGTTTACATGCTGAAAATTGTGCATGGTTCTACCATAGAGAAAGGACAGAGATACCCACTATTTTCTCCTGACTCACACAACGGATTGAGCCCAAATTTTCACTGGTTTGTTGATCACACAAAACATGAACACTGTCTTCGACTATTTTGTCAGCTCTGCAAATCCTGTTAAATATCTAATGTTTTAAAAGTAGGTGATTAATTTTGTTCCTGTCTCAAAATGTAAGACAGCCGATGGACTCGTATTACCGTGGACGGAGTAATCCATCACTGTGTGTCCTATTGACATCGGATGGAGATAAGCCACACGTCACGTCAGCCCGTCCACTGTGTGAAGATCAACGTCACAGTCTTATCTAGTTCCCAGACGTGTCTCACCTTCTTATCGCGCCCCAGACATGCCCTCACGAAAGAGTGCACCAGATCGAGGGCACACGTCAGATCGAAGAACAAATTAGTTTTAATGGGAGGGGCGAAATACTCTTCGGCAGATAAATTAGTTCGACGATTTTAAGTCAGCAGACCTGTCTTTTTGGACCAATTTTATGGACCTGTCTCTTGGACCTGTCTCTTGGACCTGTCTCTTGGACCTGTCCCTTGGACCTGTCCCTTGGACCTCTCTGTTGGTCTGTCTCTTGGACCTGTCTCTTGGACCTGTCTCTTGGACCTGTCTCTTGGACCTGTCTCTTGGACCTGTCCCTTGGACCTCTCTGTTGGTCTGTCTCTTGGACCTGTCTCTTGGACCTGTCTCTTGGACCTGTCTCTTGGACCTGTTTGTTTGGACCTCTGTCTTTTGGACCTGTCTTTTGGACCCGTCACTTGGATCTGCCTTTTGGGATCTGTCTGTTGGACCTGTTTCTTGGACCTGTTTCTTGGACCTGTTTCTTGGACCTGTCTCTTGGACCTGTCTCTTGGACCTGTCTCTTGAACCTGTCCCTTGGACCTCTCTGTTGGGCCTGTCTGTTGGACCTGTCTCTTGGACCCGTGGACCTTTCTCTTGGACCTTTCTCTTGGACCTGTCTCTTGGACCTGTCTTTTTGAACATATGTTAGACCTGTCTGTTTGGACCTGTTTTTTGACCAGTCAGTGAATCTGTCTCTTTTTGGACCTGCCATATGGACCCGCCTTTTTGGATGTGTAAACCATGAATAGGCCTATTCAACCATGTCTGCATCCCGACACATCAAACATCCAATAACTGCTAAAAAGTCAGAAAGGGAAAGTTGATGATTCACAATCATCCATCGGCCGGGAGATTGAGAGAGCGAGCAACAACTTGCAAATACCTCAGAACAAGTGACAACCATCTCAACTGGACCAAAAACACTCAACAAATAGTTTTTATAAAACGGATTTTGAATCAGAAAACTTATATCTTTCAAGGTAGTGCTGTGAATTACTTTATTGTTTTTTTATCAGTGTGTGATTCAATCTTTTTCCTTGACCTGTTGTGTTTCTGTGTGGTATGGCTCTCTTACTGTTATGAATTGTTATATTGGAACGGTTGGGGGGGGGGGGGGGATACACAGCTTCTTGATTGGCGTGGATGTTAGAGATCTCTGTGTGGCATCTTTGAGGAGGTGACTTGAAAAAAAAGAGCAGGACTCCACCCATCCAATTAATCCCCTGGTTAGTGTGCAACCATTCCTGCAGAATCAGACTTTTACGCACAAATTCACAGCGCTGAGATAATTCTTGCAAAATTCCTGTCATCTTTTAAAATACTAGATTCCTGCGCGAATTTTATAGCGAGGTGATACCCGGACACTCTAAAAAAAAGTCCCTGGTCAGAATTGACCCAGATTCTTTGATCTAGGAGACCGGACCCAATACTTGGCCAGGCCGACCCGGAAACAGGTCCTGCGTTTATTTGACTCTTGTTTGGTATTCTCTCTCATTTTGATTCTGGTCTTGTAAAACAAGACTTGTACGGTCTTGTAGACCCCCCCGCCCCCCCACACACACACACACACACCCCTCAGCCACACATACTGGTCTCATTAAAGTGAGCAATCTACACAGCAGAGTAGATATAGTCACAATATGTGACCCAATATATACATGGAATAACAAACATGTAAAAGTTTAGCAGAAGCTCAATCGGTCATCCGAATCGCGAGAAAGGGTAACACAAAATACGTCCACTGTTTTCAAACATCGAGTTTTATACTATAGATTTGATCGCATGATCAAAAATAACTGTTTTACTTGTTTTTAAAGAAATATTCGTTATAAGCAAAAGTTAGGATGGGGGAGTTTTCAACCCACCATGACATAAGTTATGTGTGGATCTGTGATCATTTACATTTTCAATCTTACCTTATGCTGTGCCCGCCCTTTAACGTCCAATATAGATCCCAAGGCCTAGAATGTTATTAAAATGTCAAAATATGACACAGTCAATTCCCCCTGCGGTTGGAGGCAGACACAAACATCATGTCACTTATCGTTGCAAATCATTATGGACGATGTGCTTTAGACCTATTATAGCACCCTTTTCGTGTAAGTGATTTGTAAGCACAGAGCCCATTTAAATTCTTGCCATTAAAAGTTTAGACAGATCTTCCTGTCGCGCCTAAAACGTAAAACGTATAGGCTGAAAAAGAAGAAGAAAAAAGCCAGCCCTTTTTGTGTTTAAAGGTATTGTCATAGATTGGTGTTTGTCAACGTAATGCTGATTTACAGGCAAACTGATAAAGAACGATGCAATAAAAGTCATGTCTACTTGCAGAGAAAACAGGAAAAAACTGTCAGGGTGTTTTCATAAGAATGTCGACTCCATCCAAGTGTAGCGAGTTGCAGCGGGTAACAACAGCATCTCTGGCTGCAGCATTCGCGAACGGACACAACGGAAATTTGAATTTTCAACCAACCCTCAGAAATCTGAGGAAAGATTCATGAATATATCGTTTCTCAGATGTTGGGTAAACATTTGTATCCAAACGATATTTTTTCGAAGGGAATCCTTTCTCAAAATAGGTAATAATATTAATATCACCAGCTGCAATACTTCAACAAATGTGTATGGCCAATTTGTGGAGTCTTCACCAATCTATGATCCTTTTAAATGATTTAAATTTGTAAATTGATCATTAATTCGAATACGGTTGTCAATGTAATTAACTGCAATGAAATGAAGTGCATACGGTTTCTGAAAACATACGTAGGCTTAGTGCTGACTTTACGGTGTTTTTTTCTTCTCACCAGTAATATTATAGTTCCGGAGAAAACACTTTGAAGGCCTATATGACCTATAATATAATACAGTACGGCCATTTTAACTCACAGTCGTTCAAATCAACGAAACCAAATCGAGGCCGGTTGGGTGAGAGGAAGAGGCAGCTATACA
Organism: Leptasterias polaris; assembly: GCA_037783415.1. Classification (NCBI taxonomy): domain Eukaryota; kingdom Metazoa; phylum Echinodermata; class Asteroidea; order Forcipulatida; family Asteriidae; genus Leptasterias; species Leptasterias polaris. The sequence goes on along the minus strand of JAZGTN010000082.1, from coordinate 1,056,331 downwards.
GATATCCATAAAATATAAGATTGATTGTTTTCTTCCATTGAGCTGTGTACAAACTGTGCCTGCAGAGAAGTCCATGCTCTGTGGCTCTTTTGTAAACATGTGATGTCACAGGTCACATGGTCTATAGGCAATTTCGCTTTGTTTAACACGAAATTATTTCAAATGGTTATCCATACAGTCAGTTTCCCTTGTGGTTTAAGACTTTATAACTTATACTGAGAGATCGTGAAAAGTGGAGCTTCCTACCCTTAAAAAAACTTACAGCAGTTCAAACAAATTCATGAAACCTTTGTCCGTTGGAAATATAAACCACCAGGTATAGGCCTATTTTTAAAAAGCGTTCAACAACTCTATCTTTTAATAATAGAGCCTCAATCAATTTTCGTTTGTGTATGCTTTCCGTTCCAACATTTGAAACGTGTGGGTGGCTGAGATAAAATAAATGCGGGAGTCGAGTATACCACAGCTCGTTTCGATTTGACGAAATCAACCACTTGACTTGTTTAAACATATAAGACTCTTCACATATGCTAAATACACATTAATGAACTTGGCCGTAATAATGAATATAGCATTGTGAATGATATCTATACAACTACCAGTAACTTGAGGGTGAGAAAGTAAAGCTTGAACACCGCCCAATAAACTGGTTGTGACACGGTGCGGCGCTTTGGCACCTGTCAGATAAACTTTTCTCATCGTCTGACAAAAAAAAAGAAAAAAAGGAGAAGACAAAAAACATTGTACTTCAAGGACAATCAAGTAGGGACAGGTACCCGGAGAAGATGTGTCTTTCTTTTCACAGAGGATGAAAGAATAAAAAGAGAGCATGGGATGACAAATGTCTGAATGTGGGTCACTATTGTGAAGCGTGTAAATAGAAGTATCTTTGGTTGCGTGTGAACAAACTACGATTTCTTTATTATTTTGGTGGAAGGGGACGCACAATGTGCTGGTTGTGAAACTTGTGGCACCGTGTTGAACACTTGTATTCAAGATAAGATATCTGGTTTATTCAAATAGACTCAAAAACACTGACAAAGTTAGAGTTTGTCTTAACTTCCACAAACTCAATGAGTTAGTTAAGATAAAGCCATCTAACAATAAATATACCTTGAAAACGAAGCTAGAGACTGTTTCTTTACTTCCGGTTATAACCGGAAGAAAAGGGTCAAATTGGGGGTCATGTCTTTTTAACATGCTTGGTGTTTAGTGTTCATATGACGTATATTTTGTGAAAATGGCTTAAGGAGATATGATTTAGTGAAAAATAAACTTATCATTTAATTGTAAAAAAACCAAACATATAAAATATTTATTAAAGGCACTGAACACGTTTGGTAATTACTCAAAATATATATTAGCATAAAAACTTACTTGGTAACCAGCAACGGAGAGCTGTTGATAGTATAAAACATTGTGAGAAACCACTCCCTCTGAAGTAACGTAGTTTTTGAGAAAGAGGTAACTTCTCACTAAAATAATAAAAGACTTCATACATGAAGCCTTTTATTAGCATCTGAAAGCACACAAATTTGTGCAACAAGGGTGTTTTTTCTTTCTTTATTTTCTTGCAACTTCGATGACCGATTCAGCCCAAATTTTCACAGGTTTGTTATTTTATGCATATGTTGGGATACACCGAGTGACAATACTGGTCTTTGATAATTACCAAACATGTTCAGTGCCTTTAAGTGTCAATTCTGGAAGTTATTAAAACAAAGCTAAAAACTATTTTCTGCTCGAACTTCGGTTTTTAACCTGAAGAAACAGGTCAAGGTGGGGGGACATGTGTTATTGTAACTTGCTTGATGTTTTGGAGCCAATTCATAAATTATGAGGTAGTGCTGAAGTATGGAGATATGGTTTTTAACATAATATTAAACTAACGCATAACTATTACTGTAAGAAAACCCACTGTGGGATCGAATTCGTTCAGAGGTTTGTCATGTAGTTGATCTCCATGTTGAGGGAAATTTGACCCCTGAACAGCCCCGGATTGAGTGCCATAAATTAATTGTTTCAGGGGTTTGGAAAAAACAAGATGGCAATAATATTGGGTCATCCATGAAGATTGGAAGGCTGTAATCATGAGTGGGTTTACCCAAGCACAAATCAGTAAACAAACTTTAAGTCAAAGTTTTACACAACTAGTCTATAAGCAAGATTTAACCCAACGCATGTTGGGTAAAGTTTAACCTATGATGTTCACCTTCAACATATAAAACACAGAGTAATATTTTCCACAAGCTGTGTAATATTTTCTCTGTGTGTAGACACACAGTTCAACACACGACACATGGACGAAGAAAAAACCCAAAATTAGGCACACAAAGTCAGACAACCGAAACGGACTCTTCCGGGCGAATCTTTTCAAGCACGGGAACATTAATTTAGACATCAAGTAAATATTACCATAAGGGAAACAGACTGTGTAAATTTTAAATACTTTTGGGTTGAACAAAGAAAAATTTACTAGAGCGGAACTTGAACTAGTTGCGATAATCGTAACCCTCCTTTCCCGACGGGCCCTCCGGCCTAAAGCCCGTCGGGAAAGGAGGGTTACGATTATCGCAACTAAACTTGAACCTGCGACATCGTAATTAATTTGCCAGCTCTCTATTGAACACCCCGCTCTAGTCAATTTGTCTTTGTTCAACCCCAAAATTAATTTAGACATGGAATAATTGTTTCCATCGAGTGAATAATTATTTTCAAGCAGAACATTAATGTTGGAATATTTATCATCAGTGAAAGTCTTAGAGAACATTAACTATACACTTCAGACTTTTTAGAATATTTCCCTCAAGTAAATCTTTTTCAAGATTTTACCAGAAATGAAGATGAATTTAAATTCAAACGTGGCAAACTGACATCTTCCGGAAACACAACGAATTTGACCGGAAAGATTATTTCATTGGCACCCACCCGGCATCACAACGCCATTTAGAGCCGTTTTCCGACCCGTATACTGTAGGCTCCCACATTTACGAATATTGGCTTTGTTGCAGCCCAACGTTGTACTTCATCATAGCATAAAATAAAGGCCCAAAACAAAGTTTCCTACTTTGTTCTCCATCACGGCTTAGAAAAAGAATCATTATTTGAAGGGGGGTAAAATATAACATTATCAACACTGGTGGATTATTACGCATGGGGGGGCATTGTTCGTGCCCCCCCCCCCCCCCCCCTCACATCCTAATTACTCCTATATGTAACTTGTACCTCCTCTTTACCGTTTTATGACCCATATAATTGGTTTGGGCAAACTGTCTCCATTCAGCTATGTCAAAACACCGATAATACATTTTGATTTAGAGAGCTTGGAGAAGCATTGGAGCGGTGGCAATAAACAGTCTTGCGTCACACCTCAACTGGGCCCCATGTATGTGTCACGTTTATAATCCGCGACCCATTCCCCCTCGGAAGGCGTGTTTGTAGTCGCGAATTAGACCATATATGGGCAGGTTAATAATTTAATGATCTACTAAAGCATTCAAACACCGAGAGGGGAACAATTCAACCCAGAGGTCCTAAAAAGTGGACTTCGTTCATGGCTCCGGGGACCATTGTAGACCTTCAATGGTTCGACCGTGTGGAATGACTCAAGCCCGGGCGGAGCCAGCGGATCAGGGCACGCTGGAATCACAAACAGTGCCAACTGAAAATACCTCCAGTATAGTTCTGCGTCACACCACAACCCCATCAAACCTTTTACATCTCTTGCAATTATTCATTGGAAAATATTGAAATTATTATTTAGGAGAATAAAACATCATTGTTTCATGGAAGAGTAAAATAAAAGTCCACCTGTTTTTCAAGAATACACCGTACGATACACCAGGGTGTACTTTCTCAGGATTGTCCATAGTTTCAGGATTTTCTCAAGATCTCATTGAACTTTTAAATGTTCTCAACAAATAAACAAAGCAGTCACCAAAGGGAGAAATAAATAGTCCATACTGTGTCCGATCCTGTAGCATTTCTAGTGATGCACATAGTCTGTAAAACATCGTGAATTGTATTTGTGTATATTATATCTAGGACTGGTTCCAGGTCTGAATAACGGGAATCCATGCTCGTATTGTAGCCAGTTTTCAGGAATTGTCACCGTACGTCAAAACTCATCCCAGTGAGGACAACCACAGAGAAATACAACCAATCTATGGGACTAAATAATCACACTGTAAAGTTACATAGCCCGATTTTCATTTTGTGAAATTCTTTCGTTATTTGTTTTCTTTCTGGTCGAATTCTGACACGATACTGTTTCAAAACGAAAAACATACAAAAACCTTTGCATAAGCCACGGTCAATGTACACCATACACGTAACATGCTAAATTTGTTTGAATGACTGATGGACGTGAGATAACGTCAGTAATCCAGACATTAATTGATTTTTAGTTTTATATTAATTACCACTCTTTTCCCATTAATTTAAGATTTGTTCTCCTCGTGCAATAGGGGCCTACACCTTAGATGAAAGCTAATATAATTTTGTGGGGGTCACAAATTTGGTTCAGTCTACGAAAATGGCGGACAACAAAATGTTAGTCCACGAAAGAAAACCACACAATTTTGTGGTATTGTGTGGAAAATTATATTCTACTTTTAAAATATCTTTCCAACCATATTTCAACGAGCGCTTTTATAGCCCAAAGCGCCCAATCCGTAGGCAACGTGTCCCTGTAATATAACTTTAAATTAGCCTTCGAGAAACATTCACCTATATAGGAACGAAACGTCAGACCATTAACAAGTTTGCATTTATACCAACCATAGGCCGTTTTGGGTAAGCAGTGTAATTAAGGATACAAAGTAGCTGAGCACAACACAATACTGTGGTTACCAGAATAAGAGTACCAGCCAAAATATCATGTCACATGTAACCTATACCATCTGTGACTGGTGCCCCGCTCATTTTTGCTTAGCAGAGCGTTCTGCCTAAGCAGCTCTATGAAAGTGGGCCAAGTGTGTGACCCAACATTTACTCTATCCTCCATGTTTGAAACAACAAATCTGAGAATTCATATCAAACGGTTATCGGAGTCAAGAGAAAATGGTGAAGAAGAAAAAACCGTTTATGTTTTCACTGTTTGTTGGTCTAGCGAGATCAAAACTATTTTGTTTTAACTCTTAAAAAAAAAAAACCTGAGCGTTTCTCAAGGGAAGTTTTTCCCACCATGACCATGATATGTGTAACTTCTGCGAACATTTATATTTTTAATCTTATCAATGTATAGCGCTCACAGTAATTTCGATTTACCACTTTGGTGAACGGTGTATAGAGACTAGAGTGCTAAATTAATTACCAATTTGATAAAGCGGAACTTAATTTACGTTTTTGTTGCACATTGTCTAGAAATTATTTGGAAGGCTTCTAACATTAATAATTAGTATTTACACGTTCTTCTTCCATTTGGACAAGTCTGAAACGAGCGTGTACTCTTTCCTCGTAGTCGTAGTTATGACCACACAAAAGGCACTGCGTTCGGTAATTTTATTGAGCAACGAATCCACAATTAACCAATCGGCGGCCGAGTTCATCACCCTCTTCTTCATTGCAACATAGCCGTGGTCAGTGGCGGGTGACCTTAACGTGTACCAGCGCCGTTACCTCGGATACCAGCGACTATTGTCAACCAGTTGGTGGCAGATCCCCCCCACCCAAGCCCTTGCGTGCGTGATAAGCGTACACTGTGTAATGTTTATTCAATTGCGGGATTGCTCATGCACCGGTGACTTGTGTGTATAAATTATCAAGTAGGAACATGCCAGCAGTACTCTGTACACACTTTTCACATTAACTTTAGAGATAGCCCTACAACAAGCAGCCACGAGAGAATATTATACTCCAAGTTCAACAAGCTTTTTTTTAAACACACACTTTACGAAAAGTCGGACCGACCGTTGAAGCTTCTTCGTTCTGTAGGAGTGCGTGGATCCACCACCAACCTGTGCCACATCGCCCTGCCTATAGCTCTCGACGTCCGACTTATTATCCAGCTATCTGACATTCGTAAATTTGTAAGTACCTTTATTCTGAGATAGGCTGGTATCGGTGGATCTTTATGGGCCATTGGGATCTATAGACAAGGGGAGATAGAGGCTCGGCAATTGTTGCAAGTCTGTGCACGCGAAGTCTATAGTCCCTAAAATACACCATAATCTCTGGGGGTTATTTTTATTAGCAAGCACGCGCGACTCGCTGCAGTGCCCGGTGGGCCGGCGTACTTCCGCACGGCGCTTATCACCTAAATCCTTGGTAGTTTATCGCTAGATAGCCAAGTGGATGTTTAGAATTGAAGATATCACAACTTTTGTCCTCAAAATAGAGCGTGCGTCGCCCTCTTGGAACTCAAGCTATTCAAAACCCTACTCTAGACACTAGACAGCTTCCAATCGAAGACTTTATCTCCAAAGTAGTTGTCAAACACTGAAGATAGTATTTTTTCAAAGCCAAATTGTTTCTGGTGTGTTTGGAACAATTATACAATATATACTAGTGTTGCAAAAAGAAGTAATTCAAATAATTCTTTATCATTTATTATTTATCCATTTTTGTCGATGAAGTTTATTTACATATTTAAGGTTGTAAACTCTCAGTATGACGGTATCCATTTTCTTTTATCTTTTCGTTACAAAACAAGATTACGGGGTTTTTGTAACAAAATTTTGCTAGGTCAACATTCCAAAAAACTGGTTGTACACCATTAGCATTACAGTTACAGTATACGTTGAGAACTTTGAGTGTGTTAGTGTAACACTCGTCTGCATGTTTCATTCTTGAAAACTGGCAAATATTTGGACATCTTTGTCGTCCGTCGCAGGTGGAGACAAATATAAAACGGACATAAAGAAGAAGAATTGCTTTTCAAAGTACAAAGTGTGCATTCATTTAAAATGTCAGCATTTTCAGAAGCATGTCTTGAACAAATCTCGTAAAGATAAACTCATAATTGGTTCGTTATTAACAAAACAGAATTGAATAGAACAAAAACCCGCCGTGATTTGTTCGATGCATGAAAATAAAAGTCTGATATTTCCATTGTCGGGAGAAGAAGAAAAAAGTCAGACAAAGTACGTTATCAAAGATGATGTTATATTTCAGACAGAAATAATCGATACTTGTAGGTTTTTGAGCTGCAGTCGATTTCAATTTCTTCTTTGCACTTGATCGGCTCCGTGCGCCTTTAAGCTTTGCACTTGCAGGTTGATTTGTCTCCACATTTTATCTTACAAAAAGGTACTTATATATTGTTTGTGTATTTTTTCTACGACAATGGGTTGAAATATTTCATAAAACAAAAGTTTATAAAAAGCACAATCTGTGATTTCAAATGAGATCCATTCCCAAAAAACGTTTTAGACAATAAAAGCAAATGTCACAATCTCAAGTTTTCATTACTGATTGCAAATGAAAAATGTCACTTCTTAAACAAGTGACATTACAGTGAAGCTTAGGCGAACATTGATTGTACTACTGAGAAATAACTGTGTAGTCTGTTCCCAACAATACTTAATTCAACATGACATTTTCAAATTTATTTCCGAAAATTTCATTTGTCATAAAAAAGAGTCTAGCTTGTAACATTCTTGATAATTCAAAAGCCGTTGCAGCACTCCTGGCTAGAGATAGGATCCTAGTTTACAGAAATTCAAGTCATCGATGCTTCACGAACAGTCTTCGGTGCCTGGCTTTCTGGAAAATAATGGTTTCGAAATTCTACTGCGCGTTCCCCTGCCCTGCGAGGGTTTTTCTATCAACTAATCTTGGGGTGTGTTCTTCCATTAATAATTTAAGGAGCTTTAAACTGAACGTAAATCTGAAATAATTAAGGGCATGCTTATCCTTCATGAGAAAGGGGGACACATCGAAAAACCAGTTTTCGTTTTGTCAGGGGTTTTGTGCATCATGTTCATGTTGTTGTTTTTCGATTGTGGCAATCGAGTTAAGTTTATTAAAATGATGTTTATGAAATGAAATATTTCTGTTGGGAATGGATAGTGGTATAAACTTTTAAAATCGGCGAGCTTTCATATTCAAACTTACACAACGAAAACAGCCAGCGACAGGTATCAATTATTGTAGGCCTATTAGTCTTAAAATGTCTGGCTTAACGGTGGTAGGTGCGTGTGTATTGACATAAAAAAAGCTGCCTGCAAGCCGTGCACGGCACTAAAACAACAATGATGGTAATTTTTCAATTTAGCCGGCTGGGCCGAGTATGGGGCTCCACACATCCCCCGAATCATCTCACCCGATTAAACTTCATCTAAACACCAGCGTTCAGCGTCTTGCACGTCAAATTAGGTTCGTTCGTCTGTCAGCAGTTCTGGACTTATCAAGTTATAAGGAGATTACCGGTCAATGTATTTTAGAATAAATATTTCTTTTTAATGCAGCTAATGAATGTTTTATATACTAGTTTTTTTCTTTCTGGAAGTATAAGTCCTTTTAGGGGTTGCCAGTAACCTTTTCAGTGATAGCCGGCCTGGCAAGTTCCAAGTTCGCTTGTTAACTCACTTGTCCGCCCGCAGCTATAAATTTCTATTTCATTATTGAGTGGGGATGCTTTTTAACACGGAACTAATTATAACTGCAGCCGGACAACTTGATGATAATTTTGATTGGTCCTGGGTTGTTCTCACTGTAGCAATTGGCCAGAAGACGAGAACGTTGAACATGACTAGAGACTTCTCACATCAACATGTTCGAAAGAGGATTGTCTTTTTGAAAAATGAATTCATTTAAAATCGCCTAGATTTCATTTCTACTGAAGTCATGTTATTTTTCCAACGGTGCTCACAATGTTCACAAAGGTGAAACTCGTAATTATTATGGTAACAAATTTGTGTAAAACAAGTATAATATGCTTTCCACTTTTTGCATGTATTAAGATTGGATTTTATACGCAGTAGGCCACTCAAAAGATGACTGCATTTAAAACCGATCAACAGAAGGTTGTACCATACAAGTACAACACCGATTCCAAACCAGAGCTTTAAAAAACAAAAATTTAACGTTTGGGTTTTGTGATAATCAGCGTTCATTCCTTAACAGTGGCCCGCTGGCCAAATGCTAGTTCAAACACTTCCATGTCACAATTCCATGGTGGTACTGCTGGCTAGTTCAGTGTTTAAGAGCATCCATACTTACTATGAAATAAGGACTGATTTAAAACCTAGCAGACTACTGACAATGCAAAATTAAGGGCAAACCCTGACCACTAAATACCGATGCCTCAGACCTCAGACACATTAACTTTCTTAGTTCTGAAGTAAATATGGATGGTTGAATCATTTGAAATCAACAACATTGCTAACACCATTGGTCCGATGGTAAATAAAAAGCCCCATTGTCAAACTTTTAACACATACACTCTGTCAAAATAGCCAGGAAAGATCAAAACAAGTTGTGTCAATTGTTTAGCACGGATGAAGTTCCTCTGACACATCTGCGAAACACCCTTTTTACACACGTCGAACCACGGGATAGAATTCAAAAAACCGGCAAGCAGCGTGAGCTACATGCCCAGAGGGACTGTGTGCACCGGGGTTGTTGCGGTTTATCCACGCTCTTATCTCTTCTCCCGTAAATTTTGTTACAGCCAAAGTTCTGCCATATCAAATTTTTTTCTTTCTCTCTCTTACTACACCTTTATAACTACAACGCCCCTCCCCATGTACTCAATGAGCCAATATATTATACCCAATAATATGTACCCTAATTGCAAGCATTTTTGTTGAGCCCACGAGGGCCCTGGTTTGGAGAGGACTAGCCACTTGACTTATGGACTCAGGCGAGCGGCACACAACGGTATCCAAAATGTGTTTCTAACAAACCGCGGGCCGGGCAGCCGGTGCGGGATTGACTTAACGGTGCCGGGCTGACTGGCCCGTCGAATGCCTGCACTGGACGGTTGTGTGGTAACGTCTGCTCTCGGTAAATCCCACTTGTTGGACTTTCAAGCTTCGGCATCTTTGCGGCCACTTTTCGCTGAGGTTTACATTTGTAAAAAAACAAATTCTCCCACCAAACTTTTTCGAAATTGTAAGATTTGTACCTTCTCAAACTTTAGCCGATGACTTGCCAAAAGTTATTGACAAAGAACCATTTACGGTTAACCCATTGATTGATGCATAATTAGCAATGCTTGTAGTTTAGCAAAGTTAATAAAACTTTAAGGCAGTTTTTTAAGGGTGATAACTACCCCAATAACCCAAGCCACATAAAGCAGATTTACTGTAGGTCTCTAAGCATTCCCTAACTACCTCCTCCTCGCCCCGCCCATGGAGGACAGAATTATCCATGCTTGTCTCACATCAAAATCACGACACACAAAAAAACTCCGATTTCAGACATCCATTTATACTATAATTCCCCTCTTGTGGTTTTGTTGTTGTAAAAGTATCATTTCAAACCCTAACACAAATTCTTGACAAATTGTTCAAGGTTAAAGATAAACTGATAAATTTCAGTCATTTCAAATAACTGAACTGACTAGTATTGACTCTATAGGCCTAAGGATATCACTTTACAGTCGGTAATTTCAGCTCCATTGTTGGGGCAAACACACACACACATATAGGGCATTGTACTTACAGGCCCCACCGGTTGCGCTTGGTTCGTCACAGAGGATTTTGTTTGATCGGAGTCGAGTGGTCAAGCGTACGAAAAGACCCCGTCTCCTCCCCTTGAGTGCTCGGTAAACTTAACCCAAGAATCCACCAAAGAAACTACAGCTTTGTCAATATTTTTGACCGGTAAAAGGAGTTAAAGTCAGCCACATTGAATGATTTAAAGGGTGTGTACAACATTGGTAAAGATTGAAAATATAAATGTTCACAGATTTGCGCATAACTTGGGCCTACTTGGTATCCTAAAGATGGTCATGGTGGAAACTTCCCTTGAAGTTGTTTTGCTTGAAATGCTATAGCTTTAATAGGAAATGAGTAAAACAACTAGTCTTTATCACTGGTGATAAAATTCGATGTTTGAAAACAGTGAAAACATATAAATGGGGTTTTCACTCTTTTCTCATGACTCCGAAGACCAATTTAGCTGAAACTTTCACAGGTTTGTTATTTCATGTATATGTTGGGTCACATCAAGTGTGGATGATACTGGTCTTCGACAATTACCAAAGTCCAGTCATCAGGCACAAACAACCTCCTTGTTATTGTATGTCCACCAGCTTTATGGTTATCAAAAATTTCAAGATAAATGCATAAAAATGAATTGTAAGTTTCGGGGTTGAAGTTCATACTGCTAAGCACAGAAATAATGCTGCTTAAGAAACCGTTTCACAGTGAATGTTGTCAACATTGTATAGCGACTGGTGTACTGACTTTTTTCTTTACAGACAACTGTCGTTATAAAGATAGGGTTCTGTTTATAAAGAGTAAATTCTGATGTCCCCGCTTTGAGTTTCTTTGTTTTATAACAACGTTCCTGTTATATATAGTGAGGTGTTTTGGGCAGTCCCTTCCTTCATCACTCTTTCAATCCTATATAATACATTTAAACACATTCATGGTAGAACAAGATAAGGAAATATTGTTTTGTTTTAGTACAACAATGCGTCCCTTGTGTTACAATGTTTTTAGCCCAGATGCACGGCCGACATTTCCTCGTTATATATGAAGTGTCACAACACTGTGATCTCTGCAGCATTGTGTGAATGGGGCATCCGGACGGACGTCTATCCTACGGATGGTGTTATGTAATGACATCCACTTAGCGTTTCGTTCTGCTGACGCGCGGGATGGCAAGATGGCCTCAAAATGAAACACTGGAAGTGTTTGGGGGGGGGGGGGGGGGGGATAACATCAAAATAGGAAAATCCTGTGAAACAACTTCCTCATTGTGAAATGTCCATTATTCAAATGACCCTCAAGCATAACTTAGAAATAGTATTTGTACAACCAATTCATTGACACGTTTACTTTTGGTGAATCTTTTTGTTTGTTTTTTGGGTTTTTTTCACGGTATGCAAGTGATAAAACAATAATTAAATGTAATATACAAGATTGGTAGAGCTGACCAATAGTCGCAAACAGTGTTCATGTTTTGTGCAATCAACCATACAGACCTACATGAAATAACAAACCTGTGAAAATTTGGGCTTATAGGCCTAAATACGTTGTGTGAGTCGGGAGACAAAAAGTAAAAAATAATGCACGATTTTCAGCATGTAAAAACATTGTCCTTAAAGGTATTATACAGGATTGGCAGAGCTGACAAAATAATCACAGACAGTGTTCATGTTTTGTGTAATCAACCACATACATGAAATATTAAACAAACCTGTGAAAATTTGAGCTCAATTGGTCATCGAGGTCACGAGAAAATAGTGAAAAGAGACCTTATGTGTTTTCTGTTTTTCAAACATCGAGTTTATTATCGCGCGCGATAAAAACTATTGTTTTACTCATTTCTCAGAAACGATAGCATTTTAGGCAGAAATATTTTAAGGAACACTTTCTACCATTACTTACTTTAAATCATGTAAGTTATGTGTGAATCTGTGAACATTTGTGTTTTTCGATCTTACCAATAGTGTACAGGGCCTTTAATCTATAGTTGTAACCACCGAAATCAGCTGTTGCATTGTTTTTAAAAAGCTTTTCAGATTTCTCGACTTGACTTCATTTCAGAGGGAAATATTTCACCGATTTTTTTATATATTGTGTATATGAACTTCATAATCAGTAAGCTTTCAGACTAAACAATGATGTTTTTTATTCTTAACAATCCTGTATATAATACCTTTCAAAGGGAATTAGTAATAATAGACCTTATGCATATGACGTCATTTGAGTAGGGCGCCCTCACCTAGAGGTCAAAAGGAAGATGCTCATTGGCCAGTCTTGTGCGCCGCGCGTACAAATCAGCGCGTTTCCATTGTTTCATCATCAGTTTACCTCTAAGATGGCGGCTTGGTGACGTTAATGCATAAGGTCTATTGCATCGAAGCATGGATGTGGACAACATTGGTAATCTGTCAAAGACCAGTATCCGCACTTTGTGTCACTCTATAACAAACTTGTTAAAGTTTAAGCTCAATCGGTCATTGGAATCACGAGAAAACAGTGAAAAACAAAATCATTGTTTTCAAACATTTGAGTTTCGGATTCGCGAGATCAAAACTAATTGTTTAACTCATTTCTCAAATACCAAAGCATTTCAAGCAAAACTCTTCTGAGAATATTTACCACCATGACAATCTTTAGACATGAAGTTATGTATTGCCCTTTAAAGCTTGGTTAATTTTGGGTGCAAAGATAAGTACATGGCCAACGCGTGAAGGGCGGAGCACGTAAAATACTTACCTTTAGTACATTAGTCGAACGACAATGAACTGGAATTTTAGTTTGTATTTAACATTTGTTTTTCCGTTATCTGTTATTCGCTTTGGGAACATTAAAAAAAGGTCCCCCACAATTGGACTTCAAACCGTACACAAAATTCATGCAAAAGATAACATGCATGAAGCTACTGTGTAAAGGAATGTACGTACACTTTGTGACAATTTGATCGTGATGTACTCACAGTTTAGGGGCCATTCAGAATTATAAATGTTTTTAAGTTACAATTTAATTTCCCCTTTAACAAAAATCCTTGCCAATCCAAACTTCCAATTTCAATACTTCTTTGGTATAATACCTTTAAAGATGTATTTTGATTGAAATTTGTGTCTATATTTTCAATTATTTTCTTCTTACACATTTTCGGGGGGAGTAAAATAAAAACAACGTTGATATTCTTAATAAATTTAATTTTAAAAGAATCAAAACTCATTGTCAAGTTGTTCAAGCCGGAGCTACACCGCGCACTTATGAAACAAGTTGATGTTTCTCACATTATTGTTTTCTGTTTCCGTCGAGTGGCTCGAATCATTCGAATTCCTCAGAACATAACCATTTGAGTTATTTACGGCGTTGTAAACTGTTTAGTTTGTGTAAAAAATGTGGCTATATCTTGAGTGTGTTATTCCGAGAAGCAGAGCGGGGACTGTATAACCAGTTTAAGACATTGTTGAAGTGGACTAATAGTTTTGTGTTCCTCTTCGCGCTGTTTCCTGACAAGTCCTTATACGCATGGGTTTCATCCAAAAATCAACGTCGCAACCCAAATGTCTTAAAAACACCACAATTGAGGCCCCTTCTTATACCGAGTCCGAAATAAGACAAAGTTTACGTTGGTCGAGAGCGTGCATTAGTCAAGTGTCAATGGGGCCCGACCCCGAGGTGCAACGGGGTTAATCTCATCACTGTCGAACCGATGGACCCCGGGGGAGAGAGGCGTTAATACACGGCGGAGCCTCGTGCGACAAGCAGTATGGCTTTGCTCAAACTCCGTGGTGTGTTTTGACTTTGCCCGTGTTGGTGACGTGTTCCACTTTCTGCCACAGATGAAGGTTCTTGTATATATTGATGGGGGAAAACCACAAAAATATAGCTCCGAGACAAAAAACAGAATGAATAAATATTGGGACAAAATCTGAAAGTGCACTGTATATGAAGTTCACACCAGTATGAAATCCTTCAGTTTTCTCAACGCTGGAAATTCTGAAAACATTTTCATAACATTTTCTCGTTTTAAAAAGTTAACTTTTGATTTGTTAGAAAACTAAATTTGTGTGGGCAGATGTAAGTTAGTATTGAATTGTGTATGTTTATTGTAATGAATTTTGTTTGACTTAACTTGAAAACTGTTTTAGTGTACAACGGGAAAATAAATTTCACTTTTTACTTTTTAGCTTGTAAACTGTGATAAAAAAATCAAAAAAATCAAGAAATTCATTCCGCCAAAAAGTCAGAATGTTTGGGAAAATGTCTTCTTCTGTTACGCTCAAGATTTAAACTGGTCCCTGATATGGAAAAATGGGTTCACAAACAACTTGCTTGATCCTGAAGATAAACAGTTTTGGTATAGATTAAAACATAGGATTCTTCCCACTAGAGATTTTTTTGTACAAAATCGGAAGAGTTGTTGATGTTAAATGTCCTTTATGTGCATTTTTATCGAGTATCTTGTTAGGAAATACACAAACAACAAACACTTTTGTCTTAGCGACCCAAACAGAATTCTGGGCTATGAACTACAACCAGTCCAAGGCGTTCTTGTATATAGTTAAAATGCTCCGCCAAATCTGGAAAATCCGTTGCAAACGGGTCTTTGATAATTTTAAGAAACCATCCGACATTGATATAATTTTTCAGTTCAAACTCAATCTTAAACGGTTTTTGACTCTAGAGAAGGGAAGAATGAATTGTGAAAAGTTTAAATCTGTATATGCTCGTAATAACTCTCTGTGCTCCATCAATGAGAAAAACCAATTGGAATTTAGTTATTAACCCCCTTTTAAATCATCATTCTGTAAGTGAGCTGTATGTGTTTATTTTAAAGTAAACTTCTTTTGTACAAACTGTATATATCCATTGTTATCATGTATCTCCCCTATAGTTTAATTCTTTGGTAGTTTATTGTATTTTGTAATTGTAGGCCTATTTGTTGTTTATTGATTTGTTGCAGAATGTCTATTTGAAGTGCTGTATTTTTGAGAGTGTGAAATAAACGGAGTAATATAACTCCACATCAAGAAAAAAAAATGAATTGCATTGAAAATGAGCATCAAGCACAAATAACATCTTCAGTGTAGAGACCCACAAAATACCAGTGCTGCTTTCAAAATAAGTATACTATTACTAACCATATGCGACCGTTCACAAACTCATGGCAATATTGTTGTTTTCATTGATGTCAATACGGGTCGGGAGCCACTTTATTTTATCACATTTTCAAAGGTTCGATTTGCGTTTTATTGAATGCTGAAGGCTGGAAACGAATTTACTCCTTTTTTTATTAAAACCATGGCAAAACCATTAATATTGTTGTCCCTTTAAAGGGTGTGTACAACATTGGTACTTGACAAAGACCTGTATCCACACTTGATGTGACCCAACATATACATGAAATAACAAACCTGTGAAAGTTTAAGCTAAATCGGTATTTCAAGTCATGAGAAAACAGTGAAAATCCCCATTATATGTTTTCACTTGTTTTCAAAATCGGATTTTATCCTGCAGGATAAAGACTATTGTTTTACTCATTTCCTAAAAACTATGGCATTTCAAGCAAAACTAGTTCAAGGGAAGTTTTCCACCATGACCATCTTTATACCATGTAAGTTATGTGCAAATCTGTGAACATTTATATTTTCAACCTTACCAATGTGATACACATCATTTAAAGGTAGAGTAATGCATTGGTAAAAAATTCAACAAGTTAATAAATGTAAAGATTTACTTAATAAGAAGCACTGCAGCTGTTGATGTATAGTATGAACTGCTTTTAGAAGGGATTCCCTTCAAAGAAATATGGTTTGGTCGCGACTGCCGCTGTCACCTCGATCAACGTGGATGGATTCAACAACCAACGTTCAGCTGAAACATTCACTACATGCACTATGTGACTTTTATTGTATCTTTCTTGTTAATTGTGCCTACAATTTAACAAATCATCATTACGTTGAAAAAAAGGCAATCTATGATCCTACCTAATTATGAGACATATGCAGCAGCTCTAATCGCAATTGGATTGATTTCGACTTGAGCCACCACGCCCCCGTATAATCGGCAGTCAAGCTTTACTGACACCGGGTCCTTGCTCTATACCGACTCTCTCCCCATGTGGGTTAGGGTTCAAGAGTGGGGTGTGAGAGGGGTCAATGGGTGATGTTGTGAGTTATTTCAGGGTCATGCAAGGTGTGTTTGAGGGTTGTGACAGCAGTGCTGATCTGGGTTGTCTGGTTTTTTGTTCTTCGATAAATTCTGGTCTGACTTCACTTCTTAAATATTAAAGTATAAAACGTCGTTGACTTTTAAAAACCTGGGAAGGGTACTCTTTATAAACTTAATACCTTTAAAGGCACCTGGAAATAGATTATTTTTTTTTTTTAATATAAGAGTATATGTATATTAACAATAAAACAATTTTTTGAGTAATTGTTTGTCAGTATTTATATGTTTAAAAAATAGATAAAGTTGTTTGGGGGCGACTCCGCCCATCCCTTTTTGTGACGTCAATCGAGGAAGACTTCGCCTCGATTGAACATCGACCCCACTCGAACTTGCCTGCATTTACGTTGTATATACACGTGCAAGTAGTGAGATTGTACGTTTCGTTTGGTTATCCAAAAGGGGGGTTTTTCTTGCATTTTTCCAGCGAAAATTGCTGCTGGATGCAGCAAAACGACTAAAGATGGGGTCAGCCAGCATTTTTTTCCTGCAGATCCCAAATATAGGCAGTTACGGGCATCGAAAGTTAGGCTAACGAGGGCAAAGTGGTCCGGTCCGACGTCGTTTTCAGCGTTATGCAGCGACACTTGGATAGCCCGGGGATTTTTTCGTTGGTAGTAGTGTGCAAGGGAAGTTGCAGTGAAGCTTAGGTTACCAGCGAAATGTTTCTGGTGGAAAAACAATACCTCGTATTATCCGTGTTCTCGTTATGACCATGCTCGTATCTTCCGTTTTTAAGACATAGAAACGCGCATGGGACAGTTCGGGACCGGTGAAAAACCTCGTATAAACTGGCGTCTCGTATATTAGTCGACTGTACACTGTCCTAGGATTGCATTGGGTGGTGACGTCCGAATACGAAAACGCATCATACTGATCAGGTACCCAGACGTAATGTACGGGGCCAGACTACACATTTTCTCCTGCCTCGATTGACGTCACGAACAGCGCCATGTAAAGGGGGGCCTATTTTTTAATTTGTAATTAAAAGAAAAATACAATTTTTTAACCTTAGCAAATTGTTTATTCACATTCCACTCATAAAAATGTATATATTAATGACAAAAGCTTTATTTTGAAAAAATACCACTGCCAGGTGCCTTTAACAATTAGCTTTCCCATTATATGTTAATTGCACGGCGCATGCGCACTAACACTTCTGGTTAGCAAGAGTGATGGATCGCACCTTTTTGTATGATGATGGTGGCTTGATGCTTGTTCGTCTGCCTAGTGCACAACTCTGTTGCGTTTGTTTTGTACGCATGCAAGACTGTAATAAGCATATTTTGTATGGGAAAGAATTGTCCTGTGAAATTTTACCCTCTAAAAATATAGCAATGGTAGGTTATCCCTATTCTTTGTCAAATTTGATTTGTCAAATCAGAAAAGTAACCGTTGAAAGTGTGAAAAAATAGAGAAATTGTTACTGGTTTTCATGGTTTTCACTGGTTGTGTATGTTTTTAGTTATCGAGACGGTAAGAATAAGCTGATTATTTGAAAAACCAAAGTATACAATTTTATTTTATCTTGGGTTATTCTGAAAGTGTTTTTTTTATTTTTTTTATATTTACAGACACTCTGATGCTTCATTATTAGACCCTCCTCACTGCTCATTTAGCTGGACATTATTCTACGGATGTGCATCGTTACCCTTATGGATGTTCATGGAACAAAGTGACCCCGCCTGGCCCCATCAAGGAGCACTCAGCAAGTCTCTATACGTAGTGCAGCCACAACTAGTAGTGAAAGCAGAGAGCGAGTGTTCCGGGGGTGAATCTCGATCGAGCGAGGACGAGGTTGACCGGAGTTCCGGATCTGCCTCTTCATCGCGAGGAGATCGTCACTCCACCAGTGGTGCCTCTTGCACTACCCCATCACCCACGCCTCCCACGCAACAACCACAACCCGGAGCAACAACCCCTCCACAGATCCCCTCAGACCACCACCTCTTGACGAGTACCTCCAACGCCGACTTATACCGAGGCGCCTC
The DNA here is from genome assembly GCA_037783415.1 of Leptasterias polaris. Lineage (NCBI taxonomy): Eukaryota > Metazoa > Echinodermata > Asteroidea > Forcipulatida > Asteriidae > Leptasterias > Leptasterias polaris. The sequence goes on along the minus strand of JAZGTN010000082.1, from coordinate 1,037,532 downwards.
AGCTTGCCTTGCCGAGCCATCCGAGCTTCTTCACAGTGAAGACGTTGAGGTGTTCTTTAGTCACCTCGATCGCCAGCCGTCCCCAAATAACCAACCTCAACAGAACCTCCTTAGGAGTGAGAACCCCCCAACAATCCACGAACCTCCCCATCACACTGTTAACCCTCACCACCACCAGAACTCACACTACAACACATCCATGATGTATCAGTCCCCGATGACCAACATCCCGAGTGTCTCGGCAGGAGGCATACAGCACTCCTACGATAACTCGGCTTTCTTGCATTCAGCTGGAAGCCCAGTCTACGTGCCTACAACCCGCCCAGCTGTGCTCTCTATGCCTCACGCACACTCCCAGTACCTCCAAGCAACCGCTCCAGCTGGCCCCCCTCAGCAATCCCTCCAGGGAAGCAGCCACGCCGCCGCTGCCGTGTGGAGCCAACAATCCGACGGTGGATACACCACCACAACTACCTCGCACCCACCCGTGGGTCAGCGGTTCGCCTTCCCCCCTAGCCCGCCGATTACCTCGACGGGGAGCCCTCTGACAGCCAGGCATGCTGCAACGGCGCATAACGGCCTTGGTGCGTATTACGTGAGCCCTGAGATCGCCTCCTGGTCAGCTCCTTTCGATAGCTCCGTAGCATTACATCCCAACATGATCGCAAGACGCCCCAGTCCAGGTAAGAAGAACGTCTCATCTTACACCACACTTAAATCAAATGCTACAAAATACAACTAAACCAAGACCAAGGATACCTTTATGCTGTTACTGATAAAATAAATATTCTTCTAAAGTTCTTAATAACTAAAAAGGCCCTCAATTTAGTTGGAGTGGTAATTAAACATTTTTACAAAAATGTCCCTGACAGAAGGTGTTCTTTATCCAACCTTAAAAACACTTGACGTCAAAATTTAAAACAATTATTGAAACTCACAGAAATTGGAGCTCAAAACTTGAGCCACAATACATGTCGTATTTCACACTTGACAGGCCAGTTATTTGTCAATCCCCCCCCCCCCGATTCAGCATTTGGTGGAGATGGTACATTTTTGAGAACATATTTATTGGATAAAAAGGAAATCTATTTATGGAAACGGTTACTGTAGAATTCATTTTTAAAATGTTCTCGAAAATGGTACCAAACACATTCAAGTGAGGGAAGAAGTTACCCCAACCACTAGCCCTTTACTTGCGCTGTTGTAGAGAGTCAGTAAGTCCTTCAGAATCGGGTTCAAGGGTCTCATCACCAGACAAGTGGTGGAGAGGAGATCGAAACTGCCAAATTTGTTTCTTTTTTTTTGACAGCAATTCTGAACACTGTTTTGAACACACCTGACGTTGGTTTACTTCAACACACTTTTAAATCTGCTGATGTTTTCCTATTGTGATGTTTACACTCACCTATACACTCTAGAAACGTCCAGGTCAGAACTTGACCCGGATCCGGGCCCCGTGGGGGCCTGACCCATTTCTGGGTCAGTTTAACGTAGAATCTGTGTCCAAAACTTAGCCAGAATCTGAGTTAATATCAAATTGTTATACCACTTTCAGGGTCAGCCTGACTCGGCAACGGGTCAGGCCCTCTTGTGACATTGAATCTGGGTCAGTCCTGACCTGGGAATTTACTACTCTGTTCTTTGTGTTGGTTTGATTTGATCATATCGAGAGGGTTTGATTAGACCCTGGCATTTTCTACAAGAGCTTATGATCCCCTGTTCAGGAACTCGGAACACGAAGATTTTTTGGGCCGATCCCTCCACGCTCTGTACGTCTCTTGCCTTATGCAGCTTCATTTGCGATACTTCCAACCTGAAGACGTGTTTTTAGCACTCACTCAAAGTGCAATAAAATAACGAAGGCTATGAATGTTAAAGTGTTCTATTTAGACAACGGACGGCGCTTAGCCTATACTGTTGTGATTTCAAAGAGGATTTTATTGAATGGGAAATTAAACACTAAGTAAATAAAGTAGGCAATACTAGCCAATTGACACCTTTTAAGTCCCGTTTCATTACAAGGCGGTTTCTTTGGGGTCGCCTCCCCAGTCCCCACCTCATTAAGAAGTCGACATTTGTCAACTTGAAGTGTGGAGGTGAGGACCAGCCGCCTTAAAGAAAGGCACACAATAGAATTAGTATACCTGTCTTGGGTTGTTGCACAACGTCTTAGCGGTATGTTGTGAAGTCCTTGTGCTTGTAGTAGTAACCCACACTCAAAGGGTGGGTTGCCGCTAAGCTTGGCACTTCGCACTTGGCTGGCTTTGATTAGTAAATAGCAAAGCAAACTTGTATTGTCGACGATCGTCTGCTGATCGCAGCATAAAAAGTACTACATGGTGATACCTCATTTTTTAAAGGCAACTGCTTTTGAAGTTGGGATCTGGTTCTTTTTTCATAGAGCTGCTAAAAAGCACAAAACATAGCTAACACAACAAATTTATGCTCATTAGAAAAATGGTTACCAGCTAAAATACCATTTCACATGAAGCATCTGTTGTGACTTGCAACCTGCAGACATTGTTTTAAGCAACATTTTCTGCTTAAAATAAGCAGCTCAATGAAATAATGGACCCTGGTCCGTCGTATAAATTACATGACCAAGATTAGTGTTCAATCCCTACATTCAATTGACCATCAACTGTGCAAATCGTGATGGTCAACATGACTTTCTTGTTAGTCTGCCTTTGTTCCGAGGATTTTACAGCCCTGCGGTGGCTCTCCATTGTCCACAACCGTGGCTGAATATTTTGTTTTACCTTTATGATGGAATCCAGACCACATGTCTGGCTCTTCTTGGGGTCGGCGAACCGGTCTGGCGGCGGTTCAATGACTGCCTTCTGTCAAGGACTTGTTTTGAAAAAAACTTCGTACTATGCTTTGTTCTTATGAGCATTGGAACTGGTCCAAGAAGTGCGTTGTTTGTGACTCTAAAGGCTATCATTTGTATCAATATCACAGAATTCTTCCAGTCACACCTGTGGCATAATTGATTGGAGATAGAGGGAGGGGTTTGGCTGTGATTCATGTTTATTATGTAGTCAAGCAAAGTGTACTCGGGAGGGGTTCGGCTATTTCGGAGACTTTTATTCGGCAAGGGGTTGGATGCACAGAATTGGTGCAACAATTTTAACAATCTTGGTCTATTCCTTCCTCCATGGTCAACACTTGTTAGTAAATAGCCGTCTTGCATTTGAAGTATTTGCATGCTGAGAGTTTTCAAAGCCAAAACATAAAACGACGAACAAACATTTTAAAAAATAACATGCTGAAGTTGACTTTTAAGAAAAAAATATGGTATATTCCATGTTGTTAGTACTTGATAGTTGATCGTGTCTGGTCCCTGACTCTACGTATGTATGGTTTGCTTAGTATTGCGTACCGGTTAACGCCAGCAGGACCAGGGTGAGTTTAGCTTGTCATTTCAACTCGTCCAACAACTTTTTCCACCGGTCCATACTTCATATGAAATAGGTATACTTTTCAAAAACTGAACTAGCCATCCAGACCACTTGGAGAGAATTTTGACTGGTCCTCAGCTGTTTTAACTAATGCATTTGGCCGTTGGTCCCGTCCTAGTTTCATTTTGTACGCGTTTCCCCTGTTGACTGTAGCATGACCTAATGTTGCTTCAGAGCCAGTGACCACGTTGAGCAGAATGTATTTCCATCCGTGTTGCGTCAATATGAAACTATAACCAGTTTCTTTTTTGAGTAGAATTAGTCAACTTGGTAATTGATATGATTAAAGTCATTATCTGGTCAGTTTTTTACCGATACTTCTCTACATTCTTCTCGATATACTGGCGTCATTGAGAGTTTGCTTAGTATTGAAAATGGAGTGCCCCTTTAAGGTACTCGAAATAGTACCAGTAGGAAAAGAACTGCCGTACTGAGTTGTTTGATGATTCACTCAGTTTCTTGTTTCAGGCTTTTACACAATGGGGCTTTGACAATACGTTTTAACCACTTATAGTACATGATCACATGTTTATGACCGAGTTAGTTTCTCCACGGAGCTGGGCTTAGAAATGAATCTCAGGTAAACTAGATTTCACAATTACATCTCATCAGGGTTTGCCCTTAGTGTTTTTGTTTTCAAGGCTCGCAAGCGCGACCAGTTTAGCTTGCCTCTTCAAGAGTCCGCTAATTTTGTTCACTGTTCCACATTTTGTACGATATTCTTTCAATATTGTACAAATACAAAAGTTTAAAGCCGAATAATCAATTTAGTCAGTAATTTACGTTTATTAAATTTAGTCAGTGATGTACATGTATAAAATTAACTTTACTCTCTGTGTACCGCAAGCCTAAATAGCATACCTTGGCATACACTTCCCGACTGTGAGGGACTCTGCCGAAAACCAAACTATATGTTGGCATGGATGTAGAGTTTAGGAGCAATGAACTATAGCCAACAGGACCAATTTGACAGAATGTTGACTGGTCCGCAGAAGTTACTGCCATTTGGCCGCCAGCAGACCACTGTTTTAGTGAGAATGCTGCTCGTTGAACTTTTGGTACCAAAAGCTTCCAAGTGTAATTGTGTGCGTGCGAGTCTATACCTTTAAGGAAAGATACTTTATTGTTTTAAAAACATATGTTATAGTTTTCAATTAATTTAACTTTCGGGCACAATACTCACCTTGCAGTTGCTCTGTAGCTCCTAAATAATTGTAGATTTGGTTATTTTTGTTTTTTGTTTGTTTACTTTTTGCCATTAGGCATACACTAGAAATTGTCGTGATAATAAGCTTACTTTTCATTTGGTCTATATTTTGTTAATTTACTGATTTTGTCAATGTGTATTTTTGTTTATCCGTGCCCTTGTTTATCCGTATTCACGATTTGCCTCATTACAAAACAATAATAATAATTATTAGTGACACTTGTCGCCCTCAATTAGTTATTGACGGCCGATAAATCACCATTTGAAAGGCCCACGATTAACATTCATATCTGAGGTTTCCATATCGTTGATAATGTCATGATATGAAATCCCGGACAAAGATCTAGACGCACAAGAGCAACGTCTAGCCTATGGCTAGATATCATACAAAACAATAAAAACTGTGATTGGATGCGATTTATGATTATGAGTGTTGATAATGGGCGCGCTCGATCGATATTGAACATGCAGTGTAAACGATGCGTTGGATGTCTATAACGAAACCACGTTCATATTTGACCGCGTAAATCGATTGGTTTCAGACCAACAGTGAGCTGTTTTTGTTTTAAAATAATGGATTTCTTGATATTTCATGCTATTATATTTCGTTTTATCTCAGTGAAAAACAAATCCGAACTAGCTGTTGCAACTATGGCAGAAATGCCGACCAGTCTATATTTTGGGCTATTATTTACTGGCACTCCCGTCACTGCCGTAAGCACAGTATTATAATAAACCGTATATTCGCTTCAGTGTCTACTTAGAAGTATAAATAGATGTTAATAATGTATTTTTTTAGAAAATAAGCTCACAAGAAAATTCGGGTGTGTATTGTGATTCCTCTCTAATGTTTTCCTTTCAGTGATGATAAGATTAGATTCAAATGCAATGTATGGACGTTGACAGCACTTCCACTTGGAATTAATTCTCACGAAGATTACGTTCTGGCCGTCCACACCCCGTAACTAATTTTCCCACCTATGTTTAGCTTGGAGCCCTCTTTCTCCGATATTCATGTACAGATGTATAGTTTTTAGAAGAGTATGATGTAATTCTCATCCTCGAGCTTTGACACAAAACAACCTACCCGTGACAATGAGGTTGTTTCGTTTTAGTGAACGCAACGAAAAACGGTTTAATCGAATTTAAGGATTTTGTGCAATTTCAACGATTGCGGAAAAATAATCGTTATTTTATAAAATTCAATTTAGATTGTTTATTTGTTTACTTTGTTTTTCCTTGTTGTCCTGTGTTTTTCGTGTTCTTTGCGTTTCTCGTTTTCTTGTTCTTTTCTTTTATTTCTTTGTTCTTTGTTCTGTTTGTTGTTGTTTGGGTTCGGGTTTTTTCTTTGACTGTATTCAGACGGAAATATCGTCAAATTAGTTTTTTTTTGTTTTGGTGAACACAACCGTAACCGGTTTATGATGTTGTCATTAATTTTGTACACGTTCAACGGCTCTATGGAAATAATAGTTATTGTGGAGGTCTAAATAACATACATTTCTCTGAAGGATTGTATACTGGTTTTAACTTTTGACATTGTTCATTAAAACTGGTTTTATATTCAGGGGATCAGTATGGCGCAGTGGTTTCGTCTTGCCCTGCCTTTCTGTAGACCTCAAATCCACCTTCCACCGTGGCCGTGCATGTGGGTTATGTTGTCAGTCCAGATTGCGTGGGTTTTCCCCATTAGTAGTTACCTCCCACATATACAACTAAACATTTTCTTGTTTTCGATAATTACTAAATGAATCATGAACTTTGTCTTTTCAAGGATGTATTTTATGGTAATATTTTGGGGCCTAATAAAAAGTCTGAATGTTTCATGATTGAAGTATATCACAAGAGGTCATTTTACAACACGTAGCAGTACCAACAGTACAGATGTTTACATGCATACATAAAACGTCCACAAAAAAATACACAGAATTGGAATTTAGTTTCAGTTTAAATGTGCAGTTCACGCGCTTAAGGAAACCACATGGACTTTGATACGATGTCAAGAAGGTTTTGTGGGATCAATCGTCCCAAGAAAGACAAATACCCTTTCCAGATTTATGTTTACTTGTTTTCCAATGTAATATTCACACTGAAACCCAATACAAAGTATATTTGCTATGAAGGAGGAAAAATTAAATAATTTGTAACCTGTATTGTTAGTATACGGTCGAGAAGTGGCTTTTGAAAATCCCCAAATTAGTAATGGCACCACGGGGCAAGAGGCAACATCCCCTACTGAAAACCCTAACCCCTCCCCTTCTTGCCCTCTCTTGCCCACCCCGAATGAGATCTGAAATATGCTCAAATGAATGGTTCGATAGCTCCCGCCCCAAATTCGTCTCCCAATGGCAATGTCTGGTTCCGCCACTGCAAATCAGCGCTTCTCATTTCGGTTGCACCATTCGAAATAAGGCTTCAAATGAAGTCTGCTTGAAAATCACTGAAAACACACAAACCGTTTCTTTACAATAATCAACGAAAAATATCCCCCCTCGAAATCCATGATATTTGGCAAACACAGTCTGTGTTCTTTGAAAACCAGAGGATAGGATGAATCCAATGCTTCCGAAAACCAATGATGTTTGATACCGAGCCTTTAACTAAAGAAGACTATATCACCTTTTGCATGTTTTTAGAGACAAGTTTTTGTACACTATTGGTAAGATCGAAAAACACAAATGTTCACAGATTCACACATAACTTACATGATTTAAAGTAAGTAATGGTAGAAAGGGTTCCTTAAAATATTTCTGCCTAAAATGCTATAGTTTCTGAGAAATGAGTAAAACAATAGTTTTTATCGCGCGCGATAATAAACTCGATGTTTGAAAAACAGAAAACACATAAGGTCTCTTTTCACTATTTTCTCGTGACCTCGATGACCAGTTGAGCTCAAATTTTCACAGGTTTGTTATTTCATGTATGTGGTTGATTACACAAAACATGAACACTGTCTGTGATTATTTTGTCAGCTCTACCAATCATGTATAATACCTTTAAGTTTGAGTGCCTCCGCGACAACCAGTAGGGATAGACGCCTAATCTCAACAGAAGAGTCTCGCTATAGGCTAATGATTGAGTATGTCAAGCGGGAGATTTTATCACTAAACATGAAGATATTGTAGCTACTGGAAGATACCGAATTTAGAATCACACTTATGAATGAGGGCTATCAAGAATATTATCGATAATTAATATTCAATGTTTGAAACATATACCACTATGAAATACGCATAGTTATGATGCCCTACGAGCGTATCGTGAAATAACAGGTCAAACTGATGGTAATATAAGCCTAAGTGAAACAAAACGAAAACCGATGGTTCGTCAGTTCCCATTTACATTTAGGAATGCAACTTTCCAGCTCCGCAGCTGAGCCTTATTTATTTTAAATTTGATAGTGCATGGTATAGACCGAAACACAAAGCTTGAGTGTAGGCGTACTTGGAAACATCTTCTGTGTTGCAATTACGAAGTTGCACAATATTATCATAATCTGGAAAAAATATTGAATTTTAATCATTCACTTGAAGTACATTATAAAGTATAACTCTCGCTAAATAATTTTTTATTTATTTGAATGTTCTCTTCATTTTCAAATGTGGCTATCTTTACTCCAATTTTTTCCCCATTTCAGCAAGTATTTGAACCAACAAGAGTGCTAAAACAATTTGATATCCAAAATAATTTATATGCAAGTTTGTTTTACTGCTTTTGTTCTTCATGAATCTGCATTTGCGTGACCATTTTCGGTGCACTTTTGAAAATAATTTAAAACAAGACTATTTATAAAGTTGTAAAATCCCTCAGCGCGAAGTCCATTGTTTCGGGCGATTATACCCCCAAGTCTTCCCCTAATCACCATATTTAATCCATCTCTAGGATTAATGACTATGTACACAGCATTACAGCTTAATCCCCCATTCCCATGGCCGAATTGGCTGATAAAAAGGTCTTTTATATGCCTCAAAGTTTGCTCAAGTCGAGGCTTAACATCCCCTAAAACCTTTTTATTATCTCTTCCCGAATCAAGAGTAAATACAGTGAGATGGTAGCGGCATTTTCCAGCGGTATATATACCGGGCTTGTATTGTATACAACCCACCACAGGGCGAATCTCTGACTATATAACACAAGAGGAATGCCGCTGGAAATGTAGCCATTTTCTTGCTCTGTGTGTGTACTCTATTTACCAACGCCCCATATTTTTTTTTGTGACAAACATTTTGAGTCAATATTTTCTGATGGGAGTTGCAGTCATTTATAATCCTTAAAAACCTTGGTGGCAGGCGACCCCCTGTTTCCAAATTAACCCCAACTATTGTTTGCTGAGTTCAAACTCTACCCCTGGATCCAGGATTCCGGGGCACTAAACGCCCCCTTTTTTAGCATCATGCTTCGTCGAAGAGTTTCAAGCAGCAGCATTTCAATAGTTATTGAATCATTACGTTGCCATGAAACTGAGGTTTGATCTAACGTGGCGTGGTTGCGCACCGAGTGGGGAAGTTTAAAACTATCACAATTTTCCAAGGTGTAAGTTTGCCACTTTTCTGGACGAGTATACAGTGGGTCAGGAGTAACAAGACATAAATTGTTGTGGCTTTATACTTTCAGAGAGACCATTTGCATTTGCAAGAAGTGAAAGACTAATACATTCTGCGTTTGCATTCTTGTATTCGATTGTTTATGGGGTTGTTCATAATCTGGTTTTCATATTGTTAAAGATTTCGCAATTCAGCCCCTGGGCCGCGATGGAATGTTTCCTAATAAACTGATTCAAGTAAAATCAAAAATACCTACCGAACTGTTATTTAAAGTATTAGTTTATAAATTGAACCTTATACAATTATACAATTTTCAAGCAGTGTTAATAAGTTTATAGGCTATTCTCCACGATGGCATTGTGCATTGAATGGGGTGGGGTGGCATGTGCTCCGGGTGCCGCCTTTGGGAGTGGCGCCAAATCTACATTTTTTCCCTCTTCCCTTTAAACTACTTGTTTTCTTTGACGAGGATGATATCCACCTTGAAAAGTGACCCTCGGGTATGTGACAATATGTCTAGTAGGCCTATATGGTTTATAATTACAAATATCTCAAAAATAATGCTAAGATTGTTTTCCCCCCAAAGACAAATAAGTGAGTGAAGGGGCACCGTCTTCTAACCTTGCCCGCGGGCGGCGAGAACACTAGTTACGCCACTCGCTGTTGTCAAAAAAAGATGTCAGTAACAATGATACGGTGATTTGGTCAATGTGATCGCAATCATTACCCACAAATGTCACACCGTATACCGGAGTATGTAAAAACCTCCTAAGGTACATTATTATGTATACTGATATTACTATACTTCTCGTAATGAAACCAAGGGTACTTCAATCTTATAATCACTGTAGCTCGCAACTGGATAACAAGGGTGCTTGGTGTGTGTGAACCAGAAACACCGGGGTTAACCCCATACTCTTTCCTCGATAGGTGTTCTGGGTTCAGCGTTCTCCCTTAAAGGCACTGAACACGTTTTGTAATTGTCAAAGACCAGTATTCTCACTTGGTGTATCCCAACATATGCATAAAATAACAAGCCTGTGAAAATTTGGGCTCAATTGGTCACTGAAGTTGCAAGAAAATGATGAAAGAAAAAACACCCTTGTTGTACAAATTAGTGTGCTTTCAGGAAGGAATAAAAGGCTTCTGGCCAGAAGTCTTTTATTATTTTAGTGAGAAATTACCTCTTTCTCAAAAACTACGTTACTTCAGAGGGAGTGGTTTCTCACAATGTTTTATACTATCAACAGCTCTCCGTTGCTCGTTACCAAGTAAGTTTTTATGCTAATATATATTTTGAGTAATTACCAAACGTGTACAGTGCCTTTAACTGTCTATTCCGCTGGCCAAGTGCCAGTTAAAAAACCTGAGACCAGTCAACATTCACTGCAAGTTATCCGACTGGCTAGTTGAAAAGCATTCCCCTTCTCAATTGAAATTTAGCCTAGTGAAAAAGCTGGTGGGCTAATAAATGCCAAGCTAACTGTTCCTGCTGGCCGTCACTAAAAAGGTGAAAGGCAAACCCTGAATAAAAACATGTGGGGGAGTGTGGACATTTGGGACTCCCTGTGCCACATATCGGACATGGTTGAATTTTCAGACAAAATTCACTTTAATTGAGTCTTATCTTTTCATGCTTTTGAAGCTCTCTCTATTGCGAAATCAGGTCAGTTCAGCTCGGCTATTAGGAAAAAGGTTAATCTGTTGTCTTTAGCTTCTCAGAGTCATGTGTTGTCGTTAAAAATTTGAAATTAATTTTCGATGTGTTTGTTTAAGCGTTCAGTGTTGACCTATAAGTAGCATATCCATTGTGCAACAGTGAAATAAATGACACACCGATGGACCGACACTGCAATGTCCAACTCCTAAAGTTCAACCTTTAGTCGGGTCAAAGGTCACTGCGTTTTTGTGTTTCTGATCGTGTATTAAGAAGTAAAGGGGGGAGACAATCGTGCCAAAGCTGTATTGAGTTTAACTTGTTGATGTTTACTGAGTTTCTGAGATCAGACCTATTGATGTTATAACATTTACTGTGTAAATGCCGACGCAAATTGTTCGTGCAAATTGCCAAACAATGAAGATTCAATCTTCGAATTATTGAACTACAGTCAGACATTTATACTAATAATAGATACCGCCAGCTAGTATTAGACACTTTAGATTGGTGTCATTATCTAGGCCATTTTGCTTGCTCCTTCTAATGAAGAAAATGTGTCGAAGGTATATTCGAAACTGTGACGGCCTGGGCTCCGGCTTGCGGCTTAAGCACCGTCCGCCTGTGTAAACACTTCCCGTTTAGCAAAAGTATACGATTTCAAAAAGTAACTGACGTAGCCCAAGCCGGAGACTAAACCGAAGCCGTGGTTTCGAAAAGGGCCAAAAGAAGTCACGAGGACAAATAGACAGTCTGGCGCCTTGTTTGTGTATTACCAATCGGGATTTATGGTTCATAATACAGGGAACATGACCAATGGCTGCATGGATGACTCCAGTGCAGGCCTTCCGAACATTAGGCGCGTGCACGTATGATTTAACAATATTCACTATTATATAATATTCGTATGAACTAGTCAAGTTACAAGTGAAGTAGGTTGTTGTCATTCAGCCAGCCACATAAATTGTCATCCACTGTGCTAATGTCACCCCTTATACCAAAGAAGCGGAAGATCAGCGCATACTATATTCACTAATGCGATGCGACAGATTGTAGTCGGAGAAGGCAAACATTTGGTCTGTTTGTTTCGCTTTTGATTCCAGCTGAAATATGCTACCGGTAGGCCTACTCGAGGTTTTATTCCAAATATTGAATCTGCCAAGAGGTAATTTGTGTAGTTCGGTGCCGGTAGACATAAAATTATATTATGTAAGATATTTTCTTATGTACTTGGTTTATGGTAGGTTTATTCTCCTAAAACTTCCACAAGGGAACAAGGAGGTCAGGAGAGTGTCGTCTAATAAACTGCGGATTGGACACTGGGTTGGGCTGGTCTGGCAAATTATCCATGGATGAGATTTGGAGTCCATGATAGATTGTGGTAAATTCTTCAATAATTTCATTGTACTGGGGAAAAAAAACTGTTCGTAGTCTGGAAATGAAACGCAGTGAATTTTGAATTGATTATTAATATTACCCTTTCTTGACCTATGTGGTTTAGGTACTAAAACATACACGGATACATAGCTTCTTGGATACATTGTTCGACATTTTGTATACTGTTGTGATTTGGCGTATTTGGTAGTCTCTTTTTTGTAGAGTATCCCAGGCTAGGGATGTTATCATGCTGGTGATGTGAAGAAAAAAAACCACCAAAAAACCATTCAATTCAGTTTGTAATATGACTTTGGTTGGTTTCATTATATGCCCTTTTCAAAACCGCGGCTTGTGATTGTGGGCTCTGTCTTAGGCTCTGTCTTCTACTGGCTTTCGATACGGGTCTTCAAACAGGCGGACCGATCATAGAAGTCAAAGCCCAAGTCGGAAAGAGTAGTTTCGAAATCGCACATTTACAGCCACTCTGCTCATAAATTCGCCCGAAGAAAAGAAGAAAAACTTTGATGAGTTGAGCAGGGCTCAACTTCAAAGGGCTGTTTAAGCAATTGATTAGCAATGGTCTGCTATAGCAGAAATGAGCAGAATACCAGTCACAAATTGTACATTTGACATGGTAGTTTGGCTGGTACCCTTATTCTGGTTAAGAGCATATGATGTTATGTTCAGCTACTCTTCGTGCTTCAGAAGCTCTACGTAATTGGGCCAAGCCAAAGTGTCAAGCCATCGGACCCTTTGCCGAGCGGATGAAATAATTTCTCAGCTTTGTTTCGGTTCAAGTACTTGTACCAGCTGTATGGAAGGAAATCTTGCTGACCAAAACAGGAAGTAAAACGTGAAGCAGAAAAAACCCAACAACCCTAAAACAAACTCTCACGAGAAAAAACCCACCCCAAAACAACCCCCAAACCATGAAAGACCCGAGTGATCAATAATGTCCTTTCTATTCCCTAGAAATAGCTAGCTGTACATACACCTGTGTTGATGTTACACGCGAAGGAATCCAGTGTACTTGTTTGCCCATCGATCGTGTACCGTACAAACCCAAACTTTCATTTTTGAGGATTTTGCGCTACTAAATTTTGTCTTCGAGAATTTCCTTCTGCTTGCGGTCTGCGTTGTTTGTAGTGGTGGAGCATGTCGGAGTGACTGACTCTCAATATGCCCGCTCTTGTCAAACGTTCTGAAGTGAATAATGGCTGATGTTGTAAACAACGTCTCTGTCGTGACTGACGGATGTTGTTGGAAATTCATGATCATTCCATTAGATGATAATTGTTTGGCAACACTTGACATTGAAGACGGGCCTTGCAGTTTCGCCTGTCATTAAAGGTGTGTATAACATTGGTGAAATGTAAAATATAAATGCTCACAAATTTGCACATTACTTACATATAAAGATGATCATGGTGGAAAACTTCCCTTGAAATAGTTTTGCTATTGTTAATAGTAATACCAAAAGTCGGAACGTTACCATTCACCATTCCGGCATTCCTGCCATAAGTCACTTGAATTGTAACAGCTAGTTCGGGTTTTTCCCCCCACTGGAATAAAACGAATTAAAGGCACTGAACATGTTTGGTAATTATCAAAGATCAGTATTGTCACTCGGTGTATCCCAACATATGCATAAAAATAACAAACCTGTGAAAATTTGGGCTGAATCGGTCATCGAAGTTGCAAGAAAATAAAGAAAGAAAAAACACCCTTGTTGCACAATTTTGTGTGCTTTCAGATGCTAATAAAAGGCTTCATGCATGAAGTCTTTTATTATTTTAGTGGGAAATTACCTCTTTCTCAAAAACTACGTTACTTCAGAGGGAGTGGTTTCTCACAATGTTTTATACTATCAACAGCTCTCCGTTGCTGTTACCAAGTAAGTTTTTATGCTAATATATATTTTGAGTAATTACCAAACGTGTTAAAGGCCCTGTACACTATTGGTAAGATCGAAAAACACAAATGTTCACAGATTCACACATAACTTACATGATTTAAAGTAAGTAATGGTAGAAAGGGTTCCTTAAAATATTTCTGCCTAAAATGCTATCGTTTCTGAGAAATGAGTAAAACAATAGTTTTTATCACGCGCGATAATAAACTCGATGCTTGAAAAACAGAAAACACATAAGGTCTCTTTTCACTATTTTCTCGTGACCTCGATGACCAATTGAGCTGAAATTTTCACAGGTTTGTTATTTCATGTATGTGGTTGATTACACAAAACATGAACACTGTCTGTGATTATTTTGTCAGCTCTGCCAATCCTGTATAATACCTTTAAGATCACTCTGCCCGTCGGTATACCATCAATACATGTGAAGACTGGCATCTTCCATTCATAGCCTCATATTAGGCAAGTTGGCTCTCAGAAACTATTGATTGGACCATAGAGGAGACTGGTATCAATAACAATTGCAAGATCGATTATTTTAGTGAGAAATTACCTCTTTCTCAAAAACTACGTTACTTCAGAGGGAGTGGTTTCTCACAATGTTTTATACTATCAACAGCTCTCCGTTGCTCGTTACCAAGTAAGTTTTTATGCTAATATATATTTTGAGTAATTACTTTAAGCATGAAATATAATGAACTCTATTATTCACAACCAAAATAGCTCACTGTTGGTCTTTAAAGGGAAAGGTAGGCCTATACGTTTGGTAACCACTCGTAAAATTTATGGCAATACAAACTTATTGGTTTATAGAAGCCTAATAAAATAGCAGATTTTGATAGTAGGCCTATAAAGCATTTTGGGAAACATTTCACTTCGAAGTGTTGTGGTTATGTAAAAAGATATCAGTTTTTATGCCCCTTAATTTGAATCTCAGAAACGTGTCTGTCAGGAACGCTTCTCAGATTGTGTATTCGTATTATTAGGGATTATTCTTCCTGCGTTGCATGGACATAAATATTCGCTCTGGATTTTCGGCGACTATTCAAAAACGCGACCACCTTTTGAAATGAACTTTTCACAGGTTAGTTGTTTTGTTCATGTCTATAGGATAAAAACAATAGAACGGTAAAAAAAACCGGTGACCACCTGTAAAATAATATGGCAAATACACACAAACCTATTGGTTATAAAACCTATTGGTTTCGAACCTGTTGTAGTCTTCAATTTTCTGCCTTTAATATTGCATTTGGAAGAAAGAATACCCACACATCCTCTATTTTTCAATGAACATTGCCTTAAAACTTCTCATCAAAATTGTTGCTGTTTGCATGGAATTTATACTCCATATTCTATTTAGAAGTCGTCCATGTACTATAAGACCTCAGTGTTTTGTAATTAGTGTGTAGTGAGAAGAAGAAAAACATTTGGAAATACAACAAGCGGAACATGCAATACCATGGGAGGAAACTATTCCTTCCTCCACGGTTATTACTTTAAACCGAAAAAAAAAAAAATATGTACATATATATTTTCACACTTTTCTTTACAACCGTAAGTCTTCTCTTTGTAAATAAAAAAAATAACATAGACTCATCTGTGGCCGTCGTGTTAAAAATGACGAATTGAAGTTTTCAAACCTTGATTTGTTGTCATTTTATGCTGTTTCGTTTATCTCTCGAGTGCATAATACTTAATACTAATGTCCTCAGAATGTGCCAATTATAATTTGGTTTTGTTCGATAGGTGTCAATTCGTACAATGGCAACACATTTTAATCGGTTGTGATTAGCACCATTGGGTACAGTACGTTATCTAACTCTCTCGTTAAGATAAGCTTAATCAAATTTCCCCCTATCTTGTGCTGTGTTCGAGTCACAAGTAATTAGGCGACTAGTCCGGGGTGTTAAACTGACACTGTCACTCCACCTTCATCGGGTACGGACTTCCTCCCGTAACCGGCTGGTCCTCTTGAACAACTCTCTGGAAAAGTATAAAGTTACAAATTCACCCATGGAAATTAGTACCTCCTGTTAAGAAACGCAACCACGCGTTGAAAGTAAACATGCCGGGACATTCTGATCTTGTGGGGGGAAAAGCTCCCTGACTGAACGCCCGGGGGTTATCTTGGTTGAATCCCATTATTAGATCATTCTCTTTTATGGTTATATAAACAGTCCGGATATTCCTTGCATGGCCACTTGCAAAGTCTCCCCTCTCCTCTCTCTCGTAAACCATTAGTAATCAAGGACTAATTGCAAGATGATTTGGCACGCGTGGTTAGTGCTGAAAGTGGCGGTTTCGTTTTAATTTACAGCCCTGGCATGGCCGGTTGTCTGTCAGGGACGGTGGGGGGGCTGTGATTGATCCAGGCAACTGATGGTGCTTTCACCGTGGCGTGGCAGCGCGGCACCACCGGGCGACCGCAGCGAGGCGCCCGCCACGGAGACGGGGGAACAAACGGAGGCCTTCACACGGCCAGAGACAGACACTTTTGGCAACTGTCACTTTGGGGAGAGAAGTCCAAACTAATTTAAGATACAAACTGGCTGTTGTTTTCACGTCAGATTTATTGACATTGAAGAGCAGTTGACTCCAAATTGAGTGATACCAAGTTGCTGATCACGTGGGCAGCACGTCATCACGGTAGATATTGTAGGCATATCGTCGGCGTTTTCACGAAGTGGCGAATCCGTCCAAAATGATTCAATGTGGCATTTTCGTTTTTTCGTTTTTCTTAGTGTATATAGGTGTCCTTAACATTTCTGCAAAATTTTAAGTCTTGAAAATGAATACTTTACTAATTACGTTAATTGCCAAAACGGCGAATCGTCTGCACTCACGGATTTGCGTTTTCACGAACTGGCGAATCCGACCCTGTGGGTGGCGAATCCGGGGTGTTTTGCATTTTGCGTTTTCACGAACCGGCGAATCCGCGCGCTGTGTGTGTGGTAAAACCGCATACTCAGATTTTCTGCGTTTTCACGAACCGGCGAATAAGTTTTGAACCAAACAGTTTCTAACAAAGCACCCAGTTATAAGAAATAAGTATCTAGTCATGTTATTGAACTTATAGTTATACACTACCGTATCAATAGAAAATAGTTTACAATTTCAAAATAAGGACCGGCGCAAACACTTTTACAAAATGTGACCAACTTCAAAAGCGTTTTTCTCAAAACGTTGTGTTTCAGCTGCGTGGGCGGATTCGCCGGTTCGTGAAAACGCCGACGATATGCAAATTGAAGAGTCAGTTGACGGACTCTAATTTAAATAATAAACCACAAGGGAAACTGACTGGGTAAATTTTAAAATGATTTTGGGTTGAACAAAGAAAAATTGACTAGAGCGAGATTTGAACCAATAATAAGCAGTCCGCTTTATTACACGTGTAGAAACCTACAGTGCACATCAAGTAGGCCTAGGCTAGTTGCTTCATTAATAACAAACACAAAACAAACAATCAAAACAATGTGAGGAAGTGTTCGTTAAAAAGATTGTCACACTCCCGAGCAACAGCCCCAAAACGATTTTATATTTGAGTCAGGGATTTTGTGAGCGTTTTTATAAAAGATAAGTTTTCAGAGGGGATTTTGAAAAAGACCTTGCTCACTGTAATGTGTACGTCTAGAGCCTATAATGCGGTCACTAGAGAAACGCGCTGATTTTGGATACAGAGCTCGGTTTGGAACGTTCAGTTTAAAAAGAAAGGTTGTGGTGATTGGTTGTGGTATTGAGCTTTACAATGACAAAGGGGGAACTCATTCACTGCCCCCTGATTTTGAAAACCCTTGTTCTTATCGACGGTGTGGCAGTCATAAGTGTGCGTGGTCGCCATCTTGAATTTACCCGGATGTGTGCGGCAGTGACTGACGTTGTCATTCAACCTTGTTCCCCGGTGCTGAGACACCGTGATGGTCTTATGACGCGGGACCACACATGGACCAAGGTCAAAGGTTGCCAGAAGCTTTAAATGCCGTTTTGTATTGTTTTTAATTTCTGAGTCGCTTGGTTTGAAGTGACTGAATTTTGAGTAAATAAAGAATACAAATGGGAAAGTGCATGATTATATTTTCTTCCAGACTTGGAAAACTCGTAAAAAGGACCGCATATTTATAATTTACAGTCGCTGTTGTTTTTAGGCATACACTCCACATAATTAAGTTTGTCAATACCGCAAATCGAGGGCTTCTCTTTATGCTCTCATTGTTTGGACTTAAGTTTTTTGGTGACGTCCCAATGTGTTTGCACACGCTCAATCGGAACATGCTCGGAACACCAGGATCTCTTTTTGTTTAGTCCTCGATTGCATCGGGTAGACATGATCACAGAATCGAGCGGACTCCTGCTCCAATCCGGAAAATGCTTCTTGCCTATAGATAGGTTGCAATATGACGTAAGTCGGCCATCTTTACGGGCAATTTGGAACACACAGTCATGCGTTACGCGTGAGAACGGCGTGCAGCACGCGCACATTTCACAAAACTCATTGCATGATTGGTTAGTGAATGACGCGGCTGCGTTAATAATTTGAGCACTTGACGCGCCTGCAAGCCAAAATGCGATTTGCCCGTAAAGATGGCGTCTACTGGGAACTATCTATATATTATGGTCACCAAGTCCCCCCCTCCCTTTTTATATTCACAAGTGAATCTTTCGCAATTTTTGGTTTGACTTCATGTAAAGAATATTTGCATTACTTATGACTATTTAACCTAATGGATCATCCAGTTTAAAACCAAAAACACTTTGTTTTTAGTGTTTTCATTTCCCGATGTTTATTTTTTTATTCCACTGTTCGAAATGGAAAGTTGTAGCCCACGCCTCAGTCAAAAAGAATCCTATAAAATATAATTCGCAATTAAATATCTATGTTATCCTTTCAATTTCTCTTATGAAATCTAAATTAAAATAGCTTTTCCCTTTTTGATATTTTTTGTTTCGTTTTCTCCAAGAGTTAAGCAAAATCAAAAGTCACTTTAGATTATCTGTCAGAAAAAGGGACAAACTAGACTCACATTGCTTTTCAAGCACGCAGTCAAACAAATTGTCAAAGAACGTATATCCACCTTTTTTCGACCTAACATTTATACATAATACATGTGCATGAAAAAAACAAAACTGTGAAAATGTACGCTCGATCGGTACTTGACTTGCAGTCGCGATGCAGTTATTACCGTACTTTTTCCTGTTTCCTAGTTTAGTTTGTGTAATTTCCACCTTAGTAGAGATAGGCTATTGTTAGTATAGTAGGCCTAGTAACTATGAGGATGGAGAAGTATTGTAGCTGAAAATGTGTGACTTTGGCTTGGTTTTGAATGAGGAAATCATTTGTTTGTACTCTAGTTTAAATAAAACCCTTTGGCCTTTTGTTTTGCTCATGATGTCATTTGGTTAGGATGCCCTCGCCTAGAGGTCGATTGGACGTTCTTCATTGGCCAGTCCTGTGCGCCGCGCGTAGAAATTCTGTGCGTTCCATCCACTCTAAGATGGCAGCTGTAGGCCTATTATGTCGTCAATGGGTCTATCTCATCAATAAACACACGGCACAACAAATATTATTTTATACTGTAGCCAAGACGTTGTAATTTTATTCAACCGGGGGGGGGGGGGGGGGGGGGGGGGCTGACGGCACAACTCTCGAGGGGAACACGTAGCCACAAGTGGGCCTAACCTTGAATCCCAGTTTTTTGTTTTTATCTCAGACAATTCGATAAGAGTCATGTAGCAGGTGAACTGTGACAAAACATATCCATGTCGTTGTGTTAGGCAAACTTGCCCTGATACTAGTGATAGTGATAGTGCAGCGATAAAGTTATGTTCAAAATTCGATAAAATAGACACTAGAATTAATAGTTAACACACGACCCCCGTTGGGGTCTAGGGGTGCGAATAAGATTGCTGTAACGGTTTCATTGACCAAATAGAGATAGTATTGTAAATTAAACATAAATATATATTTTAGGTTTTTCGTGGCTTGTTTGTAGAGTGTCGAACTTAATTACGTATTATGATATAACTCGATTATTCAGGGTAAGCGTGCACGGGGGCGTGGTTTTTTAAAACGTAGTGGGTGATGCATTTGATGACAAAATTGCCTCAGTGGCAGCATTTCTTTTACAAGAATAGAAATTGTTAGATGATGTGGCGTTGGGTTTTTTGTAAGAGAATACATTCAGTCAAGACTTTAATGAAACGATACAAACACCAAATCTGTTAAAACTATGTAGGCCTATACACGGTCTTTCTTGAAGATTAAAATTCGCAAAAAAAGACAAAGGAATTTTATTTTTTGAAGTGATTATTTCTTAAATATACTACAGGTCATTAGCACTATGTACGGGTCCTATAAATTCAAGATCCAAGACAATTTCTCGATAAGTTATCTTCCAAAACGGAATAATCCCAGTTTAATAGAAGGAAATAACAAGGTTAAATTTCCGAGATTAGTTGTTTTATAACACGGGAAGATGCGACAGTGCCTCGGCTGATGAACTGTTGGAGTGATACGGTAAAAGTACAACACCCTCTGATATCTCGTTGGTAACGCTTAAAGTTTCCAGTGCTAAACACACCGCTATTCTTTAGAAGCTTTCACAATGGGTCTCCATGTCGACCTATAAAATGAAAAAACCTTATCTCGCAAACACACGCCACCAACACCAAAAACATCGTACTGGGTTCAAGAAAGGTTTCAATGCATACATTGAAAAAACAAAATCCGAATATAGTTTCGTTGCCACCTTACTAGTTTGACTCGTGAAAAGTACTGAGCACTTCAAATAAAGAATACCATTGACCTTTAACCTCGAAGACAATGCCATAGACAACATGGACTATGGTACCATGTCAATAGAGGGCGTTTGTGTATTATTATATTATTTGTTTCTTCTTGGGGGAGGGGCATCGTAGGAAACAAAGAAAACTTATGTCGTAAAACCGTTGATATGTAAACCGAAAGTAAACCAGAGTTTGACTGTATGATCATCAGATTTCTGCTGACAAAAAAACATTTAAATTTTAGGTGATGGTATTTTGATTAAAAACTGATGGTTGCAAGTCTCTGTTCAGCAACGCTGCTCCTGTTCCTGTTGCGTCAGAAAACAAATATGAATAATTATGAAAAAAACATTTAAACACGCGGACAACATGCGTAATAGTCAAAGACCAGCATGCACACTTTTTATGTCGCCGAAGACTGTAGATGTAATAACAAACATTTTGAAAGTTTAAGCTGAATCGGTCATTGGAGTTACGAGAAAATAGTGAGAAAATAGTGGTGGTCTCTTTAGATAAAAATCATCAATTCCTCTATCTTTTCTGCAAATACTTTCACGGTAAATGTACCACCAGTGTCTATCCGAAATGGTTCCTCCTGAACCTATCAGGGCTCAATTCCATGGCTCTGCTTACCGCCGAATGATGCGCTTGCAATCACCATTCTCTGCTTATACCGAGCACGCGCCGAATTTCTGCGCTAGCTGTGTAAGCGTAGAATGCCTAATAACGTGGACTCAAGCAAAAATGTCATGCTAACCCGTGAAATACGCTTGACGTAAGCGCGGAATTCCCTGCTTCCGTAAGCGCCGATTCTTTGCTTACGGTAAGCAGAGCCATGAAATTGGGCCCTGGATGTTTGAACGAAAACCAGGCTTTCTGCTTGTTCTCATCCCGTACACTCTCGCGTTGCTGAGGTGTAGGAACACAGAACCATGCCAACGGCATTTAATAAAGTGAATTGAATTGAATTTTTTCAATGACTACTGCATCCCTTTTGAACTCCTTGCCAGCTATAGACTGTTATCAATTCCGATATTCAGCACCCCGAGTTATTTTTATTGTTCAGATAGTTTCTTCTTGTAGCACACCAAGAGTGGCTTTGAGACTTGTTTGGGGCGATTTGAAATTGCATAAACAAAATAATGAATTGAATTGTTAGATCGAATCTGCTAATTCTCCAGAAATAGTCCGAAGTATTGATGGGAAATTGGGCTCCACTCCCAACTGTTTTAACAGCATTGAAAAACACATTGTTATCAAACAACAATGAAAGAAATCCGCACGTTTGAGGACCCCCTAATTACCGGTAATTTATAACAATTAGATGCCCTTGAAGTCGGCTACAATCACATTGTTCTCAAACAGTTAACACCAATTGACACCGATAACTATTTATTGGGTACTTGAGGGTTACATCGCTGCATTTCCCGTTTATTAGGAAGAGCGAGCCCTTGGTAGTTGTTGACTGTAGCAATTGAACTCGATCGTGTGTATACAGCAATTTATTTCGATATATTTTTAATGAAGCGCTTTTTGACTGCGCTCGTGAAGGAGGGCCGGTTGTTGGTCGTCACTGCTTGAGCCACCGATGGTTTGTTTCCCATCCCCCGTGGCCGAGCTGCTGTGTGCTTCCCATCAACCGCGCTCAGATCGGCCACGCAAATCGTGCGAATTGTGTACTTGAACCGTGTGCTTGAACCTACCGGTGGGTAGTAAGTTAAAAAAGACAAGAGCGGTTGTGAATTTTTTTATATATTTTTTTTCAAATCAGAAAGTTACTTTCATTGCGACTTACATTCTCAGCAATCTGTGTTTGCAACTTCCATTCTTGACAAAAATATATAAACAAATAATAACAAAATTAATTAGTAATTTCAAAATAAAGGAATTAAGAAACAGCTTATTCACAAAAATACAAGTAAAGTTGAACTTTTTCATGGGTAAATTTTCTTCAAAGAGACTGTATTAGTTACTGAAACAGCTTGACATATTTACGTTGGTCTTGCAAGAGAGCAACATATACGGAATCGTGTTTTTTATTTTATTTTTTAAAACTTTTTTATTGATTAGGTAGAGTCATTGATTGGTTTTTGTCAATGTTGTCAATAAAATTGTCAATAAAAATACATTAAATCACATGTGAAAGTTTCAGCTGAGTAATAGTCTACTTGAGAAAACATCAAAACAAAAACTGTAACGGTATCGGTAGTTTCATCAAGAACGTCGAATCCGTCCACGTTAAGCGAGGTGACGGGTACCAACTGCATCTCTGGCCGCAGCATTCACAAACAAACACAATGGAATTTTGAATCTCCAAAGTCGCTTTGAGGCGATCTTTGTGGATATTTAATTGTTTCGACATAATCTGACAAATCTGTAATCAACGGGGGGCATTTCAGACGAAATAATGTCGCAGGATACTTGCTACTAAGTATACCATCTTTATAACTAGGCTTTTGGATAGAAGTTACACGCATTTTTGGGGGGGTCAACACCAACATGTTACCCTACCTTTAGCATACTTTTTTTCTAAAAAAACGATCAGTTGTTATTTTTTAGCGAAACCCTGTAATTTTACATGATGTTTATTGCCACGTAGATTTTGTATTTGGATGAATTTGTATAACCTTTGAAGTGTGTCTATCGCAGAAAACAACTTTATCTCATTGCAAAGTCCTGTACTGTTCTAAACGAAAATGTCACTTTTCATATTTTGATAATCTTATCTTTTCCTCCCGTGTCGTTCGCGGTGTGAAACCATCCACATGGCTGCGTCTTCACGTCATTAACGTTGAGAAATAGTTTCCCATTTTACGCAATGTATTTTTTTTTTGCATTTTAAGCTTTAAAACAAAAGGCTGGGTTTTGTATATATAAAAAAATTCTGGACTGTAGACTTGGCCAGGTTTTATCAGATCGCGTCCAGCTGTGGGAATTATATCGTAGAAAGTAACTGGTCTCAGTAGCATGCAGAGTCTCTAGGATGAAAATCGACAGCAGTTCTAAGATAACCATCGTTATTCATTAAAAGCAAACACAAACGATACGTTAATTGTCAAAAATTTTATCATTTTATCTATCTCTCTATATAATGGTTGAAATCCACTTCCAAGAGTATATACTCGCCCCGTTCCATTCCTATACACGGCGCATCTTTATCACGGAAGGCCCTGTCCAAAATTGTGCATGTTTTTTCACTATTTTCTCCTGACTCGCGCAACGGTTTCAGTCCAAAATTTCACAGGTTTATTATGGTATTTCATGCATATAATTGATCCCACAAAACATCAACACTGTCTGTGACTATTTCAGTGTAAGCTCTACCAATCCTGTAAGAGTACCTTTAAATAATGGAATAAAAGGGTAGCGACGAGTTCTTAAACGGCCGTTTAAAACCGGCAGGGTCGTGGCCGTGCGATAAAGGCCCGAGCCGAAGGCGAGGGCCTTCCCGAGCCGAAGGCGAGGGCCTTTATCGCACGGCCACGACCCTGCAAGGTTTTAAACGGCCGTTTAAGAACGAGTCGCTACCCTTTTATTCCCATTCATAAATGCCCTTTTGGTTAAAAGGCGTAATAAAGTAGGAAACTCTGTAAAAACTTATCTGTTTTCCGACGTCCTTGAGCTCTGTACGTGAGACAGTTTTCGGATATGCATTGTGCGCGTAGTAACGCACCCTCGTGTCCATGGACTAAAATGGCGCGGCGAGATCGATCTCCCCTGAGAATGGGGTTGTGGGCTAACCCGCACAAATGCTATCCGAAAACAACCGGTCTTAAACAGCTCCAGCTATGTCTTTATCAGCCGTTTAAACACCCCCACGTGACGTGCTCTCCACCAATAGGAATAGCGAAACTGTCTGGGGTCTTTATGAATGTCGCATCAAACTATTAAGATGAATAAATACTGAACGTATCGCCTGGCCAGCACCAGTCCGTAGGGCTGCGATCATCATATTTTTTTATAATGCTTCCACACGATTAAAACTACTTTGCCATTATCGAATACAATAACTAAACACTGGTGCTCATCTTTGTGACTTTGCGCTGCTCAGCCTTACATTTTGAGCATTTCGTTATTTTGTCCTTGATTTTTTTTTCTTTTCCGGAAGCCCTATCAAATTTGCACTCCAAACTTTAGACTTGATTAAAGTGCTGTATGCAGCCATACGAAATTTCACCCTTATTATGTCATTAACATGCAGTCAGCACGCCACTAAAATGGTCACCATGACGTATCACCTCCTTATGGGGGATGAGATGAGCGAATTAACAAAGAGGAACAAAAGAACACATCGGTCATGAGGCGGTAATTGTGACGTCTGGATCGTAAGAGCTACGGTTGGGGATGGGAATAGGATAGATTATGACGAGTCACGCCTTGAAATGATTGCGATCAATACGTCTTAATAGACCTACATTTTAAAGTGTATTACGCTTGTCACAACGTCTAACCAAGATAAGAATTGTCTTTCCCATTTATGTAGAAACTATTTTTCAAAGTATTTATATATTTTTTGTTATGTGTATTTTGGGGTCAGTTTATTCAACACAAGAAAGTGCATCAACGTTAACAGGAATGCCCATTTTATAGTTTCGCCATATGAACGGTATTGTATTTAGAAGAAGAAGAAATTTGTGGGCGAAAGAGTACTATGTATAATTTTGCATGGATGAACAAAACCGGTAAACGCTTGCACCAACGTAAACCATGTCCGAACTCATTGTCTTTTTACAGGCAGTGGTAGAAGTTGAGAGACACGACTTGATAAGTCGAGATGGGTACGAAGTTGAACGTCTGTGATCTGCTCTACCCACGAAATACTTCAAATTATGGGGATGTTAACCCAACTTGATCTGGTGTCATTACCTTTAACTTCATATATTTTTTTCCCATATACTGCATCCAAAGTGTTATTTTTCTTTGAAAAGCCATATTCGCACCGAATTATAAGTCGCAATCATACAGTTATAATTTACATTTGAAAAGTGAGGATTTTGTGGGAGTGGGAACAGGTTATGGTGTGTTCTTCCGGTTACAACACCGCCAAAATGATGCTAATATACCGCTGACCATCATACCATCGACATTGATCGGCCGAGGCCGGAGTATTGGCGAGAAAGCCTCGTCGTTCATAAGGAAAGGCAGACCTGTCTTTTTCAAATGAAGGTTTCACTTTATAAGTCCGGGTGTTCACTATATAAGTCCGGGTGTATATGCTTTCCCTGGTTTCCTCCTACTTCCGTGTGTGGGTGTCCACAAGACGAATATGGACACCAGTTATTCTGTGTGACGGTATTAATGTGTCAATCTGGAGTCTCTAGTCTTATAGATCAACCTCCGTAGATACATAGAGAAAAGATCCGAGCTCACGCCACACATCCTTCCCCCTCCCTGGGTCTTCTTTCTCGTCCTTTTCAATAATAGCCCTGGGCCCCGACCTCCTTCTTCGTTTACTTCACACCGGAAAGAGGGCATTCTTGATGGTTCTAAGACGCATCCGAGTTTGTCTGCGGACATCTGTCATAACACTCCAGCGCATTATATAAACCATGCAACTGTTTGTATTACAAGACTACTATATATATTCCTGTCGTTGGTTCAGGTTTGTGTTGTTTGTTTCTTTGTCTTCAGTGGATGAAGTTGGATGGGTTCTGTGAATTTTAAAGAGCAAAGTAAGAAGTTAGAAGAGGAGAGTTTAGATGACGCTGGAGGCATTTATTGAGATGGATGGATTTTGTTTGTTTTCTACGCGTCATTCAAATTAACACAGATGTCTGGTATTTTGGTTCATCGGGTTTTTTGTGTAGGCTGTCAATCTATGTTATTTCAAGTTGCCTATATTTTGTTTGTTAGTACTTCAAACAGACGTGAGGGTTTTGTCTCAATGGAGGCTGGTTTTGTGCCATTGTGTGAATGAAAACAGATGTTGGTTTTTATACCTTTTAATGGAACTATGATCTCCACTTCGTAAATAGGACCGACCAAAGAACCCAACCTAACACTGACAGTTTGGTCCTACTCATGAAAATTTCCAAATAATACATAGCCAAAACATTAGTTTAAAGGCACTGAACATGTTGGTAATTGTCAAAGACCAGTATTCTCACTTGGTGTATCCCAACATATGCATAAAATAACAAACCTGTGAAAATTTGGGCTGAATCGGTCATCGAAGTTGCAAGAAAATAAAGAAAGAAAAAACACCCTTGTTGCACAATTTTGTGTGCTTTCAGATGCTAATAAAAGGCTTCATGCATGAAGTCTTTTATTATTTTAGTGAGAAATTACCTCTTTCTCAAAAACTACGTTACTTCAGAGGGAGTGGTTTCTCACAATGTGTTATACTATCAACAGCTCTCCGTTGCTCGTTACCAAGTAAGTTTTGATGCTAATATATATTTTGAGTAATTACCAAACGTGTACAGTGTCTTTAAAGAAGTAGGCCCAACGATAAATGCATTTTTTTTTAACTACAAGGCAGAACATTCAATAAGTTATGAAATAAATATATTTGGAGGAATGTTTTTATAGTAGAATATAATTATTCACACAAATATGTCTTCAAGACTATGAAGAAACTAATCAGTTTGTCCTTACAATAGTGTCAAATTCTAATAGCTCTTCTTCTTGTTATTATTATTTTTCCCCCTTCTACAGAAAATGATATGTGGACCCAGGACTTTGGAAGTAAGTATCAGAGGAACCAACCCAAAAAAAATATGTTAATTTATTTATTTTTTTAATTTATTATTCCAACATTTTCATCGTTTACATTTTATGAAGGGGAAAAATTAAGGATTTAGAAACCTGCCCGAGGGAATGTTACAGAGACACTTGTGTGTCCAGTTAATGTATAGTCTCAACCAAAATAAAGCCCCAACAATTTGAAACCTGCCAAATTTGTTTTACAGAAGTGTTCATTAGAGGCAAAGTATACATAGGCCTACCTTTGGTTTTTGGAACTGTTCGATTGTTTTAATCCTATGTAAATGTAGATTATACAATAAAACTAAGCTGTGAAAATCTCAAAATGCTTTATACTATCGAAAGCTGCTGTACTTCTAACCAAGTATGAAGTTTTTCATTGCCATTAATTTTTTGTGTTGGCTTCTTTCTTGTGTTTTCGTTCCTAGTCGGTAGAGAATGCGTAAACTGTGGTGCGATCTCAACTCCGCTGTGGAGACGCGACGGGACCGGGCACTACCTGTGCAACGCATGCGGGCTGTACCACAAAATGAACGGCATGAGTAGGCCTCTCATTAAGCCTCAACGCCGCCTGGTAAGTCAAGCGTTTCAACCTCGTCTCTTTCGGCCCACCGAGGGTTGCTCTCGTGCAGCGGCGTAGAGGAGAAGTTTTACCCTGTTAACTTCCCTTGTTGTTCTCTGTATGTTTTAATTGGTTATCTCAAAAGGAATTCAATAGATTGTGCAAATAGGCAATCATTTTTTATCAAGTTGGACGGGACTTGAAAAAATTTAGTACAGTGTGTATTTGTTATAAATTATCACAACGTTTTTTGTTTTAATAATTAAATCAGTAAAAGAAATACTTTTAAAAGTTTGGGCAAATCTTGATATTTAAAGCTGTTGCTTACGTACTTTAATCAATTTGCACTCTAAAAACGTGAGGGTCGGAATTGATCTGGCCGCGGACCCCCGTTGGGCCAGACCCATTTCTTGGTTTAGAATGACCAAGAATCTGTGTCAAAATGACCTAGAAATGGGTCAAAATAATGCAGATTCTGAGATAAATTCCCATTTTGTTTTCCGGGTATAAGCCTAAACCAGGTATGAGTCATGCTACTTGGGGACCGGGAATCTGGGTAAATTCTGACCCGGGAGTCTTTTGAATGTAGACTTCAAGAGATGCTTACTTTACACAGTATACAAAATTAACAACTGCCCTATGGTTCGTTAAAGGGTGTGTACAAAAATGTTCTCAGAATTGCACATTACTTACATGATATAAAGATGGTCACGGAGGAAAACTTCCCTTGAAATAGTTTTGCTTGAAATGCTATTGCTATAGTTTTTAGGAAATAAGTCGTCTTTATCACTGGTGATAAACTCCAACTTTTGAAAACAGTGAAAACATATAATGGGGGTTTTCACTCTTTTCACATGACTCGCGAAGACCGATTTGATTTAGCTTATTTCATGTAGGCCTATATGTTTGGTCTCATCAAGTAGGATACTGGTCTTTGACAATTACCAATGTTGTACGTTGTCACTTTTTGTTTCCTTTTTTGCGAAAGACTTTTTACACTCGCACGTGCACGGGAGACATCAAGCTTGACACGGGTATCAGTTCCCGGTTTTATCTCTCGAGTCATGAAAATCGAGTACTGGTTTTATCTCAACGCTTGCCCGGTGAATATTGAGTAACACATTGATAAGGATAAAAATGTCATCAATCAAATATTTAAAAAAAAGCAAAAAAGAAAGAAAGTAAAAAAAAAAAAAAGGAGTGGGTGAAAAAAAGGGACAAGGACGAGGGCACTCACAAGTTATTCCGGCGTTTTTGATGAAAGTGATCGATGATGAACGCCTGCCGCCTCCAAGAACAGTTGAATCAAAATGTGTATAAAAGAATAATTAAGAGGGAAAACAATGCTACAAAGAAAAACAAATTGTTTTAGGTCTGTCGTTATGATATTCCATTGCACGTATTTGCAAAAAGTGATCCATTAATTAACTACAACGTCATTAGTTAATGCCGGGGGGGGGGACAAGAACATGCCGCGAAATTTCCAGGGATACGTGTAATTACTGGTTGTCGAGTTAGGGTTCGAGGTGGCAGTATTTGAATAAAGTTAGAGAGTTTTTGTTGTTTTTTATTTGTTTTGGCAAAATTAGTGACGACTTGGTAATGAGGGGGCGTTGTTGAAATGAAAGACGAGTTGATAATGAGTAACGAGTTTGTAATAAATGACGAGTTAGTAATTAAGTGACGAGTTTGCAACGTCTGTCAGACAAGGAGTCAAGACAGGCCGATTCGTAAGAATAAGACCATTAATTTATGGTTAAGTTAACTCCTTTTGATTCTAAACAACTTGGGGTCGAACAAAGACAACTTTGATTTTGTGAAATCCATTTCCTACGGATCCATTTTTCGTAGCTGGTTGTACAAAACCCATTGGAACGGGTATTTTTGAGCATAGAGCAATGATTTTTCAGACAGGTTGGTAGCATGCGTTGTTAAACTTGCCAATACAAAACTCGAACAGGTCATGCGCACATCTTTCGAGAGCGGTTGGTTTTACGCAGAAAGTCTGCTGCCATCAAGCGTCGCCACATTTATATTTTTTTAACGAACTGAACGAGCCATGTTTTGATTATGAATTTATAATAGGACGAAATGGGCGACCTTTGCGACAAGGGACCAGATATAATGGAGGGACTGGAACAATCTCTACTACGATACAAAGACAGACGCTGGAAACCAAACACGGTAAGGCCAGGAATGAAGAATATAATCTCAGTGCTCAATGCGCGAAAAGGCGTGGTCTCGCTTTACTTTCATTTCATTTCGTATTTATTTTGACTAATAAAGGTACATATTTGTCAAAATCTTGTTACAGTTTTGAGTACCCTCGTGAAGAAAATTCAACTAAAAACAAAACAATCCATGAAGTATGCAAATGTAATTTAAAGAACAAACTAAACAAAGTGTAACATTGAAGCATGCAGTGTAATTGTTTTTAAAAAGTTAAACAACAGTTTAATATGCATGATTGTAAATTAAAACACAAGGTAATTGTTACGAAACGAGCGAACTTTGACACCGCATGAGTGCCGAGATTATTCCGAGCTCTGAGATGCAATTCTGACATTTGTTGGCCTTGCTGGATTTGACCTTTATTTGTATGATAACATGTAACAGAAAATGGGTAACTGACGCGCACATCCATCCAGGAATTGTATTTGTAAAACAAAATGAGAGGGGAATACAAAGGTTTATTTTTTAAATTGGCGGGATTTCAAATAGACCTTCAAAGTTGTTGAAGTTCTGGAGTAGTTAGGTGAGTGTCGTTAGCGTGTCGTTGGCGTAGCGAGTAATCAGTCACAGGGTTCAGTGATCGCGGCCATTTTGATATGCAGGTCTCTGAATGTGCGGTTTTGTAACACAGTTTAAAACCGCAGACGGTTTGAATTATACTTGTGTAACAATCACAATATAGTTGTTCAAATTGCGACTATTAAACAGAAACCAATAATTGATGGAGCATCGTTTTGTGTTCTCTATTTGCTCGCTGTTCACAGCAGTCAGGATCCAGACGAGAAGGAATAATTTGTGCAAACTGTCACACCAGCACTACAACACTGTGGCGGAGGAATAAAGACGGTGAACCGGTTTGCAACGCATGCGGACTCTACTATAAACTACATAGTGTAAGTATATATTAATCATTGTTGGTGCTTGAAGGTATATGGTCATAGATGGGCTTTTCTCATGCTGATTTATGTCAGGTTGGCGTAGTGGTATCTTGCCTTGCCCTCCATCTCTTGGACCCCGGTTCAAATCCTGCCGGGGGCACTATGTGGATTGGGTTTTCAGTCCCTACCTGATTGTGTGGGTTTTCACTGGAATAATTCTCAAGGGTTTTCATCCCACATCTAAAACTGAAACTTCCTTCGTTGCCTTCTTTCCATTGGGTTCTTGGCTAGTACAGTGATTAGTTCGCTTTTCTGAGAGTCTTTGGCTTTCACAACCAGAATTAATAAATGAAATGAAAGAGAGATACAATACAAATCACATGTGAACGCTTCAGCTGAATACCGTATCCACTTGCTGAGAAAACAACTGTATTTTCTCAAGAACGTCGAATCCATTCACGTTTAGCGAGGTGACAGCGGGTACCAACCAAATCTCTGGCCGCATCATTCGCGAACAGACACCAACCCTATAAGAAATCTGAGCAACGATTCACGCATGAATCGTTTCTCAGATTCAATTTGTTTTGGGTGAAAAAATGTCCAAACCATATTTACTTCGAAGTGAATCCTTTCTCGAAATAGTTTATCACCATCAACAACTGCAGTGCTTCTCAACAAGTAAGTTTGCATGTTAATTCATTTATTCTTTGAGTATTTACCAATCTATGACCCGACCTTTAAAGACCTGTTGTGTCAAAAGTATTTATAACACTCCCCCCAAGGAAATTTATATTATGAAAACATGAATGAGTTTTAAGTTGTCTTCTTTGATATTGCTGGGAACAAGTTGAACATGAACACTGCGTTGTCTGGCACGGCCCTTGCTACAAACACTACATTGAACAGTACGCTGATCACCTTACAGAAAAAATACCATAAAGTGAC
The DNA here is from genome assembly GCA_037783415.1 of Leptasterias polaris. Lineage (NCBI taxonomy): Eukaryota > Metazoa > Echinodermata > Asteroidea > Forcipulatida > Asteriidae > Leptasterias > Leptasterias polaris. Next base: position 1,005,275 of record JAZGTN010000082.1, on the reverse strand, counting down.
GTGTTGTGAACAAACGGGAGCCATTTAAGCAGTGATTGAGATGTCTGCCAGTGAGCCGTGGCCCATTGGGAACATACCTAACGATTACCTTCAATAAACACAAGACAACCCCAGACGACCCCTTCGGAATGACCCTATTGCTACCAGTGGGGGCGGTCTTTCCATCCCAAGGGCAAATGGCATCAATCAACGTGCTAAGTGCAGCTTGTGACAGTGCCTTGTATTATTTGCACTTGAGAGCAACAATTTACTTGCATTATTGTTATGTCCCATCGAGTCTAATTATGTGGTTACACAAATCGGAGCTAAAAGCACTCATGTTTGGCATGAAATATATAGTCCTCTTAAATCACAATCCTGGAAGGCTGGCATAAATCTGTCGCAGAGTTTAGGCCGTAAGTGGTCAGCATCGAAGTACAATTTTGATTTCCATGTTGTTTGAAAGTTCGGGTCTTATTAAACACGAGTATAATCATTAATGACCCGTTTATATGTCCATATGTCTTAGTTGCAACATTAATCTGGATGGTGTTTTGCTTTGAATGTTAGTTGAGTGACCTGTCAATAATATTAAAGACCTGATGGCCCCCCCCCCCCCAAATAAAACAAACAAAACAAAACACGCATACAATATTTTGTTTACATCCCTGTGGAGACATCTTTGTTCTTTCCTTCCAACATTCTCCCATTATAATCTGTACACAAAATTCCTCGTGAAGCACCAGAGTCTTTGGAATCCTCTATGGAGACCTTTTTAATTCCCCGCTTTTGTTTTGTCCTCGGTAGGTCTACCCGTAGCAAATAATACTGAACAAAAATATGATTTTTCGCACTGTAAAAAACACTTTGTAAACGTGTGTTTTGTCCCTACATTGTGTTGACCTCTTTGTTGTCAGGTCCACACAATTTCCTCAAAACCCTAACACATTTCCACAGTACTTCAAACACCCGGAATCCGAATGGGCAGTATATTTTCTCGTATGCTTAAAACTCTAATAGATACTAGTTGTTTTGATAAAATGTGCGCTTTGAGAGCCCACTTCAAAAGCACAATCAAAGGCCACCTTTCCCATGCTTCCCTGGCCGGACTCTGACCGGAACTGAAAACAGTAACGCCATACAGTCAGCATCATTGTCAAGCATGCCTTCAAAGTTCTTGAAACCATTTCCGCCCCACATAGTGTGGGGATCAGCGAGGCGCCCTGCTATCGCGGCGCGAGGATGGACCTGGCTTGGCGTGTTGGCTGCGTTGGGATCAAACCGAGATCAATGGCTTTATATCGCCGGTCCCATGCTGAGATCACCGTAAAGCTCACTAGAAAGTAACACTAATCTTGGCGAGCTTTGAGGAGTAGCAGTATAGTCACTGTGATTGTATTTCCTGCGAGTATTTGTGTTTGGAGATGACATGTACCACCTAGGTTGGATTTTTGGCAGCCATTGTTAAGCTTGTGGATTTGTGTGACAAGATCGTGTGGGTGATTCAAGTTATGTAAACATCATTGAAGACTTTATGTGTGGCCAAAGAAAACTCCAGGAGAAGTACCGTCGCATAGAATTATAATTCTATCAATTTTACTCCAATCATAGGTGAACCGCCCTCTAGCGATGAAGAAGGATGGTATTCAGACTCGCAAGCGCAAACCAAAGGGCTCGTCCAAGCAGCAGATGAATGGGCAACAGTCGGCCTCAACGAAGTCTCCTAAAGATGGTCACTCAGCACTGCCACCAACGTCCATGCACAGCCCATCCATAAAGGTACCCCATTTTTCCTGATTCAAATACATTTCCTCTCACTCGCAGATTGTTGTCAGATTGCCCGGAAAGTAGAAAGATTTAGTCAGAAAGATGTTTTTGTTTAATCGCCAGGAAAAAACAAACAAATAAATTGTTGATTTCGCCAATAAAAAAGTGGTTACCAGTGTTGCTTGACATGTTGTCCTCCTGTCCGAATTGCCTGCATGGATTGTCTAGGAAGTTGTGTCTCCTGCTGAGAGAGTTTTTCCTCTAAGCATACGAGTAGGGGGACACGTATAAACGCTACTCTGTCCGGTTTGGCAGGAGATGCTGTCCTCCCCGGAGATTCCTCCCCCCCCCCCCCCCCCCCCCATATGGCGAATTGAGTAGAAATGTCGTCTGCTAGCGTCCTCCTTTGTATCGACTTCCTTCAGCCCTATATTTACCGTACGGTGGACGCACTAACACCGGGGACAAACTCCCCTACGACATCGGTTGAGAACTTTTGTGATTGGGGGGGGGGGATTTATTTCGTAACACATCGGAATAGTTTGTCGGTGAAAAGTTAGTCAGAATTTCGAGAGTACAGTCGACCCTCGACATAAAGAGCACAATTATAAAGAGGTTCTGCTAATAAGGAGTATATTCGGAAGTTCTGAATCTTATATCTGCTTTCTGTTTCTTGGTTTTGCTGTCCTGTTAAAACAACGTTCCTGTTATAAAGAGTTAATGTGGCTAGTCCAAGCGAGAGTTGGCTGTATATTGCTAAAGCCAGTCAGTTTTAAAAGAAAATAATAATCAAAACTGTTATGAAAGGATATTATGTTTATTGAAAACTAGTCATCAAGGTTGATTTGCTTACCCAATTTTCCAATCCCTAATTAGTAGCCTTTCACTGAAGACTGAATTATTTATTTGAATCACTTTTTTCCAACCCTCAGATGGAACCACATTTCAACTACGGGATGCCCACCTCTTTACCCAATCACATCTCACTCTCGAGTCTCCCCAACGCCCCGTCTCGCCTCTCCGCCTCTTCCCAAAACCCACACCACCTCGACCACATTCAGCATCACATCAACACCGGCCACACCAGTCGTTTGCTTTCCAACGGGAGCTCTGCGGGCCACAGCCCCCTGCATCTGGTCAGCCCTGGGTCGGATCACAGCAGTCACAGCGGCATCCATTCAGGTAGTAATGTGGTTGCAGTCGCAGCAGCGCATACACTCTTCGCCGGGGTGAATCCATCCCCTCCTACCGCCGTGGCGGTGTCATTAGACAACACTGGCATTACAGCAGCCGTGTCCTCTGACTAGGCCATAGCTGGTATGAGAAGCAATTTTAAAACTTTAGAGTGAGAGAGAATTACCCCAGGAGTTCCACAAATGCAGGAAGGTTCCACTAGTTCCTGGCACCCCAGTAAGATAAACATGTTTGCTTGAAAGGGGGGAGGGGTTTGGGAAACCAATGTCCTTTGTTCCAAGGTCTGGCTTGAATAATGCGTATTGTCTCCTTATTCACGTTTATGTAGCATCTCTCTTCAAAAGCCTAAACATTACACTTTAATGATCAACTTAGATTTTGATCTTTAAGTGTGATATAATATCTTTGATTGAATGACAACTGTATCTTCTTCAAAATGGAATATTTCCTGCGCTGACTTTATTGTTTCATGATGTTTTGTAAATAGAAGCTGTTTTTACGTCATCGAGTAAAACTGGAGAAGAAATTTGTCAAATATCGGTAGAAAAGTAACTCAGCTATGTAAATGGGATACTTCTTGGGGCAGCAGACTTAACAGGTAAACCCATTGTTCTTGGGGATGCTCGGAACTACGTGAACAGTGAAAGTTCACCTGGTGAGTCTGCTGCCACCTAGAGTTCCAAAGTTTCAATTTTGTTATTGATCGAACACAATAACATTACCAATCATTGTCGTGTGAGATTTTAAGAGTTAAAACTATGATGAAACAATGGTAACGCGCCGCTGCATATTGTGCGCCAATGGGTTACCTTCTTTTGAACTCTAGCCGAGGTCACCCTACTCAAATGACGTCATCCTACTCAAATGACGTCATATGCACAAGGTCTACTAATAGAGATTCATGTTGTAAGTAATTATATAATCTCTATCAAAATACGATATTAAAAAAACAAAAAACAACTATCATTACAAATAACAACATGTATAGGGGTATGCATTTTCTTTTTACATTATGCATCCTGTACTGCATGTGTACTTCATTACAGTGAACAAATACGTGTGAATCATAACCAAGCTTCGGTACTTCATTTTGAACACGTCACTAAATTAAAACAAGTCTAAGTTGAAATTAACCACCGATATTGCTAATATTTATAATTGGTAAGTTGTACATACAAAGTTTGTTGTCCATGGTGGTGTGTCTTTTTGAATTGCTTTTGAAATGATGTGATTAAGTTATTTAATGTGAAGTACTGATGAGCAGCTGAAGTGCAGACAACCTGTCCTGTAGATTTCAGGTTGCTATGATTGTTTTGATGTTTTAACCGATCGTTGCCCGTTATCCTCTCGTGCACCAGTGCCTTCGTGATTGGTTATTAAGAGAAGGCGCCATCATACAGCTAGTCGACCAAAATAACCTAAACAGTTTCTATAACTAAAAATTGTATTATTCTAAGACTTAAAAAAAAATGCCAAAGACTTAATAAAAAGATGTTTCTTTTGTATATATATAAATTATCATTGATATTGTGGTAAAATTCCAAAATGTTTTAATGCAGTTATCAATCTGTCATTTTTGTAGAATAATGTTAATTGCCAACTCACCCCAAAAAGCCACCAGTGCCACAAACCACATGGCGAAATGCTAGGAACCAAACATCTACCGGCGTGTAAATCCATTTTCTCTAAAATCGATGCGCCAGCTAGAATTACGTACAATGGACACAATATAGCCCGTCCTATTGGGCGTGGCGTTTGAGAGTTAAGTTTGAGTTGATCTTAATGTTTGTTATAGAAAGGGAATCTATTCTCTTCCCTATACGTTGAATTGTGTACAAAATTCATCGGCTAGCGCCCTCCTTTGACTCGACTTCCGTCAGCCCAAGTTAATTAACTGTTAGACTGGTCCCCTGTCTTTGTTCAGGCTATTTAATTGTAAGGGGAACACACACACCGGGGGACTAGATCCTCCATATCACCCGGATCTACTCTCCCGACAAGTGTAGACTACGAAGTCGGTCCGCCCACCATTTTTGTTCCAAGTCACTGGATGTTTGATTCCTCTCGGACCGCGTTTCTCAGGCCCATGGACTTGATTTCGTCGGCTTAAGATGCATTTGTGTGTGAGTCACTGAATGCCGTTTTCTGTTCTAAATGAGGCACATGTTTCTCGTAACAACACTTAAGTAATTAAGTGTAATTGTGAAAATTATTTAACAATAATACGTTGTTTTCACTGTTAGGCTATTGCTATGGATCTCCAAAAACTTAGCTTGGATGTTAATGAGATTGAAGCCGGCATGTGCCTTGATATTAGTGATGTACCAAAAACCTTAATTGCTATGTATAATTGCCTAAAATTGCTAATAACTCTTTGGATTTCAAATGTACCTGATGGATGTCTTTGATATCCCCTTTAGCGACTAATCTTGCCGATTATCCAGTAGAGATGAATGGTGTAATTCTAGCTCGATCATTACGATCCGTTGACAGATTATAGATACTTTCTACTAACTGTGCCTTTACAATTTCAAATCACTGCATCAAACCGAGAATTGATTTTTTTACAGGAATCGGTGACGTGTTGAGTAGATATGCTTAATACACATCGGTGTAAGGTCAAAAACCAAATAGAATTCTTTATCCCCATTGCTAAATTCACATCTACTTAAAATCATTGCGATACCCGCTGCTAAAAATGTAGAATTCAAACTGCCTCTAGCCACCAGGCTAGCTTGATGGTCTAGTGGTAAGACATCTGCTCTAAAATGGCAAATACCGTGGGTTCGAATGAGCCTCTGTTTTTTCCCCAAGCTCGGGAAAGTACCGAGTATCAGTGCTTAATAAACATCAGTGTTAGGGCAAAAATATATATATATATTACAATAATATAAATGGATGTTTATATTGCATTGTTTATATTGCATTATAGTCTACCTATGATGGAAACACGAGGTGCAAAAAACACTAAGATACGAACATCTCAAGACAAGCGTAAAATTATTGCAGTATATAATTAAAACATGTAGACTTTTAACTTTTATTGTGCAATGATTGTTATTAATATTTGCGATGATAATTAAAATGCTTAATTTAAATACAATACTTAACAGATTGGTGCTCATTGAACGTGGACGCCTTTTAATAATTAGCTTGCCACTTGCTATAATTTAGTAAATTATAAATTCAACCAATTATGGGGAGTCAACTATGCAAGAGTGAAGGTTTCTGTATGTCATGTTCTTGGGATATTAACATGCAAATTAGCGTTTCTGTTGTGCGCATGTCTTGTGTGACCGGCCATTATGACCGACATGAGCCATTGTGTCCGACAGGCGAATATATCATTGTGTTACCTTCCCTTATAAGTAAAATCTTGGTAAAATAACTGATAAAGTCATCATTTATTTTTAGACATCAGATATACTTGATACATTTTCTTGTCGGAGATTAATCTTGTCACTTTTTAACGTAATGATAGTCACTCTCTTTAAATACAACGTACTCAAAACTTTTCAGTTTTTAACCTACATGTAGGCTTTATGTTGGTTTTTTTCCTTTATCTTCAAAATTCGTGTTACTTAACTTCATTATGTATATCTACAAAACGCCCAATAACGACTATTTTAATATGCATTTTTGAAAGCTGAAAATAATGGTGCAGTAAATTATGTTCGTATAATGTAAAACAATCAATAGGTATACTTTATTTACAACAAATTTACTATAGCATTGCTTAATTCAAAAGTGAATAATTATAGCCAGTAATACTTGAACCTTTGAATATTAAATGTGTGTTTTTTTCTTCAAAACAATGTGTGTACTCGGTAGACAGAATACCAGCGAATGTGATGGTATCAGTGCCAGGCCCAATTAAGGCGCTTGTGAAATCATCAATTTAAAACACACACTGTTCCTGATTGAACACATGCAGTTATGATAAAACTACATGAAGATCGGTGGAGGGCAAACAAACAACTGAACGAGTTTTCTATACGTATGAACAAAATTATTGTGTTTTTGTGACATTATTGTGTTTGTTTGTTTTTTTCCTTTTCATTTCACGTATTGTGTCGATAATACGATAAAACAGGTGACCGCTTTACTTGTTTTTCTCATAAGCTAACATGTTTTTTCGTATAGTATAGCCTATTTCAAGATGCCGTTCGAGGAAATATTTTTCTTCAGAACAATGACATCTTTTTGAATGGATGTAGGTCTACTGTTCTCAAAGCATTGTTTTACGAAGCCTTTAGAATTTATCCGTTCAATCAACGGGAATTTTACCTTACTTTAAAATGGTCAAAATGATATAGTACTGATGTAAATACGCATACCGAAGGATACAATTCACATTTTATACGTTCACAGCTATTGATCTAGAATCATGCCTGTATTATATTAAACATTGTATTTGATTTTTAAAAGTAAAATATATAGTCCTTATCTTGGGGAAGTTTTACCAGATATCTGATGCGGTGCTCTGTTTTTATTGATACAAAAACATTTATTGGGTAAAACTGCACATGTTTGGTGTATTATTGATGATAATAAAAACATGCGATTTTCAACTGATTTGAATAAATCTTGTTTTGATGAGTGTGTCGTAAGAGGACTATGTGGTTTTATCAATTGCGGTGGTGTAACCACGGGAGCCCCCAAACCCAAACCCCTCTTGCCTCCCAAAATGAGAAAGCAAAAACACGCAAATGAATGGTTCGGCACAAATGTTGTCCTTGCCCCCCGCTTGCCCCCAAATGAATTGTCTGGTTACGCCACTGATGAACTATTACGTAAATCTGTATAGTGTTTAGTTATTTGATTCTCTAACAGTAGGCCTTATACATCAATACAGTGACCATGTTTTAATTTCTTTGCCAACTCTATTTTGCCATAATTATTAATTGACTTCAAGATTTTCTTGGTTTTATGTTTTTTTCTTTTTTAAAATTCGAATCAAAACACAACCATTCTTTGAACCCCAAGAGACCGCGGGTTGGAAGGGGCGGGGGGGGGGGGGGACGGGACACCATTTGCTCAATTTTTTGTTGTGTCTAACGGTCAAGCCGATTACTCAAATTGTTGTGAATTTCCGAAAATTGTGTATATTATGTAATATTTGTTCAAAAAACCTGAATGGGGAATTTGGAAGAACTGTTACCTTGGTACCTTCGTTTTCACGTTATACAATCCATGTAGCGAACACTAATAGGTATTTTCTGTATACCGTGCGATCACACTCATTTTTTACAACCTTGTTGAGCATCAAGTTGACATTGATAAATGCACCGTTTGAATTTAATATGGACGCCAACACTGGTGGCCTTGTTGAATATTTGTTGTCTATTTAATACAGACAACAATACTATTTTAATAATAGTGAAATTGGGTCACAGCAACACATTGTAATTTTATACATAATGTTGACCATGTTAGTTGGCCCCCTTCAGGCCAAGCATGGATACCAAATTACACATTCATCCCCCATCCAAGTGCCTCTTATTGGTGGCCACAATGGATTTTTGTTTCGCACCTCAAACTGTTTGACCTCGTCCCCAACCGTGACCACAACTTGTACATTTTTTAGTTGATCATGTCAATACAAGGTTGGCAATTTAAAACAAACCGGATAATGCATAAAATGTTCGTAGAATTTCCCAGTCCCCCACCCCCACCGGACCCCCCTCCAAGCAATTCAATGCAGCGCCCTCTACCGGCGACTAATACAAAAACTATGGCTTCGTTTTTGAAACGACCGGCTTTGGCTTCGGCCGGCTTGGGATCCAGTCTGAATAGATGGATTGCAATAGACGTCATTGGCCGCCATCTGTGATGAATTGTGCACGCGTGAAGAGCTATCATTGGCTGAGAGTCGTGCGTAGCGCGTACGCGCGTGCACTTTTCCATTGTTTTACATCAAAGATGGCGGTCAATGACGCGTTTCTTTTGTTGATAAACAAAGTGCGCCGGTTGGCATGGACGACCGAATGTTAGCAAAACATTTAATCGTGTTAATATTTAATAATAATAATATTTAAAATTTATATTGCGCCCCTTACATACAAAATGATCAAAGGCGCAGAACACATGTTAAAAAGCACATAATGGAAGAAAAGGACAAAGAAAAAAGACTGGTCACCAGGCCAGCGCCCAAACAAAAGTATGGGGATACGTCTGTCCCGCCAACAGAGAACTAATAGTACTTATTACATAGGCCTATCCCTGCTGGCATCGGTAATGTTTTGACCTTTTCAGGAGACAGACGCCTTTAACCCTATTTATGCTAAAAATCTAAACTAACTGACAAGGTGACCATAGAAGAAAGACACACTAAAAAGCGGCTTTAAAAAGATAGGTTTTTATATTACATTTAAAAGAGGTAAGTTTCTGTTCGCTACGTATATGAAACGGTAGCGCATTCCAAAGCTTAGGGGCTGCCACAGAAAAAGCCCTATCACCAAATGTAGTCAACATTTTACCAGAAGGATAATCCAAGAAAATACCATTATTCCCTGACCTAAGTTGATATGAAGATACCTTCCGGATGGAAACAAGATCCTGTAAATACTTTGGAGAAAGACCATGAAGAGCTTTAAAGGTCAACAAAAGGATTTTAAAATTAATCCTGTACGAAACAGGCAACCAATGTAATTGACGAATTATAGGTGTAATGTGTTCAAACCGGTGTGTGTTAGTAACAATTCTGGCTGCAGCGTTTTGAACCCTTTGTAGTTTAGCTATCTGTGACTTTGGCAGACCATACAAAAGGCCATTACAATAATCAAGACGACTAGTCACAAATGCATGAATTAGTTTTAAAAGAGAGTCTTGTGTTAGGAATTGACTAATGCGTTTGATGTTGTGAAGATGAAAAAAAGCTGCAGAGCAAGCTTTATTGATGTGGGTGTTCATTGTAAGTTCAGAATCAAACCATGACCCTAAATTACGAACACATGTTGTAGGAAAAACTTTAGCATCACCTATCATGATATTGGAAATATTAATTTTCTGCAACTGCTGCTTTGATCCGATGATCAAAAATTCACTCTTAGCATCATTAATTAGAAGCCGGTCATGCAACATCCATTGCCTGATGTCCCCAATGCAGTCTTCCATTATAGTTACAGCAGCTTGACAAAATTTATCGTCCGGTCTAAAAGATAAATACAGCTGAGTGTCATCCGCATAACAATGAACATCAGGCAGATGACGCTCAACGATGTCAAACAATTTAGAGGCATAGACAAGGAATAAAAATGGTCCTAAGCAGGATCCCTGAGGCACACCACAGTTGATGTTAAACTTTTCTGATAAGGTACCCTGAATAGAAACACGTTGACTTCTATCCAACAAATAAGATGAAAACCAATCAAGGGCCTTGCCAGTGACTCCAAATTTAGACTGCAGACGTTTCAATAAAATGGCGTGATCAACAGTATCGAACGCTGCACTCAGGTCTAAAAGGATAAGCAGAATAACATGTTGGGAATTCATCCTCATCAATAAATCATTTTTAACCTTTATAAGAGCCGTCTCTGTACTGTGATGCTTCCGATAAGATGATTGGAAAACCGGAAACATAGAATGTTTTGACATGTGACAATAAAGTTGGTCACAAACGGCCCTCTCAGTTAATTTAGAAATAAATTGTAAGTTACTGATTGGTCGGTAGTTTTCTAATTTCATATCGAGATTGGGTTTTTTAAGTAAAGGGCATATTAAAGCTTCTTTCCAGTCAGTAGGAAATGTACCAGATACTAATGATGAATTTATAATGTTGGTAAGTACTGGAAGCAAAACATCCAGGCACTCACCCACAAGGTTAGTAGGCATGGGATCCAGAGCGCATGATCCCTTAGAAGAATTGACAACAAGCTGTTTTACCTGTGACTCGGTTAATGGTATAAAACTATCAAACAGGATTTTACTGGACATTGTTTCAGATGTAAAAGATAACGTTCTGTCAACAGAGGTTGAAACTTCCAAGTCATCAAGTTTAGCATGAATATTAGATATTTTCTGTACAAAAAAGCTACCCATATCATTAGCAAGAGTCATTTTATCTTTAAAAGGTGGATATAGGACGTCATCACTATGCCCAAGCAGCTTTTTAGATGCTCTAAATAATTTCCTCTGGTCGGAACTATTACTTTCGATAAAGTCTTTGTAGAAATTGCAACGAGCTTTATTAAGAAGAAAGGTTACCTTATTTCTTATAAGCTTATATGCTGAAAGATCAGAGGCCATGCTTGTTCGTCGCCACTTCTTTTCAGCACGTCTCCTCATCCTCAAGGCAGAGTTGATTTCTTGATTAAACCAAGGTAGACGGGGCCTAGCAGTGACCATCTTGGACTTTAATGGGGCATGTGTGTTAAAGGTACCAGCTAGTGTAGTATTATAGCATTTCGTAAGCTCCTCAAGACCTTGAGGAGTGTCACTGCACAGCCTAGAAGAGACTAAGTCACTTTTCAAGCAATTAATATCAATGGATTTAATATCCCTATAAACAATCTGTTTAGCAGGAAAAGAAGACTTGCTTTGTTGCAAATTGCAAATAACAGAAAAATGATCAGAAAAAAGGTGGTGAGGTGTTGGGAGGCCGTTAAGAACCATGTCCGATTTCCGGGTAATAACAAGATCTAGTGTGTGACCCATCTCATGCGTAGGTTTGTTAACATGTTGCTGGAGACCCATGGATTCAAGAAGTGTTAAAAAACGTAAAGTGTTTGGATCGTCAGAAATGTCAACATGGATATTAAAATCTCCAGTTATTAAAACTGGTTCAGAAGATAAAATAATGGATTCTAAATAATCGGCAAAATCAGTGATAAACCGATTAACTGTATAAGGATGGCTAACTGAGTAAGGTGGCCTGTAAATGATTACAAGTCGTAATTTAAACGAATTAATCCCCACAGACCATTCTGAAAACTCAAATGAATCTAATTCATCTCCAGCAATTTTCTTGACATTCAAATGATCACGAAACAACAAAGCAGTGCCTCCCCCCACACGGTTTTTCCGGGGATGATCTAGCAATCTAAAACCAGGTGGAGTTGCTTCAACCTTATGGGCAACATCATTATCTGTAAACCAAGTTTCTGTAAGGGCAAACAAATCAGCCTTACTATTAATGGCATAAGAAACAAAATCAGCTGATTTATTTTTAAGAGATCTAGTATTCAAGCAACAAAGTTTCAATAGATCATCAGAGGAATCGGCAGGATTTACAACAATGTGTTTAAGGACAGGAGTACGGTTTTCCAAAGCTAACCTATTATGAACATAATCAAGCCGGTGACCAATGTGAACAGGAATTTTACATTTATAGTTACAATGACCCGCTCTATTACCCCTGAACCGAAAAATTCCATTCGCTTTCAGAATCGAAAACAATTCAGGCTGAATGGAGTGATAAAAAGTCTTACGGATGTTAAAAAGCTGACTACGGGAATACATTATAGTTGTTGTTTTACAACAAGACATGTTAGAATGCGAATTTTCTGTATGCATAAAATGCAACTCGTCCTTGCTAGTGCATCCAATACGAGGGCCTGGGTTAACAGAAATATCCATAAATATTGTTATATCATGTGGAGGGTCATGACCAGGAATAACTAGAGTAGTTTGGCCATGTTGTGACCAAATTCAACATTTTCTGTAAAGATTCATGAACGGAATTACCTTCCATGATTGGTTGAATTGTTTCCAACAAATTCAACACTATTTTTGAATATTTGTGTAAAAACACTGCTACAAACTCACTGTGGCAACCTGTTTTTGATTTGCAGTTTGGCTTTCCATACTTTTCCAACCTGGGTTGGCAAAAACTCGGGCTGTGACGTTGCAAAAGAAAGGTCTATACGAAGCGCCTGGCTCAAAATACGGAGCCAACCAGAGAGTTGTCTTGCTTGGCTTCTTCTTCTTCTTCTTCTGCTTCTGCTTGATACTGTGCAAACACCACCAGTTGGCTGGTTATCACGCACAGGGTCAGTGTGATGGGAAGATAAAAAATTAATTTTTAAAATGCGCCTTCCTAACAAGCTCCCTGAGGTTTATATCAGCCAAACTGGATTTAAATGAGATGATGTCTGGTGCTTCGTCGTGAAGTCCGTATTTTTAAACAAGAAAACCTCTGTGTTCACGTGATTGTCACGTGACATGTCATTTATGCACTTGTTTATCGTCTGCTAAATTCTAAAAAGTTGACTATTTAAAATTTCTTCGTTGCCTTTCGCCGTTGTGTTTCAGTGAGTTGGGGGTAATGGTAGTGGATATCTTCAAAATTTTCACTTCCAAAGGAATTACAGTGTGAGTATTAAAAATGTTAACCTTTGTTACAAACATGATAAGAAAGTATGTGTTGTGATAATACTTTACATAGGACTGGTACAAGTCTACACTTCATGTTTATTCATATGAACCCAGGACAAAGCTATTGTATGTCTCACACGTATGTTTTCCCCTGGGATTCTTATGCGCGCACGCGCGAAAAAAACGTCATATGACGCGGTAATTATCTGCTCATGCATATGCAATTTTAGTTCTAAGAAAACAAAGCGATGACTCATCGATAAAGAAGGCGGTGTGTAGAGGGGGCGAAGGAGGAGCCTTGGCTCTTTTAATGAATATGCATTAGTAGGGGCTCGTTCGATGTTTACGTTCGTGTTTTAATTTTTGAAAACCTATGGTTTTTAAACGATGTAACTGTCGTTCCTAAAATGGGTAAATTTTTGTCCTAAAATTACGTTTTATGAGAATATTTTGAGTATTTGTTGGGTTTTCTTAAAAGCGCAATTTGAGGGGTATATGGAATCTAAAATGTCATGAATGAGGATGTTTACAACGAACCTGTACGTCCTAGAACAGAGCTAAACTTTTTTTTTCAGTCGTAAATTTGTTCATGAATATGCCATTTTCTAGCATCTTTCTTGTCCAAATAGTAACTTTGTACGTAAACAAGATCGTTTAGAATTGCTATTACTCTGTAATTAGTCAATTTTTCTGCAGAAAACTTGCAGATTTTTGAAGATTTCCGTTAGCTTACCACCAGTCAGTTTGTACATCGTAAACTGATCACACACAAAATACCCATAGACTTGAGTAGTGTAACTTGACACGGCGTCTTCAAGATAAGAAGCCAAGCCACGTTGCATGCTGTGTGGGCATGCACCGTTCGACTGCATGGTGTTTGTGCACTAACCTCCATGATTGAAGACATGGCGTGGGAACGCTTAGTGACGAAAACAGGTGGACATGGTCACCATGAATCCATGGTGGAGAGGCTAAATTCTTTCAGGTATTGTAATTGTCGGCTATTTATTGTAAATTACATATGATATTAATAATAAATTATTATAAGATGAATACAGAAATAATTTTATACAAAAAATGCATACAATGGTGCAGTTTTATTAAAAGAAGAAATTTATACGTATGTTTTGTACAATCTTTGACGTATAAGCCCCAGAAAACATTGAATTTGATTCTCAAAAATGTTGCAGCTTATAAATAGGCTGAAGATTAAGATACAATTTAATCATATTATACACTTGTGAAAATGAAGATATTTTCATGAAAATTTGTTGTTTTGTGAAAATAAAAATAAAAATATCATTTTAAAAAGGTAGCAGGTGGTGCGCTGGCAGGGCTGGCAATGACGCAGTGAGACTGAATGACAGACTGCAGAATATCCATCTCTAATGCAGTCTTCGGACATCAAAGGGCATGGACAGACTACCCTCTTTGCTCGCCGTGGTATCCTTGACCAAAGTACAACTGCCGCAGCCAGGGAATGACATGGTCTTCTTGTAGATGCATCTTCGGCAGCACACGTACACTTTGACGAGACGAAAAAGAGATGCGGAAGTAAGCCAGGAACAATGTCTTTTAATGGAGGGCCTTTGCTTTCACCAGCTGAAAAAATAAAACATGGTCAAATTTGTTTATTAAAAGCCTTGCACACTTATTAATAAAAGCTTACAATATTTACATACTTTTTTTAATGGTTATGACAGCTTACCAGATGTTCTTGTTGCTTCCGCAGTGCGGTCGTTTCATCCAAGTAAGGTTAGATGTCTGCACTTCCCTGCACAGGTGACATGATCGTGTCCACACGTTCCTCTTTGAGAAAGAATTCCTCATCAAAAGCCTTTGCCTGCAGATCTACATGTAATTGCCAGGCCCTCTTCAACATAGAGACACTCTTGAAGAAGGAGCCAAGTGCTGGAGATTCTTCCTTGGTGTGATGTTTATCTTCTTAGCTAAGGCCAACACAGCTGACACTTGCATGTCAAGGGTGTGACATGGCCCTTCAAAGCTGTTGAAATTCTAGAGGTAGAACTTGAGACTAAATGTGAAGTCTGAGTTGGCAGACCCGTCATAAAAAAAGGTCATTGCAATGTTACCTCATATTCACTGTAATTTGCAATTATTTATCTATTTTTACACTGTTGATTTAATTACGCTGTACAAACTATTTTATTTACCTGTGTCATCGGAATCCTAAACACAGGCTCTCTAATCACATGTGTCCAAGGTGTGTCAAAGGGCAATTGGGACAACCAACGTTGGCAATGTGAAATATTTATTTGAACGTCCAGCCACCCTTGTTGCCTCAGATCTTGACCCTAACCTCATTCTGCGGGATGTTGTTTTAACAAACTTAGCTCGTAAGTCCTGTTCGGAGAATAAGAGCAAATTATAAATTTTAAGAGTTTATTAAATTGTTTTCTAAATAAAACCCAAAACATTAAAATAAACATCCTTATTTTTCTTACTTCTCTTAGGCATCTAGTTGCTGCTTTACTTTAGCGACGAGGGACTTCACAGCTACGCAACGAGTTGGCGACTTTCTGGAGGCGTCACCAGAGAAATGAAAAGGGGAAGTTCTCGGCAGAGATGTTGTTATCCACCACAACATTGTGTTGTTGTTGACGCTTGGCCTTTTTGCCTTCAGTCAGAAATTTGTATTCCTTCAACCATCGTTTCTGTACGCTGGTGCAAATTTTACATCTGATTGGGGTGTACTTAACAATGGCTCAAATGGGATTTTGTATCCCTGTAGGCTTGCGGGGTGGGGGAGGGGGGGTCCTAGTCATGTCTCTTCCTGGATGTTTCTGCTTCTTTTTTTGTACTCCACCAGCTTTTAGCCATATGACAGAATTTGTACAGTCTACATTACATTTCAGATTTATCCATGTTTTAGAAGTACATTTTAACAACACATTTTTCATTTTGTATTTTCAAGTTTAATCAGTTAAACTCAAACAAAAAAATCTTTGCAACTTCCTTTGGTGTGATCAATTTACTGGAAGCGTTTCATCCCCCCCCCCCCCCCCCCCCAAAAAAAGACAAAACTGCTAATTATTCATCATAGTTTGGCTTTATATTCTGTTCTAGTTACTTGTGATGTATAAATGTTTCAAAACAAATAAAATAAAGGACAGCCAAGCATGTTTGATTTTATTAAGCCTGGTGTGGGGCTCTTAAATATTCCATTACCTTTTATATATTATTATTAACAAAATCATGCATCAATACACTGGTCGTTTATTTATAAATATGTAGAACTAGGTCTGCATTTCACTGTTAGTTTAATCCTGGTTTAGGCCCTAAATACTTCCATTAGAATTACCAGTAAAAGTTATTTGGCCATAGTTAAGCATTAAGCAGCTGCATGCCCCTTTTTATTCAACCTTGTCCTTTGGTTACACAGGCACAATACTACGAGTGAAGATCGAGCGACCCAGCCTGCCCATAACAAATGCACCCGTCAAACACCTAGGTTTCACGGCACGCTGTTCAGCTTTGCGCGTTCAGAGCGCGTTTCTCGTGAATCGTGTTGGGTGTCAAATTACAATTTGCCCCCAATGACCTTGACGAGTTTTACACACTGTACCGTTAAAAAAAGTTTAGCTCTAAAACGAAAACCAACGTCATTCCTGAATTAACCTGAACAATATAGTTATAATAATGGGTTTTTTGTAGATTTGCGCACTTTTATACGATCTCTGTTTTATTTTTGTTTACATTTTTAATGATATTTGGGATGGGGATTTGGTAAAAAGTAAACAAAAACGGTGATTATTTACCGTGAAATGCGTCCAAGAAAATCAAGTACTACGTTCGATCTACGTATTAATAGAAGGCAACGCTTAACCTAGAATGATGATTGGATAATGGGGAATCGATTGGGGGTAATAAATATTCATTAGGTTATCTATCCCGCCTGTTTTCCTTTCCTTTCGGTGATTAGTCCGTTCAAAAACTTTTGAAAACCCAAAGCCCGCGAAACGCATTTTGACCGCGCGCGGGCGCCCTGTTTTCTCGCATTTTTGACATAATTCGCGCGTTGTTTACACAAAGCATCAACGCGCAAGGTCAGACCGGATGCTACACGATGTATGGCAAAGGTACGTACGTGCTCACACCATGAGGTACGGTAGGAATAGAATTACCTCCATGGTCGGTCTCACAACCAACGTTCTGAAGTTGCTAATAAATCACTGTGTTTCAACTTATAACATCAAGTCTCCAACCTTGTAACTATTACAACATGGTGTCAGAAGTACTAAGGACTCTCCTGGACAGGTACTGTAACGAAAATATTGCTTAAAAACTACAGCAAAATAGTTGCAAAGAAAGTACAAAGTGGAAGACAATCCGTTGCTGGTCTGCAAAAAAATCCATGCAGTCCATGTGTGCACTGTATGTGCATACAAATCTGTACAGTGGATCTTGGAGTGAACTTTCCATTGCCCTCGTATGATACGTGAACTCTGTGTGAACTCTGTGTGTGCAAATTGATACATTGTTGCAGACAATATGGATGTACTGCCACCTACCTCCGAGCGCACTTGAACTTACCGGTAATGTTGCAGGAAACTGGAAAAGATTTAAACAACGTTTCCAGTTGTACATTTAATAAGTGCCATTGGTGTATCAAAGGGAAAAGTTTCCGGAGCACGCCACCACCTTCTGGACGTTTTTTTGTGTGTTTTTTTTTTACCAATATACACCTGAGGATGTATTCTATCGATAGGGTTAGAATTCCAAAACCTATAATAACTAATTTTTATACGGGACCAATTTCAAATTTTTTATTATTTTTTTTTTAATCCAAAGAATTGAGAAGAAAAAAAATCACGTTTATTTCCACTCTCTATTCTTCTCTCCCCAACCCCCCAACTGCCAGTCTCCATCTCTCACCCACACTCCCTGTGTATCTACCTGTATCTACCTGTATCATACTTGCTGGAAGGAAGGAATAGAACATTAGTAATCAATCAAATAATGCAATGGACTTTACCTGGGCTCGAACCTGTATCAAGAAAGAATTATACACACAAGTGCATAGCCTATTTACCGCTAGGCTATGAGGGATTGATACCAAAATTGGTTCGTTAGTTCTCCACGATTCTCCCATTAACTGGCTAGTAAAGGTCATAATGAATATGTAATTTGCTATGAATATTAAAATAAGCTGTTACTGTAAAATTATAAACTGAATATTCACGGCTTCATGAAAAACAACTAATTAACATATCAGTCACGTGAAGAGTTCTTTGGGATTATTCCATTAGTACGAGTCCTTGGTAAGTCTTTATGTTCATAAGGGCAATTTTGGGCTATCTTTCCCTTTTTTGATTCATCCTTCAATGGGGATATGTTTATAGCGGCGATATTAATAATTATATGAAAATCGGGCTATATTTCCCTTTTTTTAATCATCCTTCAATGGGGATATATTCATACGGCGATCTAATGGGGTTCAGTGATTTGAGTCAAAGCAATGAAGCACCTGTAGCCGGCTTACGCATTGTTCTTTTGTAATATATAAGGAAGCCCTTGAATCATTGTAGCCATATTGTCATCCACACTTGCTATAAGCGAACGTGAAGAAATGACTTTACTTTGGAATTCGGAAAGGTTGCTGGAGACCATCGCCACGACGGATACTACAATAGCATTCTGCAAAGAACGTGGACTGCTAGCCGAAAACCCTGATTGTCGGTACTGCCGCCACCCGCTGACTTGGTCCGTGAAGGCGGAGCATGGCGACGGGTACTCGTGGCGGTGCACCCATCGGGGTTGTCGGAAGCGGTCCCGAAATTGTAGTATCCGCCATGGCAGCTGGTTCAGCGACAGCAAGATGTCATTGAGGAAAATCCTTAAGCTCACTTACTACTAGGCAGCAGGAACGTCAACCGACACGGCAATCAAGGAAACTAGCTATAAATCAGTCCACGAATGTGAAAGTACCAGTACTAAAACTGTCCTGGACTGGTTTATCTTTTGCCGCGAAGTTTGTCTTCGTGCCGTCCAGAATAGGTGCAGCAAAGGGATCGGTGGCCCCGGCATGACCGTCGAAATCAACGAAAGCAAATTCGGCCGCCGGAAGTACAACCGAGGTCGTGTGGTTGAGGGTAAGTGGGTGCTAGGCGGCATTTGCCGTGAGACGAAAGAAATTTTCATGATTGAGGTACCTAAGCGGGATTCGGCGACACTTATTCCTTTAATTAAGGAATATGTTGCCGCTGGATCAACAATCATGTCCGACTGCTGGAAGGCCTATGATTGCCTCAGTCAGGAAAATTTCAAACATCTCACGGTGAATCACTCCTTAAATTTTGTTGATCCCATCACTGGCGCTCACACTCAAAATATTGAGTGCCAGTGGCAGATCAAGAAGAGTCTGCCAAGCATCCACGCTACCAGCTCTACCGACGGCTTCGGTTTCCGGCTGGCCGAATACATGTGGCGCCGCCAAAATGCTTCGACGGATCACTTTGAGCAAATCCTTAATGACATCTTGCTGTTGTACGAACCACCCAAACGATTTTAATCTGGACCATCCCCGACAACTCCTTTACCGACTAGGCTCTGTTCTACAGAATGCCACCCAATAAATCAAAAGATAGAATAACTAATGTAGGGAGTCCAAGTGCGCCCTCAGTGTTTATATTGTTAAAAGTTTACTTTGAGGTCGCGACCTGTAGCCCCAGTCTCTTTTACTTTTCTAGCTTTGAGCACGAGAGAGCACATTATAATTGGTCTGTATTTCTCTCCATTTTGTGGGGAGCATGGCTCTGGCCATGCTCCTAATACTATTTATCTGGGAGGGATAATGCCATAGATCTCTCTGTGAGTATTATAATATCTTTAGTATCTTTTGATTATAGAAAGATCGTCTTTTATGAAGCTTTTTCAATCATAGTGTGTATTGTAAACTTGTGTGTGTGTAGCCAGCCTTGTGTTGTGCTGACCTTTTGACCTTTAGTCTGTACATAAGTGATTGAGTGTGTATGCTATTTTTGTCTTCCATGTGCTGTGCATTGAAGGATTAAAATCAGTACAGGAGATCATTATTATATTTAACACGTCATCATATAGAATTTGTTTGTTGTTAGTTGTTTTCTCTTGGTGAATCCTCGTCCTTTATAATTAGAGGACCGGCCTCCTTCCTGTGTCTCTACAAATGGCGTCGTACATGTAGACAGGATTGAGAATTCGCCATTTGTTTACATTTTTTCGCATTTGTTCTGTCTACGCCGTACCTCTACAAATGGCGTCGTAGACAGGATTGAGTGTTCGCCATTTGATTATATTCTCGCCATTTTCTCGCTAATTGGATGACCTGTTATTTTCTCTGGATTATAACTCCGGACTTTAGATTTTTCTCCTGTGAGAACTGATGTAAACGTTTTCGCGAAATCGTCGCGATCTATGGATGTGATGGTCACCATTAACTTTTTGCTTGCCCTATCGACGTGAGGACTTCATCAACGAATGTATATTTTTATTTACATTGTATGTTGTGCAACTTATATTGTAAGATTCTATTCAGGTAGAATTGTATTTTATTTGACCATTTATATAATATATCCAAGCTTTTCTAGATCTGTTCAGTTTTAAAGGCAGTTGTGTCTCATATGGATCTTTTAGAGATTCATTTATATTTTTGAAACAGATAATTTTAGAGCCAGTGTAGGCCTGTGCTTTGGATAAAGTGGTTTTAAGTCAAATGGTTTTATTGTCGCACACATATTTATTGTAACTTTGTAAGATTTTAGCTAACTGCATTTCTCTTTTTGCACAGGTGCAAAAAGAGAAATGTGTGAAGGGTGTACAGTTTATGACTTCCTGTGTAATCTTGGCATATTTTTGTGTAACTTCTAAGTCGTTGTAAGACTACATCAGTTGGAAATTTTTGAGTAGCAATATTGTACTTTTGGTCTACAGTGTTGTTAGACAATTTTGGACTTGTATTTTTATTGTCTGTTTGTGTGCAGACTGTTTTGTAGGTCAATAATTTAGGCCTCATATTGTATTTTTACAAGTCATATATTTGAGTGTACATTGCTAATTGTTATTCCAACCATGTCTATGCCAGATTCTATTTTGAAGTCAAATAGTGAGTTAGCTAAAACTTTAATTCGTTCCGTCAATGCTTTTGTATGTGAAGACGATGAAAGTTTAAGTCCTGTTGGTATTATACTAAGCAAACGTGTAGTTGATAACATTGAAACTATACTTAACAACAGATCCGCTGCCCTTTATAAGCTTTTCGAAAAGCTTGAGGAAGAAAAAATTAATAAATTGCAATCACCTAACCCTATTACCTTTTCTCATTCAGTTGAGGTGGAAGATGCTATTTTTGAAGAGGCTGAGCCACTAGTTTTTGAACAAGTTTCAGTTGGAACTGCTGTTTTTTATAATGTAGAGGTGGCAGGAGGTGTTTTTGTTGTTCCTTCTGTGAGTGTTTTTTGTGATAGCCACCATGCAGTTTCCAAGGGCCTCAGTGTATTTAGTAGCCACTCGTTTGGTTTGCCAAATGGCAAAGCCAAAGAAAAAGTAGGGAAGTCTCCCTTGTATTTAGGGATTGTAATTTATTTTCATTTGTGTATACCTGTCTTGGCAGTAACGGTGACCATCGGTAGGCCCACAGTATATTTTATCTTAGGTCTGTGGCCAAATGCCATTACTTAAATTATGTATTATTTAGCAGAGGAATCCTGCATACTTGTAGTGTCAGCTCAAGCTGCCTCTGATCAACCTAACATGGTGTCGCTCTTCATATAAGAGTCTGGATGTTTTCCGCACCATTATTATATACATGTAGTCCTTTGCATTGTATAAATTTCAAGTTTCCTTTTTGCATTTTTCTACCTTTTGGATACTTTGAAACTTGCTTTCTTTCATAATTTATGGAGGAGATTTATCTGTTGTATTTTATTATACAGCTATTGATATTACATGCCATTGAAGATTTGGTATAATGTAAGTGCATGTATGTGTATTGACTTTTGGATCTACATAATTTCATGATTGTGCAGATGCTTTTATTCAGGTTTATATCCTGATTTGTCAAAGTTTGGTTCATGGAGATAGTTGTCATGTATATTTATCTTTCACAATCTTTGTGATATATGGGAATTTTATGATGTCTAATTGCATTTCTAACTTTGTTCCCTAAGAACGTTTCGCGACGGGATTATACATGTAGGTTCCTAATTTTAGTGTGGTTGCTAAGTGAAATATTTTTGTCAGCAGTTTTATAGTTTGGTGTAATCCAACTTTTTATGCTCGCCGATTAATGGGATATTTTTATATACCCTTCTGTTGTGAGATCTTTTGTCTGACGTTTTCACCATGTTTACTGCCATTTATAGGACCACTTTTTAAGAAATGCTTTTGTCATATTAAACATTATTCTCATGTCATTGCTGACACCCTAGTACATAGTGATGGGTCTTTGCTCCCTCAATTGTAGATGTTATTATAGTTGGTAGAATTGAAATAATTTTGTCACTTAGCCTGATATGGTTTAGTGTGAATTTTGAAGTTGGCTGTGTTGTCCAACTCTGTTTTTGTTCTCACAGTGTGGGTGAGACTATTTATAATCTACCAATAGTGGATGCATACATTTTAGTGATTGATAATCCATTTGCCTTTTTGCTTTCCAAGCAAATGCAGTTAAAGTTATACATTCTCCATTGTAATCTTTCTGAGCCTTGCATGGAACCAAACTGTTTTGCCTGCCTGTTCAGATCCAATTGTTCATTTTGATGTATATTGTAGTATAGCATAAATGTGATTTTGATTTCAGGACAGGGTCTTGCATTTTTGAAGGATTTTACACCAAGTGCTGTGTAAACTATTTAGAGTTTTGACATGATTTTAAGATAACCATTTTGTTGTGTTCATGGTTGCTCTATAAATAGAGACAAGCGATCCCTCCATGTGAGTGTATTACATTGTATGTCTGTTCGTTCAACCCTGTGGTTGACCTCAATGTATTACATTGTAGCAACTTTGCTATTTTGAGATTTAGATCAAGAATTTGCTGTTTAAACTGTGTGTTTACATGTGAAATTTACTAGACAGGTTTGGTATTGGGATATGCACCTATGTACTGTTACCCTTTACTTGTTTTTATAGCTGGCTTGGAATAGGTTTTTCATGGGCATTGTTTTATCCATGCATTATGTGTCAGTTTGGTATTTAGAAAACCTGGTCTTAGTGAACATTCAGTGGATATTTTGCAATGTATTTTTCTGATGTATAATGAATTCTGAATCCATCTTGAATAATGTTATAGGATGGATCTTGTGTATCAATTTATGAGATTGTATTAACTATTTGTTGTTTTCATAAATCCTTTCAAGGTCGCACTTGTGTATTGTTTTTTGGACCACTCGGGTCGCGTGGTCATAAAGTAGGGAACCTGTAGGGAGTCCAAATGCGCCCTCAGTGTTTATATTGTTAAAAGTTTACTTTGGGGTCGCGACCTGTAGCCCCAGTCTCTTTTACTTTTCTAGCTTTGAGCACGAGAGAGCACATTATAATTGGTCTGTATTTCTCTCCATTTTGTGGGGAGCATGGCTCTGGCCATGCTCCTAATACTATTTATCTGGGAGGGATGATGTCATAAATCTCTCTGTGAGTATATTATAATATCTTTAGTATCTTTTGATTATAGAAAGATCGTCTTTTATGAAGCTTTTTCAATCATAGTGTGTATTGTAAACTTGTGTGTGTGTAGCCAGCCTTGTGTTGTGCTGACCTTTTGACCTTTAGTCTGTACATAAGTGATTGAGTGTGTATGCTATTTTTGTCTTCCATGTGCTGTGCATTGAAGGATTAAAATCAGTACAGGAGATCATTATTATATTTAACACGTCATCATATAGAATTTGTTTGTTGTTAGTTGTTTTCTCTTGGTGAATCCTCGTCCTTTATAATTAGAGGACCGGCCTCCTTCCCGTGTCTCTACACTAATAACAATAAAACTATTAACATTGGAAATTCAATCCAACAAGTGATATAAACCGCATGTTTGCAAATTTCATGTTTCATTGATCTCCTTTGTTATGCTAATTTAATTTTTAGGCCCTATTTTTAAGCAAAACCATCATTATATTCCAATTTACAGACACTAGGCCATTCATCAACGCACGTGTGCTTTGTTGGTAATTCTAACTTCCCTCCTAAACATTATCTTCGTTAATACTCATGTCAGAAATCGAATAGTCCAACTGAATTTTCCAGTGCGCATGAACGATGACCGACTCATTGGAGTATTGCACATTTACCCCCGGACACACACACATCAGGAAAACGAAAACAAAATGGTGTTTATTTTCGACGAAGCTTTTGCGATTTTCTGACGCCTTTTTAAGGCCTTTAGAATTGTTCAATTTTCCTGTTTTTTGCTGTATATATTCAGTTAACCCATCTTGACAGGTAAGACTAAAATTTAGAGTAATCGGCCAGATATTGAGGGAGCTAGAGTGGTGGCATGCTGCGGAATTTTAGCCAATAAAGTTGACAATGACAATCAACTAACATCAATCCTACTGCATGTTATTGGTGAGCCAGCCCTTGATGTGTACAATACATTCAAATGGGATGAGGAGGGCGACACAGAAGGGGACAATATGCGATTGGCAAAGGTAATGGCCAAATTGGAGAAGTACTGTACCCCGAAAACCAACTTGACACTGGAGAGATTTCACTTCAACAACTGTTGCCAGCAACCAGGTGAGGGAATAGATGCATACCTCACTAGACTTAAAAAACACAGTAAAAAGTGTGAATTTGGCACACTACAAGATTCACTGGTCAAGGATAGACTAGTATGTGGCATTGTTGATAATGTGACCAGAGAACGCCTTCTTCGAGGTGAAGACTTAAATCTCGACAAAGCAGTCAAAATTTGCAAGGCTGCTGAGTTAGTGAAAGAGCGTTCCAAAGAGCTACAGTCCGCAGCACCGACAGTCAATGCTGTGCAGAAAAAATCGGCGAAAACAAAAACAAAAAAGCCATGGAATACACCTAATGACCAGACAAGTCAAAGGAAACAACAAACTGGTGATAAACATCACTGCAGACGTTGTGATAACTGGCATGTTTCTGGAAAATGCCCAGCGTATGGTGAAATTTGTGCGTACTGTAAAGGCAAAAATCACTTTGCCAAGTGTTGCTTCAAGAAAAGTGGCCAACGCCAAGTACACACAGTAGACCAGGAGGACGAGGAGGACACGAGTGATTTTGTTTTGGACACTGTCACGGTAGACTCAGTAAACACACAAACAGATGACTGGGTCTATCCCCTCATAGTGAATGGATACCCATCAAATTAGACACATGTGCGCAAGTGAACATTTTGCCAGAGTCTGACTACAATCGGCTGCAAAATAAGCCACAGCTAAGACAGGCCACAGAAACACTGAAAGCCTACAATCAAAGTCAGATCAAAGTCGAAGGCAAATGTGTTGTCACTGTAGACCATAACGCACGCAAACACAAACTGCTGGTCTTTGTGGTCCCTGGAAACAAACGAGCATTGTTAGGCAGACAAGCTTGTGAACGGTTGGGTCTCGTCAAATTAGCCTGTGCCGTCACAAAAACGGGCCACAGCAAAGACGGCAATGATAACTATGCAAATCTACTGCATGACTACCACGATGTTTTTGATGGACTCGGTTGTTTACCGGGCATGCACACAATCATCGTTGATCAGACAGCAACGCCAGTGGTGCATGCCTGCCGCAAAGTACCATTTGCACTCCATAACGGCCTAAAGAAAGAACTTGAATGTATGGAACGTCTTAGTGTTATCACCAGAGTAGAAGAGCCTACTGACTGGGTGAATTCCTTAGTCGTCGTAAAGGAAAAAAATGGCGACATCCGCGTGTGTATGGATCCTCGAGAATTAAATCGTGCTATTAAACGAGAGCACTACAAAATGCCCACACGAGAAGAGATCATGTCACAGTTCGCGGGTGCAAAATACTACTCTAAGCTGGACGCCTCGCAAGGATTTTGGCAGCTTCAGCTAGACGAAGAAAGTAGCCACTTGTGTACATTTAACATGCCATTCGGTAGGTATAGATATCTGAGACTACCGTTTGGCATATCGTCAGCACCAGAGGTTTACCATAAAACTATACACCAGATCTTCGAATCAATCGACGGTGTCAGTACCATTGCTGACGACATCATCATCTATGGCGCGACCAGAGAGGCTCATGATAACAGCCTACAGAAAACACTGGAAATAGCACGCCAAGTGAACCTCAAGATGAACAGAGACAAATGTGAGATTGGCGTCACACAACTCACTTTTATTGGTGATCTGGTAACAGCGGAAGGTGTCAAACCAGACCCACAAAAGGTCACAGCAATCAACAACATGCTCAAACCAGAAAGCAAGCAAGAACTACAGCGCTTTTTGGGCATGGTTACGTATTTGGCCAAGTGGATAGCAGACATTCCAACCTTCCAATGCCTCAATCCGGGAGGTTTCTCTTTTGCAACACAATTTTGACATAAATGTTAATCATCCTGGCTTTCAAATTTTAAAGGTGAGAGGTTTAACAGCGTTTTGCAGACAATGTACAGCATTGGTAAATGTCAAAGACCAGTAATACAGTATCCACACTTGATGTTTGCACCAGTTTCTACACATGGTCGACACACATACACGACGTCAAGTTTGGTCACGTCACTAGTAAAAAGTAGTACAACATTTTTTTAATCATGGCATCTGCCGTTCCGCCCCGTATTGTTTCTTTTGGTTATACCAACTTTAACAAAAACTTTAACAGAACTTTTATTTAAAATAAATTTGTCATTTTCAATTCTTATTTTACGACATTTGGTTTGCAATCAATATTTAAACAAGTGACTCGTGACTCAGACTCGGACTTGGACCAAGTGACTCGTGACTCGGACTCGGACCAAGTGACTCGTGACTCGGACTCGGACTCGGACCAAGTGACTCGTGACTCGGACTCGGACCAAGTGACTTTCCAACCTTCCAATGCCTCAATCCGGGAGGTTTCTCTTTTGCAACACAATTTTGACATAAATGTTAATCATCCTGGCTTTCAAATTTTAAAGGTGAGAGGTTTAACAGCGTTTTGCAGACAATGTACAGCATTGGTAAATGTCAAAGACCAGTAATACAGTATCCACACTTGATGTTTGCACCAGTTTCTACACATGGTCGACACACATACACGACGTCAAGTTTGGTCACGTCACTAGTAAAAAGTAGTACAACATTTTTTTAATCATGGCATCTGCCGTTCCGCCCCGTATTGTTTCTTTTGGTTATACCAACTTTAACAAAAACTTTAACAGAACTTTTATTTAAAATAAATTTGTCATTTTCAATTCTTATTTTACGACATTTGGTTTGCAATCAATATTTAAACAAGTGACTCGTGACTCAGACTCGGACTTGGACCAAGTGACTCGTGACTCGGACTCGGACCAAGTGACTCGTGACTCGGACTCGGACTCGGACCAAGTGACTCGTGACTCGGACTCGGACCAAGTGACTCGGACTCGGACTCGACCCAAGTGACTTGAGACTCGGACTCGACACAGGTGACTCGACTACAACACTGCAAATCTGTGACCATTTATATTTTCAATCTTACCAATGTTGTACACACACTTTGATACCAATTGTTTTACTTTATTATAACTTAATATAATGATCATTATCGCAAACATCAGAAAAATTGCCATGATTTATTTGTTGATGATGTTTGCATGAAATCTTATTTTGGGGTTTGTTTGTTTATATTTTGATGTTATATTCTGCACATGTAAAACAAAAATTGGTAATGTGAGAAGTAAACCAAGTAAAACTGGGTCAAATAGCGCCCGAGTTACTGGAGGTAAGTGAGATGTGTTTTATTTGTGGTTATTGCACGAAGTGATCCGGAACTGGTCAGTGATCCGGAACTGGTCAGTGATCCGGAACTGGTCAGTGATCCGGAACTGGTCAAGCAACTGTACAAAGGCCAGTAGTTTTGACTTTTCTATAAGTTTTTGACTTTTCTAAGTATAACAACATCCATTCCTTCCATTCGTTTTACCTAGTTTCAGAGCTTTTTTATGTGATTTGGTGCTATTCCAATTAGTCCATATGGCATATACGATTTCTGCCAGGTATTAATTCAGCTCTCTGGTGTATTTTTTGTTTTATGACTTCTTGAGGTCCAAGACCTTTCAACTTTTAATCACATCACCATGTCAAGTCTTTTAATTACTAACTTTTCTCTTACAGGGTCAGATAATTTGACCAGACAGTTAATTGCTGTTAGATCATGTCGCAGGGAGCAGTTTCGGAGAGAGAGGAAGACAGGGCAGTATACCAGTAAGGACAGACATACAGGTACCATCATCAACTATAGTATTAGTGCACCATCTGTAGCATCTGTATAGCGCCCTCTGTTTACAAGTTACCATGCAAGATTGTTATGTCAAAGGTTAAAGTTCAGAGGTCAATAAAAGAACAAGCATCTTCTTGTATGGAAAATGCCCAGCGTATGGTGAAATTTGTGCGTACTGTAAAGGCAAAAATCACTTTGCCAAGTGTTGCTTCAAGAAAAGTGGCCAACGCCAAGTACACACAGTAGACCAGGAGGACGAGGAGGACACGAGTGATTTTGTTTTGGACACTGTCACGGTAGACTCAGTAAACACACAAACAGATGACTGGGTCTATCCCCTCATAGTGAATGGATACCCATCAAATTAGACACATGTGCGCAAGTGAACATTTTGCCAGAGTCTGACTACAATCGGCTGCAAAATAAGCCACAGCTAAGACAGGCCACAGAAACACTGAAAGCCTACAATCAAAGTCAGATCAAAGTCAAAGGCAAATGTGTTGTCACTGTAGACCATAACGCACGCAAACACAAACTGCTGGTCTTTGTGGTCCCTGGAAACAAACGAGCATTGTTAGGCAGACAAGCTTGTGAACGGTTGGGTCTCGTCAAATTAGCCTGTGCCGTCACAAAAACGGGCCACAGCAAAGACGGCAATGATAACTATGCAAATCTACTGCATGACTACCACGATGTTTTTGATGGACTCGGTTGTTTACCGGGCATGCACACAATCATCGTTGATCAGACAGCAACGCCAGTGGTGCATGCCTGCCGCAAAGTACCATTTGCACTCCATAACGGCCTAAAGAAAGAACTTGAATGTATGGAACGTCTTAGTGTTATCACCAGAGTAGAAGAGCCTACTGACTGGGTGAATTCCTTAGTCGTCGTAAAGGAAAAAAATGGCGACATCCGCGTGTGTATGGATCCTCGAGAATTAAATCGTGCTATTAAACGAGAGCACTACAAAATGCCCACACGAGAAGAGATCATGTCACAGTTCGCGGGTGCAAAATACTACTCTAAGCTGGACGCCTCGCAAGGATTTTGGCAGCTTCAGCTAGACGAAGAAAGTAGCCACTTGTGTACATTTAACATGCCATTCGGTAGGTATAGATATCTGAGACTACCGTTTGGCATATCGTCAGCACCAGAGGTTTACCATAAAACTATACACCAGATCTTCGAATCAATCGACGGTGTCAGTACCATTGCTGACGACATCATCATCTATGGCGCGACCAGAGAGGCTCATGATAACAGCCTACAGAAAACACTGGAAATAGCACGCCAAGTGAACCTCAAGATGAACAGAGACAAATGTGAGATTGGCGTCACACAACTCACTTTTATTGGTGATCTGGTAACAGCGGAAGGTGTCAAACCAGACCCACAAAAGGTCACAGCAATCAACAACATGCTCAAACCAGAAAGCAAGCAAGAACTACAGCGCTTTTTGGGCATGGTTACGTATTTGGCCAAGTGGATAGCAGACATTCCAACCTTCCAATGCCTCAATCCGGGAGGTTTCTCTTTTGCAACACAATTTTGACATAAATGTTAATCATCCTGGCTTTCAAATTTTAAAGGTGAGAGGTTTAACAGCGTTTTGCAGACAATGTACAGCATTGGTAAATGTCAAAGACCAGTAATACAGTATCCACACTTGATGTTTGCACCAGTTTCTACACATGGTCGACACACATACACGACGTCAAGTTTGGTCACGTCACTAGTAAAAAGTAGTACAACATTTTTTTAATCATGGCATCTGCCGTTCCGCCCCGTATTGTTTCTTTTGGTTATACCAACTTTAACAAAAACTTTAACAGAACTTTTATTTAAAATAAATTTGTCATTTTCAATTCTTATTTTACGACATTTGGTTTGCAATCAATATTTAAACAAGTGACTCGTGACTCAGACTCGGACTTGGACCAAGTGACTCGTGACTCGGACTCGGACCAAGTGACTCGTGACTCGGACTCGGACTCGGACCAAGTGACTCGTGACTCGGACTCGGACCAAGTGACTTTCCAACCTTCCAATGCCTCAATCCGGGAGGTTTCTCTTTTGCAACACAATTTTGACATAAATGTTAATCATCCTGGCTTTCAAATTTTAAAGGTGAGAGGTTTAACAGCGTTTTGCAGACAATGTACAGCATTGGTAAATGTCAAAGACCAGTAATACAGTATCCACACTTGATGTTTGCACCAGTTTCTACACATGGTCGACACACATACACGACGTCAAGTTTGGTCACGTCACTAGTAAAAAGTAGTACAACATTTTTTTAATCATGGCATCTGCCGTTCCGCCCCGTATTGTTTCTTTTGGTTATACCAACTTTAACAAAAACTTTAACAGAACTTTTATTTAAAATAAATTTGTCATTTTCAATTCTTATTTTACGACATTTGGTTTGCAATCAATATTTAAACAAGTGACTCGTGACTCAGACTCGGACTTGGACCAAGTGACTCGTGACTCGGACTCGGACCAAGTGACTCGTGACTCGGACTCGGACTCGGACCAAGTGACTCGTGACTCGGACTCGGACCAAGTGACTCGGACTCGGACTCGACCCAAGTGACTTGAGACTCGGACTCGACACAGGTGACTCGACTACAACACTGCAAATCTGTGACCATTTATATTTTCAATCTTACCAATGTTGTACACACACTTTGATACCAATTGTTTTACTTTATTATAACTTAATATAATGATCATTATCGCAAACATCAGAAAAATTGCCATGATTTATTTGTTGATGATGTTTGCATGAAATCTTATTTTGGGGTTTGTTTGTTTATATTTTGATGTTATATTCTGCACATGTAAAACAAAAATTGGTAATGTGAGAAGTAAACCAAGTAAAACTGGGTCAAATAGCGCCCGAGTTACTGGAGGTAAGTGAGATGTGTTTTATTTGTGGTTATTGCACGAAGTGATCCGGAACTGGTCAGTGATCCGGAACTGGTCAGTGATCCGGAACTGGTCAGTGATCCGGAACTGGTCAAGCAACTGTACAAAGGCCAGTAGTTTTGACTTTTCTATAAGTTTTTGACTTTTCTAAGTATAACAACATCCATTCCTTCCATTCGTTTTACCTAGTTTCAGAGCTTTTTTATGTGATTTGGTGCTATTCCAATTAGTCCATATGGCATATACGATTTCTGCCAGGTATTAATTCAGCTCTCTGGTGTATTTTTTGTTTTATGACTTCTTGAGGTCCAAGACCTTTCAACTTTTAATCACATCACCATGTCAAGTCTTTTAATTACTAACTTTTCTCTTACAGGGTCAGATAATTTGACCAGACAGTTAATTGCTGTTAGATCATGTCGCAGGGAGCAGTTTCGGAGAGAGAGGAAGACAGGGCAGTATACCAGTAAGGACAGACATACAGGTACCATCATCAACTATAGTATTAGTGCACCATCTGTAGCATCTGTATAGCGCCCTCTGTTTACAAGTTACCATGCAAGATTGTTATGTCAAAGGTTAAAGTTCAGAGGTCAATAAAAGAACAAGCATCTTCTTGTATGGAAAATGCCCAGCGTATGGTGAAATTTGTGCGTACTGTAAAGGCAAAAATCACTTTGCCAAGTGTTGCTTCAAGAAAAGTGGCCAACGCCAAGTACACACAGTAGACCAGGAGGACGAGGAGGACACGAGTGATTTTGTTTTGGACACTGTCACGGTAGACTCAGTAAACACACAAACAGATGACTGGGTCTATCCCCTCATAGTGAATGGATACCCATCAAATTAGACACATGTGCGCAAGTGAACATTTTGCCAGAGTCTGACTACAATCGGCTGCAAAATAAGCCACAGCTAAGACAGGCCACAGAAACACTGAAAGCCTACAATCAAAGTCAGATCAAAGTCAAAGGCAAATGTGTTGTCACTGTAGACCATAACGCACGCAAACACAAACTGCTGGTCTTTGTGGTCCCTGGAAACAAACGAGCATTGTTAGGCAGACAAGCTTGTGAACGGTTGGGTCTCGTCAAATTAGCCTGTGCCGTCACAAAAACGGGCCACAGCAAAGACGGCAATGATAACTATGCAAATCTACTGCATGACTACCACGATGTTTTTGATGGACTCGGTTGTTTACCGGGCATGCACACAATCATCGTTGATCAGACAGCAACGCCAGTGGTGCATGCCTGCCGCAAAGTACCATTTGCACTCCATAACGGCCTAAAGAAAGAACTTGAATGTATGGAACGTCTTAGTGTTATCACCAGAGTAGAAGAGCCTACTGACTGGGTGAATTCCTTAGTCGTCGTAAAGGAAAAAAATGGCGACATCCGCGTGTGTATGGATCCTCGAGAATTAAATCGTGCTATTAAACGAGAGCACTACAAAATGCCCACACGAGAAGAGATCATGTCACAGTTCGCGGGTGCAAAATACTACTCTAAGCTGGACGCCTCGCAAGGATTTTGGCAGCTTCAGCTAGACGAAGAAAGTAGCCACTTGTGTACATTTAACATGCCATTCGGTAGGTATAGATATCTGAGACTACCGTTTGGCATATCGTCAGCACCAGAGGTTTACCATAAAACTATACACCAGATCTTCGAATCAATCGACGGTGTCAGTACCATTGCTGACGACATCATCATCTATGGCGCGACCAGAGAGGCTCATGATAACAGCCTACAGAAAACACTGGAAATAGCACGCCAAGTGAACCTCAAGATGAACAGAGACAAATGTGAGATTGGCGTCACACAACTCACTTTTATTGGTGATCTGGTAACAGCGGAAGGTGTCAAACCAGACCCACAAAAGGTCACAGCAATCAACAACATGCTCAAACCAGAAAGCAAGCAAGAACTACAGCGCTTTTTGGGCATGGTTACGTATTTGGCCAAGTGGATAGCAGACATTCCAACCTTCCAATGCCTCAATCCGGGAGGTTTCTCTTTTGCAACACAATTTTGACATAAATGTTAATCATCCTGGCTTTCAAATTTTAAAGGTGAGAGGTTTAACAGCGTTTTGCAGACAATGTACAGCATTGGTAAATGTCAAAGACCAGTAATACAGTATCCACACTTGATGTTTGCACCAGTTTCTACACATGGTCGACACACATACACGACGTCAAGTTTGGTCACGTCACTAGTAAAAAGTAGTACAACATTTTTTTAATCATGGCATCTGCCGTTCCGCCCCGTATTGTTTCTTTTGGTTATACCAACTTTAACAAAAACTTTAACAGAACTTTTATTTAAAATAAATTTGTCATTTTCAATTCTTATTTTACGACATTTGGTTTGCAATCAATATTTAAACAAGTGACTCGTGACTCAGACTCGGACTTGGACCAAGTGACTCGTGACTCGGACTCGGACCAAGTGACTCGTGACTCGGACTCGGACTCGGACCAAGTGACTCGTGACTCGGACTCGGACCAAGTGACTTTCCAACCTTCCAATGCCTCAATCCGGGAGGTTTCTCTTTTGCAACACAATTTTGACATAAATGTTAATCATCCTGGCTTTCAAATTTTAAAGGTGAGAGGTTTAACAGCGTTTTGCAGACAATGTACAGCATTGGTAAATGTCAAAGACCAGTAATACAGTATCCACACTTGATGTTTGCACCAGTTTCTACACATGGTCGACACACATACACGACGTCAAGTTTGGTCACGTCACTAGTAAAAAGTAGTACAACATTTTTTTAATCATGGCATCTGCCGTTCCGCCCCGTATTGTTTCTTTTGGTTATACCAACTTTAACAAAAACTTTAACAGAACTTTTATTTAAAATAAATTTGTCATTTTCAATTCTTATTTTACGACATTTGGTTTGCAATCAATATTTAAACAAGTGACTCGTGACTCAGACTCGGACTTGGACCAAGTGACTCGTGACTCGGACTCGGACCAAGTGACTCGTGACTCGGACTCGGACTCGGACCAAGTGACTCGTGACTCGGACTCGGACCAAGTGACTCGGACTCGGACTCGACCCAAGTGACTTGAGACTCGGACTCGACACAGGTGACTCGACTACAACACTGCAAATCTGTGACCATTTATATTTTCAATCTTACCAATGTTGTACACACACTTTGATACCAATTGTTTTACTTTATTATAACTTAATATAATGATCATTATCGCAAACATCAGAAAAATTGCCATGATTTATTTGTTGATGATGTTTGCATGAAATCTTATTTTGGGGTTTGTTTGTTTATATTTTGATGTTATATTCTGCACATGTAAAACAAAAATTGGTAATGTGAGAAGTAAACCAAGTAAAACTGGGTCAAATAGCGCCCGAGTTACTGGAGGTAAGTGAGATGTGTTTTATTTGTGGTTATTGCACGAAGTGATCCGGAACTGGTCAGTGATCCGGAACTGGTCAGTGATCCGGAACTGGTCAGTGATCCGGAACTGGTCAAGCAACTGTACAAAGGCCAGTAGTTTTGACTTTTCTATAAGTTTTTGACTTTTCTAAGTATAACAACATCCATTCCTTCCATTCGTTTTACCTAGTTTCAGAGCTTTTTTATGTGATTTGGTGCTATTCCAATTAGTCCATATGGCATATACGATTTCTGCCAGGTATTAATTCAGCTCTCTGGTGTATTTTTTGTTTTATGACTTCTTGAGGTCCAAGACCTTTCAACTTTTAATCACATCACCATGTCAAGTCTTTTAATTACTAACTTTTCTCTTACAGGGTCAGATAATTTGACCAGACAGTTAATTGCTGTTAGATCATGTCGCAGGGAGCAGTTTCGGAGAGAGAGGAAGACAGGGCAGTATACCAGTAAGGACAGACATACAGGTACCATCATCAACTATAGTATTAGTGCACCATCTGTAGCATCTGTATAGCGCCCTCTGTTTACAAGTTACCATGCAAGATTGTTATGTCAAAGGTTAAAGTTCAGAGGTCAATAAAAGAACAAGCATCTTCTTGTATTCACATTGCAACTTAACAACTCGTATTAGAACTTCCATATTTATTTGCCTTTGTTACGAAATATTAAAACATCTACACTGATGTTGAAATAATATGGCTTTTTACTTTTGGGGGTTGCATTGAGTTGCATTGTACCAGCTTGCCTTTGAAAATTTAATAAAAGAAAGTGTTGTAGTTTTAGTTGATTGGGTATTCACTTCATCATTTAAACAGAAATAAACTTTAAAACAAGTATTGAACACCCTGAAAAGTGAATAATTTTCAGCTAAATTCAGTAATCCTTACAAAGAAATATACTTGAAACTTGTTTTGTGCAAATTTCACATAATTATTTCCAATACAGGGAGATTGTGACGGAGCTTCATCTTGAAGGCTGCCAAGATGCAGAGCAGCTAAGGAAATAATGGAACAATCTCTTCAAGAAGTATAAAGTGAGTTTGGAAAACACTGTGAATGAGACCACACGGTATGTAAACTTAAAATATTAAACATATACACGCAATGATGCAAGAGAGTACTGTGATGTGAATTGTGGAATAGATTATTTTTGCATGTTGCCGTCATATATGTGACGGCACAGGCCGTGCTGATTAGTAAATACACTGCTACATGTACACTCCAACCGATGCAGGTCATGCTTGTGACGGCACAGGTTTTGCATATTAGTCTACTCACAGCTGCACTCCAACCACTGCAGGTCATTCATGAGACGGCACAGGTTGTGCTGAAGAGTAAACTCACAGCTGCACTCCAACCCGGCCACTGCAGGTCATTCATGAGACGGCACAGGTTGTGCTGAAGAGTAAACTCACAACTGCACTCCGACCACTGCAGGTCATTCATGAGACGGCACAGGTTGTGCTGAAGAGTAAACTCACAACTGCACTCCGACCACTGCAGGTCATTCATGAGACGGCACAGGTTGTGCTGAAGAGTAAACTCACAGCTGCACTCCAACCACTGCAGGTCATTCATGAGACGGCACAGGTTGTGCTGAAGAGTAAACTCACAGCTCCACTCCAACCACTGCAGGTCATTCATGAGACGGCACAGATTGTGCTGAAGAGTAAACTCACAGCTGCACTCCAACCACTGCAGGTCATTCATGATACGGCACAGGTTGTGCTGAAGAGTAAACTCACAGCTCCACTCCAACCACTGCATGTCATTCATGAGACGGCACAGGTTGTGCTGAAGAGTAAACTCACAGCTGCACTCCAACCACTGCAGGTCATTCATGAGACGGCACAGGTTGTGCTGAGGAGTAAAATCATAGCTGCACTCCAACCACTGCAGGTCATTCATGAGACGGCACAGGTTGTGCTGAAGAGTAAACTCACAGCTGCACTCCAACCACTGCAGGTCATTCATGAGACGGCACAGATTGTACTGAGTAGTAAACTCACTGACCCTCCAACCACTGTAGGTCATCCTTGTGATGGCACTGGTTAGGCTTACTAGTAAACCAACTGCTCACTCCGACCACTGTAGGTCATCCTTGTGATGGCACTGGTTAGGCTTACTAGTAAACCCACTGCTCACTCCAACCACTGCAGGTCATCCTTGTGATGGCACTGGTTAGGCTTACTAGTAAACCCACTGCTCACTCCAGCCACTGCAGGTCATCCTTGTGATGGCACTGGTTAGGCTTACTAGTAAACCCACTGCTCACTCCGACCACTGCAGGTCATCCTTGTGATGGCACTGGTTAGGCTTACTAGTAAACCCACTGCTCACTCCAGCCACTGCAGGTCATCCTTGTGATGGCACTGGTTAGGCTTACTAGTAAACCCACTGCTCACTCCGACCACTGCAGGTCATCCTTGTGATGGCACTGGTTAGGCTTACTAGTAAACCCACTGCTCACTCCGACCACTGCAGGTCATCCTTGTGATGGCACTGGCTAGGCTTACTAGTAAACCCACTGCTCACTCCGACCACTGCAGGTCATCCTTGTGATGGCACTGGTTAGGCTTACTAGTAAACCCACTGCTCACTCCGACCACTGCAGGTCATCCTTGTGATGGCACTGGCTAGGCTTACTAGTAAACCCACTGCTCACTCTGACCACTGCAGGTCATCCTTGTGATGGCACTGGCTAGGCTTACTAGTAAACCCACTGCTCACTCCGACCACTGCAGGTCATCCTTGTGATGGCACTGGTTAGGCTTACTAGTAAACCCACTGCTCACTCCGACCACTGCAGGTCATCCTTGTGATGGCACTGGTTAGGCTTACTAGTAAACCCACTGCTCACTCCAACCACTGCAGGTCATCCTTGTGATGGCACTGGTTAGGCTTACTAGTAAACCCACTGCTCACTCCAACCACTGTAGGTCATCCTTGTGATGGCACTGGTTAGGCTTACTAGTAAACCCACTGCTCACTCTGACCACTGCAGGTCATCCTTGTGATGGCACTGGTTAGGCTTACTAGTAAACCCACTGCTCACTCTGACCACTGCAGGTCATCCTTGTGATGGCACTGGTTAGGCTTACTAGTAAACCCACTGCTCACTCCGACCACTGTAGGTCATCCTTGTGATGGCACTGGTTAGGCTTACTAGTAAACCCACTGCTCACTCCAACCACTGTAGGTCATCCTTGTGATGGCACTGGTTAGGCTTACTAGTAAACCCACTGCTCACTCCGACCACTGCAGGTCATCCTTGTGATGGCACTGGTTAGGCTTACTAGTAAACCCACTGCTCACTCCAACCACTGTAGGTCATCCTTGTGATGGCACTGGTTAGGCTTACTAGTAAACCCACTGCTCACTCCGACCACTGTAGGTCATCCTTGTGATGGCACTGGTTAGGCTTACTAGTAAACCCACTGCTCACTCCGACCACTGCAGGTCATCCTTGTGATGGCACTGGTTAGGCTTACTAGTAAACCCACTGCTCACTCTGACCACTGCAGGTCATCCTTGTGATGGCACTGGTTAGGCTTACTAGTAAACCCACTGCTCACTCCAACCACTGCAGGTCATCCTTGTGATGGCACTGGTTAGGCTTACTAGTAAACCCACTGCTCACTCCGACCACTGCAGGTCATCCTTGTGATGGCACTGGTTAGGCTTACTAGTAAACCCACTGCTCACTCTGACCACTGCAGGTCATCCTTGTGATGGCACTGGTTAGGCTTACTAGTAAACCCACTGCTCACTCCGACCACTGTAGGTCATCCTTGTGATGGCACTGGTTAGGCTTACTAGTAAACCCACTGCTCACTCCGACCACTGTAGGTCATCCTTGTGATGGCACTGGTTAGGCTTACTAGTAAACCCACTGCTCACTCCGACCACTGCAGGTCATCCTTGTGATGGCACTGGTTAGGCTTACTAGTAAACCCACTGCTCACTCCGACCACTGTAGGTCATCCTTGTGATGGCACTGGTTAGGCTTACTAGTAAACCCACTGCTCACTCCGACCACTGCAGGTCATCCTTGTGATGGCACTGGTTAGGCTTACTAGTAAACCCACTGCTCACTCCGACCACTGTAGGTCATCCTTGTGATGGCACTGGTTAGGCTTACTAGTAAACCAACTGCTCACTCCGACCACTGTAGGTCATCCTTGTGATGGCACTGGTTAGGCTTACTAGTAAACCCACTGCTCACTCTGACCACTGCAGGTTATCCTTGTGATGGCACTGGTTAGGCTTACTAGTAAACCCACTGCTCACTCCGACCACTGTAGGTCATCCTTGTGATGGCACTGGTTAGGCTTACTAGTAAACCCACTGCTCACTCCGACCACTGCAGGTCATCCTTGTGATGGCACTGGTTAGGCTTACTAGTAAACCCACTGCTCACTCCGACCACTGCAGGTCATCCTTGTGATGGCACTGGTTAGGCTTACTAGTAAACCCACTGCTCACTCTGACCACTGCAGGTCATCCTTGTGATGGCACTGGTTAGGCTTACTAGTAAACCCACTGCTCACTCTGACCACTGCAGGTCATCCTTGTGATGGCACTGGTTAGGCTTACTAGTAAACCCACTGCTCACTCCGACCACTGCAGGTCATCCTTGTGATGGCACTGGTTAGGTTTGCTAGTAAACCCACTGCTCACTCCAACCACTGCAGGTCATCCTTGTGATGGCACTGGTTAGGCTTACTAGTAAACCCACTGCTCACTCCGACCACTGCAGGTCATCCTTGTGATGGCACTGGTTAGGCTTACTAGTAAACCCACTGCTCACTCCGACCACTGCAGGTCATCCTTGTGATGGCACTGGTTAGGCTTACTAGTAAACCCACTGCTCACTCCAGCCACTGTAGGTCATCCTTGTGATGGCACTGGTTAGGCTTACTAGTAAACCCACTGCTCACTCTGACCACTGCAGGTCATCCTTGTGATGGCACTGGTTAGGCTTACTAGTAAACCCACTGCTCACTCTGACCACTGCAGGTCATCCTTGTGATGGCACTGGTTAGGCTTACTAGTAAACCCACTGCTCACTCTGACCACTGCAGGTCGTCCTTGTGATGGTACAGGTTGTTGATGGTACAGGTAATAGTAATCTCACTGCTGCGCTCTAACCACTGCATGTCATTCATATGACGGCAAAGGCTGTGCTAAACACCACTGCTGGTCATCCATATGACCGCACAGATTTTACTGATTAGTAAATTCACTGCTACACTTCAACCACTGCAGGTCATCCTTGTGATGGCACATGTTCTGCTGATTAGTAAATTCACTGCTTCACTCAAACTGCTACGATCATCCATGTATCACCACCTCCCCACCTGCCTCCACTATCATTTTGGAACCATCTTCACTTCTCTGAATGAGATAAGTTTGGTCTTAACCCTTT
The DNA here is from genome assembly GCA_037783415.1 of Leptasterias polaris. Lineage (NCBI taxonomy): Eukaryota > Metazoa > Echinodermata > Asteroidea > Forcipulatida > Asteriidae > Leptasterias > Leptasterias polaris. Next base: position 964,844 of record JAZGTN010000082.1, on the reverse strand, counting down.
GACTCCCCCACTCTAGACATCGTCAGGAGACTGACAATTCTACTCACAGGGCAGTTAATAGCAATTAGCATGACAAGTTTTTCTTAATTGTTTCCTTATCTCAATCAGGGATTGTTAAGATAGTCATGAGGACCTCCCCCTCTCTTTTGTTTCTATTCAAAACAAAATGTTTTTCTGCTGCAGTGCATGAATTTGCATTATGAGTTTGTATCAGAATATATTGCATATCAAATAATAAACCACAAGGGAAATATATTGTAAACCACAAGAGAATATATTGCACTTAGAGAAAGTGGACAATACAAAGTGAAACGCAAACCAAGAAGCACAACACTTGATCTTGCAATGCATCAAAATTTACATATCAAAGTTGACTCATGATGGAAAAACCATTTGAAAACAGCCAGTTTACAAGACATTTCATGCATCTATTATCAATTGTTAACAGCTTTTCATCAATCACATTTTGCAGACATCCTGTTCGTTGAAAACAGCCAGTTTACAAGACATTTCATGCATCTATTATCAATTGTTAACAGCTTTTCATCAATCACATTTTGCAGACATCCTGTTCGTGAAGTTGTTTGACTGTTGCCATTCACTGATGTTACATCATGAAGGAGATACTGAGCTGCTTTGAGTGAAGTCAACTTTCTTTACAATGAGTACGTCTTGCATTTTGATCCAATATCTACTTTATTTTGTCACTAAGTCGCAATAAATTCATAAAGACAATACTCGCATGAAGGTCATATGTCGTTACTTTGGTATGATGCATACTTGTTAAATCATTTTAAAAAGTAATTGCAGTTGACCTTTATAAATTGACCAAAAGTTGGTCCATCTATGGCTAAAAAGTGCAAGTTCCTGAGGTTTCTATAGCAATTGAAGTAAGACTTCGCAAAAATTGTGTGACCAAATTTCACATGAATTGTCTGTACAGTTTTTGGAGCAGTTAAACTTGTTCAATAATGTGGCTTGTAAACCTAGTGGTCCTAGTCACTCCAACCACTGTTGGTCATCCATGTGACAGCATTGGTTGTGCTCACTAGTAATCTCACTGCTACGCTCTAACCACTGCAGGTCATTCATATGACGGCACAGGTTGGCTAAATAGTAATCTCACTGCTACGCTCTAACCACTGCAGGTCATTCATATGATGGCACACAGTTACAATAAGCTGGTAGAATTGCTGTCCCGATGGTTTGGTCGGGGAAAAAGGCAAAAACCTTTTGGTTGAGCTGCAGCATAGGCGTCAAAAGCCCAAGGAAACCCTCCAGGAATTGGGTCAAGCTGTGCACGAACTCGCCGAGAAAGCTTACCCCGAGATTCTAGAAGAGCCAAGAGAGCGTCTTGAAAGGAACCACTTTGTAGATGCGGTTGCAAATCAATCGATAAGGGAGGGTTATTCAGAGCCCGACCAAAGAATTTCGAGAAAATCGAAGCTCACCATGGTTTGGAAAAGCCTTCTAGGTTTGTCCGAGGGGTGGACAGGGAAACTGAGGAAAGATTGCAGTTCGTCGAGCGAGCAATCAACCAACAGTCTAGGAGTGTTGATGGGATGGCTCAGCAGCTCGACAGAGTCGTGAAATTAATGACAAACCGACAGGGGCAGAGACAGGCAGCAAGTGAGGTGCCTGAGGTGTCAGAGGGGGCCCCACTTCAGAAGAGGTGGCCAAGGTCGACATTGAGGTGTTACAACTGTGGACAACAGGGGCATTTTAAATATGAGTGTATTAGGATTCCCGACGTTTGCACGGTAATCCTCAGGGAAACGGCAAGCAGCCTTCCGAGGGGTCCACGGAAAGGCTGGAAGGCGAGAAGGGCCCATTGGAACTGACTTATGAAAGGGTAGTGAAGAGAGATTAGAAATCAGAGACGGAATTAATGAGGTGACTGCTTCTAAGAAGGGTTTGTATATTGAGGGGGTTGTGAGGTCCACCAAATTCAGACTCCTCATCGACACCGGCTCCACTGATACTTTGTTAAGCATCGATATATATAATCAGATTCCATTGGAACAAAGACCGGTCTTGTCAAGGTGTGATGTCGGAGTTCGTCAAGTTGATGGCACCCCATTGAAGACATTTGGTACTGCGTGGGTTGAACTTAAGATTGGCAAAACAACACATCCAGTGAAGGTTATATTTACTGACATGTCTATTCCCGCGATGTTAGGGATGAACTGGTTATTGCCGACTGGTGGCAGTTTGGACTTTCGGAATATGGTGTTGAAATTGAACGGAGAACGGGTCGAGTGCCAGAGTAGTTCGGGTGAAACTTTAGTGCGTCGGGTTGTTGTTTTAGAGACAACAGTTGTGCCCGCAGGATTCCATTGGAACAAAGACCGGTCTTGTCAAGGTGTGATGTCGGAGTTCGTCATATCTGTATGGTCAGAAGGTGACGATTAGGACGGACCACTCAGCCCTTCGTTGGTTGCTGAGTTTCAAAGACCCTGAAGGCCAGCTTGCAAGGTGGCTTCAAGTTATATCGGAGTATGATATGAACGTCGTTCACAGACCGGGCAGAAAACATGTAAATTCCGACAGTCTGTCCCGGAAGTTTCGTAAACAATGCGGGCAGCAAGAAGGTCAGATTGATGATACTTAAGGAGAGGTGGCTGATACCTCACCTTCATGCTATGAACCAGCAGTAAGAGGTGTAGTGGTACAACAAAGTTGTGAGGAGCTTCGAAGAGCTCAGTTGGCAGACCCCACGATGAATTGGGTATTAACTGCTAAGTCTGAGGGGGCTGTGCGTCCTGAGTGGAAGGATGTTTCGCAAATGACTCAAGCCGGTAAAACTTATTTGTCATATTGGGATCAGTTGTCGGTGCGTGAGTGTTACGCAAAGTTGGGAGTCGGACGACGGCAAGACCGTTAGGTGGCGTTTGGTTGTCCCTGGCTGTCCCATTTAGGATTAAAGAAAACCATGGCAAAAGTCAGGCAGAGGTATTTTTGGGCAGGTAGGATGGCAGAGGTTAGATCCCGTCTTCGCTGCTTCCCGTCTTCGTAGGTGACTATGGCACTAGGTGGATTGAGGTGTACCCTCCCTGACGCCAAAGCCAGTACAGTTGCGGATAAGTTTGTTCGGGAGTTTGTAGGTATGGGATACCTAGAGAGCCTAGAGATACCTAGACCAGGGGTCAAATTTCGAATCAGAAGTATTTGGAGAGATGTGCAAAATATTAGGCATATCCAAGACCAGGACAACTCCCTACAACCCTAAATCTGATGGTCTTATCGAAAGATTCAATAAGACCCTCATTAACATTGTGGCAGCGATGGTCGACCCGAAAAAGAAGCAACGTGATTGGGACCAGTGCCTCCCGCTACTAGTACTAGTCCTTGTCGCTGCACGCCGCAAGAGACTATGGGAGAGTCCCCGAACATGTTGATGTTGGGAAGGGAGGTCACCCTCCGGTAGATTTGTCCACGGAAGAGCCCTCTGTGTCAAGTGAGCAGCCTCGAACTGATTTTGCTGAACAGCTGAGGTACAACATTCAGCAGGCTCATGACCGGGCGCATCTTTGCCTTGGATAAAAGGCGAGGCGCCAAAAGGTTAATTATGACAGGAAAGCCACGGACCCCAGTATACGGGAGGAGTCGTTTGTTTGGTTATTTAATCCAGCAAGAAAGAAAGGTGTCTGTCCCAAGTTTCAGCTCAGGTGGGAGGGACCCTACTTGGTTATCAAAAAGCTGTCAGACGTAGTGTATAGAGTCCAGAAGAGTAGGGGTTCCAAACCAAAGGTGGTGCATGCCAATAGATTGAAGCCTTATCAAGGTGACTCTTTGACACCATGGAACCACCAGCTGGAGGTTCCTCAATAAGAGTTCAATCTAGGCATTCAGGACAGTGCTAAGGGCGACACCTGTACACAGGAGTCACCCGAGATTACGGAAGTTGAGGAGGAGGTTCCAGCCTTATCAGAAGGCCAGGACGGTGAGGTGGTTAGCAGGGTTGGCATCGACCCCTCAAAAGAGGTGTCGACGAGTTTCAAGGGTAAAAAGGTACCTGAGCATAGGTACCCGAGGAGGGTACATAACTTACCTGTAAGATTTCGTTAGGGTTCTTTTGTTCTTGGTAAAGCAACGGAGTAATCATGGTTTTTCGCTTGTGTTGTTGTTTTGCAGATTTTGAAGTTGACGATCATCGATGAGTCCACCAGCGGAACGAAATCAGCATCCTTGTATGTGTAATGTATGCGATAAGCAGTTTGCGCAGGCTAAAGGTTTAGCCCGCCATCACCGCCTCCAGCATGGGCGGAAGGATTACCTTCAGTGTAAGAGGTGTGATACACGCCTCAAAAGACGAGATAATTTGCGGCGGCACTATAATCAGTGCCATCACAGGTTCTTGAATGACCTTGACTTCATTCAGAAGGAAGTACCCCAAGAAGACGAAGATTCTTTTTCAAGCAGTGCCAGGACGTCCGGACAGAGAAGAGACTGGAGGGATGAAAGACGATTCCATTTAACCACCAACCGCACACCCGCGGCAACAGTGACGTCGCCACCCTCACCTCCCTCATCGGAAGAGGTACTGTATGAGATGACACCTATATCCCCTTTGCAGCCAAACCTGGACACCTGTAATATGACGCCACCTTCTGGGAAGCCATGAGGAATGATGTCGATGATGAGGGATTATGAGAAGCCCGAAGAACCCCCTGCCCCGACTGTAGGCGTTCATCCGCTGGAGCAACCAGAGCAGATTGAGCTGGAGCAACCAGAGCAGATTGAAATAGAACGAGAGGAACAGCCAAGACAACAACCCCAACAGGTTGAAAACCCGCAGATGCAGCCAGTTCAACAAGCGCCTCTGATCACCAAGGTAGCTACTATCCGGGAACGCACGCTTGTAATTACCGAAGTGATTACCGAAGTGAACGGAGTGGTCGTGCGCCGGGAAATTAAGGACCGAGTGTACCTTTTAAGAACATTGTCTTGGAGCACAACTTGGGGAACAGCACTAACACTGCCGGACACTAATTAGTTTATAAACTGTTTAATTACTGAGAGTTGTTTTGTTCATTTTTTTTAAAGGGCTGATAGTGTTGAGTGTTACCGTGTTTTACAGCAGACCTTTCCCTAGCGAGGTGATGAGGAAAGAAAATAAATGATGTTCTTTACCTTAAAGACTGATTACTTTTCGGAAACTGTTTAATTGATGATTGTCTTTACTCTAATTGCATTTTGAACTAAGGACATTCCCGTGTGTTTTCATAATAAGAGTCTATACAATTATTTTTGTATGTGTTAAACTTTTTAGCTACTATGCTTACCGTTTGAGGTGGCTGAGATGCAATTGATCTCAGAGGTGCCTCGTGAGGAGCTCAGTAGGCTACCTCGACTCATGTATGTGTTCTATTGCTGATATATTTTATTAATTATCGTGTTATGCTGTTGATTGGTTGTTATATTTTCGAGCCTTATCGAACGAGGGCGTTCGGGCCTATCAGAAGGCTATGTGACGCAACAGCATACTCCCTCCTTTTGTTTCTAAGTGGATCAGTCCAAACTTTCCTGCTAGTCCCAAGCGCATTTTTTTGTAGCGGTACAACAGGCGGCGCCATAAGGCTGCTTTGCATAAGTTGTTGAGCAACGCGCGGAGCGTGTTTGTGGTTGTTGTTTTTGAGAAGTCAATGAGAGAGGTCGAGGTGTGAGAGCTGTGCATATATCGTTTCAAGCTCACTAGTCGATCACAACGTCACAGTGCCAGTGGAGTGGTGAGTCCTCGACAATTAATAATTATATTTGACCACTGGTTTTTGAAGTGATTTATGAAGTAAATCTATTAATATATTTTGAGTCTGAAGCACCGTACGTAGCGTGGCCCCTCAATTATTGTGAGCGGACCCGCAAATTAATTAGTGGTCTCTCAATTATTGTAGTATCAAAGTATTTGGCCAAAAGGGTCCGCCAAAGAATGTAATAATATTATTTGGCTCGTTGCCTTGTATTGCACAGTGTCACAAAATAGAGGTGTTATATTTGCACGGCTCCTCTTAAGTGAGGTGCCGGCGTGGTTTTGAGGTGCCTGCGTGGTTTTGAGGTGCCGGTGTCATAGGGAAATCTGTCCCCCGGAGATTCTGTCCCCCATATGGGAAATAAACGTGGGATGGAGGAGGATGATTCATAAGAGGGGCGCTATCAAAAGCAGTGGGGGGACATAATCACCGGGGGGACAGAATCTCCTGCCACACCGGCGTGGTTTTGAGGTGCCATCGTGGTTTTGAGGTAGAAAGACTGACGCACGAGGCCTAAACGGGTATGTAATTGATGATTTGCATTAACCTTCGGATTCTTTTATAAGTGATTGGTTGATGATGTTATAAATAAAATGGTTTATTTACCGGTACTAGTTATTTCCTTTGTGTCTGTGTAACTTTTATTTGGGGCAGGGGACCTTTTTATAATCATTCTTCGGGACGGTATAAATTTCCTTCCCAACGGATCCGTTCCTAGCCGCTCAGGGACTTTTCCGAGCATCAGCCCTCCCGAGGGTAGATGTGTCACAAAACTCGGATACCAACCGATTACCGTCTGCCCTACTTGGCTTTTTGCTGGGACTGTCACCAGTGTGATTGGGATCAGCCTTGTTTCCTCCCCTAAAGGGTCAGGGCCCGCGGGGCTAGGGATCGAGACAGGGGAGGACATGCTTGTGAGTCGGTCGACAAACCTGAAAGGAACTATAATGTTATGGCAGTCGGTAAGGGTCGAGGCGGGAACAGGGCGGAGGAGGAACCGAAATCGCGGCGCCTGAACGCCTGACAATCACAGCGTAACTTTTTATTTTTTGTTTATTAGGGACTATTATTTTTTTAAAGTTCAATTTTCTTCCCAGACCTATGGAATAACACAGAAAGAAAAATACAAAGCTTAAAAACAAATAGGCCTACTAATTACTATCACACAAAAAAATGTATCTTTTATCAGAGAGGGTTGATCAATAATTGTTTTTATTCAAAAGCACTATGGACAATCATAATCCTATCAAGCGCTCCAAAATGCGCCCCCCTCCCTGAAACAAATAAAATATATAATAATAATAATACAATAAATAAATAAATAAATATACAAATAAAAAAAAAAAATCTGCATCACTACTAGAATGTGTTTATTGTTTGATAAACCAAGGTTTGCCTTCAAAGATATGGAAACCCTTTTATAGTTTTTTTTTGTTTTTTAGTTGACGTTCAAGCTATCTTGCATTTGAAATCAAACAAGGAAGCCCGGTAAGGAGCTCCGTGGCGCTTGGCGGAGCTCTGTTCCAGACGAACTGTGTTGAGCAGAGGGGTCGAGAGTCCGGGCACCGGAGAGCAGGAGCAGAGGGGTCGAGAGTCCGGGCACCGGAGGGTGTCGGTCGAGGGACTGGGGATTGAGGGCCTAGCAGCGCCAGGGCATGAGGGGGTTACAGTTATGTAGTTATTTTCGTCAAATTTTAGTTATGTTTTAGGCCTACTCAGACAAATTTGACCGAAATTTACCGGGTGAAATTTTATGTCAACTTTTACAATTCACTGCTTTTTAAACAATAAATGATGGCAACCCCCCTTTGTTTTTTCTCGGACGCGTCGGAGCTCCGTCCCCAACGAACTGGCTGGAGCAGAAGGGTTGGGAGTCTGGGAACCGGAGAGAGAGCAGGGTGTCGGCCATGGGGCAATATGGGTCAAGGGCCCCAGCAGCGCCCATGGCCTGAGGCGCGAGCGAGAGTCCTGCCCGGTGGTTATGGAGTAAAGTTACTCAATTATTAAGTGATTATATATAACATTTTCTTTTGGCTCTGTTGACTGTCCTTTTTAAAGGCCCTCTACACGATTGGTAAGATCGAAAAACACAAATGTTCACAGATTCACACATAACTTACATGATTTAAAGTAAGTAATGGTAGAAAGGGTTCCTTAAAATATTTCTGCCTAAAATGCTATCGTTTCTGAGAAATGAGTAAAACAATAGTTTTTATCGCGCGTGATAATAAACTCCATGTTTGAAAAACAGAAAACACAAAAGGTCTTTTTTCACTATTTTCTCGTGATCTCGATGACCAATTGAGCTCAAATTTTCACAGGTTTGTTATTTCATGTATGTGGTTGATTACACAAAACATGAACACTGTCTGTGATTATTTTGTCAGCTCTGCCAATCCTGTATAATACCTTTAAGTGGCGACATAATTTTATTTATTTATTTTTTGGTGGTGGTGGGGGGTGTGGGGGATTCTTTTTTGTTGAATGAAGGGTGTCGGTCGAGGAGCAATGGGGGTCAAGGGCCCAGTTCCTGAGGCGCGAGCGTCATGCCCGTTCGTTACAGGGTATACGGAGTAATATTCGTCAAATCTTTGTTAGTGATTTTTACAGACATTCACGGTAGCGTTTGTTGTACCTTGTATACAATTACTTTTTCAAATAAAAGTAAAGAGTTTGAGATTGATTAGGTAGCTATGTATTTTTGTTTTTGTTTGTAGTTGTTGAGCTGTTTGTTTGTTTGTTTGTTTGTTGTTGCTGTTGTTAATTTGTTTGGGTTTTCATTTCGCGGGGAGAACTTTTTTTGCCAGTGACGTTTTAATATTTTTTTCGGTAATTATAATTATTTTGGGGTCTGCGACTTTTTGGGGGACGGCATTTCTTAGGGAATGGCGACTTTTTCCTGTTGCAATACTATTTCTTTCCTGTACTTTTAAGTTTCAGTGAGTGGTATTTATTTTGGCAGCGATTTGGGGCGGCGACGTTGTATATTGAGGGCGGCGTTGTATTTTGGGGTTGGCGTCTTTTCAGGGCAACGGGTATTTGTCTTTTAATATTTTACCTCTGGTTGCTTTTATTGGAAGTTTAGTTTAGTGTGGTGCAACCCTCAGCTTGGTTTATAGCACTAGATCTTGCTTGGCAGTAAACGCTAATCTCATGTGATTACTGAATTACGTCAGTAGGCCCTTAATGGTCACATAATTATTGAATTACCAAATATAGAGAGCAACTTATGACAAGGATATAAATTCAGAGGCACTCTCACTTAGTCTCCCACAGCTTTTCAGTTTCACAGAAAAGAGAAAAAAATGTCTAGAAAGATAACGGAATACGAGGACAGAAGTCTGAAGGGAAAATTTCAAATATTTTTTTACATCGAGCGCAATAATTTCTGACAAACTCGTTCGATGGAGATTACTACCACTCTCTGTTTTCTTTGGTTGAGGGCGGGCTTCTAAACTATCCACACTTTGAGAGAATCCGCGCTCAACTTGACTTTAGCCCCTACCTTAGTATATATTGACAGGGGGAAAAAGGTCTTTTGTTGATACAAATTTAACAACAAATTATATAGCGTACCCACCCTAATTTTTTATATTTTTTATTACAACTTTTCAGCATTTTTTTATGCCATCGAACTTTACCTTAACGAATTAAATAGTTCCCTTTTAAGGCAAATTGATATCAAGTAGTTATCCAAATTTATTTTAAAATGTGAAAATTGTTATGCAAGGTTAACTATTAATTGCAAACATGAGACACGAGGAATTGGCAGGCTCGCGTTTTCAGTGTTTTTGTAATATCACTTTTCTTTGGAGTTAAACAAAGGTTAATATTAAAAAGACGAAATTAATATTAAAAGTTGAACAGATGGTAGAGGATAAAATTTCTCTGTTGTTGTATCGTTTTTCGTGGAGTAAGTTCTGACTTTGGTGTGTTTATTCACAATAGGTGGTGCGTATGTTTAAAACAAACCAAAACACACCAACAAGTCTCACTTTTTCGTAAAAAAAACAACAACCTTTTAAATTGAGTGGGAGTTACGTACGTGGTTGATTGCTTCCCGTATATATAGAAACGAATATTAATTTCCCAATAGAACGCTAGGTATTTTCATAATAAAATAGACAGTTAAAGGCACTGTACACGTTTGGTAATTACTCAAAATATTTATTAGCATAAAAACTTACTTGGTAACGAGCAACGGAGAGCTGTTGATAGTAGTAAAACATTGTGAGAAACGACTCCCTCTGAAGTAACGTAGTTTTTGAGAAAGAGGTAATTTCTCACTAAAATATCAAAAGACTTCTGGCCAGTAAAGCCTTTTATTCCTATCTGAAAGCACACTAATTTGTACAACAAGCTTAAGGGTGTTTTTTCTTTCATCATTTTCTTGCAACTTCAATTGAGCCCAAATTTTCACAGGCTTGTTATTTTATGCATATGTTGGGATACACCAAGTGAGAATACTGGTCTTTGACAATTACAAAACGTGTTCAGTGCCTTAAAAACAAAAAGTTATATTTTGTTTCATGCAGACAGCGCGCCGCGCGCCACATTATCAATGTGTCATAAATAATTAATATCATGCAAATTAACAATCCCGTGTGTGTGTCTTAATTTTTTGCGCATAGGGAGATGCGCCCATCGCGCTTCTCTACTATACTATACGGACGAGTCCGTACGACGTCGTCGTGTGTGTGGTGCATTACCGTACGCTATTACGATGCTGAACGTATTGCCATAATGCCCGACACCTATGGGGCTCCAAAAATGATGTATTTCAACAGAATTCATGCCTAGACAGCCTACCTAGACGCCATAATGGACTAAAAAGGATTCTTAACTGCACATTGGAAGGGACTCATTCCGCTAGGAACCCGCAATAAGCGAGTTTTTGGACCAGGAATTGAGGTGAGTCGCGAGGAAAATCATGGCGACTCCACAAGGCAAAGCGCCCGTGAACAAGCCCGTCACGCAACCACAGCCCGTCAAGCCGGGCGGTGTAGCACCGGCCCCGGTCACCACAAAAGCCGCTACACCGGCCCTCCCAGAGCTTGATTTATCACATCTTTCCGAGGAAGAACGAAGACAAATACAAGCTGTTCTGGACAGACAAAGGCAAGAGGAGGAAAGAGAGGCTAAATTAATACGGTTAGTGTATCTTTAAAGTAATGAAATATTGTGTCCCACTTTTTATTTGGTGACTCCATCGCGCCATACTGGAATATCGATTGGATAGCTTTTAGTGTAATAAAGTGTTAACTGATTCCATGTTGTATTCTAAAGTTTAAACATTGAATGACTATAAAAAGTCACCATGTTTACTGTTAAAATATGCATAATCAAATAGCTAGGTGAACAGCTCTTAAACAAATTAAACCCCTTTGTAACTGATTATTTAAGACATTATTTAATCATGTTTATTGAACCCTACAAAATATTCTTTAGTTTACCAATAAATGTTAATTAGCTAAATATTTCATTTAAATTGTTGTTGTCAGTGAACCATTTGTTTGCATGCGTTAAACAAAACCTTCTTTTACCTCATATGGAAATAATAAGTAAACAATTAATTACTTATTTTGTAATAAGTACTGCTAAAATAGGCCCTTAAATTGTACATTGTTTATTTTATTCCAAGAATATTAACAATGGTCTTATAATATAAGCGAAAACATCCACCAAGAAAGTGCTCAAGGTGCTCGTCCAAACAGCAACATTTTAAGACATTTTTTTGAATTATAACAGTAGCAACTTATTATATTTGTTTACAAGGTACTGCGGCGCATTCATCAGCCACTGCCAAAAACACAAGGGCAAACCCATTTTCTTTGCGATAAGTGTAACTGGGTTCTTTTATGTGCATTAGACAACACATAGGACCTACAGCTTTACATCCCATCCAAAGGACGAAGCATTAATGGTTTTAAGCGTCTTGCTTTTTTAAGGACACAAGTGTCAAGAGCGGGACTCGAACCCACACTCTTCTGATCAGAAACATCAGAGCTTGAGTCCGGTACACTTGACTGCTCAGCCACGACACACCATGAGTTAGTTTTACTTTTAAAATAAACTTCTTGCTTTTACATATAATTCACAAGAGTGTACAATAATGTGATGCAAAAAACATATAATTTCTTATTTTCTTACAATTTTCTTTGAAAATCAGACAAACATGATACAGTAATTTACAATTATAATGTAAACTGCCTTCATAAAGAATCATGATGTTTCATACATCAAAAATATTAGACCCTTTTGAACAAGTTGCAAAAAGGCCATGGACGAAGAAAAAATAATACTATTCAAGTGTTTGATTATAAGTTGAGGAAAGTCCATCTAAAACCACCGTGCATTGTTGTGAAAGGCTGTCTAGCTTTTCTGCATTACTGGACAAACATTCTACTCATCAGCATCTTGTCAAGTGAAGACAATTTGGTGAGGATGGGTGGTTTAAGACTATTGCAGTCGACGTCAGTAAAATCGTGACATGTCAACTCATTATGGCCCGGTAAATTAATGAGCGTTTAAAAGAGGAGTGTTCCCGAAGATTCCCTAAGCACTTGAAGAATGCAAAAGGCAGGATGGATCGTTGGTTTTTTGGAAGTGTAAATTCATTGATTCCCATCCTCTAGTTTTTTATCTGTGAAAAATTCATCAAATTCTGTGAACAAAATTTCATGAAAATGCGGACCAACAATTCAAAAACATTTGATGGGATTTTGTGTTTGCTCATACATGTATGTCTCTGGTGCTAATTTCAATTTTGCAAATAGATCTCTCCAGTATTTTGGGACTGTCTGATTTATTTTCAGTTAGTTCACTTGACAGTTTCTCCAACTTGATTAAAGGGGCTGTGTCGTCATGATCAAAGCAAGCTTGTGCTTGTAAAAATGAACTCTCACCCAGTTACTGCACGCGCACACCCTCCCTCGTATGAGGTGCACCGCATGCGTGCAGTAACTTGGTGGGAGTTCATAATTCCATGTACAGCCACAGGCATGCTTTGATCATGATGATAGTGCCCCTTTAATTAAACTCATTTAAGATTTGGGGTCTAAACTCATTTGCTTCGCCCACATTAGCCTTCAGTATTGATTCTGAGAGTGTCTTTCAAAACTCATCTCTAGATAAAAAGGTACCAGCACATTTTAATTAACGCCTTATAAAATGCGTGGTGTGCCCCTTTAAACATTAACTACATGAAATATAGTCACAATAAAAGGCGAAACCATGACTAAATGATAACTGGACAATTAAATCAAGTACCCTGACCAGTCAGATTGCTTGAATTGTTATGTGGTTTTTGCAGTGGTACCTTCATAAATGTTTTTACAATGTGTTTACTGAGAAACCATGATCTTGACAAAAAAGGGGAACTGGTGTCATGATGTTCTTTCTTTTGAAATTAATTATGATAGACTACATGCAGCGTTCAGCGTATGACTAGGGATGTTTTCCAAACCTTTGCTTAGGCTCCGTTTCCAGCTCCAGGCTCCGCTTGATGTTGGAAACACTACAAAACGGGTACTGCTCCAAAATTGATGACAGAGCTGAAACCAGAGCCCACGCTCGAAGCCGGAGCCCAACACCAGGTTTGGTAAAAAGGCCCACGGCTCGCCCTTAACACTAGCTGGGTGTACATTGTCTTGTAAAAACTAGATACAAATGTAATAGGGCTGAGGGGCTAGTGCGCACCACCTGTCAACTTACATGTACCCTGTGGGCTAGTAAAAAGTGCCTAAAATACATTGTACATTTCTTCATTAACAATGACCACATGTTAGAAGGTCAAAAGGTCATGTGTACTTTTTCAGGGTTAAATAGTAATGTTTGTGACTGCATGACACCAGACATTTTTATCAGGGGCGAGGGTGGAGTAGTTCATGAAAAATTATATATATTTTTCTGTAAGTGGTTCGAACCAGCATTCATAATTACCCGTGACAGTTAATCAACTTTGATTGGTTGAGAGAAGATCACATGGTGATGTTTAAGTGTGCATTATAAACTTGATGAGAAGTGTTTAAAACATACGCATGATGCACAAGCTTGCGCATGGAGCTAATTAAATGCATGTTGCAATCAAAACACTGTGCATAAACGATATGTAAAAATCTATTAGCACGCATGCGTACAGTTGAGCGTCAATGCAATTTCGGCCATGAGGACTTGACAGGAATTGAAGTTTTAAAAAAAGTTTTACAGATTTTCCAACATCCAACATTATATTTGTTTTTTTAACAAAAAGGGCATTTATGAATGGGAATAAACAGCCATTTAAAACCTTGCAGGGTCGTGGCTGTACAATGATAAACCTCGCCTTCGGCTCAGTCCTATTTCGCACGGCCAAGACCCTGCTGGTTTTAATTGGCAGGTTAAGACCACGTCGCCCTAATTAACATATATCGCATGCAATCATTTATTTAGTAGGCCTACACGTTTTAGCAATTTCTGACCCCCAAAGCAGTGTGTTTTCATGGAAACTGTTAAAAAGCAACCTACCTGTACCTTGAAATTTGACACAGATAATTTATTCAAATTGGCATGGTGTACATATACAGTGTAAATCTTTTTCTTAATTCAACTTTCATCTAAAGGGTTGGTCCATGATATATTTTTTAACTTTATATCGGCGTGTCATGGCTGAGCGGTCAAGCATGTTGGACTCTGACCGGCAGATCTGATTGGCAGACTGTTCGAGTCCTGGTCTTGACACTTCTTGCATGTATTTGGTAGACACTTTGCTTCATCCTTCGGTTGGGGCGTAGAGCCGTTGGTCCCACTTGTTGTTTAATGCATGTAAAAGAACCCTGTAGAATTATCGTAATGAGAAGGGGTTTACCCTTGTGTTTCTGGCATGGTCTGGCAGAAATACATGTAATATGGGCCACATCACCTTGTACATGTATATATGTTATGTTTTTCAACGACCATCTTGGTACAATGTGTGTAGTAAAATTGCCTGTACAAATATGATAAGCATGTCAACGCTCCATCACCTAAAATGCACCCTACATGTACGTACATGTATAATGTACACAGTAACACACCATCCACAGGTACTCTCAAAATGGCGCAACCAATAGGCTGTTACTAGTGTGATTAGGGAATTTGAATCAACGCTTATTGCACCTACATGTACACTGTACTATACCGTTCATTTAACACACACACACACGCAAACACATTAGAAGCTGTATCTGGACTCATTATATATTCAACCAGAGCTCCATGCAGGCAAAAATGATATGGGACATTCAGACCTCATACTGTATTATCCAGATATGCAGTGTGTGAAATTAAGGGTTGTCCAGTTGCCCCGGGCAACTTAGAAATTACTGTGGCAACATGTTATGCTGAGCTGTGTATGGGACAACCTGGGTGGGGGGGGGGGGGGGGGTAGATTGATGATTGCCCTGTGGTACTTGTAGATAATTTCCTCATTTTGTTCATTTGGATGAAGGGAGTCATTTTGGTCATGGGTGTTCATTATTTTTGCGCAAGATTAAATTAGATTTGGGTAAGTGATGTTAATTCTCAAGACGGTTTGAAGGAGCTTTTGAAAATGGTATGTTGTCTGTGAAATACTGAGTGAGAAAATAGAACTGTTGCAAACTGCATACCAACCAAAATGACCTACATGTATTATAAATCCAAAAAATAGTTAGAGTCACTCTCGAGTCTCAAGAAAGACTCTGCTAGGGTCGAAACATCCCACCATTCCAACTATTTTTTGAAGTACTGAGTAGCGGAGCTTCTTATTTGGACAGAGAAGACTGCAGTGTTCACCCTTACCAGTGGTCTGCCAGCCGAATGCCAGTTAAAACGCATGAGGGCCAGTCAAAACTGCTGGAAAGCATATCCGTTTAGTATAAAATAGGGACTCGGTTAAAAGCTAGGTGACTGGTCCCCTAGGGTAGTCACTGAAATGGTCAAGGACAAAGCCCGAGACTGTTTTCCAACTTTTTACTATTAGGTACATTGTTGTAAATAATATATTTTGACTTTTTCACTGGATCTCTGAATTTACAATGTTTCAATTGTCATTAGGGAGCACAGCAATTTTGCTGAGCACAACATTGAGACTGATCATGCTTTGTGCTCAACTTAGCGAATGATGAAGTTTGAGTAGTTACCATGGTTACTGATGGATTTCGGGTAGCAGTTTGCTCTGCTGTACAAGAGAAATCATTCACTGGTCAAAGATGAAGCTGATACCCTTCGTAGTAATCTTCTTCTTTTTTAAGTAGTTTTAAATATTTCATCTTTGTTTGTTTCTTGTCTTCAAAAACACCACCTACTGTCATGATGAAAAGGGCATGGTAGAGTTTGACAGAGTCAATGCGTTATCACATTGCCTAACACACCATGTGTGCTTGACATTTTGCGTGTTCTAGTCTCTTGATACTCATTTGCATATATTGGAAAGTCTGTTCTGTAGTGTGTGTGTGCTAATATTGCATCTTGGTTGCTACTGATGGTGTGGGGGAGGAGCAGATGATGGCCACCATGAAATTAAATTTTGTTTGGCGGTCAGGAACTGATCATCTCAAGGTTGATTTCAAGCTGATAAATTGTAAATGTTGTGCCATCTTAGAATTTAAATACCAGGGATCTCCCCAGAATTGTCCTTAGTAAAGGGCGCCTCTTTAAAATGTCAGAAATTTCAATGTGTTCTGGAACATTTCAAGGGACACCAAGGCAATGACCAAGGCATGGGGGCCAGGCCTGGAATTACATGGCCTCCATTGCCCTGGTCTTGGCCTTGGTGCCACTTCATGAGTTCCCCATGGACTCAAAGATTTTCCATTGATCATGGATTAGATGCTCGCCCTCTCAAAGATGAAATTCCAGGCGGAATTGACTACATGAGGGCAACTGCCCCATTGGCACTGTATCTGTAATTTTTACATGTAAAATGATCTTTTGGGTGTGCTTCAGAGCTGTGTAGTGAGAGAGTCACGGCAACTTGGGATTATAAGCCATTTTCCGTAAAAAAGACGCATTATATACATGTACACAGGGTGCTAGACTAGACTGCACATTGTGTTGTGCTGCATTTTGTGTTGTGCTGCATTTGAACCTAAAATTGCAACCTCGTTCCCAGGGAGGATTGATCTCGTCGCGCCATTTTTTTCCAGCATGCCTTGCTCCCTCATATCCCCCTGGAATTGGTTCATCAAAATGTGCTAGAATCTAGCACATTTTAAATTAGGCCTGTAGTCGATCCATTCTATGCGTACTTTAGTGTGGTAGCCCGCAAACCGCCGGCATCAAGTCACAGAGCAACTGGTACCCTCTCATTCTTCTTTAATCTTGTGACATTCTAACTGCATGCAGTTTAGGATGACCGTGTAAAAACAAGATTCATTTGAAATTGAAACGCATCAAAATACTTGAATTTATACACGCGCGTACCATCGTGAACTAAGCGTCCTTCAAGCGCCATGCAAGCGCTCGAAGGTTTTCAACACGCGTGGACGCAAAGTGTTCACTTTAGATAGCCAATCAGCGTTGTTTTTCTACACATCCCTACCAGGGGTTAGTGACGAGAGGTATCGATACGCCGCACTGCCCATGGTAGCGAGGCTGCTAAAATTGTGATTAAAGAAAACTGTCCCTTCATGTTGCAACTCTCTCATTACACAGCTCTAGAGTCTAGTGTGTTTCAGCGACCCCTATCAGAAACATTGGTTAAGCGTTTTTTCGCGCGTTTGGTTCAGTCGTGGTGAGGCAATTGTTCCGAACAAACCAAAACTGAGTTGTTGACTTGGTGAGGCTTGGTTTCAAGGTGGCGCATTCTATAAACTTACGAATAATTTCAACAAAATTAATTTAAAAATGAAAAACCTTGCAGAACACCAATCCATTAGTTAATATCAATAAAATTATAAAGACCTAGTTCCATTACTTATAATAAAATAATTGAATAAAATGAAGGCTGTATATTTTGAGAACATTATTTTGAAGAGATGTTTTCGGATACTGATCTGTTTTAGCGTAGCTCTCGCATATTGTTTTCAAAAATGAATTGTATGTTTAGAAACTTGTTTCTGGTCAGGGTTGCCAAAGCTTTCTAAACAAAAAGTATTACAGATAATAATAATAATAATAATAACTAGTTCTTATATAGCGCATTTCACAATAACGTCTCAATGCGCTTTACATTAGTGCCCTGGTCATTGGGCCAATAACATTCCTTTTACTCTTTCTCAGCTCCCTGGGGAGTATACAGCCCGGGCTGCCGTGATGGCGCTCCGAAGGCTTTTTCAAACACAATATCAACCTCTACCCTTGCAGGTACCCATTTATACCCCTGGGTGAAGAGAAGCAATTATAGCAAAGTGTCTTGCTCAAGGACACAAGCGTCACGACCGGGACTCGAACCCACACCCCGATGACTAAACCACCAGAACTTGAATCCGATGCTCTTAACCACTCGGCCATGACACCCCCAGATAGCAGTAAACTCACTCCCTCTTGGAAACATTCTCTCCAAAAACAGAAGAAAACCCCCCCCCCCCCAAAACCAACAAAAACACCAACAAAACGTATACACACCGTAATGTGATGTCCAAATAATTCTTGTGACTTACATGGATGCCTGCAGTTGAGATAATTAAATTTTGATTTGCATAATTAAATAAAAGAGAATGGTTATTGTTGGACTGACAAGTCTTGGACTCAAGCCAAGCAAATTGCATTGTGGTCAGTTTGGCTGTTTACCTGGATAAAATAAGAACAGTGTATAGAGTAACAAGCGTAGTAGAAATAAGAGATGTGAATAGATGTGAATAGAGATGTGAATTCTGAACCCAAATTTTGCAAGTATGCAAATTGAAACAAAGTACTCTGAATGTTTTTACATGGTGTTTATATTTGGTTTTAAAAGCCCTACTGTGCAATCTGGATGATTGATGATTTTTGTGAATTTGATCTAAAGTTTAAAAAAAATAAAATAAAAAAATTTGCATATCAGCCAAACTTTGCATGTATCAGCACGCAATTCGCTAGCTTCCTATGGGGTGAACCCTGACCTATCAAGTGCTTGAAGAGATAAATTTAGAAATAGCACTCGGAAGTCTTTTGATTATGAGCGTGGGTCTTCAGTTTGAACTGCCCGGTTGTGTTTTGCGTAATTATAATCCTGTCTGTGGGATCTGCTCTTAAAATAAAATGAAAACAATGGAACCGAAATACTACAGTTGCCGAGTCAAATGATAAGTACATGACTTGGCAGTTTTTAATGATGATTGCATTTGTAATGTACATTGTACATAGTAGGTGTCGTGTTTGTGTCATCTCATGGCCTTCTGTATGCATCCGAGCAGATGTTAAAGTCCATCTTGAAGTAAGGGCAAGGTTGTTTTCAAGTTGTGATGGCACCATTTATTTTTTAATAAAGCTTTTAACAGTGTAGCGCTTGGGTTTCCTGAAATGCAGACAGGATTAACTTTTGTGGTGGAAAAATTGATTTTTGGGAATATCGTTGTGATAATGAAACCCTGACTAAACATAGACAACAAAGACTCTTTAAATGAAAAGCACCGGGATTTGTTGTTTTCTTTCGAGAAAGTATGAGATGCATTCACCTCGGCCAAATATTGGCCTTGGTGTGCTGGAATCTCAGACTACTCGGACAAGTACATTGAGCCGAATACAATGAAAAACATTGTTCTCGTGTAATGCTCATTTGTACAACAAAAAGTCAAATGTCTTGAGATTCAAATTTTGTGTGATGTCTGTTTGTCAAATGCTGCGGCCAGAGATTTGGTTGGTGTACCCGCTGTCACCTTGCTAAACATGGATGGATTGGACATTCTTGATGAAAATACAGTGACAGTTTTCTCAACAAGTACATGTAGACACCAGGGCTCGAATTTGGGGAGAAAATCCACAAGACTACAGGGCTTGTAGCTCAAAACCTTTACTGGACCAGACAATTTGTTTACAAGACCAGATTAAAAATGTGAAAAATCAAAAATTGCATTTGACTGCATTTAATAATGAACCCGAACTGACTCAAGTAAGAGTATACTTGATTACTGATAGAATTGAAAGATAATTTATCAGACCCAAAGTCAACACTTGAATATAATTTGTTTCTGTTATTCAATTGAAAAACACAAGACCATCGGACTTGTTAGGTCATAAGTTTACTGGCCAAACACAAAAAATACTGGCCTCGGGCCTGTGGTCCAGTGTAAAATTCTGAGCCCTGGACACTGTATTCAACTAAACCCTGAACAGGTGACTTTCATTGTAGGATGGCTTTTGATATTTTGCCCTATAAAACAGCATTTACTATGATACAATGAAAAGGCAAGGGGAGCAATTTTCCTTGTTGGTAAAGGGCACCTCTACTATGACATGTTTGAGGAAATTGTAAATGTTTATCTTCGAAGGGCACCAAGGCAAATGCCTTCGTTGCCTCTGTGAAGTACATGTACATGTATCACATGAAAGTGCTTGTGATACATGTAGGCCTATTTCTTGTCACATATTTCGTGTTTTTTAATGCTTCAAAGATAATGGTTACATGTACATGTGCATGATGTGTTCAACTTACATGTAACTTAAACCACCCTTTTTTGTACTGCTGATACGTGTACGTTTTCTTCAAGTAAATTGCAGGGAGAAGATTGTATTGTATTTAGTCTAGATACATTTTTTTATAATAGTAGTCCCGGAAATTTAATATCTGACTCCGCCATACTTTTGATCAAAGATACATTGAAATTAACATGAATGAAACATTAAGGTGTCACATTGCTAGAATAGACACCTGAGCCTGGGTGTTTGATCACTACATGGAAAAAGACAATAGCCTAGAACCTCCCACTTCCCTACCACCAGTGGGTTGTATGGCAATGTTGTGCTGTCATGCCAAAGAAGCTCTTTCTACATGTATGTTCTCCTGCCTTCCTCCCACTCAGCTGACTCTGATTGCATCCATAACTCCTCTTCCTAAATGCCAGAGGTCCTTGACAGGTGGTTCTGGTTGCCGTGGCAACAGTCATCCATGTTTTGTAAAATGGGGACGTTTGTTCGGCTTGGAAGGCTGTCCGTCTGCATTAGACAGCGACGTTAATGCTGAATTGCACTTAGAGACATCAAATGCTTACATAGGAATTGTTTGCGTTTATCATTACATTTTGAAACTAAATAGTGGGGGCTGGTCATGTGATCAGGGGCATCAGCATAACAATAGTTCCCACTTAACACAAAATATTTCAAGTCAGGAGGGTTATTTGTAAACCAGATTCATTTTGAATTTAAAGTTAGGGTTGTCGTTTGGGTTTTGTCAACGTAATGCTGATTTATTGGCAAAATTAGCAAGAAAGATACAATAAAAGTCACCTGGGAAAGTTTGAGTTGCATGCAATGTCTACTTGTTGAGATAATAGCAAAAAAATCATTTTCACACAAAACGTCAAATCCATCTTTGTTTAGCGAGGTGACAGTGGGTACCAACCCCATCGTTGGCCGAAGCATTCGCGAACGGACACCAACCCTCAGAATTCTAAGATATGACTCATAAATGATTACTTAGCCATCGTCTTTTTAAACCAAAGTTGCAAGAAGAATAAAATATAGGTAAAGTAATGCTGCGATCGAGCCCTATTAGTAATTTTTAGTACAAGGCAAATGTAACAGGCTCAAAAATCAAGTCAGAAAACAGCATTATGATGTACATGTAAATGTAATGTTTAATTTCCTTTTTTCCTACAGTGGAAACCGCGCGCAGCCAGCGCTGTACAAAACTAGATCTTTTAAACTTTGCTTCCTTACAGAATGATGTCTTGCAAACAACTATCAAAGGAATATGTTACAAATGAGTCTATTTGTGGTTTCTCAAGTTACAATAAACAATGACCCTGAGAGTCTCATCTGGGGTGCATCAAGAATAAGATTGGCTTTAGAACTTTCCCACAGATCCAATAAACTGTAAATTTGAAATGTAATGGCATGAATGAAAAGAAAAGTAAATATAGAGTAAATATACCTCTTTGTTAAAATCACAGAGAATTAAACAACTTAAGCAGAGAAAACAAAATCATACATTTTTCACCTGTCACACAAAGAATGACAATAATTAATGTGAAAGGATTTACATTTTACATTACACCATAAAGCTACATTATTATTGATAGAGGTTGAATCTTTGATAAACCGGACAGACATAACCTGGGGTTATAAGGTCAGGGGAAATGGTCCAATAAGAATAGCGTACACGTCAGCCCATCCCAGCACTTTTGGTTCAGGTGCTGGACCAAGTGATAGCTTCGAACATGGGAGTATATTTGCAGAAAATGAGAGTGACAGTGATGTGTTGCAAGCAGTGTGCTGCAATCTTCAGCATTACATTGAGTCATTCCGAGACTTGTGCTTAAGCTTTATGTAGAGCAGTCCACCAGCCTGGTAAACCTCATTCTACTTGCCCACAGGAAGATTCTGTAGCCCAGATTTTTAACATGTATTTTTTATTAATGTATCCATCTGTTTTGTTAATGGTAGCGATCATAACCAGTTTAATGGTGGAATGAAGTAACATTCACACACGAATATAAAAAGGTGTTACAACAAATATTATTCACATGTGAAAAGGAATAAATATGAGCATTTTAAACAAGTAGGTTGCACAGTTTTTTGTAGCCCACAGGGCAAGTTGAGAAGTGGTGTTTACTAGCCCATAGCAGTTTTTACAAGAGTTTGCAGGGCTAGAGTTAGAGTGAAGCCTGCATTCACAGATGCGCATACATGTATAAAATTATTTGAAAGCATTTCAAATTATTTGTTATATGAAATCACAAGCTTCCATTGTGGTGTCACTCGCCAAATGACATTCTTCAAGAAAAGATAAAATAAAAAGAATAAAATAAATATCAAAGCGCAAATATTCACTCTGCTAGTCAAGTGCACTTTTTTATTGTAATTTTTTTTGTCATCATGTAAAAAAAACCTAACCCTCTGTGTTATATTAATTGTCTCATAACAAATATCTTGTGTTCTGCGATCAAATTGGCTAGGCTAGAGAAACTAAGAAGTGTCTTTGTTGTCCTTGAGGAGTCAAAAGATTCATTTTCTGACGGATATGAAGGATTGAGTTTTTTTTTATGACAAGGATTACAAAATGTAAGGGATTGAAGTGACTGCACTTCTAAGGTAGACTCGCTAATCACGTAGGTGGTGCAAGGCATGATAACTAGAGTTTTTGTAAAATGATTTCGACAGTCAAGGCTTGAGCCCACGGTCTATACGGAAGCATCATTTTACGTGCTTTGGTACATTCTGTATATTTCTGGTGCAGTGGTGCAGAGACTGGTTTTGGTCGCCATAAGATGTCATCGATAAAAAGGTAATGTTGGCAAGAAACTAATTATGAAGGTTTGGAGTAGGTTGCATGTAGAGTTCTTAATTTATACAAGCCTAGGAATTTATTATTGAGAGGCAAGGCATATCTCCATTTTGAAAAAGGGCACTTCCTTTGGAAAATCTTAAAGTTTATGGGAATATTTTGAAGGAGCACCAAGGCAAGGACCAGGGGCAGCCTCCACATAATTTCCGACCTGTGTACATGCACGTGGACACTATGCATCATGTACTAGCTTTTACAAAAGTAAATAAATTAATTTGTAAGGCCATGAGCAGGGGCAACAGAGGCTATTTCTAGACCTGCCATAACTTGTCATCTATGAAAAGTTATTGTTAGCAAGAAACTATTTACAAAGAATGTGTTGAGTAGGTTAGAGTTCTTGAAGTGATTGTAAAATGTTCATCTCAATCTAGTGTCGAGTGTGGATTTTCAGAGTGAGATGATGTCTTGTTGTTATGTCAGAACACAGCTTTACGTCAAACGACTGAAAAAGTTCAGCATGCTTCGGTTGAGAAACCTTTGCATGACAGAAGTTGACGTCATTCATCAAGAATTTATGCTGCCAAATATAACTTTGAATTTGCATTTGTGAACTTTAAAGCTGACCTGGTGGGTTTTAGTGGAGCAGGCCTGGAATTACACAGAGACCATGGAGGATATGGTCTCAGTTGCCCCTGGTCTTTGCCTTGGTGCTCCTTCAGAAGTTTCACGTACTATGTAGACTTCCAATGGAAGTGCCCTTTGCAAAATGAAAATGGCCTTGCCCTCTCAAAGATGAAATTCCATGCTTGGTGTAGGGCAGAATTGCTTGTCTTAATCATTCATTTAAAAGTCCCTTAGATTTGTTAGCATTTTGTTTGAATACAACATTAGGCTCTTTGTTTTTTAATTTGCTTACACATCAGGGCCTAATTTCATAGCTCTGCTTACCGTAAATAATTGGCGCATACGGAAGCAGGGAATTCTGCGCTTACGTCAAGTGTACAATATGTATTTCACAGATACATAGGAGGGAAATTCCGCTTGTAGTGTTTTTTCCATTGTATGTCAATCCTTTGCTAATGACTCCAAGAAGAAATTGTGTATTTTGTTTTCCCAAAAGCCTACTTGTTATAAAGATGGTAATACCGTGAAAGTTTTTGGCTGTTCTCTCAACAAGTAGGCATTACAGTGTCTACTTGTTGAGTTGCCCCTGGTCATTGCCTCAGTGCCCCTTGAAATGTTCCAATACAAATTTACATTGAAGTGCCGTTTACCATGGAGAAAACGCCTTGGTGCCCTTGCTTTTCAATAACGTAGCATAAGGCTTGAATTTGTTTTAAATTTGTGACATCACACACCTTACTTATAGCAGAAGATTGATTTGCAGTTAAGATCAATCTTAACTCTTGGTTTAATCGAGCCCCGGGGCAGATAATTCTTGAAGGCAATAGAGGCAATTGCCTCCATTGCCCTGGTCAGCCTTGGTGCCCCTTGAAATGTTCCAGAAGAAATTGAGATTTCCCTTAAATACATGTACATGTAGAACTGCCCTAAAAACAACAGGTGAAACTGCCTCGGCCTGTACTGCACTTTAATATTTGTTTAATCACGTGTTGGACATAAATGTTCAGTTGGGTTTGAATTCAATGAGAAAGGAGGGTATCTTAGTTAATTAACAAGAGTTTGCAAAAGATGGCTTGATTCAATAATGCCTAACCGTAAGACTTTTAAAAACGTATACGTATTATATATTTAAAAAATTATAATGACTGTGTGAGTCTCGCGCCATTTGAATATGTCAGGCTTTGAGCTATTAAACACAAGAGTGGAATTTCATCTTTGAGAGGGCAAGGCCATTTTCATTTTGCAAAGGGCACTTCCATTGAAAAGTCTTAAAGTCTATGGGAAACTTTTGAAGGGGCACAAAGGCCAAGACCTGGGCAGCAGAGGCCATGGCCTCCGTGGCCTCTGTGTAAGTCCAGACCTGGTTTCATGTACCGTAGTGTTGTTCTGTATAAAGTCACAATATTTTACTATATTAGGGAGGTTTCGCACGCGAACGGATACGCATACGCATACGTTTAGCTATCCGTAACCGTTAGCAGCCTTTCTGTTGTTTTGCAATCCCAGCGTTTTGGTGGCACTGTTCGCTGTTCCAGCACAGCACTTGGTGGCGCTGTTCAACATGGCATCCTCCATAGACGAGCTTATGTTCATAGCTTTAGAGGAAAATGACGAAGAAACAGTGCATTTTTTCGTATTTCAAAGTCTTTAGAAATCAACAAAATGACACGTACATGTTCAGTGATTCATAAATTTTGATACTATTCATACATATTTGGAAACAAATACAGGAGAATTACTAGAAGTTCGAGTTTTCCTACGTGTTTTTTCCTTACGTGTAGCAAGCGGGATATCAGTGTCGTCTGCACGTATAGCGGATAGCGAGTAGCGTATGACGTCATAATGATGACGTATCCGTCGCATTAACCGTATCCGTTCGTATGCGAAACCTCCCTAATATTGATAGTACATACATGTAATACATTTTGTGCAGGTTTAAATTTCTGTACAAATTAAATTATTATCAATCATCCTGAATAAATGTAAAAACCTGTTTATGTTTTTAAAGTTTGTACACAAAACAGTCAGTTCATGCTGACATGTAAATAGTTCAATTTTACAAATATTATAATTTTATCATTTTCATAAAGTGCACACAAAATATATGTTTGTTTATTGTACATAATGTTAATTATGTGTATTTTACATAGACTTTTTTCATGACAAATGAAATAATACTTTTGGGCTATTTTTTAATAGATTTTAAACACTAACCCTATCAAAACATGAGCACTCAGTAAAATTTTGATGACAAATTTCACGGACTGGTAAAAAAAAAAAATCACACTTCATCCTGGTGATGACATCAGAATTGTTTTTAATGTCAACCACGATGAAGCATTTATGCAGGAACGTTCCATTAGCCCCATGGGGGCCACTCATTCCACATCTATTTTTAACCCATCGCAGCGAATTTGCATGATGGTCGGTAATGTACATGTACGGTACGTCACATCCACTGCGCTGTGGGTCTAAGGCAGGTGAATACGGCGCCTGTGTTTATCATTTTGGGTATGGCTAACGAACGACGCTGCGTTTGTCGTGTGGTCGGCAGTTTGCTATTCCCTTCATATCATTACCAGCCTTTCTACTATAATGTTATAATGGCAATGTATAGTACTACATGTACGTTACTAGATTTCATTGCTGTATTGATTGTGGTTCTACCAGGCTATACATGTATACATTGTGCATGTACTACGGTTAAAGATACACTACCTTGGAGTAATTTCAGAAAAAGCTAAATGGTTAAATTTCAGTTGGTACATGTTTGTATGTTAAATTTGCACTGGGGATAGACTATTATGTGGGTTTCACCCATACACTGATGTGTGTACAGCACTGTAAACTCAGCAGACATTCCCTACATGTAAGTCCTTAGAAAAAGAAGTAGTATTTCAAGTTGTTTTAACCTACATGTAGGACCATCTACAAAAACTTGTTTAAAAAAAAAAGTACAATGAAATGAGATTTTTATGATTTTGAGTGCCAAGGTAATCCCTCATTTCTATAAAAATATTTCTGCAACAAATGCTTAATTTAACTTAAAGGTATTATACAGGATTGGCAGAGCTGACAAAATAATCACAGACAGTGTTCATGTTTTGTGTAATCAACCACATACATGAAATAACAAACATGTGAAAATTTGAGCTCAATTGGTCATCGAGGTCACGAGAAAATAGTGAAAAGAGACCTTATGTGTTTTCTGTTTTTCAAACATCGAGTTTATTATCGCGCGCGATAAAAACTATTGTTTTACTCATTTCTCAGAAACGATAGCATTTTAGGCAGAAATATTTTAAGGAACCCTTTCTACCATTACTTGCTTTAAATCATGTAAGTTATGTGTGAATCTGTGAACATTTGTGTTTTTCGATCTTACCAATAGTGTACAGGGCCTTTAAAGACGATTTCAGCAGTTTATTTCTTTATTCTATTTATTTGAAATCTTTCTGGTAATCAAACCAAGGAACCCTCAAAAGCATTTAGCAAAAAGCATTTAGCACTGTGACCCGAAGGCCTGAGGATAACTGTGTACATGTACAGCTTGAAGAAATGTTCAGTTTTAGATGTGGGAGGAAAACCCCAAATGGGGGAAAACCCAGGCAATCAGGTAGGGACTGAAATGCAATCCTTATTTGAGAATCTGGCATTACCGACCTGAGGCTGGATTCGAATAGGGGTCCACTGAGATTTAAAGCAGAACAAGACATCCACTAGGCCAACCCTATTGCCTAAAAGATACAAGTACAGTATGTTATTATATGTCAATCTGGCATAACATTCTTCAATTTTTATTTGATCTCCATTTTATCCTCTCAGACTCAACAGAAAATCAGTAGGCGTACACACTCTGTTCTCAAATCAATCTGGTCATTTTTATATAGCATTTTAAAACTTGTATTTCCATAAATGATACTTGTGAACAGTGGCCAATTTCGTAGCGCTGCTTATAAAAAGCAGAAAATATTGCTTAGGAAAAGTTACAATGAAACTAGTCACAAAATTATACATACAGTATTATATGGCATGGCATTATTCTGATAAGCTAAATTGTTTTGTGCTTAGTTGCTTTTTGTACTTTTTATAAGCAGCTCTATGAAATAGGGCCCAGATACTATAGTTTTTATAGATATTTATTTATTTATTTGTTTATTATTATTGTATATATTTCTGGTAATGAAATCAAGGATGCCTCACAAGTGAACTTAATCACTGTAGCTCGCAAGCCTGAGGAAACCTGTAAACAAGGGTGCTTGCTATGGCAAAAATGCAAACCACAAACACCCGGGTTAAAACCTGCTCTTCCACAACAGACTGTGCAAGTCTCGCGCGTAAGCGAACTTCCGGGACCATTGTGGTCCTAACCATATGGAGTTTTACGTTGGCAATATTTTGTTTCGTCTATTATTTTAGTTTAATGTACTTTATGACCATGAAAATTAAATATGTTGTTGGGAATGTAATACTAAGTGATACCAAATATGAAAGTAAAATCAATTCCACAAAACAACGAAGAAAACCCAAGAATTAAACTTGACCTCTGCTTCCGGTTACTTGCAAAAAATTAAGAATTTGTGCCCACCTCCCATCACCAAATTTGTTTTGGTCGCGCGATGATAATCACCAGATGCTGTAATTGTCAGACGCTAAGCCTTTACATTGCAGTCTACGGTTGTCGAGGCGTCAGCGTCCTCTTTAAACTGCGTCATGCGTTAACTCTACGCCCGTGCGATCATCGCGCGTCTGCGTTTAAACCTGCTTTTAGTGGTTGCACGTACTCGGGCGTGGATTTACAAAAGGGTTCCCTAAAAAGTTAAGATCAAATAAGCATCCTTGTCCCAGAGTTTTTAGTTTGTTTCATCAAAAACTAACAAATGATTAATGTGTTTATTATGAAAGCTAAAACTCATTTTATGCAAATTGTAAAGATTATTTTTGTTGGTCAGATTTTTTCATAGATCTAATTTAAAAACAATGATTTGATTTCAGAAAAAAATATGTTCTTCAATCACTTGACGTGTTTTCTCGCTCCGATACGCGCGAGACTTGCACAGTCTATAAGTGTTGTGGGTTCTTTTACTACCAATCCTAGTACACGAGACCTACGGCTTAATGTTCCATCCGAAAAACAAAGCAATTATTAAGTGTTTTTCTGGAGGACACAAATGCCACGACTAGGACGCGAACCCTACCTCTGCTGAACAGAAACACCATAGCTTGAGTCAAGTTCTCTTAACCGCTCGGCTGCATCCGGAAGTTCCGTTATTTGTGAGATTGCAATTACATTTTCTGTAAATTAGATGAACTGGTATTTATTGTTTTCCTGTCATACCAGGGCTCGAATTTTACACTGGACCACAGGCCCGAGGCCAGTAATTTTAGTGTAGGGCCAGTAAACTTATGACCTAACAAGTCCGATGGTCTTGTGTTTTTTCAATTGAATAACAGAAACAAATTATGTTGAAGTGTTGACTTTGGGTCTGATAAATTATCTTTCGATTCTATGAGTAATCAAGTATACTCTTCTCTTACTTGTCTCAGTTCGGGTTCATATAAAAGCAGTCAAATGCATGTTAAACTGTGTCAGCAAGTTTTTATTTTCACATTTTGAATCTGGTCTTGTAAAAAAAATGTCTGGTCCAGTAAATATTTTGAGCTACAAGCCCTGTAGTCTTGTGGATTTTCTCCCCAAATTCAAGCCCTGCATACATGTACATGTACATGTAAATGTTATAAATGGAGCTTTTTGTACCGTGTAATATTCTCTTGAACCAAAATGTGCTATATAAGAATGAGTTATGATGATTATTATTAATTATTGTATTGCAGGTGTTATACAGGATTGGTACAGCTGACAAAATAGTAGCAGACAGTGTTCATGTTTTGTGTGATCAACCATTGACGTGAAATAACAACCTGTGAAAATTTGGGCTTAATCCGTTTGTGTGAGTCAGGAGAAAAAAGTGAAAAGACAATACGCAATTTTCAGCATGTTAACACATTGTCCTTAATTTGGTTGTAATAACAAAAATCAGCTGATGTGTTTTGTAAGGTTTTCAGAAACAGTTTTCTCGAATATGACTTCATTACAGAGGGAAATATTTCACAGAAAAATTGTATTGGAAGAACTTCATAATCAGTGAGCTTTCAGACTGTATTTAAACAATGATACGTTATATTCCTTACCAATCCTGTGTCACAGGTCCCTAAAGGGCCCAAGTCCTTCAATATCCTCATTGCCAAAGTGCAGAATTGAGAAGGATTTGGGCTTTTAGGGATCTGCAACACAGGAGGATTTAGAAGGGTTTGGGCTACAATGAGTTTTTGTTAGGGTAGGATTTAGCAGGACTTGGGCTATCGGGCTGTTTTTACATAGGAGGATTTAGAAGGTTTTAGGTCTTATGCAGCTTAGCCAAAATAGGATTCTGAAGGTTTTGGGCTTTTAGGGGTGGAGATTGTAATAAAGCTGACATATTTGCCCCAGCAGAGCACCTAAAGTAAATCACAAAGTTGACTCCCTAACTTCTGTCTCAAAAGGATTTAGAAGGATTTGGGCTAATATGTATATTTACAATAAGGAGAAGGATAATAGAAGGATTTGGGCACTTTAGGTTTATGACAACTTTAATCTGAAGGATATAGAAGGATTTGGGCAGTATGTTTACCCAAGGGTCTAGTCTGTTAGGGTTAAGCTGCAAGAAAAGAAAGAAAAAAATATGTCGGAGACTTCGTTACATGTACATGTAGGTCAGCCCTTTTACCTGATAAATTTTTTCCTGCTTTTTGGGGGAGGTTCAAATAGGCATGGTAAATATTTCCTAGGAAGAGGAAAAATAGTGAACAATTTAAACGAGCTTTTAAGGTACACAATGTCAGTTTATCATTCTGAAAGTCCGTAAACTGTTCCATTGTCTTTGGCGAATATGACGAAAACGGTGATGCTCTGGGAAGACAAAACAACATACTGCATAATCCAAGGCTGACTATCTATTTATAGAATAGAATAAATAAACTTGCGACTACGGAATCCATACCGGCCAGCCAATGCGGGCGAATCCAAAAGGCTGGCTTCAAAGCTTGAAATCATGGTGAAATAAAATAGCGAATGTGACGTGCGAGAGTGTTAAACCAGTTGACATATTTCCATTTTGTAATAATTCTCCCCTGACAATCCAAAACAAAACAACATGAAGGATGCTACGGCTCGTTAGTGATATCTCATTTACATGCAAATTAGGCTCATGGTCAGTGGACAATCTTGGGTTCAGCAGACATGATGACGTATATCACCATGCACACATAATGCACATGCTGTGTCGCCTTGACTGCAAAAAAAATATATAAACCACACAATTTTATTGGAAAATTGTTTAACTATTTGTACATCGTGCTTTCTTTAAAAGGGAAAATAATTTGTTTAAATTTGAGTTTTTAAAGCTAATTTCCTATGTTTTATTTAACTACGAGAAGATCGTTTGCTAAAATGTAGTCTTTGGTGTTCCCCCTAAAAAATAAAATTGAATAGACTGTTAAAAATGGGTCTGAAAATCAACTTAGCTCATCAAAACTGGCTCATGTAAAGAGATGTTACAATGTATATATCATTGGTTATTGGAAGAGTTCATTCATTCTAATCCTCTAGTGTTCAAGAAACATATCATAAAAGGATGGTACATCATTGGTCATTGGAAGAGTACATTCATTCCAATCCTCTAGTTTTCAAGAAACATATCATAAAAGGATGGTACATCATTGGTTATTGGAAGAGTACATTCATTCCAATCCTCTAGTTTTCAAGAAACACGTCATCAAGGGATGGTACATAATTGGTTTTGGGAAGAGTACATTCATTCCAATCCTCTAGTCTTCAAGAAACACGTCATAAAGGGATTTGGGAAGAGTACATTCATTCCAATCCTCTAGTTTTCAAGAAACATATCATAAAGGGATGGTACATCATTGGTTATTGGAAGAGTACATTCATTCCAATCCTCTAGTTATCAAGAAACACGTCATAAAGGGCTGGTACATCAGGGCTCGAATTTTACACTGGACCGAAGTCCCGAGGCCAGTGATTTTAGCGTCGGGCCAGTAAACTTTCGACCGAACAAGTCCGGCGGTCTTTTGTTTTTCAACTTGCAATAAAAAAAATTGTAAAAGCAAATAAAAGATACAGAAAATAAACTGTATTTATCTCCCTTTCTATTTACATAAATACATGTAGGAAGACCGACTTTTATGCGCCGCGCGAAGTTGACTTTAGTGCATGTACCCCCAAGATGTTTAGGAGCTGCATTTAAGTTGGCCCCACACCGTAATAATGGTAGCGATTACTGCAATCCACTAACTGTATTTTCCCCAATTTGAAGCCAAGATAGCCCAATATTTTTTGTAATGATTTTTTAACCCTGTTTTTCTCTTCTCGTGTGACTTCAGTCTTGTAAAAAATGTTCCAGTCCAGTAAAAATTCTGGGATACAAGCCCTGTGGTCTTGTGGATTTTGTCCCTAAATTCGAGCCCTGTACATTTTTTGGAAGAGTTCATTAATTCCAATCCTCTAGTCTTCAAGAAACATAAAGGGATGGTACATCATTGGTTATTGGAAGAGTACATTTATTCCAATCCTCTAGTTTTGTAGAGGCATATCATAAAAGGAATGGTACATCATTGATTTTTGGAAGAGTATATTTTGCTTTCATTTTGAATAAATCTATACACCAATATATAAATGATATGGCTATACAAGTACATAAACATATAATTTTGTTTTATTATAAAACACAAATGTTATGGTTATTCACTTTTCCTTTCAGCACAGTGTACCAAGAAATGTTCATTAGCTTTTATTGGTACATATCTTTTGATAATGTTTACCAATGGTAAATACTACCAAAGACGTATTAAATGTTTCAAATGTGTCTGTTTCCAACCACTATATTTAACCATCTCACTCAAAAATGTTCTTTAGTGATGCCGTTTGGACCATTTTGGACCATTTTGGACAGACAATTTTCAATGTACATACATAACATGCTTGCCCAGCACACTACAAAGCTGTGAAAACGTACCCAAGCCATCTGTACACCTCTCTCGGATTTGGCTTGAACCAATATTACCTGCCATTGGGTCGGAGAAATTCCCATGTCACTACAACCCCCCCCCCCTCCCGGAATCAATTATGTAAATGAGACAGGAGGAGGTAGAATTGTTGCAGACACCAGGTTGTGAGCAATGAAGGTATAGTGAATAATATAACACTAGTGGTAAATGACAAGCTGCTACCAATCTATGTAGTGCTGAAGTTGGTATAAGCCTATTGATTTTTTTTTTTCAGTGAGGGATTGCCCATACAGTGTAATATTCCACAAAGCATTCCCCTCAGTGAGTGTCATATAAAACTAGGGTACATCATGCATAGTTCACCACCCCATGTGAGCATAAATTTAGCCAGTGTTGGGGTTTTCGTAGAATTAGCATGACAGGAAATACAAAAAGTGTACCATTTATCAGCCGGCCTGTTAGTAGTTTGTCCAATGGTTGTAACTTTATTTGTAAGTACCTGAACTACCCAAAAGTGTTTCCGCATGTGAATGGACATAAAGGCTTATACTGAGAGATTTTTGAGTTGATTAGAGTTATTCATTTTTTTAATTGCTCTCAAATTTCAATTAAAGAACGAACATAAAAGGCATAGTCCATTTCTGATGGAAATTTGAGGGCGATTTTAAAATGTGTTTAAAAAACATCAATTGAATCAACTCAGATTAGCTTCAGTGTAAGCCTACATATACGTGTCGATTCACATGTTGATTGAAAACACTTTTGGGTGGCTTCAGGGTACTTATAAAAAATTAAAACCTTGGGAAGACTGCCAACATGACGGTTGTACATTTCATTGTGTTTCCTGTTGTATACAATTGCACAATAAAATAGAGACTAAACTTGTAAAAAAAAGTAGATTATACAGCAATTCTTCACCGATCTTGAACTCTTGGTGGCAGCAGATACCGCCATTATTGCAGTGGTACCTGGGTGGTACTGCGCTGCCTAGCGACGGGTTTAAGCGATTTGCAAAGTAAAAGTCCAATAACCCGTGACTGATCAAATGATCGCTGTGTAGCCCAAACCTTATACCAGTCGCTAGGCAGCGCAGTACCACCCAGGTACCACCGCAGTAATGGAGGCATGTCTGCTGCCACCAAGAGTTCAAGATCGGTGAAGGATTGCTGTATAAGGTGAGGTATAAAGAGGGGCTCCAAAACTCAGTTTTGTGATGCACTCATTTTCCAGTAGATAGTGTCGTGTTGGACCGACAGAGCGGATAATTGCACCGGACTCGAGCTCCGGTGTTTCTGTTCAGCAGAGTGTGGGTTCGAGTCTCGGTCGTGACACTTGTGTACTTAAGCAAGACACTTAACCATTACACTCGGGGAACGATTTCATCCAGCAATTTTGCATAGCAAAATATTTAGACTGAACTTGTTTTGTGCACACTGAATGCTAATATTGAGTAGCAACTCCTGATTTTTGAGTAGCAACTGATGCATTTTGTATAGCAATTTGCTCTGCTATACAAGGGAAATCGTTCACTGCATTATTGCTGCCTCCATCAGATGGCATGTACATTGTAAAGCCATAGGTCCCATGCGTTGTGTAATGTACGTAAAAGAACCCAGACTACACTTATTGCTATGAGAAAGGGTTTGCCCCAGTGTTTCTGGCAGTGGCTGCTGAATTAAAAGAACCCAGACTACACTTATTGCTATGAGAAAGGGTTTGCTGAATTAAAAGAACCCAGACTACACTTATTGCTATGAGAAAGGGTTTGCCCCAGTGTTTCTGGCAGTGGCTGCTGAATAGGCCTCAGCATCATGTCAACAAACAGTACATATTACAAACAGGGTGTCAGACCTTCGTTTATAGAAATACAAGGAGCTCTTTTAATCGCTCTCCTGAGAATACTCGGGAGCTCAATTTGAGCTCCTCAAATCACTCTTCTTAGATTGTCCAGGAGCTCAATTTGTTTGACTTGTGTAACAGCATATATTCAGTTTATGATTACTAAAATATACAATAATTTTGTCAAGAGAAATCATAGATAAAAAACAAAGGATAACTCTAAAAGCAGCCCACAATTAATGACAATTTCAATCACAGTTTCCACCTACTACGTAACTTACTATAATCCCTCAATAAAGATGAGTCGATGCATTCGTGAGTTGAATCATTCCCTACTTACAAACGCACGTTATGACGATGTGACTGTGTTTGTGTGAAGTCAACGTGTGTGTGATGTACACACATTATTTTGTGCATAAAATCGCCCCATAGTCCTTTGCGCATATCGCACGTGACATTTTTTAACCGCTGGCCAAATTTCCGTGATAACTTATGGGCGACATTAAATCCTAGGCGCTCGGCACTGTGCGCAACATGTTTTTGTTACAAAATTCTCAATACTAGTGACAAGCAAAGTATTCCTACATCACAGTCGTCCTAGAGTCCAGTCGTCATGAGTTATGTTCAAATGGGCCAGTGCGTTGTGTACAATGGAGGCAAAAGTGTTTCGTGTTTTTCACAGACGTAAAAAATAAACCCAAAACAAAAAACGTTTGCTTATGTGTGGGCTGTGCCAACGTTTACATAACCAATGTTATTTATCTGCCTTGTTACGGTAGAATTATAAATAAAATACACCATAATGATAATAATAATAATATTTAATAATAATATTTAATAATATTTAAAATTTATATTGTGCCCCTTACATACAAAATGATCAAAGGCGCAGAACACATGTTAAAAAGCACAGAATGGAAGAAAACGACAAAGAAAAAAGACTGATCACCAGGCCAATGCCCAAACAAAAGTATGGGGATACGTCTGTCCTGCCAACAGTGAACTAATAGTTACTTATTACATAGGCCTATCCCTGCTGGCATCGGTAATGTTTTGACCTTTTCAGGAGACAGACGCCTCTAACCCTATCTATGCTAAAAATTTAAACTAACTGGCAAGGTGACCATAGAAGAAAGACACACTAAAAAGCGGCTTTAAAAAGATGGGTTTTTATATTACATTTAAAAGAGGTAAGTTTCTGTTCGCTACGTATATGAAACGGTAGCGCATTCCAAAGCTTACATGTACATTTAGGGGCTGCCACAGAAAAAGCCCTATCACCAAATGTAGTCAACATTTTACCAGAAGGATAATCCAAGAAAATACCATTATTCCCTGACCTAAGTTGATATGAAGATACTTTCCGGATGGAAACAAGATCCTGTAACTTGTAAGTACTTTGGAGAAAGACCATGAAGAGCTTTGAAGGTCAACAAAAGGATTTTAAAATTAATCCTGTACGAAACAGGTAGCCAATGTAATTGACGAATTATAGGTGAAATGTGTTCAAACCGGTGTGTGTTAGTAACAATTCTGGCAGCAGCGTTTTGAACCCTTTGTAGTTTAGCTATCTGTGACTTGGGCAGACCATACAAAAGGCTATTACAATAATCAAGACGACTGGTCACAAATGCATGAATTAGTTTTAAAAGAGAGTCTTGTGTTAGGAATTGACTAATGCGTTTGATGTTGTGAAGATGAAAAAAGGCTGCAGAGCAAGCTTTATTGATGTGGGTGTTCATTGTAAGTTCAGAATCAAACCATGACCCCAAATTACGAACACATGTTGTAGGAAAAACTTTAGCATCACCTATCATGATATTGGAAATATTAATTTTCTTCAACTGCTGCTTTGATCGTCAGGTCTAAAAGATAGATACAGCTGAGTGTTATCGGCATAACAATGAACATCAGGCAGATGATGCTCAACGATGTCAAACAATTTAGAGGCATAGACAATGAATAAAAATGGTCCTAAGTAGGATCCCTGAGGAACGCCACAGTTGATATTAAACTTTTCTGATAAGGTACCTTGAATAGATACGCATTGACTTCTATCTGACAAATAAGACGAAAACCAATCGAGGGCATTGCCAGTGACTCCAAATTTAGACTGCAGACGTTTCAATAAAATTACGTGATCAACAGTATCGAACGCTGCACTCAGGTCTAAAAGGATAAGCAGAATAACATGTTGGGAATTCATCCTCATCAGTAAATCATTTTTAACCTTTATAAGAGCCGTCTCTGTACTGTGATGCTTCCGGTAAGATGATTGAAAAACCGGAAACATGATCGGATAATGATCGAGGAGCGCTGTCGATCGCGCACGTGAAGACAGACCCAGGAGCGCGGTAGGAGCGCGAGCGCAATCGCGCTCCTCAAAAACGAAGGTCTGGGGTGTACGACAAGAAACCTAAAATCCCCTTTGGTTCATCTAGTTTTGGATGTGTTCAGAAACAAACTCAATTCAGTTTACTTGTAGGTTTTTCTTTGAAGGTTTCTTTTCTAATCTAAAGTTTTCTGCTAAATCCACTTTTACCTGTTGAGTATGACATTAGATTATGAAACAATTTAATTTGACGTTTTTCCCTCTGTCTTTTGAATCAACAGAGCCTTAAAAGACGATCTTGACCGCGTCCAGCAGACAACTCAAGCTGTTGCCGTGGAGAACAAGACAAAAGGCGTTCCTCAAAATGGAGCGGTTTGCCAAATCTGTCACAAGACCAAGTTTGCCGATGGCGTTGGTCATTCATGTAGTTACTGCAATCTGAAATCATGTGCGCGGTGTGGAGGTCGAGTTACGCTGAGATCAAATAAGGTGAGGGTTTAAAGATAGAGGACAGACTAGGTTCAGTCTAACATTTCAACTGGCTTGTTTTTATCTCAAAAATTGGTGTCGAATTTGAGGCATGGCATGTTGATTGATTTCTTTCTGGAAGAGTAGTACCGGTGATGGCAATCAGAGTAGTACCGGTGATGGCAATCAGAGTAGTACCGGTGATGGCAATCAGTGCAGTACCGGTGATGGCAATCAGAGTAGTACCGGTGATGGCAATCAGAGTAGTACCGGTGATGGCAATCAGAGTAGTACCGGTGATGGCAATCAGAGTAGTACCGGTGATGGCAATCAGAGTTGTACCGGTGATGGCAATCAGAGTAGTACCGGTGATGGCAATCAGAGTAGTACCGGTGATGGCAATCAGAGTAGTACCGGTGATGGCAATCAGAGTAGTACCGGTGATGGCAATCAGAGTAGCTTACGTCACGAGAAGAGAATGTCTCGCATGGCGAATTTAAATATTTTAGGGACCACTTTGGTCCCACGTACATAGCTTTAACGCGTGAAGGAAACAAACTCGCGCACTTTAACGAGTCCCAATGCACGAATACAAGCAAGATTTACACAGTCTATAAGGCCATCGCAGATTTGACCTTTGAAAATAATATAGGTAGATTCACAAGCAGTTGCAGCCATTTTGAATATTTGTGAACATTGCTTGTTATTCTACCTTAAGTTTTTCAAAACACAAATCTGCGATGGCCCTATAGCCAAGTATCTTTATCGCGATGTGCTCTGACTGCGTGCCAAATTAAAGGCACAGTTCCCCTGAATAGTTCCCCTTTCTGCCCCACTGGAGATTGGTACATGTTTAACAGATTGACAATTTAGTAGTATCTCCAAACTTGTCTGACTTCACTTGTTGTCTTGGCATGCAATATATCTCATGACAATGCAGCATAGTGCTTTCAAATGTTTCACCATGATAGATCTACTGTGGGGGTAGGTGCTTCATGGATTGATTGATTAGCCTCTACGTCATGTATTTCCCAAAATAAAGGCGTTTTCGCTGGATGAGTTCAGACAAACAAAAATCTTCTTTCTATATGATAGATAGATAAAATGGTTTATTAAAAACTGTCCTCGCAGCACAAAATTTCTATCCAACAAAATCTCCCCTTTCAAATCTGCATTAAAAACATTCAAGGCTCACCCTTAGCACTAGCCCAGCGTACATGTACTTTGTCCAGTAGAAACTGGGCCCAATTTCAAAAAGCCCGTAAGCACCAAAAATTAATAAGCACAGAAAAATATTGCTTAGCAGAAACAGGTTACCAGCCGACGTTCCATAAAGTTTACATTGTTGCCACTGGTACCCTGCTCATTTCTTTTTTAGTAAAGAAACTTGCTAAGCAGAATTTTCTGCTTAACAGCTTTATGCAATTAGGCCCAGGTACAATGAGGTATGGGCTAGCATGTAAGCACCACTTCCAACTTGCTCTGTGGGTGTGGAATACTAAAAACTGCAAGTTACATTGTACTGGTTAATAACAATTCGTTTTAAAGTGTTTTGTAATTTTGGAGGAATGTGTGAAAGCAACTTCATTTGACCAATATACTTGTTGCGATCACTGCCATTAATAGAAAGATACATGTTGAACATTTGATAGTATGCATGTCTACAATCTGGTCTACTAAAACTTCCAGGGGGCAAGTAAAAAGCACAGTTTACAAGGTCAAGGAGTGATGTCAAAGGTCACAACTCAAAGGCGTTCTAACCCACGTTGTCACTCCTAATTTAAATGTATGCAAAATAGGATGCGTGCGCAGTGCGCACACCACCGGGCAGAAATGAATGACATCGAAGAATACAAAGTACATCATCTATAAAATCACATCTCATTCTTGTTTTTTAAAGGGGTTGCACTCCCTGGGGGTAATTAGTCAAGAATTAATTGGGTAATTATGAATGGTGAATGCACCCTTTAACGAGTTGCCTGGAGGCTCAGGTATTCACATTTGTTTGTCAATGGGGAGGGGGGGGGGTTGCCATCAATCTGAAATTTCACTATCATGGACACACCACGATGTTATGTAGGTTAAGGTTTGGCCTTAACTTTTTCAGTGACTGACCAGCAGGACCAGTTAGCTTGCCATTTCACTAGTCCCATCAGCTTTTTCACCTGTCCATAATATTTCATATTAAATAGGGATGCTTTTCAACACTGAACTAGCCAGGCGGAACACTTGGAGAGAATTGTAAGAGACATGTACTTGTACAAAGCCCTGTTCACACTACCGAGCCTATTTACCTGGAAATAACACCACAGTGAGTTCCTGGGGAACTTAACCCCCTCTGCTACCCTGTGTTCGTTTCACACTCTGCATTTGTTTTCTGGTAAAAGTGAACACTCGGTTGGCTAACCGTGGGGTTTATCTGGCTTAACCCCACTGCCAAGCAGGGTCGACTACTTCCCGGGAAAAATAGCTATGTCCGGAATTCCCTGGAGTTTTTGCCATTCAAGTGTGAGAAGGGTCAGCCAATTTGTCGCTGGAATTTCCTGGGAAGTTCATCTGGTCTGACAGGGGCTTTATGTATTTAAGCCAACCTCCTTGCATATTATATCTGCGTCACCGGGTGACTCAGTCGGCCATTTTGGAGGTCGATCAGTTTGGTAGTGTAGACAGGTCAGCGCTTGTGCTGCTTGCAACCATGCATTTAAATGGACCCAAGCTCTGGTGTTGTAAGCAGCAGAGTGCGGGTTCGAATCCCGGTCATGACCCTTGTGCCCTTGAGCAAGGCACTTGACCATAATTGCCTTGTAAAAAGTTGGGAAGGTAGTGCATTCTGCTCTACCAGCCAGGCTCCTAGTGGATGATGATACCCATGCCTACATCCTTATGGACTGTTTCAGTCCAGACTGTTTCAGGCCCCAGGAGTAGGTGGCAACCAATCAGCCAAGTGTAGCCCTCACATTGAAGGGGCAGTCTGACCTTGTGATGTAAGACGATACCTCATTAAAAAAGATTTTAAAATTATCTCAACATTATTTACTATCCAGCATTTTATTGATGAAAAAAAAAAAGGACTTGAGTCTGTCGAAAACAACTGCAAAGAGTTACTCAGTGTTTCGCTGTTGTTCATGTACATATGTCTTTCTAACTGCGACAAAAAAATGTGTCCACATTTTTATACACACGCATGTATTTGAAAATAAAAAATAGAATTGGCTGTTGCAAGCTGCTTACCAACCAAAATGACCTGTGGTATAAATGCAAATAATAGTTAATGGCCTGACGTTTCGACCCGAGCAGAGTCTTTCTCTGTTTTGGCTCCTTCATTGTTTTTTCCTGTGTGTTTTCTGCACCTCTCTCGTTTTATTTCTTTCCACTTGACTGCTTCTGTGTTACACCAATGACGTTTATTATTATTATTATTATTATTTATTCGGCCAGAAACACACAGCAATTATGTGTGTTGTGTTGTCTTTTAGCCATGTTAGCCTTCGAGGTAGTTTCTGCTTGGGTCAAAACATCTGGCCATGACCTTTTTTTTTTGCATGTACTTCAAAACGGTGAAAACTGTCCTGTACAGCCGGGTTAAAAAATAGTGGATTGGAAATTTGTTTTTAGTTAGCAGTTAATGAACTAAAGGTACATGTAGCACTGGCTTACAACTTATTCACCCAGAAATCTGAGCGTTAACCTTGCAATTTGCCTAGGAATTGTGTAAAGGGTGGAACATGATCCAACCTTTAGGCCGTCTTCATCAATTTCCATGCCTGTTTCATGTTTGTATGAGGTTTGTATTTCCATACATGCAACAGTAGTTCAAGAGTTTGGTATGAATTAATTATGACTAGACGCTTGTTCAGGAGTGGGATATATAAAAAGGTCAATTAGTGGGATGTGGATGGTGATGACCAAGGCAGGTGATGACCCGCCCCATTTCAGATAGATCTTAACGGCAGATTGTTGGCTTGATGAGCTGTGATTACACCGTCAGGAATCTTTGATTTACTATTCATTGGGAATCATCCTCAAGGCACCATCCCATTAAACTCCTACCATTAATTACATGGTGAGAACTGCTAATGACATTAGTTATTCATGGGCTTTAATGAGCTCATGAATTATTCATCACTTCATAACTCAAACGTTTATTGTGATGTTTTATTCATGAAGTCTGTTCCGAAGCTTCCGTGTTCCGGCGTGACTTTATTCAACTCTCAATTTAGGCATTGATTAAAATTGAAGAAAAAGGACTGTCTTTTTCAGACATGCAGTTCCATTGGTGTTCCAACCCGACTACGGTAGAACACTTGACTGGACTTTGGAAAAAATGATAATAGATCGGAGTTTTGCATCAAGTGTTGCTTCGAAGGGAAAGTACTATGCGTGAATAAATTCTTGTCCTTTTTAAAAACTAATATCTCGTCATCGTTTTCATGAACCTTAAAAGAAATGGTACAGCTCGGTATATCAGTGTTTTTGCATAGTTTGGATGATATCATTGACATCAACATGTTGTTGATGGGGGCGTTTGTCCTTATGTGGTATGCACTACCAATGTACCGCAAACCTCACCTCACTACCAATGTAGTTGCAGGACTAGATTTGTTGTCTGAAGTTGGGGTTTGTGGCTGTCAGGGTTGCGACTCTTCAGAGCTTCAAGGGGTTGAACTTTATGGAAATTGTGATGATTTAAGATGGCCTCAAACATCATCCAAACCTCTGTTGCGTAGACCTACCAGGAGATGTATAATTCCTACCTCCTCCCATCTCAGTCACTTCCCCTTTCCCACATCCCCTATCCTACATGTACATGTACATTCCAATTCCTACATCTCCTTTCCCACATCTCTATTCCCACATCCCCATTCCCACATCCCCATTCCCACATCCCCTTTCCCACATCCCCTTTCCTACATCTCCTTTCCCATATCTCCATTCCTACATACCCTTTCCCACATCACCTTTCCTACATCCCCTTTCCCACATCCGTTTTCCTACATCTCTTTTCCCACATCCCCATTACTACATCCCCTTTCCTACATCCCCTTTCCTACATCTCCTTTCCCACATCTGTTTTCCTACATCTCTTTTCCCACATCCCCATTCCTACATCCCCTTTCCCACATCACCTTTCCTACATCCCCTTTCCCACATCCGTTTTCCTACATCTCTTTTCCTACATCCCCATTCCTACATCTCTTTTCCTACATCCCCATTCCCACATCCCCATTCCTACATCCCCTTTCCCACATCTGTTTTCCTACATCTCTTTTCCTACATCCCCATTCCTACATCCCCTTTCCCACATCCCCATTCCCACATCCCCATTCCCACATCCCTACATCCCCACATCCCCACATCCCCACATCCCCATTCCCACATCCCCATTCCCACATCCCCTTTCCCACATCCGTTTTCCCACATCCGTTTTCCCACATCCCCTTTCCCACATCCCCTTTCCCACATCCCCTTTCCCACATCCCCTTTCCCACATCCCCTTTCCCACATCCCCTTTCCCACATCCCCTTTCCCACATCCCCTTTCCTACATCCCCATTCCTACATCCCCTTTCCCACATCCCCTTTCCCACATCCGTTTTCCCACATCCGTTTTCCTACATCTCTTTTCCGATATCCCCATTCCTACATCTCCTTTCCCACATCCTCATTCCCACATCCCTTTTCCTACATCTCCATTCCTACATCTCCATTCCTACTTGTACATCCCCTTTCCCACACCCCCATTCCTACATTCCCTTTCCTACATCACCATTCATTCATCCCCTTTCCTACATGTACATCCCCATTCCTACATCCCCTTTCCTTCATCTCTCCCTTAATCCTCTTTCCTACATCCTCCTTTACACCGGGAATTACACCCACACCATATACATGTAGCTAGGCTGAGTCATATAAAAGTCAATTAAAATAGGTATTGAGCTTTAAAACATACCTGTTTAAATGTTACGTCTTCCCCATTTTCATCAATGTCATACTTTTCTCCTTTGATATTCAAGCCGCCAGAAAAAGTAACTCCCGCGGTGCGACCAAAGGTATTTTATATGCAAATTTATTCTTTTTGATTTACCCCTATACTCTTTTGACGTCACCTCAAACCTCTCACAGTTCTGTTAGTCTTGATTTCTATATAACATTTCTTTTAACGCAGTAAGTGTGCATGTTTGAAAGATTTATACCTGTGTGTTGAGATATTGCCTAACAATGTA
The DNA here is from genome assembly GCA_037783415.1 of Leptasterias polaris. Classification (NCBI taxonomy): domain Eukaryota; kingdom Metazoa; phylum Echinodermata; class Asteroidea; order Forcipulatida; family Asteriidae; genus Leptasterias; species Leptasterias polaris. Next base: position 921,180 of record JAZGTN010000082.1, on the reverse strand, counting down.
GTGCCACTCACAATGAGGTTGTTGACTAAACTATCCCAATTGGGATATTCATCTACCCTGATTGGATGCTCCTCACTCAGTTAATCACATGGAAGTTGTAACTTATACTATCCCAGCTGGGATCTACACTTCCACCCTGATTGGTCTCCTCTTCTCCAAATGAGAGTATCGATGGTCCAATTAAGAAACACCATTAACAGCGACCAAACTATTTCAATCAGGATACATATCCCAATTGAGATATACTTCTACCCTGATTGGTATTCTCTTTTTCAAATCAGGATATTGTCCCAATTTAGAAGCATTATATTGATAACATACAAAGTATCACAATCAGGGTGTACATGTATCCCAATTGGGTACTACCCGATAAGCCCACAATGCTGCAATAACCACTTGCACAGTTACAGCTCTTAAAGCTACTTGTACCTGATTCTGTCCCAAACGCTCAGAGCAAAAAGTGATGGAGTGGTCAAGAGGCAATATCTGACACAGTGGTATAAACTCACTTGTAGTTGAAGAAAATGTTGTGCAATTAATTTAACCCTAATAATCCATGTACCTCTCACTTACTCTTTAGAAAACAAGGCCAGAAAATAAACTCTGCTCCATAAAATCCGAAGAACATCCTTTTAAACATTTATCAAAAACAAGTTGACTGTAGGTAATCGTTGATGTGCTTTAGTTATTTTTTCATGAGCCAACTTTTTCTGAGAAAAATCACTAGGAAGACATTCCAGTATTTTTAAAGTGAGATTGATATTAAGCAATCGTAATAAGGAGAGTGTACAAACTTGATCAAATTGGTGGCAGAAGTGGGATGCTGGACCAGCATCCCACTTCTGCCACCAATTTGATCAAGTTTGGACCAATATTAAAAAATAAAAGACAGAAAAGCCTAAAAGGTGTCTTGTTCACATGTGGTGGTACACAAGGTCTTAGCCAAAATGTGGAATTAGGTTTTACACAATTGCTGTGAAATTAAACACAGGTGTTAAAGTTGCTAATTTAACACTTTTATAATAGAGAAAGCAAAACAAACATACTTTTGACCTGCCCTCACAGAAGGTGAGTAAAATGTTTAAACTTTATAAGCTCATGACATGAAGTGAACATTGCGATTTTTGACTAAGTTCTCCAAATTATCTGATATCTTAATCTGCAAGTGTTGGATATCAATGTAAAGTGTATAAAAGCAGAGTTTGTTTTGATATGGTCTTATTTATTAGCAAGATATTCCTTTTGTTTGTGGGCCGGGAAATTCAATCTCACAAGGCTACTTTTTCTGAGGAAAGGGCACCTCTAAAATCTATGGATATATTTGGATGGGGCACCGAGAACAAGACCAGGGCTCGATTTCACAAAGAGTTAAGATTGATCGTAACTGCAAATCCATCGTAGTTGCTTAGCAAAGAGTGATGTCACAATACAAATCGCTATGGTAATTTTGATAACTCATCATAAGATGAATCTTAGTGCTTTGTGAAATCGACCCCTGAGCAATGTTGGCAATGGTCTTTAGACGGTGGAAGCCTTGCATGTTGGGTTCCCGCATGGTTCATGACTTTAACATGTGAGGAAAATAAAGTCATGCACCTTAACGGGACCCAATGTTTAAAAACGCACAAGACTTGCACAGTTTATAAGCCTCCATGAAATTCCAGGCCTGTATACACTTTCACTGGTACCCACTTTTACTAGCAATACTACATAACTTTAGAGTTCACATAACTTGCACAGTTTATAAGCCTCCATGAAATTCCAGGCCTGTATACACTTTCACTGGTACCCACTTTTACTAGCAATACTACATAACTTTAGAGTTCACATAACTTGCACAGTTTATAAGCCTCCATGAAATTCCAGGCCTGTATACACTTTCACTGGTACCCACTTTTACTAGCAATACTACATAACTTTAGAGTTCACATAACTTGCACAGTTTATAAGCCTCCATGAAATTCCAGGCCTGTATACACTTTCACTGGTACCCACTTTTACTAGCAATACTACATAACTTTAGAGTTCACATAACTTGCACAGTTTATAAGCCTCCATGAAATTCCAGGCCTGTATACACTTTCACTGGTACCCACTTTTACTAGCAATACTACATAACTTTAGAGTTCACATAACTTGCACAGTTTGTAAGCCTCCATGAAATTCCAAGCCTGTATACACTTTCACTGGTACCCACTTTTACTAGCAATACTACATAACTTTAGAGTTCACATAAGTTACAGTAGTAATTAGGCTGAACACCAGCTTTTGGTTCTATTTTTAGAATGGTTTGCTGCAGGTTTAGAGATCTGTATGACTTGCATTATATTTTTTGACAGTACTGGTATATGATAAATGTACAGCTCAGTCAGTAGGTGGTTTCCAATCATCCGGTAACATTCTTTTAATGATCGTTTATACCGCTAGTAAAATACATATTTCTAAATGTAGTCTTAACTATCAGACGCAAAAGTCGTCTTGCAAAGCAACATTTCATGTGAAATCTTAACTCAATCCTCTGTATTTGTTATTGTGAAAAACAAAATAATTTAACGAAGAAAATATTCCCAAATGCTGTGGCTACATTTAGGCACCGTTATAGCGCATTACCATTGAACACGTTTTTTTTTATTCACGCTCTCACTCTAATGAAGTTGTGAAACAAATTTGCTCATAATTATTTTAAATAAATAAATAGATAAATAATATACATTTAGAGTGCTTAAAAAGGCACTGAACATGTTTGGTAATTATAAAAGACCAGTATTGTCACTCGGTGTATCCCAACATATGCATAAAATAACAAACCTGTGAAAATTTGGGCTGAATCGGTCATCGAAGTTGCAAGAAAATAAAGAAAGAAAAAACACCCTTGTTGCACAATTTTGTGTGCTTTCAGATGCTAATAAAAGGCTTCATGCATGAAGTCTTTTATTATTTTAGTGGGAAATTACCTCTTTCTCAAAAACTACGTTACTTCAGAGGGAGTGGTTTCTCACAATGTTTTATACTATCAACAGCTCTCCGTTGCTGGTTACCAAGTAAGTTTTTATGCTAATATATATTTTGAGTAATTACCAAACGTGTTCAGTGTCTTTAATACTATATATCTAACCGCTATGGGGGCTGTTAGACTATTCAGTAAAACCAGGGCCCAATTTCTCATAACCTTTAAGCACAAAGACCTGCTAAGCACAGGACAATCTTGCTTTTAGAGCAGAAACGGGGTAGCAGCCGACATTCCATAATGTTTACATTGTTTCCACTGGTGCCCCACTCATTTTCTGCTTAGCAAAGACATTTTTCTGCTAAACAACAGCTTTATGAATTTGGGCCCAGGGAAACAGCACCAAATCACAAGGATGCAAAATTGCAAAAAGAATACATGAACAGAAGCAGATGTTGTGAGGTGAGAAAGATAGGCCTAAACAAAATAAGGAAACTGACAGAAATCAACAAGCTGCAGATTTCTGCTATAAAGTTTTTTAAAAGTATTTTATTGCCTATGTTTTATAGTTGTTATTGTGAGGAGCTTTGGGGGGTATTTTACAAAAGGAGGCATATAAATGCAATATTTTATTTATTATTATTATTTTTTTATTATTCCAGAGATTTGAACAAGTGATTTTTCAATTTTGTGTGACTATAGAATAGATGTGATCAAGGTACATGTCGGGTCATAATGCCCGTCTACACTATGCCATTGTAGTCCTTAGGCTAAAGGTTTACAATAGCAACAAAACAATTAATCAGTGAGTTTGGTTATTTGAATTCAACTGCTTATTTTTCCTTTGATTATGAGAAACCCTTTTTTCTATAATTGTGTTGTCAAAATCAATTCTCTACTCCGCATATTCCCCACAGAAATTAAGACTGTAGTGAATGTGGGCGTACAACAGCCCTTTTAACCCTGAAACACAAACACCCTTTTACCCCAGAACCCAATCTAATTTCTGTAAATGCAATTTGACGCAGCCGAACATTTCTCTATGTCCGTACCAGTGTTTCCAAAAGCAATTAATTTAAGTTGGAAAATTGAAGTTGTGTGCAATTGAAGTGCATCGTTCACAGATCAGCTCTCTCTCTCTGAAACCCACTCATCCAAATAGGCTCAAGTTGTGCTTGCGTCCCGGCCAACCCGGAAAATATGAAAAACGTCGCTACATAGCTCTTATGATCTGGGCTAAGAAAAGGAATTGTCACACATAACGCATCCTAGTGTAGATTAAAATGTCATGACCCGCTGGCATTTTGTGGCCGGCCATCGTGAAGGGCTGACAGTGAGTAGAGCCCACCCAGGGATCTGGTTTCCGGGGCTGTGATACTGACAGAGACAACGATGCGTGTACGATCATAAGAATAACCACGGCCAAATAAAGGGGTTATTTTCTGATTAGGTTCTGCATGTTATATTACTATAGTAGGTCACCCCAATGGGTCTAGTTTATAATGAGTGCATGTAGTGCAGGGTACGGGATCTACGCTCATTTTGCTAGCGTTGTTAATCATCGCTGTACAATAAGTATTATTACTATCATTCAAGGTTGAATCGTTAATGACAGCTCTATATGATTTAAGATAATTATTACAATGAATCATAGAGTCTATGCGGAATTTGATACATACACTGTAGATGTCTACATTTGTGGTAATTAAAAAAATTCAAGTCTGAGGTTTCAGCTCCTTTTTTATCACAGGTGTATTTTTACCTTGAAAGTCATGAAGGCACTCGTACAAGCAAAGGATGAAAAGGCCCTATATTGTCTTTAACTTTAGTTTTCTATTTTATGTGATGTAGAGAGTCCGTAAATCGTCTAAAAAAGTAACGCCTCTAAACTTGGGCTCTAATCCAAGAGAACACACAACTTATTTTCACCCAAATTGTTTTGTAATTTGGATCCAACAAAAAAGTTGTGTCCGAATTGTTAAGTATTTTCAACAAAATTAGGCCTACATTAAATTTATGAAGCAAATTCTTTTGAGACACTTGTGAAAGTTTTGTGAGCAAAAAAGTGATTTAAAATGGGAGTGGTAAACAGCCTTAATCCCAACATAAGTTTGTCTTGCAGGAATTTTCCCGAAAGACACAAGAGTGAGACTGTTATCACTTCAGGCATATTCACAGCACGTCCACAAATATACAAATTGTGTAAAACAAATCAAATATATGAAAACATAAAATGCAAGTAAAGGATCAAATGTACAATAAAAAAAATGCCCAGAAAAATTCAAAGGCAAAGAAGAAAAAAAACCGCACACAAATCTAAGGAAATCACAAAGAAATAAGAAATAAGAATAAAAACCTTGGTATACATTGCATCGTAATTTAGTAAGGAAAACAAAACATAAGTATTTAATTCATAAGTTTGATAAAAAATGACATATTAGTGTATTAATTACAATTTAAAGCCATTTGCTAAAGTTATAAATCTTTCATTAAATTCTGCTCTATAAGCCAAAAACGAACCCCCCCAAAAACAGCACAGACACAAAATTAAAAACATTGCAAATAATTATATACAATGTCTACTTCTCAAACAAATGACAGGCACAATAAGTAAATGTTTCAGCTTTTGTTTGATTCAATTCTTTTTGAAGTTTAACTGCTGATGCATTTCAGTCCATACAAATAAATAAATACATCCTTTAGAACAAACTAAAACACTTTCCTCATCATAAACTTCATGTGTGAACAAAACTGTGTGGTTGGTAGATCTCTAAAACCAATGTTGTAAATTCATCATTGTTGAAATGTGTATTTTCTTTTCCAACAAATCCCCTGACACAAATATCTCATCCCAATATATTTAATTCCTTTAGAAAAAGGAACATAACTTCCTATGACTTGATTACAAGAAAGAACAAAAAATGTCCTCAATTTGTCAGTCAGGATGGTAGCCCCATTCTCTACTTTCGTTATATGAGTCACTGTAAGCTATACATGTCACGTCATGTTATATTTTTCATTAAAACATAATTTCTCTAATGAGTTTTCCAGAAGCCAAAGTAGAGATAATCAAACCGCTAACATTGTTTTCATATCTGTCAAACTTAAGTCTAATATAAATACCGCACTTATCCGTCCCAATTTTTAATAAATTTCCACCAGTGGTTTGAGCTAGGTGACTCCATGCCGACTTGTTCCTTATTACATTGGCCTAGAACTTAAAGGGTGAACTCAACCAAGACAACAGCAAGTTTTTGGTTTTTCTTTTTCATTTATGAGAAGGTTTTAAGCAACTATTGTAGATTTTTGTTGGGGGGGGGGGGGAACAGGGGATCACAATTTTTCATTTTATAATTTATTAATTTTTTTCTTTTTTGGGAGGTACTTCTGGCTTCTAAAACTAATTTCCTTTTGCATTTGTTTCTTAGAAAGCCCCCTTTCAGCGCTCTCTTTTAGTCATTTACTGTTAGTTATAAGATAATCTGGTGTGGAGGTAAAAACATTGTCTGTGATGAAACTAAGGGGGGTACAAGGGCGTTTTTTCTGGAAAGGGGGGGGGGGGGCTCTTCTGGCCAACTAAAACTATACCTTTCATTTTGTCTTTAAAAGAAAGCCCCTCTTCAGGGCTGTCTTTATGCCATTTACTTTTTGGGTGGATAAGATAATCTGAGGTGGGCATAAAAAGAAATACATTTGTCTTTGTGTACATTGAAAAATAGTTTTTCAAACATAATTTGTCATATTCATTTTTTCAAAGGAAATGACATTCAGTGGTTTAGTAGGTTGAGTTTTCACTGCACATACTCCTTTGTACATGTTTTATGCCTAAAAATATGTATTTATTTATTTATACTCTAATATTCATTTTCACTGTGTAACACCAACCAAAAGGTCAAAGGTCTATGTCCGAGGATCTTGGTAAGTTCTCCATGGTATCTGGCATATTTCTCGAGTCTAGAAATATAATGTCAGATATTCAGGCAGTGTACAATGTACATACATAATGTAGATATTGTTTACCTTTCCATGAAATCACGAAAACAGATGTGAATTCGAGGCTTTGAGGCAGTGCATGAAGGGGCATCAATATATATATTCAGTTTGCAGTAACACCATGTGTATATACATGTATATCCACTTTGCTGTGTAGATTTGTTCCTTCAGAAGTTGTCTTGCTATTTATTCTACTGCCGCGGAGAAAAGTTTGGAATTTGGGAGACTACTTAGTTCTGAAAATAACTACTACCTGGGCGAGGGGTAGGGAGTAGTCCTGGCCGATTTGCTACCCTCCGCCCAGGTAGTAGGACAGTTCTTTTCAGAACTAAGTAGTCTCCCAAATTCTGAAATCTTCTCCGCGGCAGTAGAGTTAAGAGCAATTCTAAAAGAAAATATCTACACAGCAAAGTAGATATATACACGGTGTTACCCCAAACTGAATATACATACATGTAGATGTGAATTTTGTTTGTAATTACAAGAAATATGAATATCAGCTGGTAAATGATTATGACCTGTTGGAGACTCTTGAGGTACAGGCAGTTGTCCTGTTTTGCTTTCTGAGCATGTGCCGCACCACAACGGTACATCGTTCCAGCGTCACAACACTCACTTCACAGACACTATATCTTGTGTGGCGTGTTGTGGCCGCGCAGTTAAGAGCACCGGACTCAAGCTCTGGTGTTTCTGATCCGCAGAGTGTGGGTTCGAGTCCCAATCTTGACACTTACATGTCCTCAAGCAAGACACTTAACTCATTATTGCTTCGTCCTTCGGATGGGACGTAATGCCGCTGGTCCTGTGTGTCGGTACAATGCATGTAAAAGAACCCTGTTACACTTATCGCTAAAAGAGAAAGGATATACCACAGTGTTTCTGGCAGTTGCTGCTGAATGCGCCACAGCACCTTGTAAACCCTTACATAAGGTGCTACATATATCAGTCTCATAGTTCAAACATTTTTACAATAAAAATGTTTCTGTTCGTTCAAGGGCCTTGAGTATCTTACAGGTAGATACATGCGCTATATAAGCCTATTTATTATTATCATTATTATTTTTATTGACCACTTCTGGAATGTTGTCATCCCGCACATCTTGATTAACAGTAATATGGAATCAAACTTGTGGAGCAATAGAAATTGCATGCTATTTCATTTGGACTCCATCGCCAGTTTTTTATACTTTCACCACCTCCCTGGCTTCATCATCCGGAGCGAAACGCTACGTTATGAAGACACCTTTAAGCCGAGTCACTATACTAATTAGTCATAATGGTTGATCTGTTGAGATAGATTACGAGTCAAGACTCCACTAACATAAAGTCTATTGACATAATCAATCCGTGCCGATGCGATATCCATTCCTGATACACATCTCATCAAATCTCCCGGCTTTTTACGTCTTGATCAAAAAAAATATGTCAGGCAACGGTCGGGGATTACGGAGCAGAGTTTGACGTGGTGTATTTGTATGTGACGACTTGCGCAGAGCAGAATGTGTTTAATTTTTTGGGGACAAACATTCGCATTGATTGATGTTCTTGACGTCATGATTCATACATGAAATATGTTTTGATTCGTACAGAGCCTGTCTTAGCTTTGACAATTAGGTTATGTTGCGGTGTGAAATGATCATAGAAGAAGCACAAACACTTTGCTTCGATTATAGGCAAATGAAGTTTATACATATATCTTACACTTTACATAGAATTTTCAATCTAAAAGCCCAGTCATTATAACGTTCAAATTCTTCAGAGAATTTGTTTCCATCTGAAACAGTAAAAGATTTCCCTTGTATAGCAGAGCAAAATAATAATAATAATAATAATAATAGTGGCTTCTTATATAGTGCTCATATCCGTCACTCAGTGACGCTCAAGGCGCTTCAACAGTCAGTATTTTTCCTGCAAGGTATATATGTGGAGCTATGTTTTGAAGTTTGAGACCTATTCCTTTACAAAGCACCATGTAATGGTTTACAAGGTGCTGTGGCGCAATATGCAGCCAATCAAACCGGGGCGAGCCCCTTCTCTTTTCGATAAGTGCACTGGGTTCTTTTACATGCATTACACAACGGGACCAACGGCTTTACGTCCCATCCGAAGGACGAAGCAATAATGGTTAAGTGTCTTGCTTAAGGACACAAGTGTCACGACCGGGACTCGAACCCACACTCTGCTGAACAGAAACACCAGAGCTTGAGTTCGGTGCTCTTACCCGCTCGACCACGACACAAAGTGTACCAATTGCTACTCAAAACTCATCATTTGCAAACTCAGTAATTAGAACTTTAGTCTGCACAAAACATGTTCAGTCTAAATAGTTTACTGTGCAAAAATCGCTAGACGAAAGCATTCCCTGTGAACTCAAGTTGCATTTGAGAATCTTTGAAGACTTCCAAAATAATCATTTTTTATTTTAATTGCAGCAGTTGAAATAAGCTTGATTATGGTCGTGCCCAAAATATTTCTCTATTGAAAACAAAACCCCACAAACAAAACAAAAAACGCTGTTAATTGTTTTCACTGCAACATGATCAACAAATTGGATAACATTTTCATGTTGTATTTTTTTAACTCTGGATGGAGGAAGGGTGTATTTTCCGACAATGAAAGTTTGAAACCTTGTAAATTATGCAGATTATTCTCCGCAAAGTCTGAAGCAATTTTATTTCAAATAATAAAATATTTAAAGCAATAATCTCATGTACTTCCCAGTTGAAGCATTAACTACCGTACTGCACCCAATTGTATAGAGCTGCTTCAGCACAAAAAGTACATGTAGCTAAGCACCGCAGCTTTGTTATGCTTACCAGAATAAGGTTACCAGCCAAAATACTGTGTCACATGCACCATTTTTGACTGGTACCCTGCTAATGCACCCAATTTCATAGAGCTGCCTAAGCACAAGAGGTAGCTAAGCACAACAAAATTATGCTCACCAGAATAAGGTTACCAGCCAAAATATCATGTCACTTGCACCATCTTCGGCTGGCATCCTGCCAATTTCTGTTAAGCGCAAAGTTGTTTAGCAAAATTGTCTGCTTTAAGCAGCTGTATAAAATTGGGCAATGGAGACTGAACAAAAATATTCAAATTAGCGCAATTAACTCATTAAAAAGCAACCATATTTAAAATGAGCATACATGAAAACGGACAGAGCAGTATGAACTTCTATTTTTGAAAGTAGGTAGTCTTTGGTTGCTATGGACTGATCCTTGGTGAAACAAGACTAGTTAGGAATTAATTTGGCTTCGTATTCATGACATGTAATTCCCAATTGGTTATTGTGTTAAACATATGCCCAAGGTTGTATGCTACCAGAAATGTTAATGTAATAATACAAGCAAATACAACATAGTAAGCCCCCCCCCAAAAAAAAAACCCCCCCCAAACCCAAAACAAACCCAACAAAACCCTCCTCAAACCAACTCTCTTAAAAAATATTGATAAACTATTAATATTTACGCAAAATTAATTGCAATAAGGGAGAGTAATTAGAAAGAAAACAAAAGAGTGATGTCAACGATAAAGAGTCCAGAGTGTGGAAAACAAATGGAGTTATACCGGGCTGCTTTTGTATGGGAGATCATTAACTGAGCGCCATTGCAGACCACACATATACATTGACGTCAAACCGAGCGGTCTGATAAAATTATCATGTGCCTGAGAGATAAATCGGTCTGGCTCCGGGAGAGAGTAGATGCAGAAGCCACAGACTCTGACGTCACTGTGTCACTAAGGGCATTACTATGGACTTCAAGCTACACTGGAGCAAGGCCATGCAAAAAGAAAAATATGGCTCCCGTCTCTATAAATAGCCAAAATTTAACCTTTCTTCAGATTTCATTCGCCTAGCTCATTAAATCCTTGCATCAGGTGAACACAGTGAACATAACATCTTGATTTACACAATTATTTGTTAATGACATTTATGTTTTTACAAATTAAGAAATTAAATAAAACTATTTCATAATTTTTTTGAGTTAAAATATTAGCACCAAAAGCATTAGAGACACTGGTTGATGACTCTGCCGATTACAAATAAAATGTTAAAACACATTTTTTTTCTTCTGCTGTTAAAGACAAAGATTTGGTAAATCATCAAAACTAATGTTGAGCGTTACAGGTTCAATCTGAAAGCTCACTGATTATGAAGTTTATTCCAGTAATAATCCTCAAGAGAAATATTTCCATCCGAAACAGTCAAAATTGAGAAAATAGCATTTGAATCTCCCCAAAATTGCCAATGCATATTTCAATTGCCTTAATATGCTTGTGCATGAACATTCATGAGATCCCTGTCAAAATATGATCTACTTTTTACTGTTTTCAGTGAAACAGGATTACTTGATTTGATGATATTTTCCACTGGTGGGATGGTGTGTTCCTTGATAACTAGGGAAGTGAAATTAGTTTATCCCTCCAAAATCCAAGGATGTACCATCCCTTTATGTTAATTTCTTGATTTTTGAAACTAGGGTATGAATGTACTCTTCCAGAAACCAATGATGCACCATCCCTTTATAATATGTTTCTTGAAAACTAGAGGATTGGAATGAATGTACTCTTCCAATAACCAATGATGCACCATCCCTTTATAATATGTTTCTTGAAAACTAGAGTATTGGAATGAATGTACTCTTCCAATAACCAATGATGCACCATCCCTTTATGATATGTTTCTTGAAAACTAAAGGATTGGAATGAATGTACTCTTCCAAAAACCACTGATGTACCATCTCTTTATGATATGTTTCATGAAAATTAGAGGATGGGATTATATTTATCGTTCTGAAAACCAATGATGCAACAAACCGTTAAAGGATAACAAATTAGTCTACATGTGCACTTACAGCTATTGAACATGTGGCAATAGCAACTACTACTCAGTTACAAATGACCTTGAGGTCAGAAATGTTAATGATTTGATGATCATCCACACTATAAAGAATCAGTAATGGACATCAGTTTTTGAGTTCGGTGAAAGGTACATTATTATACAGGCTTGATAGAGCTGACAAAGTAGTCGCAGACAGCGTTCATTTTTTGTGTGATCGAGCGGATAAGAATTCACCGAACTCAAGCTCTGGTGTTTGTGTTCAGCAGAGTGTGGGTTCGAATCCCAGTCGTGACACTTGTGTCCTTTAGCAAGACACTTAACCACATGCTTCGTCCTTCGGATGGGACGTTAAGCCGTAGGTCCCGTGTGTTGTGTAATGCACGTAAAAGAACCCAGTGCACTTATCGTAAAGAGAAGGGGTTCGCCCCGGTGTTCCTGGTTTGATTGGCTGCATATTGCACCACAGCACCTTATAAACCATTACATGGTGTTATGCAAAGGAATAGGTCTCATACTTCAACACATAACTCCACATACCTTGTAGGAAAAATACTGAGCGCTTTGAGACACCCATCGGGAGTATAAAGCGCTATATAAGAACTGCGTATTATTATTATTATTATTATTATTATTATATACATGATAATTATAACAAACCTGTAAAAGTTTGTCTTTTTTTCATTGTTCAATCCAGCTGTTAAGATAGACATGTAATCATACTAAATCATACCAATTAGTAGACCTTTAGCAAAAATGCAAGGAAAGTTTCACTCAGATTTCTAATATTTCAGATATTTTTTTGGGGGGTGTGTTTCTAGTAAATAAAACAGTTTAGTCAGATCTCCTTTAGGGTGATCCTCTGGCTGCCACTTCCCAGGTTGTATTGTAATCCCTGGTTATTTGGCAGTTACAGGTTGAATGGTTTTTGATTGGCACCCCTGAACAAAAATATTGACAAAATAGGGAGACTGTCAACATTAGGGCTAGATAGCTCAGTTGGTAGTGCGACGACGGCACATTAATCCGGAGGTCGCAGGTCAGGTGCAAGTCCTGCTCTTGTCAACTTTTCTTTGTTTAACCCAAAGATTTTAAGAGTTTACCCAGTCAGTGTCTCCCGTGGCTTGTTTTTGAAAACAGTTTAGATAAGTGTGTTTATTTATGTTCCACTATAGAATTGAATATAATATGGAATACGTATTTCTAGAAGAGAAAAAACACCCCACCCCAATATGTCTAATGATTACATGTACATCATTTTGAATTAAATGTTACTAAAAATTAGTGAATATTATAATTTTTTTCTCACTGCGTTATTGGTGCCACATCTGTTGGGTATAGATAATGAAGTGAAATAAAATTATTAAAAAAACAAAATAATAAAATAAACAAAATTCAATACATGCATCGGAGTGCGTCAAACAGAAATTCTGCTGGGTGGGTCTTCTAATTAGCCGTGAAATTAGTTACTGTACCTCATAAATCAAACTGTGAAAAATAAATACAAGGTTCTGGGAAATCATTCTGCATTTGTCGTCATTAAATATAAAAATAGATTTACAATTAGCGTTAGTGTTTGGAGATTATTGACCGTTTGCTTAAAACAAAAACAGAAGTTGTCATGATTGAAGAACATTAAGAACTTGTCTTAAAAAAAATCTAAAAAAATAAAAATAAAATTATGAATATTAATGTTGTAATTAAGGTATTATTTTAATTTGTTTGTTCGTGCAATCGAAACAACACGAACAAAATTCTGAAAGATCCTTCAGTAAGAAAGCCAACCCATAATTATTACTCAATATTTTACACATTTCAATTTGAAAATGAAGGATTTTTTTCATAAAGTAATTTGTTAAACATTGAGTAGAAAACCATGTTTTTAAACAAAAGCATTTTTTGTGTAGTGAATAAATACCCTTATGGCCACTGCATCTGCTTTTCGCCTGCTTTCCTACACAATTTTTTTTCTTTTCATATTGTGTCATGAATTTATTGATCGTCGTCATTGGAGAGTTGAAATCGTTTCCTGGAGTGTTGTCATTCTGGTTACCACAACAGAACAGTCCAGACACGTTCAGTGTTTAGAACTCCAATATTTATTGATCTCTGCACAAATTTTTTAATTTCACGTATACAATAAGTTGATATATTAATGGTAATGTATAATCCTCAATATGCTGTCAGTCAATCTTTAGGTAAATTTTCTGAATTGATTTCTCATTTTTGTTCAAATATTGTTTTGGCTGTGAAGATGGGATGGACAAGGCCTAATGCTAATTAGCAGATATGAAAGTGATGAGCATGTACATGTATCAGTCATTGATATTGATTGAGCAGTTTGAAGGAAGGCCGTGTTTTGTGTTGGAGAACATGAACAATTCTTATACTTTGTTGTCGATTAATTATTCTTGACGGGTTCCATTTTCATAAAGCTGCTTAACGGCCGATTTTGTGCTTATTGTGCGAGTTTCTATTTCATAGCTCTGCTATTACCGTAAGCACACGAAAATGGTATTCATGCTAACCTTCCGGTGCTTACTGTATGAAAATGAAAAACGTAACAAGGCAAATCCATGGTGAACGTGCAAGCTGGCCGCCTACTTTTCTGGCTAACCTCTGAAATACGCTTACACTTAATAAGCACATTTTTCTGCTGTAGTTAGCAGGAAAATTTGCTTACCATTAGCAGCGCTATGCAATTTGGCCCAGACATGACACGTGAATTTAGTCAAAATGTATTAAATTTGTGATCACAAAAGATGCATTTCTCAAGCAACGTTCTTATTTCTGGTAATGAAACTAAGGATGCCTTACAAGTGAACTTAATCACTGTAGCTTAAAGGGTGTGTACAACATTGGTAATTATCAAAGACCAGTATCCACACTTGATGTGAAGTTATGTGCAAATCTGTGAACATTTATATTTTCAATCTTACCAATGTTGTACACACACTTTAAGTGCGCTACCAACCCTAGTACAGGGGACCTACTGGCTTAATGCACAAAGGGGTTCGTCCCGTTATTTCTGGGGTGGTTGACGGCAGATTTCACTGCATCACATTGTAAACAGGGTGTCGCATCAAGGGGTCGTAAAGTTTAAAACTTAGTACAACTGTATGTGAATTGATAAGCACTCTGAGACGCCCGTGGATAAAGGGATCAGAATTAAAATTTTGTGTTTCATCTGAGATGATTGTTAAATCAATCAACAAAGTAAATCATAATCAACAAATGATAACTGACTGAGTAATATTATCACTACTAGTATTATCAACAAAGCTTTTGCTGGTCATTTTCTGCGAAAGAAGGACAAAGACTCGACTGGGACTCGAACCCACACTCTGCTGATCAGAAACACCAGAGCTTGAGGCAGATGCTCTGAACCGCTCGGTTTTTTAAATTGTGGGACCAATTTATGTAACACCTTGTAAGGGATTACAAGGTGCTGTGGCGCATTCAGCAGCCACTGCCAGAAACACTGGGGCAAACTCCGTCTCTTAGCAATAAGTTTAACTTGTTTTCTTTTATGTGCATTACACAACACATGGGACCTACGGCTTTACATGTACGTCCCATCCAAAGGACGGAGCATTAATGGTTACGTGGCTTTATTAAGGACACATGTGTCAAGTCCGGAACAAACCAAAACTCTGCTGATCTGATCAGGAACACCAGAGTTTTGGTCCGGTGCTCTTAACCGCTCGGCTACATGCCGCACTTGACATACTTTTACTGACTGCTAGCTTTTCAATTTCAAACCTTAACAAAAAAACTAAACATTTATTGAGTTATCTGAGGTCTTCTAAAAAAAAATTTTTGCGGTCCAGTGAAAGATCAGTTTTGATTAGTTCCTATAACAAAACAAAGTTACAGAAAAACTTCTCTTTCTTCATGAATATCAAGGTATTTGAAAGCCAGATTGTCAACAAACAAAAAAAGTAGTACATAATTCTTGTTGTCCTATGGTTTTTAAGTTGATTTTGGCCATAACGATGAATTGATGTATTCCTTCTAAAGTCTAAAAGCCAACTGTTAGAAGCCCAAACCAAGATTTGATGGCCATAAATGTTTGAAGACATTTCATATTTCAAGACAATTGAACACTTTAAAACGTGCCTCTTTTGCACTATGACTAACTCTGTGTGGGATATTAGCATAAGATGCAATCATTTAATTAACATTATTGTTGAACTGTCATTTTCTTAATTACCTCTAAGTTGATTGATGGTTGGCCGTACATGTCGTGCCTGCTCTCCACTGTCCTAATGGTGTTGAACTGTACATGCTTGATGCAGGCTGGGTGATTTGCTGATGACTAACAATATCAATTATGTAAAGATATTGATACAAACATTTTTTCCAATTCGGTTCAATTTGTTTAATTTATCCTAGTGTAAGAGCACTCTATAAATGCCCCATAATGTGTGTAAAGCACTGTATATTCCTCAGTACTTCCCAAGATAAGTCTTCATACTTCACGGTTTGCCCTTAACTGTTTTAGTGACTGGCCAGCAGGACTAGCTAGCTCCTCATGTTACTAGTCCACTAGCCCTGGTAGGACGTCAGTCAGTGCCACTGCACTGACGTCCTGGGTATAAAGATCCTGTACAATACAAACACAATTTTAGGTACAAATTTTTCATATTTTTACCTGATTTGAGAAGCTGAAACTCAATTCATATATTCTTGGTGTCCATAACTACACTTTTTATGAGTTCACAACTGACAAATACATCCATTGATGACATTCTTTCCGAAAATAAGTCCAAGTTGTGCACTAGCGGTGTGACCGTCGTGTACCAATTGACGCATGTGCGACATGCATATGCGCGACATGCATAGCATCTACGAAGAACGCGCATGCGCGTAAGCATTCTCAAGCGGTTCACAAGCTGTCAGTTCAGGCTGTCGCAGCAAATGCGTCAATTTCCATTTTATTTTCACAATAATGTCATCCAAGGATAAAATTTACAATTCTGAATAGAGCAGGCGTAAAGTTCAGGACACAAGGAATATGTGAGTCACGTTTCAGCTTCCTCAAAAAGGTAAAAATATGGAAAAAAATTTTTTATAAATTTGTTCGCAATGGTACGGGACCTTTATACCCTGGACTCCATCGCGTTGTATGCAACGGAGGAGTCCAACCTGGGCTACCAGTCCACCAACTTTTTCACTAGTCCCTATTTCGTATTAAATAAGGATAAGGATGCTTGTTAACATTGACCTAGCCAGCTGACCATTAGGACGAATTTTGACTGGTCCTCTTATGTTTTAACTAGCATTTGGCATATTACTAAATCTGTTTCCAAGCGGCTTGGTGTTCTTAATAGATTAAAACAATTCCTTCCACTAGATACTCTAAATCTCTTGGTGAAATCATTGATTTGTCCTCAGTTTGATTACTGTGACTTAATTTGGAATACCTCCTCTAAGACCAATCTTGACAGCCTTGATAAACTTTTGAATAGAATTGGGAGGGTCATACTCAAGGTTCCCCAAAGAACTCACACCAGTGCTGTATATAAGACTCATGGTTGGGATAAACTTAGTGTCCGGAGGAAGAAACACTTGAACACAATGGTTTTTAAATGCATAACAGGGCTGGCTCCTTATCTTAATGTTTTTAATAAAGTATCTGATAACTATAACCACTGTACCAGAGCCAATTCAGCAGGTAACGTTGTACTTCCATTTCCCAGAACAGAGGCAGGCAGAAAAACTTTCAAATTTAGGGGGAGCCAGGCATGGAATGCCCTTCCTACAACTCTCAAAAGTCTGCCTGCTGGCAGCATTAGTCGTTTTAAACTTTTAAATAACCAGATTAGTATTTCCTAGATTTGGTGTCTACATTTTTCCTATGCCTTTCTTTTTTTTTTTTTTTTTTTGTATAACATTGTAATAGTTTGTGTTCTATTTTGCTGTTTAATTTGTGATGTATCTAGGTACAAGCTGGGACCCATGGGAGACCAGTGGTTGCCACTGAATGGGCCACCCAGTTGAAATAAGAAATAAATAATAATAATAATAATTTGGCCTGCGGACCACTGTTAAAAGCGTATGTACAACATTGGTGATTGTCAAAGACCGGTATCCACAATTGATGTGACCCAATAAATACATGAAATAACAAACCTGTGAAAGTTAGGCTAAATCGGTCCTCGGAGTAATAAGAAAACAGTGAAAAACCCCATTATTTATTTTCATCGTTTTCAAACATTAGATTTTATCATGCGTGGTAAAGACTAATTGTTTTACTCATTTCCTAAAAACTATAGCATTTTAGGCAAAACTATTTCAAGGGAAGTTTTCCACCATGACCATCTTTATACCATGTAAGTTATGTGCAAACCGGTGAACATTTATATTTTCAGTCTTACCAATGTTGTACCCACCTTTACGGGAGCACTCTGTACTTTCCATATGACCGGTGAACATTTATATTTTCAGTCTTACCAATGTTGTACCCACCTTTACGGGAGCACTCTGTACTTTCCATATGATTTACATTCAAGCATGAATCTTTAACCAACTATCCATATCTTATACCAATAATTGATAAGTAAGTCTGGGATATTTAACTCGGCATCAGTAATCCCTCTTCACCTTGTTTAGATAGCCTGAATGGTCAGCCTACATATATGTATTAGACTGAGAGTCATCGATATATTAGTCACACCCACAGGGGTGTTGCTCGACCAAAGCATCATGGCTCTGTACCCTGCTTCTCCTCTGTCTGAAATAGTCAGCCAGTTATTGATATAATTTAACTGCAAATTGTTATTTTTAATCACAGGTTTTATACTCAGTAGGATTCCTCATTTGGGTTAATTATAACAGTGGTCACTAAGCGATTGAGAAATCACAAATCCTATGATTGAATAGTGACCAAAAAAATTACAAAAAACCACAAGTTGTGAGTTTCACGCAGAGATAAGCATGAATTGGCAATATGTACAAGTGGCACCTTTAAATATACAGCAATGCATCTTGGGAAACCAAGTGCAGTTAATAAACCAAGCTGCCGATATATGGACGCCATGCTGTAGTTTACAGTACATGTAACTGAGCCAGGTTTTATAGTTACCACATTGCTTCAAAATCAGCGTGCCATGGTGGTTGACGTGGCATTGCTTGGCCTTGGATTTCTCCCAGAATCCTTTGTACGCCGATCATGCATTTTGGCTGTTGTATCATTACTGATTGTCTCTGGTTTAAAATTAATGTTGAGTATCATCCAAAATGAAAAGAAATTTCTATCAAATTTGACTTAAGTGTTAGATATATTTAGTTCTTATCTATTTGTATGACAGCGACAGCCAGGAACACTTACCAATAATTCATGCCAATAATAATTGATATGTTAATGATATAGTACACACTCGGCCAAAGCCCTTTTTTTCCTTTTTTTTCCCTACGCTTCGTTTGTGAGCCCATCCCTCTCCAGCCGTCGTCGAACTGTGTCGACTTTTCAAGCAAATCAGTTCTGCTGGATTTATCCCCCGCATTTGGAAGTGATGGATAAATAGTGAAGTCTGGGTGTGATGACTGTGACATGCAGACGATTTATCAAGGTTTTTTCCGGGAAGAAGTCTCAGCCCACTTAGTATTTGACCAGTTGTTGCTGCTGCGGCGGCGGTGAATCTTTTTTATTTCAATGAATAAATGTATGTAATGAATTTGATAATGAAGTACATGGTGGAATTCATTTCGGTAAAGATGACAGTCTCGATGATTTTGAAAAAGTGAATTTCTTTGTGGTGAGTTAAACAAAATGCATTAAAAAAAAAAGGGAAACATCATGTAGTGATGCGGAATAATTCTTTGTGTGCCATTAAGAAGGGCGTAAGGTTTAACGCCCTTCTTCAAGGCGAAAAAGGGGTTACTGCTTTATGCCCTTTTTACCAGGCACAGAAAGTGCTGTTTTCCAGTAACCAAAAGGACGACTCCTTACACAAAAAATTGGCATCACTGTAATATTTTTCTCGCTAAACCTACCCCCTATAACATTAAATTTTATTCCCATTTCTGTGCGGAATTTAACCTTCCAGGGTTGACTTATGAATGGTGCAGACAACTGATCAAACTTCCAAGCTCAGTTTTTTTGAAACACAATAATAAGCCATTTGCGAGTTTAACGCCTAGTTCTTTGACTTCCTTAGTCACACGTTACTGTTTAGATTTGAATTCCTCAGACTATAGAGACAGTTGCTACATGCATGTCAAATGGTTCCGGGCAAGATTTTGTATAGCATTTAAGCAACCTCCGGATGAGCAAACCCTCGGATCATTGCATGCCATACACATTCATTCAAAATTGTGTATGGGTGTTCGTCGTCTCTTATCATATACAAGTTTTGTGTATACACTTTGCCTCTTCCGTCCATAGAGTGGGATTCCAAAGAGTGACTACTGTAGCTTACAAGTAGAACTCTGAAGACACGGAGCTCAAACAACCTGTCGCTGTAGGAAGCGAATACATATACCACATGAAGTGTAGGAAAAAAAATGCAGGGCTATCCCTTAACACTAGGCCACGTGTACACTGTCTAGTAAAACCTGCTATGGGCTAGTAAACACCACTTCTCAACCTGCCCTGTGGTCAGTGATTTTTGGTCGACTAAAAACTGTGCAACCTACTTTTTTATAACACAACAATATTTCTTTATTTCCAGATGTGAATAAGACTCTTTTTTTAAAGAGTTAAATAATCTTTGAGTGTGTGAATGTAACTTCAATTATACCCATTTAAACTGGTTGCGATCGCTACCATTAATCAGAAAGATACATTAATGTCATTACATGTTTCAAATTTGGGCTACTAAAACTTCCTGGGGGCAAGTAAAAGGCACTGTATACTTGCCCGTTGGGCTTCTTTTCAAAAACCTTTAGCGCAAGGCCTGGAAGGATACATGAAATGCATGTATGGCCAAATACTTTTTTAGTATACAAATATACAAATGTAACACGGTTTGAAGGTGGACGGTCGATACTACATGTACAATGTAGCTCCCCAAGGTATTGGAAGTTGACAAAATAGTTCCAATATGGGAATCAAAAGTCACATCCCCTTAAGGTGATCCCTCTGCTGCCGCTTCCCGGGTTGTATCATAAACTTGGGTGTGATCCCTGGCTGTATGGCAGTTACAGGTTGAATGGTTTCTGATTGGACTGCCCTGAACAAAATATTGACAACATAGGGAGACCGCCAACATTAGGGCTAGATAGCTCAGTTGGTGGAGTGCCGGCACGTTAATCCAGAAGTCACAGGTTCAAGTCCCACTCAAGTCAATTTTTCTTTGTTCAACCCTAATTTATTCTCATGAAAATAAGATGGTCATCCTTATAGAAATGAGCCCTTGAATATTGACCAGAAATGCTTTTATTTTTTGAGGCCTGGAATATCGCAGAGGCCACAGTGGTTAATTCCTTCATTGCTCTTGTCTTGGCCTTGAGTTCGTGGTGGTCTTGGCCTTGGTTTTGTCGTGGTCTTGGCTTCGTCAAGGTCTTAACTTCGTCTTGACCTTGGTTTTATTTCCATAACAGCTCTCATATAGATTTCTGACATTGCAATAGGAACTCTCTTTTTAGCCTTTTAGAAAGACTCTGCTAGGGTCGAAATATCAGGCCATTAACTGTTCTTGCAGAAAAGCTCTTTTGTTTGGCATGTTTGGGAAAGTAGCAGTGAAATTCAAGTCCTGACCATTTCCTCCGAGATGTAGAAGATAAACACACAATTTAGGGGTTACTGAATTTACGGGGTTCGTAAATTAAAAATTTACCAGCTCATTCCCTCTTCCTAGTGACTTTAACTTTTGTTCTCCATCATAACTAACTGGGAGTACATTGCTCTTCAAGGAATGAAGTTTAGAACGTAGGGAGGGGGTGTGTTAAGAGGAATGCTTGTGAATCAAGTATGTGCTTAAGAGACAGGTGCTTAGGAGTCCAGAGTAATAAGGCCCTTCATTGCCATTAGGACCCTGAGGGTATGCAACTACAAATGCTGTGGACTATGCTTTACACACAATATGCAGCACCACTGAGGGCACAGTGATCATCATATTCATGCATTGCATTTCTAATCAAAAGGCAATTTCAATAGGAAATTCCGATTGAAAAATGAAAAATATTTGATGAGTTGCTTTTTTTGGACAATTCCAAAATGTATACCCTGACTCCAGTGTCTTAGCTACTGAGCGAAGTGGTGCCTTGTTTAGCAGATATTAGAAGGGTACCAGGCCCAAACATTGTGTGCATGGTGGCTGGTAATCTATTTTAGCTTAGCAACAAATTCTGTGCTTAAAAAGGTGCTAGATCGTATTTTTGGCTGATTTGACCCGGAAAAAAAAGAAAAGATTTTGAGAAAGCTTTCACTTAAGGTATTGCATGAAGAAATCCATCAATGATAAGTGGTTGTATACTTAATAACTGAAAATGATTCTTAGTAGGAATCTCGTTGTTATTTTAGGACTCATGTCCATCAGTCATGTAGGGCCTACAAACATTTTGAATGGTACATGTATGGTACGAGTATTCTCTGGGTTGTCCATGGCATATCCGGAAGTTTTTGAATTGTTTACATTTTGAAACAGCATCATCTGTCAAAATACCCCCCCCCCCCACCCTAAAATAATTTTCTTGCGGTGAAAATCAGCTCCCTTCAGCTTTGAACAAGCTCCGTAATATTATAGGCCTGGAATTTCATCTTGGAGAGGGCAAGGCCATTTTCGTTTGGAAAATCTTAAAGTCTATGGGAAACTTTGGAAGGGGCACCAAGGCCAGGGGCAACAGAGGCCAGGGGCAACAAGGCCAGGGGCACCAAGGCCAGGGGCACCAAGGCCAGGGGCAACAGAGGCCAGGGGCACCAAGGCCAGGGGCACCAAGGCCAGGGGCAACAGAGGCCAGGGGCAACAGAGGCATGGCCTCTATGTAATTCCAGACCTGACATTAACCCCAGGTCCACCTTTTTGTTTTGAATTTAAAAGTAAGAAAGTTCTTTGCTAGAATTCTTCAATGGGATAGGATGAAGTGATAAATCTTGGGAATACAAGCCTGTTCGGCTCAAAGGTTTATTAAAAATACACACATTTAATATTTTGACTTTTAAATTTCGATAAAACTGTAGCTGCATGGATGCATGCCCAGAGATTATGAGGCAAATCATTTGAAAGATGACATATCATTAACTTAACAATTTATTACCTAAGAGATATATCATGGTAAGTTCATAACGCCATTCCTGATGGTTGTATTCTTCGTGAAATATTCATCATGCACTTTAAAGATAAAGCATAAAAAACAAACAACTGCTTCATAAAACATCACAGTATATATATACAGCCTTACATAAAAAAATAATTCAAAACAAAAACAAGCTCCATACCAAGAAGGCTGCAGCAATTGTGTAGGAATATTAAACAGTCATTAAAACAGAGAACTACTAAAGCAGAATGCCTCACCAGACATTACGAGCAAAATTTGTTGTCCTAAAAAAGAACTTTTCAAATATTTACATAGGGTGTAATGTAGAGAGACCTTTTTGGGGGGATGTTGACCAAAGATTATAGAGTGCCTTCAGCTCAAGATGGGGAGCCCGGGCTGAAATGTGGAATGTGCATCGGACGCCATTTCGGCAAGCAACTCTTTACATGTAACAATAGATCAGTGCAGACAATGACCATTGCTATCAATCATTTAACAAAACATTTGCTTGCTGAAATGGCGCTCATGCGTATTTCATGTTCCAACAATAGATAGAGCTCCCTATCTTGCGCCTTCAGCGCTCTATAGTCTTTGGTGTTGACACAATTCACCTCTCCATTCCCCCATCACAGTAATCGTGGTTGTGCCATTTTGGAAGTCTTTTTCCCCGGTGTGTTACATGTATACCACGGTTTTAACAGTGTAGTCCGCATTTTCGACGTGATGAACAGTTTAACTCCCATACACAAAGTAAAGCGTAGACAAAATTGAGTTTGTGTTTTTCCAACACGTTGTTTGCACTGACATGAAGATGACAGTTTGGATTTTGTGTTGTGGCGGAGCAGTCAAGCACACTGTACTCAAGCTCTGGTGTTTCTGTTCAGCAGAGTGTGGGTTCGAGTCCCAGTCGTGACACTTGTGACCTTAAGCAAGACGCTTAACCATTATTGCTGCGTCCTTCGGATGGGACGTACATGTAAAGCCGTTGGTCCTGTGTGTTGCGTTATATGCACGTACAAGAATCCAGTGTACACTTACTGTTAAGAGATTGGGTTTTTTTCTTTTTTTTTCTTTGTTTTTTTTATGAGATATCGCCTAACTCACAAGGCCACGGACGGCCACTCAAGGTGAGGGCTACACATAACTGATTTGGGCTATCGACCCAAATCAATTGACACCAGGGGCACGTTGCCTCCTACTCCTGGGGCTGAAACAGGATTACCCCCTTCACAGTCCTTAAGGATGTAGGCATGGGTATCATCCACTAGGAGCCTGTCTGGTAGAGCAGAATGCACTACCTTCCCAACTTTTTCGAAGCAATTATGGTTAAGTGCCTTGCTCAAGGGCACAAGTGTCATGACCGGGTATCGAACCCACACTCTGCTGCTGAAAACACCAGAGCTTAGGTCCGGTGACCTAGACCGCTCGGCCACGACATGCCCTGGTGTCTCTTGCATGTTAGGCTGCATTCAGTTTGCGCCGTAGCACCGTGTAAACAGTTACAAGCTGCTACATATTACATGTATTTATAGGTTTATAGGTTTATATATATATTTATTTTGTTTGTAAAATTATTTCTTGTTACCAACCTATGATTGGATGAACAGGCTTTTGAGTCACAGTGTTTTCACATTTGTTCTTCCTGGCCATCTTAGATTGGATTGTCTTTACTCTGCTTGTTGTACTCCCTCCCACTTACCCAATCCGCTCCCCTTCTATACATTTCTCATCCCCACCCATACATGTATCTCATTCATACCTACTGTACCTCTATTACATCTATTCTTTTTGATTGGTATTTGTTATACAATTAATCTTTCATCTTGACTGTCCTTGATGTATGACATTTCTTACTTTGTATGTACATGTTTGTATTTAAGAATGTTTTGGCCGAATAAATAATAATAATAATAATAATAATAATAATAATAATAATAATAATAACATGTATGAACAGATATGTAACATGGATCTTATAATAATTGGGCACTTACCCCAAAGAACAATAGTCATGCACCGATACACACATACTCCCACAGTCACCTCATACATACCGTTCCAAATAAGGACTTGCTTACTCAACTGTACTAGCCTGGCTGTTTAATGCATAAATTCAATGAATATTCAGTGGGTCTAAAACTGCTGAGCGTGCATCTTCTAAGCAAACACTAATTGCACTGTGGGTTTTAAAAGAAAAAGTGGCTTATTTACAAAATGAAAACTATTAATAAGTACAATAAAAAAAAGTTCACTTGTGACACCTAGCTCTGTTTACATACCTGTGAAGAAAAAAACAATGAATGCTGTGGGACGCCTTTCGGGTGTGAAAAGTGCTATAATACATGATATAAGAACCACGGATATTATCATTATTATAAGTCGCATCCTCTTAAGGTGTTCCCTCTGTTGGCGCTTCCCAGGTTATATCGTATACTTGGGTGTGATCTCTGACTATACCAGTTACTGGCTGATTGATGGCTTGTGACTGGCACCCCCGAATAAAGATATCGACAAAATAAGGAGACTGCCATTATAGGTCTAAATAGCTCTGTTGGTAAAGTGCTAGCACATTAGTCCAGAGGTCGCAGGTTGAAGTCCCACTTTTAGCTAACGTTTAATTGTTCGACCCAAATTTATTATTATTATTATTAGAAGAACATTGAGGCTCTTGTTAACACATTGATTTCCTTGTTATTTTGCAGGTTCTATGGGTCTGTAAACTATGTCGCAAGAAGCAGGAATTCCTGACAAAGACAGGTCAATGGTATCATGGTCGCCAGGGAAAACCTCAATCATTAAACATCGATCCTGGAGTAATATCCGCAGACGGCAACAGCAAACCCTCCACACCACAACCTTCTAAAGATGGTAGTCAACAAATTATCAAACCCCAATCGGAACAAACTCTACATAGTGCTAAATCTAATAACAATAACAACAAGGAGAACTTGGGAGGTGTGCAGCCGCCACGGTCGCGGTCGACAACACCACATAGTCAACTTACGAGACAGTTATCTAAGAACGAGGAAGAAGGCCCTCCAACTAACTCTAAACCTGGACATAGACCTCATAGTAGAGAAGGTGGTAAGAGAACAGGTCATGATGAAAGAACACATAATGCTAGAAACGATCCAAATTATGATCCATCAAATGATGGGCATTTTCAAGATCGAAGGAGGGAGTCTAGATACTCGATGCGTGACCGGACTCCTGACCGGGACCGTTCTACAAGCAGTGAGCGTACAACAATGACAGAGCGCCATGGACGGGACCCAGCCAAATATAGTGGGCGCGATAAGCAGTATGGTCCTGACCGTGAACAATTTACTGAGCAAGAACCTCGTCGATTTCAAAACCAAGATCATTTTAGGGATCATGGGAGATATGCTGAACATGAACGGGAGCGGTACGGACAAGGATATGACAACCAAGACCGTCGTGGATATCCGGATGATAGGTATTATGCAGCAGATCACGAGCGAGGGCGCCATTACACAAAAGAGCCTGTGACGCGACAGGTGAGTGGTAGAACTTTAGATCGTCAGCGGAGGATGTACGGAGATGAGCCACCGTCTCCTCACTATCCACACGAACGGTATCCGGAGCATGCTGGCTCAGATCGGGAAAGAAGGGACGTTGATCAAAGAGAAATTGACAGGAGGGAATTAACTGACCATCGCGACATGGATCATAGGGATGTACCAGAACGTCGAGAAGGTGTCGGTGCTCAAATTGAACCCCGTGAATTTGAACGTCATCCAAGTGAGCGTAGGATATCGCGTGCACGGCGAGACCGAGAGCGGAGTCCTGGCGATCCCAAACGGACGTCGCCTAGGAACGATGAGCGATACAGTGAAGAATACCGACGAGGTGCTCCGCAATATCCCCCAGAAGTTGCGTCTCAGAAACGACCGAGCAGCTCTCCGAGGCACAGTATCACTGTGGAGGATGTGGATGCACAGCGTGAACGTGCTCTCCTGGCCGAGTCCTATGGTGCTGCAAGTCGGATTCCAGAATTAGGCCCCAAGCAACATTTAGACCCCAGCTCTGCCTCGATGAAAGCTAACAAACAGGAGACTAGGAACAACAAAGCAGACTCTATGATTAGGAATGATTCCTTGAGTTCAGATCAAAGTGAGTGTGTTAGACCACCGCCCCCTAAGCCTCATAAGACCAAGATATCACGCAAGAGGAGGCAGTTTTCTCTCAGCAGTTCTGAGGAGGAGATCCGGTCGACACCAGAGTACACCAGCTGCGAGGAAGGAGAAATTGAGAGTGAAAGTGTCAGTGAAAGAGGTTTGTGGTTTTCTTTATTTTCGTTAAAATTCTGCAAATTTTTTGTTAGAGCTTTAGGACCAGGGTCATTTCGAAAGAACAATAGCCTCAGACACAATCTAGCCTGATAGTTCGTTCTTGTAAAGGCAAAGAAGTTTTAGCTGAATACATGGCACCTCTTTAAGGAAATTGTAAATTTCTTGAAAAACATTTCATTTTCAAGGGGCGCCAAGGCAATGTCTAGGTCTTGGCCTTGGTGCAACTTCAAAAGTGTCCCAGAGACTCTGAAGATGTCCAGTTGAATTGCACTTTGCAAAATTAAAGAGGCCTTGCCCTCTCAAAGATGAAAGTGCAGGCCTGTGATTGTGTCTGAGGGTACTTTGTGCTGGAAGTCTCCATACAGCATTCAAAAAGCATTCTGTAGTCTTCAGTATCCTACAGGAGAGTCAGTCTGCAGAATCCTCAACAACACTTGCTATTCTTCAGATGGTTAACAGGAAGCTAGAGGTCATTCTGCAGAGTCTTCAGAGTCCCAGCTTCTTTTCAGTAGTATTATTGACACTAACTGGCCAGTTACAAATATTATTCTGTGCCAACCTTCATTCTGGCGGCTTCATTCATTCTATAGAAACCATTGTATTCAAGATACATGTACAAGCTGCCTTCTGCAGAATGAAAGTTTGTTATTTAAAAAAAATAAAAATAAATGTTTGCTAATAATGTTACACAACAAACAATCATATCCATGGCCAAGTTAGGTGCATGTTTTGTTCAACTGATTTGACTTGATAATGACATACATTTGCAGAAAAGAATTTACTAATATTTCAGTTTAATTGAAAATAATTGACAGTCATTGCTTATCTCTATTGTGATGATTCATATACATGTCATACCAGTGAACTGAGTTTGGTACTGGTAGATACATACGTGCAAAGGTAGATGTGGAGGTCATTCTGCAAAATGAGGCATGTATTTAAAGGCACTGAACACGTTTGGTAATTGTCAAAGACCAGTATTGTCACTTGGTGTATCCCAACATATGCATAAAATAACAAACCTGTGAAAATTTGGGCTGAATTGGTCATCGAAGTTGCAAGAAAATAATGAAAGAAAAAACACCCTTGTTGCACAATTTTGTGTGCTTTCAGATGCATAATAAAAGACTTCATGCATGAAGTCTTTTATTATTTTCGTGAGAAATTACCTCTTTCTCAAAAACTACATTACTTCAGAGGGAGTGGTTTCTCACAATGTTTTATACTATCAACAGCTCTCCGTTGCTGGTTACCAAGTAAGTTTTTATGCTAATATATATTTTGTGTAATTACCAAACGTGTTCAGTGTCTTTAAGGAAATAGAATACAAATGCCAAAAGCAATTTCTCTTGCATTGCTGACTGTGCCTCTATTTGACCCTCCTTCCTATGTTATGTACCAGTGCACCAGCATCTGCAGGTCTTCTGGTTCTGAATCTTCACTTAACTGAACCAAAACCAGGACCGGAACTCTAATCCCAACCTTTGCCACTAAACCCTATCCTAAAGTCCTCAACTAAAACCCTTGTAATTGCAGCCCGACCCATAACCCAATCCATCCCACCAAACTCCAACCTCATCTCACCCTTAACCTTAATCCCAATCCCCCATCCCACCCACACCCCTAACCACAACAACTCCTCCAACCACAACACTAACCCCAAACTCAACCCCCATCCCACTCATAACCCATCCCAACCTTAACCCCCATCCCTTACCCCAACCCCAATTCCAAGCCCACCACTAACACCCCAACTCCAAGCCCACAACTAAAGCCAACCCCAACCCCACCACTAAAGCCAACCCCAACCCCAACCCCACCACTAAAGCCAACCCCAACCCCACCACTAAAGCCAACCCCAACCCCACCACTAAAGCCAACCCCAACCCCAACCCCACCACTAAAGCCAACCCCAATCCCATCCCACCTCTAACCCAAACCCCAACCCCATCCCACCTTTAACCCCAACCCCTTCCCACCTCTAACCTCAATCCAAACCCCAACCCCTTCCCACCTCTAACCTCAATCCAAACCCCATCCCATTCCCACCTATAACCTCAATCCCAACCCCATCCCACTCCTAGCCCCATCCCACTACTAACCCCAACGCCAACATCAAGAAGGAAGCATTTCATCGTTCTAAGTTTAAAACAAAACCAAGTACCTATTCACTAAAGATTCATTGTGTACAGGAGAACCTGAAGCGTGGGAGGACAGGTGGTCACATGACCAGGACGGACCATCACTTACCCTGGTGAGACCATATGACATGATGATGTCATAGTGATGTCATCAAGTGTCATTATTTAACTGTATGATTTTGTTGTGAAAGACTTTGTGGTAAATAGTTGCTTGGTTTGTTACATTTCATGCGCGATAGCATGAGGTGTCTGAACAAATGAAACTACAAAAGTATTTCTTTTTTTAAGTAATGCAAAAAAACACTAAAATATTACTCCTGAGATCTTTGAATTAGTAACAAGTACAATGTAATGTCATTGTAACTGATGGAATCATTGAGATTAGAGACTTTATAGCAACTTTTGTCAAAAGGTTTTTCACTCTTCAGCGATGTTGTTATACTTGCAACTCTCTGTACACTTTTTGTTTCTCATTTCCCCTGCTCTTCCAATCATTGCCACTACCCCCTCAGGTTCTGGTGAACTTGAGATAGGGACCAGTGGTGCTAACAGCAGCAAGGATAAGACCATGCATGGTAGCCGTGGCGACCATGTGGACCATGGCGACCACCATTCCGAATCGGAGCTCGCGAGTTCGGCCAAAAAGAAAATAGTTCGGTTTGGCCGGGGGGAGGGCCGTTCCATGGAGGAAGACACTGAATGGTCGGAGCCTCAAATTAAAGACTCTGGGGTGGATACTGGTAGCAGTACAACACTTAATGAGGAGCACAACCTTGCTCCCAAGGTTAGAGCTAGATCAACCTTTTGAGTGAACCTTTTAGTGGAATCAAACTCTATTTTAAGTCACACAGTCTTTGGTTGTAGTGCAATACACACACACACTGCAGTAGATTTCCCGGCACAAAATCACTCACAACCCCATTTCACAAAATCTCTTGTCAATTTCGTAATGCTTAGTCTCGACTAATTTGATCGTTTGAAAGCTGGTATTTTGACAGGTAAATCCAGAAAGGATACGGGTTCCCTGTGACTCTTACAAATCAAAATCAGTTTACTTCAATAAACTTTTTCACTTATTTTGACTTCACCTTTGTGAGGCCAACACAGCCAGAACTGAAAATTGTTCTTCGCTGCTTTATTATTATTTTTCTTAACCAAAAAGTAACTGGTGTGCATAATTGCTTGTGTAGCAAACGATGTTGTTGGCTAGTAAGCAGAGTACCAGTTGAGATGCGTTTCAACGAGATTTGAAGAGATTGTGAAATGGAGTTCGGAGATGTTGCATCGTGTTCATGTAGAAACCAATATTATGTTGCACCTCATGTCATTTTCATAATTGCTTTCTATTCCTTCGTTGCATCAGAGACATCATGAGTATTTTCTCATCAATTTCCAGTCGTATAATTTTTCTGTTTTGTGTCATTTTCATATCCTCAAACCATCTTATTATATACCCTCCTGATATCCCTCTTGTACCTTTGTTTAATCATACAAACCCTTTCCTAACTGCATGATTTGATAAGTAATACGATACCACCAAAATGAATAGTTTTACTGTACCTCACTGTACCTCACTGTACCTCACTGTTCCTCACTGCACCTCACTGCACTTCATTATAACTCAGATGGCCCCCACTGCACCACAATTCACCCCGAACTGTATCAAGTAAACCATTCATAATAAAAACAAATTGATGAAACAAAGTTATACAAAGGGAAATGATTTTCCTGAAGCATATTCCAGTTGATAAGTGTAAGGAGATTTGAGGCGAGGTACAGCTGTTTTTACTGTGTAGTGTTTTTTTGTTGATTATCAGAAAAAAATCTTATGGTCCTTTCTCATTTTATAAGAGACAAGACTATCTTTCCTACCAGGTGTATAGTAAATAAAGTTGAAATGAAAAGAAAAAGTAAGAAGCCTTTACCATGAGAAACCACTTTTAGTAGTGTTTAAGAAATATTTGAGGTACAAATTTATGTTTGGGGTTTTATCTGAGGTACATCAAGCTGGCACACTTCCTGCATATCTGGGCACTTTATGTTGAATGAGGATACATTGGAGTACAGACAAAGAAGTGCCAAGGTTACAATGAGGTACTCAATTTGAACACTTCGAGTACATTAAAATGTATTGAGGGTAAAACTAGTTACTTTGTGTTTAATGAGGTAACAATGAGGTACAGACAAAAAGTGCCATGGTTACAATGAGGTACTCAATTTGAACACTTCGAGTACATTAAAATGTATTGAGGGTAAAACTAGTTACTTTGTGTTTAATGAGGTAACAATGAGGTACAGACAAAAAGTGCAATGGTTACAATGAGGTACTCAATTTGAACACTTCAAGTACATTAAAATGTATTGAGGGTAAAACTAGTTACTTTGTATTTAATGAGGTAACAATGAGGTACAGACAAAAAGTGCCATGGTTACAATGAGGTACTCAATGTGAACACTTTGAGTACAGCATAATGTATTGAGGTACCTTGAGTTACTTTGTGTTTAATGAGGGTACAATGAGGTACAGAAAAAGAAATGACAAGGTTACAATGAGGTACTCAATGTGAACACTCTGAGCACATTGTAATGTATTGACATACATTTAGTTACTTTGTGTTTAACAAATGAGGGTACAATGAGGTACAGACAACGAAGTGCCAAAGTTACAATGAGGTTATTATTGGATAACTTAAGTACATTGTAATGTATTGAGGGTACAATGAGGAAATGAGGTTTACATGTGTATTATGGAATAGGTAGGGTAGTCCCAACTCTGTTTCTGCAGGGGAGGGGTGGGGGTTATCGGAAAGTCAAGCAAAATTTATTCTTACTTGTGTTAACAATGTTATCATTAGGAGGCACACATATAGTCATAAAATAACCCTGAACGGGTGAAAACACAAGGCTGCTTCATAAGTGTGTTTTCAGGGCTGTAAGGCTTTTAGATTTAATTGTAGTTTTGTTAATTCTGCTTTTTGGTTAACTTCACTTTCTGATTATTTCAAGCAATTTTTTTAAATCATTGATTCGATTTCCTAAACCTAGTTATCCATTTATTTATTTATTTGAGTTTTGTCACAGTTCTTTATGTGTATTTAGCTCATTACAAAATTCTTTTGTAATATTTAGTGATTCCGTTTGGGGTGGATGAACTAATAAGGCTTACAGGTTTATGGCCCCCCCCCCCCCCCCCCCCATTGTTACATTTATTTTATTGTGTGTGATCCGTGGCTATACAACAGTTACAGGTTGTTTGGCCTCTGACTGGCACCTCTGAACAAATATACTGACAAATTATGAGAGACTGCCAACATAGGGCTGGATAGCTCAGTTGGTAGAAGCACCGGCCTGTTAATTCAGAGGTCGCTGGTTCCAGTCCCGCTCTGGTCAGTTGTCTTCGTTCAACCCAGATTTATATTTTTTTTTGCAAAAGAGTCTTTTGCTAATCTACAAGAACTATAGTCTGAAGCATGGGGGATAATGATTACTAAATCTAATGATGTCTCAAACTGCACGCCTTGTCTGTCCTTCCTATCATCTTACCCTATCTTCCATGTTTCTAAACTCGTTAAGGCCGGTACATACTCGAAGTCAAATCAAATCAAAATGTCAAGCAGATTTTGATGTCTTGGGGGGGGGGGGGGGTCCTACTGGATTGGTTGTCATGTTGGTCCAACAACTCATTTTGAAAATTCGCCTTCTGCATTGAGTATGTACTGGTCTACTGGGGGTCATCTTTAAGTACTGATATTTACTGAGATGTTCGAAGCAGTCATTCCATCAAAATAAACACACTGTAGCTTACACCTTTCTCAACTAAACTTTAACAAACCATGTTTATAACTAAAGCATGATTGATAATAAATTACCTTTTTCGAGCGGAGTGCGAACAAACAAAACTCGCCAATGCATTTCAAAACTGTCGGGTTGTGTGATCAAATTGTCACAAACATCCCGCCATCTTAGGACCTACATGGCTTTTTAGATATCAAGAATGATGACCCCTTGTGTCTTCGATTTCTTCCTCAGTCATTACATGTGCATGTATTTTTGCATCTTGACAAGCTTGCAGCATGTTCTATACCATAAGCCATCTTTGAAAAAAGTCATCTTTACTTCTATAAATTAAAAACAGGATTATTTTAGTGTTTGAATCTTATACATGTAGACCGATTATCTGATTTTTTTTCTTTGGAATAATTGTTGTTTCAAATACAAAGTTTTGTAATACATATATTGAGAAACTGTTAAGAATTAAGAACTAAGTAAGTGCCCGAATTCCGTAATAACAAGAACAAACTATGCGGCAGTAGAACAAAATAGAAATTACAACATCTCAAAGAACAAATCTACACAGCAAAGTAGATATTTACTTGTTACCGCAAACTGATTATATATATATATACCTCACCATGCAATGCCTCAAAACCTTTATACATGTACATTAATAATCTTTTACAATAAAATCATTAAACAAAATTGTGCTTAAAAGAAAATAATTACAGGATTGGTAAGGATCATCACGAAAATTAGTCTTATGTATCTGAGAGCTTACTGGTTTATATAGTTGTTTTCAATATCAATCCACCAGAGAAATATTTCCATCAGAGAGCTCACTGATTCTAAAGTTCATACCAGTACCAATCCTCCAGAGAAATATTTCCATCTGAGAGCTCACTGATTCTAAAGTTCATACCAGTACCAATCCACCAGAGAAATATTTCCATCTGAGAGCTCGCTGATTCTAAAGTTCATACCAGTACCAACCATCCAGAGAAATATTTCCATCTGAGAGCTCACTGATTCTAAAGTTCATACCAGTACCAATCCACCAGAGAAATATTTCCATCTGAAAGCTCACTGATTCTAAAGTTCATACCAGTACCATTCCTCCAGAGAAATATTTCCATCTGAAAGCTCACTGATTCTAAAGTTCATACCAGTACCAATCCACCAGAGAAATATTTCCATCTGAAAGCTCACTGATTCTAAAGTTCATACCAGTACCAATCCACCAGAGAAATATTTCCATCTGAAAGCTCACTGATTCTAAAGTTCATACCAGTACCAATCCACCAGAGAAATATTTCCATCTGAAAGCTCACTGATTCTAAAGTTCATACCAGTACCAATCCACCAGAGAAATATTTCCATCTGAAAGCTCACTGATTCTAAAGTTCATACCAGTACCAATCCACCAGAGAAATATTTCCATCTGAGAGCTCGCTGATTCTAAAGTTCATACCAGTACCAACCATCCAGAGAAATATTTCCATCTGAAAGCTCACTGATTCTAAAGTTCATACCAGTACCATTCCTCCAGAGAAATATTTCCATCTGAAAGCTCACTGATTCTAAAGTTCATACCAGTACCAATCCACCAGAGAAATATTTCCATCTGAAAGCTCACTGATTCTAAAGTTCATACCAGTACCAATCCACCAGAGAAATATTTCCATCTGAAAGCTCACTGATTCTAAAGTTCATACCAGTACCAATCCACCAGAGAAATATTTCCATCTGAAAGCTCACTGATTCTAAAGTTCATACCAGTACCAATCCACCAGAGAAATATTTCCATCTGAAAGCTCACTGATTCTAAAGTTCATACCAGTACCAATCCACCAGAGAAATATTTCCATCTGAAAGCTCACTGATTCTAAAGTTCATACCAGTACCAATCCTCCAGAGAAATATTTCCATCTGAAAGCTCACTGATTCTAAAGTTCATACCAGTACCAATCCTACAGATAAATATTTCCATCTGAAAGCTCGCTGACTTAAGAAGTTCATACCAGTACCAATCACAATATCTTTTGGCATATTTAAACCAATGTCTTGCTTTAAGTTGTAGCTGACAGAATTATTGTAGCTAATATATTTTCCAGAAATGTTCTTAAGCCTAGCAGGAGATCAAAAAATTATTGATGTCTATCAATCTCATTACATAATATACAAGAGTTGCTTAAATTCACCAAATTAGTTTGAGTGGGAAGTGTATGGAACATTACCTTAAAACAGAATTCTTTATATTCATTTATTAACTGGAAGTTTTATCAACTTAAAAGATACTCTTCCTGAACTCGTTTCTTTCAGAGATTCCTTGTGTAACACTGACAATGTCGGGACGACAAATCTTTTCTTCAAATCTAAATGATCCACTTGGGACAAAACACGCATAAAAACCGCGATGAAATAAATTTCTAGATACCGAATTTACAATCCATTAGTGGATGTACTTGGGGAAGAGTTCTAAAGAAATACTTTGCGCGTTAAAAGCAACGACAAGAAATTACACACAAACAGTTTCTTAAAACATCATTCGATTACAAATTATATCAAGGTCTATAAGACGTACATGGTAAAATAGGAGACTTGTGTTAAGCCGGTCACTTCTTCAAATTCTCCCAACCTCTCTTTGTTATTCTTGTGTATACAAACCACACTTAATGAATAGAGTCTTTGTGAGTGTGTCATGTTTGGAGAATTCACTTTAGGAGCCATGAATACACCACTCTATATAGTTCATTTGGGAATTGGGAATACAAGAAGAGTTATTCCAAACCATTAAACAAAGTGGAATTTTTAAATATTTTTTCTTGTAGATTTATAAACATAAGCTGTTTATTGAAACTAAACCCAGTGTTATTGACAGTGCAGCCCCCGATTTCACGAAACTCATCGCAAGAAGCGATGCATTGTATGGTTTGCGATGCGTCGCACACCTAAGACACGTCGCGGCTGCGACGAGTTCTACATTCCATTTCACCATACACGTCGTAAGCGCGACGAGTCGCAACTCAAAACCATTTTCACTCTTAATAAAAACAACCCTTTGGACGAGGATGAACTGCTAAAGTTGTGTGGCTGTTTTGTGTTGTATACAACTTGGTCATGAAACAGTCGTGTATACATGTAGTTCATTCAAGATGGCAGACACTCAGTACCGCTCCACGCACCATGGACGCATCGGCGAGAAATCATGGAAAATGATTGGAGAGTGAAATGTCGTCTGCTAAAAGTACTCAAAGTATTAAGTATTGTTGTTGATAAGAATTTCTGTCGATCTTTTGGGTTACATTTTTAGAAACTACATACTACAAGTATTCCTAGTGCAAATTATTACATTACACTTACAGCCATTTTGCAAGCATTTGCGCGTTTTCAAATGAAACATCGCTTTCTTAAGACGACCCTTTGGGTAGTCGTAACTTACGACGTGTTCTTCCTCGTAGTCAAGGAACTTGCGACGTATCCGACGCATCGTAACTTTGATGAAATCGTTTTTATACGCATCGCAACTTAAGACGTGTAACCGGTCGTATCTTGCATTTACGACGCGTCGCAGCGCTTCGTGAAATCGGGGGCAGAGCTGCCAACTCTCCTTGATTCTGCAAAAAGATTCCCTGAAAATAAACGAATCTTTCCGTGTTCTGATTAACAAATTTGACAATCTCCCTGATTATGGAAACGGTCTCTCTATTGTGTTGAATGTAAATCTAAATATCTCCCTGGTTGTTGTACCAAATCTTCCTGATTGCAAGATGCAATCTGTACCTTCATCTAAATAAATGACATATTTTTTAAAATCAACATTTTCTTATTTTATATCCGTAAGTTTAAGGTTTGACCTACTTTGTCACATTGACGGCCCATAATAATAGTTCACAGAACTGATTTCTATTTTTCGGCATTTGGAATTTGAAGTTTGTCAGAGTACAAGATAACTAAGAGAGGTTTGCCGTAACACCATGTTGAAATCTCTTTTGAGTAACTGTTGGTTCTGAAAAGAACCGGTAGTTAACGATTTTAACATGGTGTTACCGCAAACCTCTCTTAGTTATACTCCCACCATGCAAAGCTTCAAATCCTACTTAGAGTACAAGATGTTTAGGTTTGTCCTCATACCATTCTACTTTCTCGCTATTGAGATGTGTTGTTCAACAGCCAAGTTATATGTCCAACTTACTTCTAGTGTCATTTCTGAACAGACTGAAAATTAATTATCACTTTCGAATAAAATTCTTTATGATTTTTGTTTCTGCAAAATTGTTTAAAATTTATTTAAATTTTTTTTTAAGGGAGGTTGATATCTTGGCATTTTTCCGTTTATGTCATCAAACACTAGAAGTTGAAGAGCACATCAATCGAGATTATTTCTCGAGACTGATTAGAGCTGAGAACATTTCTACCTCTTGTGATATTTCAAAGATGCATTGTCCTGATAATTTTGCCAAATTGAGAGTAAAAACAAAATAGACTAAACTTTTCAGCAGTTGCACATGATTGAACATTGAGGCAGTTTCTTCCTTTAGATGGGCAGGGAAGGTCACCGATTCTTAGATACCTTTTGTTGTGATTGTTATACAAGTTTTATTTTGCAGAGGATGAAATTACCTTTCAAAATGATTTGCACAGTACTTTTGTTTTCTTTTTTCAAATTGAAGCTTTGAGGTTGGAAACACAAGACAGATCAACTAAAATTAGGAAACAGTGTTTGTGCGCGAAGTAAACGTTTGTGGTGACACTTGGTGGCGCTGTTCATAGAATCGCTTTCTTGTTGCATTGAATACACGGTAATATCCTCAGGCGGTACAGTGAGTAATAGGCTGGGTGGTTGAAGGTAGATCATTGACTAAAGGGTTAAATAATCAATAGTTATTTTCCTTTAAATACTTAAACTTTCACTTGAGACACTGAATGTAACAAAAACTGTCAAAGGTTAGTAATAGTTAGTCTAAACCTGGTTAAAGGATTTGGTTAGTAATAGTTAGTTTAAACCTGGTTAAAGGATTTGGTTAGTAATAGTTAGTTTAAACCTGGTTAAAGGATACATCTGAGTTATTTTAAGGACCGGACATTATCTCATGTGACTAGAAGCTATGTACAAACAGTATTCATGTCGTAAGTGTACCATGCATTGTGTGTGGCATACACACTTATATTTTATGTTTATCCGTTTATTCAGTAAATCATCAAAATTCCTTTGGAGAAAAAAGTACATATATTTGGGGGTTTTTGAGAAAGGTGTGGCTTTGCAACTTTGCTATGCAACTTTGATAGCTGTGAAGATGGCCTTTAACCTGCGCTGCACTATACCTCCGACTTTGTGTAAAAATGTATTGTATTTGATTGGTCGTTGATCGACCTGATGGAATCTTATTAATAATAAGTTTGAATCCTTATTTACTGAGCATAGATTAGCAGGGAGCCAGTTGCAATCGATCCACATGGTTTTTTTGAACGGTAACCCGTTTCAGCTATCACAAAGTCCTTCGGTGGCTTAGAAAACTTGGAGCTCTTTAAATTCTACATGAGGGCTATCAAATACCTGTGACTAAGCGTCAGTGTGCCTGGTCATTGAGTCATTGGAATTTCAAGTAGTCAAAGAAAAAAAGGAATTCTTCACAAAATCATCTGATTGTTTCCCCGGAAACTCTTGGGAAAAAAATGGACATGATTTGCCAAAGGCATTTACCTCCCTAACAAAACAAATTAGCGAGTGTGAATTTCAGCTTGCTATGTTAGATTGAAAAGAGATACCTTACTCATACTTGTCTTATTATAGGATGGTGTAAATTTGCTGGATAGTGTAAAAAGATTTCTTAATGTAGCCAATTCCATACATGTAGTTGTATACTTTACCACGTATCACAATAATAATTTGTCTTTATGCGTTACCCTTGAAACAAAACTATTCACAAGTCAAATTCTGAATATTTTGTTACGGGTGAATCTTTTCTGTTAATGATAAGTTCTACTAGGTTCTTTTACCTGGAAACAGTGTTTGTGCGTGAAGTAAACGTTTGTGGTGACACTTGGTGGCGCTGTTCATAGAATCGCTTTCTTGTTGCATTGAATACACGGTAATATCCTCAGGCGGTACAGTGAGTAATAGGCTGGGTGGTTGAAGGTAGATCATTGACTAAAGGGTTAAATAATCAATAGTTATTTTCCTTTAAATACTTTCACAACAAGCAGGACTTTTGGCTTTTTCATCCCATCCAAAGGATAAAGCAATAATGGTTAATTGTCTAGCCTAAGGACACAAGTGACAATACCAGGACTTGAACCCACACTCTGGTGGTCAGAAACACCAGAGCGAAAGCCCAGTGCGCTGGACCGCTTGGCCCTGACATGCTAATTATGAGTTTGGTGGTTTATATTTTACCCCTTAGAATAATCTTTAAAGTGCTTATAAATTGCACTCTCTGGCAGAATTCTGGGAATCTAGGTCCTTCTTTTGACCAGCATAATCCTTTACCTAGCTCAATATTTTTTAACCACCATGTCTCAACTAGCTTTGTAGTTCTTAAGTAATTAAAACATAAACAACTATTTTTGAAAAAGTGAGCTTGAACCAAACCAAAAGTAGCAGAGTTTTGTACTCGACCTTTTTTTACTTAAAGTCACAGAAATAATATCATCATTGTTTGATACTTCATCGGTGATTTTGCAGGGATGTGAAATTTCAGACTTTTATCTAAGTTTATACTTTTTTTGTTATTGTGTTCTGACAAAAGGTAGCTTTTATTCTCTCTATTTATGAAGACAGCCTGGTCTTTGATCTTCTTCTCTATTTCTGAGGATACTGTGCCCAGAAGCTCCTTGAATTCTATAATTCCAGGGGTTACTAAAAGGCGGAAATGCCATCATTTTAACATATTTCCTGAAATTCAGAGCATGGTGTCAGACATTTTTTTAGTCGGGGTTGACTCTCACCCCTGGTTTTGAAC
This sequence comes from Leptasterias polaris, assembly GCA_037783415.1. Classification (NCBI taxonomy): domain Eukaryota; kingdom Metazoa; phylum Echinodermata; class Asteroidea; order Forcipulatida; family Asteriidae; genus Leptasterias; species Leptasterias polaris. The sequence goes on along the minus strand of JAZGTN010000082.1, from coordinate 881,005 downwards.
CAAGCCAACTGGGTTTTTTTTGGCAATGGAGCAAGGTGTGACCGTATCATTGAAATAAACAGAATTCATCCCGTGCTCTTTTAATATCTTGTCAACGGTTCACCTTGATTGGTCTGATCCTTAATGACTTTGTACGTAACATTCTAAGAAACGTGTTCTTCAGCTTATTACACTGGCATTTATAAAGGTCATAGCGTTATCCAGTAGGCAGACACATTAGGACTGTTCACTTACAAGCACAGTGTACTGCTGTGTCCGATGCTGTAATGTGACATTCAAACTCCCCCTCAGTTTGCAAGAAAAATTGTCATAATAATAATAATAATGTTACTTTACACCGCACATTTTCCATATTAACAAATTATCCTTACAATAAGACAAACTGAAATACTAATATGAATACAAATAAGAAAAGAACTAAAACGGTAGCAAACAAGCTTAGATTAAAGTTCCAACAAATTCTAAAATAACACGCTCCTATGGATATGTCAAAGATTGCAACTGGACCAGCCGGTGACTGAATAATATTGCGGCACAAAAATTTTTGAGCACAGAAAATAAATTGTGTCATGATAAACGCGATACTGAACTCAATGAACGAACTCTTCTTGTGTTGTACATCCCCTTAACATGTCACCAGGTTCAATTAGATGACCATGTAGACAATCAGTGTGCGTGGATTGTAAGTACAGTAACAGACACTGCATAATGTGTTTTGTTGACCTCCACTTAGTCAACATTACTGTCACAATATTCAATACAAGATACCATTTTTAGTTAGTGGAATTGCATTGTTTCTTGCCACGAAATAGACCTCTGGTTCTATGTTTGTCAGGTTCCTTAAATACCAAATGGCAATAAAAGTTCTAAGCGTCATTTCACCAAAGGGTGCCAGACTATTTTCCCATCCAGCCTATAGACCCATTGCACAATGCGCAGCGCGCATACACGCGCATCTCCTGTCCGCCATTTTGGGTGTCAAAATGTGCACAAAAGGATGGTACACGTGTTTACGCACCAATGCCCATGTAAACACGTGTACCATCCTTTTGTGCACGTTTTGACACCCAAAATGGCGGACAGGAGACGCGCGTGCAAGTGCGCTGCGCGTTATGCAATGGGTCTATACCATGTTCTTGATGGGGTTGAGGGTATCCCCCCCCAAAAAAAAAAAAATAAACAAAAAATTAAAACTATTTTCCTCATGCACAATTTTCAGAATGTAAACACATTTTTCTTAACTTGGATTGTAACCAATCAGCTCAGTATTGTGTTTTTTCAGGTTTTCAGATACAGTATCCTATGACATCATTTCAGAGTGATATATAGTTGACAGAAAAAATGTTTTTAGTATAAACTTCATAATCAGTATGCTTTCTGAACGGCGTGTTTTTCCCCTTACCAATCCTGTATAATACCTTCAGTATAAACGCCTTCAAATGTTTTGCTCAATCGGGGAGAATCAACGTTTTAGCCAGGATTTAGTAAAAGGGTGTCCAAATTTGCTGGAAATTTAAAAACTGGGTGTCCAAATTTTTCACTTACAATACATTTACATGTAAATGACAGATAAAACAGGGTGTCCAAATTAAGAACAGGGTGTCCAAAAGACACCCAGACACCCCTCTGGCTAACACTATGGGGAGAATGCATTATGTGGTTCACATTGTTCAAATTGCTCATTATTTAAAAACTCACTCATTCAAAGTAACATCAATTTAATCCTGGACTAGCAACCCTGCAAATATCTGATAATGTTCTAATTCTTATAAGATTATATCACCATACAAATAATTTCCATAATAAAAAAAAAAACCCATTATCATACAGCGTGTAGTTTTTCAGTTTACGTGACCATCGAAAGTCCTGATTGACTAGTCTACATAGCAAGCTATTACCACTCTATTCTTAACGTGTGTGTAAGCACATCACCTCGGTATCCCCCGGCAACCAAAATGGCCGGCATAATTTAGGGAACGCATCTCATCTCAACCGGAAAACCCACTGTGTTCAAATCCCTCTTAATCACCATTTTATCATAAATTGAGGCACTAAAAGCATTTTGGGCAAACAGTTGAGACAGGCTTTCACAGTCCCTCTGAGCAAGTCAGACATCTAATGAAAATTCGGTTTACATTTCGCAAGAGGGTATCCGACAATTTGGCATATTTTATTGGGGGCTTTTATTACTGCGTGGTGGATGTGACATGTATTCGTGACAGACAGGCTTTTTATTTTTTTTGAATATGGTGTGTGGGAGACGTGGAGGATGTAGAGGGTTGATTTAATGTAACTCGGCATTGAATTATCTTACACATTCATACACCAAAGCATTGTCACGATTCATGGTCGTTTCATACTAAATCGTCAAACAAAAAAGGAAGATCTTTAAAGGCAGGGTATTGGTGGTTGTCAAGGACCAGAATCCTCACTTGGTGTATCCAATCAGATTCAAATTTGGGGGTGAACAAATTACCCCTTTCTCTAAAACTACAGTACTTCAAAGGGTGTCGTTTCTAAAAATGTTTTATAATATCAACAGCTCTCTAGTGCTCTTTACCAAGTAAGTTTTTATGGTCATTAATTATTGGAGTAATTACCAAAGGTAGAACTTCCCTTTTGAATTGCAACTTATCTCTAAATATAGCTGGTATAAGAGTGCATCTATAGCAAACTATTTCGGCTATCTATGTTTTGTACTCCCTGATTGAAATTCAAAATCAAGGATCACAGAGAATCGGTCTGAAGAGTTGAGAAAAACCTTTGTGAAGTCAAATTTGGCCTCGAAAACGTGTTTGGTGAGGGTATTAAATGTATTGTACAGGATTGATAAGGAAAAAACACACCATTTATTTAATTTTAAAATGATTTGGAGTTGAACAAATAAAAAAATTAAAAAAAAGGTCTAGTCTGGAAGCTTACTGTTTGTGAAATTCATGCAAGAACAAGTTATGCCTTTTCACTATTTTCTCCTGACTCACACAACGCATTCAGGGATGAGAAATAATTTAACACCTTTATCTGACTTTTTAAAGTCTGCCTGATAGCCGAAATAAATGCTGTACTTTTCTCCAAGTAAAACAAGTCATGCTCTGTGATCTACTTCTCCAGTGCTGAGGATACTGTTTCCAGAAGCTCCTTAGAATCTATAACTCCAGGGGTTACTAAAAGGCGGAAATGCCATCATTTCACTGATACCAGTTTCAGACTTTTTTTTGTCAGCAATAACTGTGGGATTAAGCCCAAATTTTCACTGGTTTGCTTATTTCATGTATATGGCTGATCACACAAAACATGAACATTGACTATTTTGTCAGCTCTACCAATCCAGTAAAAATACCTTTAACTATACAATCCAACATATTGAAATACTATCAAAATTCACTGCGTTGCAATTTTTAAAAAAAGGGGGAGAAGAAGAAGAGAAAAAAAAAAGCTTATTCAGTGACCATAGGATTAGAGAGACTCAGATAAACCCTAATGAGCATTTGTGGTTGCACCCCTCCTCAGCATTATAAACCCTTACACTATTGCTAATTAAACGTAACCGTTTAAGCGTGACGCACTCTGCCTTATGCATGCTCATCCAATGCATCACAGAATTAAGTAATAGTCTTTACATTAAAGGAGCACTCTCACTCTTCATGTACACTCATAGGTTTAAAGGAGCAGTCTTTTATCTTGCACTTATGCTTTGAAGGAACACTTGTGAAACACCAAATATTACGTAATGACAACTGTAAACTGAGAAAGCATAGTTTATCTTCAAGTCCTATATAAATGCAGATATATACAACAGAACTAACCGGGAAAAATTTCACTTCAAAAGGTGGTCGCGTTTTTGAGATGTCGTCGAAAATTCAGAGCGAATATGTCCACGTAGGAAGAATAATCCCAAAAAGGAATACACAATCTGAGAAACATTTCTGCCCGAAACGTTTCTCAGATTCAAATTTTGGGGCATAAAGACTGATATCGTTTGACATAACCACATTACTTCTAAGTGAAATGCTTTATATTAACAAAAATCTGCTGTACTACTAACCAATAAGTTTTTATTGCCATCAATTTTAAGAGTGATGAACGAAAGTATACCTTCTTTTTAACGTGAGGTTAAAGACTTCAAATTTTCTCGCCTTTTTCTTTTTCTTTGAAAATGACTAGATCTCAAAACTGAGTTTGACCGTTGACCTTGAAGCCCCTGTTTAAAATATACGCAGAATGGAAAGAATAGCAATCGTCCAGGTAGACATTGATGTTATCCAACTGCATGACACGACAAGATGCAATTGAATCTTTCACTCTCCGCCATGTTTGGCAAATAGATTGATGGTCTCACTAACACCACCTCTACTCATCTATCAATTAAAAGCACAGCCGCTTTAAGAAGTGCCGGCCTCTCCACAGTCCTAAAAAAAAGCATCATGGCATTTAATTTATTTCCAATTAAATTTATCACAAGTCGTACATAAACCTGGCAAGGACACCCGTAAGGGAAATATTGACAATAATGGCGATGGACAAAAATAAGGTTTGAAATATTAATGGAGAGAGGGGGGAAATCACGTGAGATAACTCTTAGTCATGGAGTTAAGGATAATGGGCTGTGGCTGTGGGAGAAAGTTGTTGGAGGTCAACAAAACACATTATGCAGTGTCTGTTACTGTACTTGCAATCCACACACACTGATTGTCTACATGGTCATCTAATTGAACCTGGTGACATGTTAAGGGGATGTACAACACAAGAAGAGTTCGTTCATTGTGTTCAGTATCGCATTTATCAGATGACACAAATTAACGTTTTCTAGTATTTTAGTTGTGGGTTGATTTATATTTTTTTTAAACACTAAAACAAACCTTTGTGACATTTGAAGGGGATGCCCAACACAAGAAGAGTTTGTTTTATTCCGTTTTGTGTTTATCAGATGACACAAATTAACGTTTTCTGGTATTTTTAGTTGTGGGTTGATTTATCACTGACATCAAAAAACAAACCTTTGTGAAATTTGAAGGGGATGTACAACACTAGAAGAGTTTGTTTTTTTCGTTTTGTGTTTATCAGTTGTCACAATTTATTTTTTCTAGTATTTTAGCTGTTGGTTGTGTTGTCCACCCCCTCTCCCAAAAACCAAACCAAACAAATGGAATGCAGAAGAGTTTGTTTTATTCCGTTTTGCATTTATCAAACAGTTAACTTTTTCTAATATTTTAGCTGAGGGGTTGGTTTATATAGGTTTTCTCGGTCAATTTCGGCAAATGAGCAGCCAATTTAACCACCACGCTATTCTATTACGCGCGAAATCGAATGCTACTAAAAAGAGTCATTCGATTTCGTTTTATGACTAGTCAAATGTACTGTTGCGTCATTCGATTTAACAAAATAATCATTCAATTTAACGATTCATCAAAGCAGCATTCAAATTCGCCGGAGCTTTTTGAGGCGTGTGTTTAGTCATTCAAATTCATTTTTGGGCAGTCATTTCTGTAATTTGTGCAATCTAAAAAACGCTTGTTAATAAGGCATATACGGTTCACTTATTTGCACTTGAGTCACTTTGTACTTCGAAGACGAGCTTTTGCTACAGTTTTACACGCATATTTCAATAAGTTTGCAGCTTGTGGTACAACCATACCTAAACATATACGCCAAGATGTCTGGCACGCCAACAGATTGATGGTTGAGGAAGAAACAACATAAACAACAAAAACCAGGAAAAACATAAAGAAACACCCCATTCAAACACAATACAAAATTAGGCCAGTTAACCAATAAAGATCCCCCCCAAAAGAATATAGGAGAAAACAAAGAAGAAAAAACATCATGGGCCCCATGTAAAGTCTCCTGGAACCATAAATAAAGAAAATAAGGTTTGCCTGAATTAAAGTGAAGATACGAAACAGTTGCCTAATACAGATTATTTGTTTATTCGTATTTCTTTAGTCGTACTTATTTGAATTCTCATTTACCGAAATTGATTGCCTCTTTACGAAATTGAAAAAAATTAAACCAGTAAAATCTCCAGTCGAACCAGCTTTGCTAAATTGAATGATGATTGTGCGTCACGAAAAAGAATGACGATATGCTAAATTGAACACAGTGCAAAAGGAATTTGAATGCTTCAATACGAAATTGAATGCCCGAATTCTGAATTTGAAACGCAGTAACAACTGGAGAGGCAAAATAGGTTTAATTCGAACGCACGAAAATGAAATCGGCTGCTCATTTGCCGAAATTGACCGAGAAAACCTATATAAAAATAAATAAATGAGTAAATACAAAAACCCCAAAAATTAACAAACATTAAAAAACATAATTAAATTATTTGTTTAGGAGAGTAAAATTTGATTGGTAAATGTATATTTGATATTAATTATTAATTAATTTTAGTTATAGGTCATGAGGTGTTCATACTTTCAACAGAATACATGTATTGTTAAATTTCTCATTAAATTGGTAGAAATTCTGCAATCAACGTTGAGATTGAAACAATATTCCGTCAATCCAGAGGTCGTTGGTTCAAATCCCGCTCTAGTCAATTTTTCCTTGTTCAACCCAAAATCATTTAAAATTTACCCAGTCTGTTTCCCTTGTGGTTCATTATTTGATATTGAAACAAAACGCATCATAAAATGTCAACAACAAAAATTTTTAAAAAAAATTTTTTTTTTCATTTCACTGCTTTACATGAAATCCTCTCATTTTCAAGAAAACATAATTTACAGATTGTTGTTATTGAAAGAAATAATTGAGTCTTGTCCCCAGGCTTCCAGAAACAATTATATCTTCAACTAATACCATAAAGTTTTCTCTCAAAAACAAAACAAAAACAAATACATAAATGGGTAAATAAGTAAACACTTTATAGTCAAATAATGATAAAAACACAAAACTGAACAGTCCGCTTGAATCGTGACAAACTGTCTACACAGCATTGATCTTTTTTATATTGACTGGATTGCGTGTTGCGTCTTTTCGTTGAAATCAGTGGACGCCATTGTGAAACTCCTGCAATAGCACATTATGAATGCGTGTCGTGCATGCTTTGATGCAAATTTTCAAAAGAAGTACACAATGAATAAAATCACATTTCGGGCGTAAATGAACTTTAGGAGTAAATATCAATCAAAATCCCTTTGTTAACTCCCAAAGTACATCCCATTTTTTTATGCACTGTGTGTATAGAACTTTTTAGAGAGAGTGAGTTTCAAAATGGTTGCCACTTGTCCATGGGTATGACCCGCTTTCCAGTCAGTACTTAAGGCCATGTCTGAATTGGCGGCTACAGCTACAGATACGGCTGTTGCTAAGGGTGTTGCTAAGGATGTCCTATACTTCAATGCATGATGACACGGCGGTATAGCCATAGCCATAGCCATAGCCGCCAATTCAGACTTGGTCTCATGGAGACCAGTGGCAGACATACATGGTGTGAGTTCAACACACAGTTCATGAGGTTCAGGACTTCTAGAGTTTTCATTGTACTGTAGATTGAATGCCATATAATCATGTTCAGAAATGAAGGAGATGACCCAAGCTCAGAAGAGACACCACCACTGACCTATGACCTGAGTGCACTGCATGCTGGGTAGAAGTCAGTTCTTAGTTGCCATTGGCTGAGATACATTGTTGCTTTTTGGGGGAAGGTCGCCATGCATGCGTCTATAGTCCTGCTGCTGTAGTGTGGTCAAATTGCATTTTTACTTTTCTCCTGACTCCCAAACCCACCCCCACAATTTTTACCATTTCATTTGTAGAAATTGTCGAGTTGTTTATTGTTCTCATTGCATTTCCATTTTTAGATTTTTTATTGTGTATCTATTAGCCTTGACTGAGGTAGTCTTATGGATGACAAGTTGTGGCCGATAGCAGCCATAATTTGGTGGCCCTTAGAGCGTGACCTGACTAGGCATGGCCACTTGACATGGCCTCAGCGTGGTTGTTCAAAAAATTGCCTCACATCCTGAGCCCCATATCATAGAGCTGCTTAAGCACAAAAAGTAGCTAAGCACAACCGCATTTCGCTTACCAGAATAAGGTTACCAGTCAAACTACCATGTCACATGTACAATTTTTGACTGGTATCCTGCTCATTTCTGCTTAGCAGACAATTGTTAAGCAATATTTTCTGCTTAAGCAGCTCCATGAATTTGGGCCCTGAGCCCTATATCATAGAGCTGATTTAGCACAAAAGGTAGCTAAGCACAAAAATGCTTACCAGAATAAGGTTACCAGCCAAAGTACCATGTCGCATCAATTTATTATTAACTGGTATCCTTTTTTGCTTAGCAGAAAGTTGTCAAGCAATTTTTCCTGCTTAAAGCAGCTCTATGAAATGGAGCCAAGTTGTGACCTATAAAAACTGAATCCAAAGACTGCCTCTCTCAAGATGCATTTCCGGTATATCATTTACCATCAAAACACCATGGAAAAGTAGAGCAATTCTTATGCGCTCATTTCTGAAGCAAGACCAACTTAATGACGGTGTTCACACTGGCGATTCACTTTACACTTTCGGTCAGCATCACTGCATTATTGTCATGATTGACAATTTCCACATTATACCTGCTTCACGTATGTTTAATTAAAAGTCTAATTAAGTCATACGGAGTGCACTGTACTCGTTAGTCCATTGAAGGGCAGGTCTAAGGTTTAGAAAATGGCAAGGAAGAAATCTACTGATCGCCCTTGCCCGATGAGCATGCTCTTACAAATCTTGTCATTTTAGAGACACCAATGAGTTTCTAGGTTTCCATAGTGTTTTGATGTAAATAAATTATTCCAAATGTTCACATTATGAGAGTCAATTTAGAAACAACATCAGTGAAGTTGCAGTGTCACAAAGTTGTTTGACTCTTTCAAGAGTCGGCAAAATAAAGTAGAAAAAGAACAAAAAGATGAAGAGTTAAAGACAGTTGATCAAAGAGTATTCTTGAAGATTTTCAACCTCGATCTCTCTTAGTAGTTGAGGACAAAATGTTCTGTGTCACAGTTGATTTGTTTCTAAAATGACCAACTTATTTATATAAAAAAATTAACGATTAAAACAAAATTCAAATGTTTTCAATTTATCTTTTCTTTAAAACTATATTCTAATCTATTCTATATTCCATATGAATCATAGATAATAATTTTGAGTCAACTAACCTTTGACCTCATTAATATTCCTCATAAATATTCAGCACCCGGTCACATGGGCAGCTGACCTTGACAACAACAGATTCATCGGTCACATGATACTGAAGAAGAGCCAGGGAGACACCGCCACGCCGCAGGACTCCAGCGCCATCTTGGGGTTACAGGTCAAAGGTGGAAAGTTGAAGGAGGCGGGGAAGCTTGGAGCGTTCATCTCAAAGGTCAAGCGAGGGAGTATTGCGGACACTGTTGGTCATCTACGAGCAGGTACGTAAGAACGCAACCTCATTCCCAGGGGTGATCCATTTGAGATATAAACCTTGTGGTCTTGTGGATTCCCCCCCCCAAAAAAAAGTCAAGCTTTGGGTAAGACATCTGCTCTAGAATGGCAAATGTTGTGGGTTCGAATCCTGCCAAAGTTGTATACCTGTGGATTTGTTTGTGGACGTGACTCAGGAAAGTACCGAGTATATACAGTGCTTAGCACTCATCAGTGTATTGGTAAAACAAAATAATGTTCATCATCCCTGATGCAATGGGTGAGTTTGGAATGCTAAGTTCCAGCTAGCAGACTTACTAGGTAAATTTTAGAGTCCCCCAAAAGTCTCCCATTAGAATGTATTGAGGAGAACGGATTTGAACACCTCGAGTAGAGTAGAATCAAGATATGTGCAGAACAAATATCTGAGCATTTGAGCAAGTTGAGTTTTATTCAATTGAGAACAGGCCTGGAACTACATGGAGTCGGTGGCTTAATATGGTGCCCTGGGGCCAATTTCAAAGCGCAGACAATTTTTCTTAAGTGTAAGCGTATTTCATAGGTTAGCCAGAAAATTAGGTAGCCATCTTGCACGTTCACCATGGATTTGCATTGTTACGTCGTTCATTTTCATACAGTAAGCACCGGAGGGTTAGCATGCCCTTTTCGATGCTTACGGTTAGCAGCGTTATAAAATGGAAACTTACACAGTAAGCACAAATTCAGCCATTAAGCTGCTCTATGGACACCTTTCTACTCCGTTTAGTGTCGCTCCGTCCCATCGGTCTCATCCAAGATGCTGGGATGGGCTGATGAGCTTCAACATATTCTTGTTCAGGATGTGGTGAGGCATGATGGGAATGATTGTACTGCTGAATGCCGCAATGCGCACAGTGTACACATGATATGATAATGCACGGGGGCTTCATGGATAGTGTGAACGATCTTTTTAAAGCAGAGTTACAAAATGAATGTTGCGATTGAGCACTGTTTTTAGTACAACATGTTAGAGACAAATAGTGACAATAAATATTTGCAATAGGTTTCCACTTTAGAGCTAAATTACTATTGATAAGTGAACCTTTTAATAACTAGAAGAGGTGACCAGGGGTTATTATCAGGTCAGGGTGAATGGGTCCAATGCTGATGTGCATACGTCAGTCCATCCCAGCTCCCATGGATAAGGCGCTGCGACCGAGCAAATATTTAAGTACTTCTCACTGCTTTCTTTCTGTACTTATCAGAACAATAAAACTAATCTAAAGACACTTTATCTAAAAATGAACCTACCAGATTCTTCTTCACTTACATTTATTCAAGTTTTGTACGTGATCTGAAATCAAGAACAATTAGTTTAAGACCCGTCAAACGTTTCTCAATTACACTCCGTTATCAGCCAGCCTGTACACCTCAGCATTGATAAAAGCACGGCGGCCATTTTGAGTACATTTATCCGTGTTATTACAGCTCTGACTACAGCTCAAGGCCTTCCCCAAACTGCCTCCTCAGTCCAGCGCCGCTTCTAAACATTACACCATGAACTCAACATGAACTTGGAACCTCTCTTTTTGTATTTCCCACTATTGCTTTCCCCTGAGCCCCAAAAGGACAGTCACCGACGGACGTGAAGGAGTTCATATAACTCAGCTCGCTTGTGTGCATTCCTTAAAGAAAATATGACATTGGTTTTTAGCCAAATAAATTTATTCCAATCAAGAATCATGTTTTCAAGAATCATATCATCAAGGGATGGTGAATCATTGGTTATTGGAAGAGTACATTCATTCCAATCCTCTAGTTTTCAAGAAACATATCATAAAGGGATGGTGCATCATTGGTTATTGGAAGAGTACATTCATTCCAATCCTCTAGTTTTCATGAAACATATCATAAAGGGATGGTACATCATTGGTTATTGGAAGAGTACATTCATTCCAATACTCTAGTTTTCAAGAAACATCATAAAGGGATGGTACATACATCATTGGTTATTGGAAGAGTACATTCATTCCAATCCTCTAGTTTTCATGAAACATATCATAAAGGGATGGTACATCATTGGTTATTGGAAGAGTACATTCATTCCAATACTCTAGTTTTCATGAAACATATCATAAAGGGATGGTACATCATTGGTTATTGGAAGAGTACATTCATTCTAATCCTCTAGTTTTCAAGAAACATCATAAAGAGATGGTACATCATTGGTTATTGGAAGAGTACATTCATTCCAATCCTCTAGTTTTCAAGAAACATATCATAAAGGGATGGTACATCATTGGTTATTGGAAGAGTACATTCATTCCAATCCTCTAGTTTTCAAGAAACATATCATAAAGGGATGGTACATCATTGGTTATTGGAAGAGTACATTCATTCCAATCCTCTAGTTTTCAAGAAACATATCATAAAGGGATGGTACATCATTGGTTATTGGAAGAGTACATTCATTCCAATCCTCTAGTTTTCAAGAAACATATCATAAAGGGATGGTACATCATTGGTTATTGGAAGAGTACATTCATTCCAATCCTCTAGTTTTCAAGAAACATATCATAAAGGGATGGTACATCATTGGTTATTGGAAGAGTACATTCATTCCAATCCTCTAGTTTTCATGAAACATATCATAAAGGGATGGTACATCATTGGTTGTTGGAAGAGTACATTCATTCCAATCCTGTAGTTTTCAAGAAACATATCATAAAGGGATGGTACATCATTGGTTGTTGGAAGAGTACATTCATTCTAATCCTCTAGTTTTCATGAAACATATCATAAAAGGATGGTACATTAATGGTTTTTGGACGAAACGATCATTCCAATCTTGTAGTTTTCAAGAAACAAATAGCACAACCCACCTGAGAATGCTTAATACAATTCTGCGTCAATGCTTTAGTGACAACGATGGAAAAAGGTTCATGTTTTGTCAAGGGTTTTGAGCCATTCCTGTTTTTAATTGCTGGAATACACCGATCCATTAAGCCACGCCCATTTCTCATTGACCAATCACAACCGCGAAATCTGATCACCATTTGAGCCGTTTGGTGATCTTTGCACTAATGTTGATCGGGTTTCGTGGCTGTGATTGGTCAACTCGTAAGGAGGCGGGGCTTAATGGATCGATCTATTGGAAATGAGCAGATGTGATTAAGAAGAAGAAGAAGAAAAAAAATTCTAAATTTTATTTTATCTCTGTATTGAATTTCATTTGGGGGCGTCTTCCAATGGTGTATTTCCGATGGAAATATTTCTCTTGAGGATTGGTACCGAAACTTTTTAATCATTGAGCTTTCAAATTAAAACTAAACAACAGCGTTTCCCATGTGATTAGTAATCCATACACATTGTCTTTAAGTTTGGACGATGTACATGTACAGCAGCTTGTAATGAACTTGTGCATTAATGTGTGGGCACAAACATCAACTACGTGTTATAAATGTCAAAGTGGATTATAAGAATGGCGGCGTCGCTGCGTGATACGAATGGACAATGATTGATCATGGGACACCGATTCCTGTGGGAAGGTTGAAATTGCTTTTTATTGCAATCCACAAAATATTTAGTACCTCAACAATTGTCTTAGTCATATAGTAGCAATTATATCTAGACGGTTATGGGGTATCACCATTTGGGGGGAATTCCCTCATTGTTTCCTTAATTAAAGCAACCCTCATTTGGAGAGAAATTATAATCGATCAAATTATCATCTCTTTGTAGAGGCGTGACCTCGTTTCAAAATTGTGTTTTGTTCTTTCTGGTCATGCAAAAATGTGGATTCGCAAAAGCAATTAGCGATGTGACCTGTACGACCTGAAGATATCTGCAAAGAAAAGACGATGAAGAAATGTTCAGTTTTAGAAATGGGGGTAAAACCCAAATGGGGACCTACTTAAAAGTATTATACAGGATTGGTAGAGCTGGAAGTAAAGAGTTATAGATAGTTCACATCACAGACAGTGTTTATGTTTTGTGTGATCAACCATATACATGAACAGGTTGTACATGAAATAACAAACCTGTGTAAATCTGGGCTGAATCCAGTATGTGAATTAGGAGTATATATATAGTGAAAAACCATGTACAATTTTGAGCGTGTAAACACATTGTCCTTAATTTCGGCTGTAACAACCAATTTCATGGCTCTGCTTACCGCCGAATTTTTGCGCTAGCTTTGTGAGCGTAGAATGCCTAGTAACATGGACTACGCAAGTGCACAAGCAAAAATTTCCTGCTAACCCGTGAAATAAGCTTGACGTAAGCGCGGAATTCCCTGCTTCCGTAAGCGCCGATTCTTTGCTTACAGTATTGCAGAGCCATGAAATTGGGCCCAGCCGTTGCCTCTTTTCAAGGTTTTCAGATACAGTTTTCTCGATTATGACTTCATTTCAGAGGGAAATATTTCACAGAAATTTTTTTTTCTAAATTGAAATTCATAATCAGTGAGCTTTTAGACTAAAACTAGAATGATGTCTTTATCGTTACCAATCCTGTATGATATCTTTATTCAGGGACCAATTTCATGACTCTGCTTACCACCGAATTCTGAGCTTACTGCCCTTAGAATGATGTGCTTTACAGAGCGCTGGATAAGCGCAGAATTCTGTGGTATGCAGAGCCATGAAATTACATGTACATATTCAGTTTCATATTCAGTTTATTTCCACAATACAAAAATCAAAAAACAAATCAAAGACAATGTACATGTAAGTTGGAAGTAAAGAGTTATATGGATATTTGATAAGATTAAATTAAATAGAGAGTAAGCATGGGCGTTCATGATACTGTGGAGGGACCCATAAAGAAGCAAGGCTTGTAAGGTTATATGGGTCCCTGAGCAAGCTTGTGCATTGAGCCGATAATTATTTTGATGTCTTGTGGAAGACCACTCCAGGTAGGAAAACACGTTCCTGAAAGGACAGTTGTAATCAAGAAGGCTCAATGCGCAAGCTGCTAACAAAGAAAGTACACCCAGGGTTTGACTAAAAACCCAATCCTTACAAGGCTCTGGTCCCAGTTCGGATTCAAAACCGAGGATCCACTAAAGTATAAGGCAGGGGGAGAAACCATAAAAACAAACGTTTCCCAGTGGGCAAAATACGTTGAAATAACGTTGAAGCAACGTCATATGCCGACGTTGGAGTAACGTTGAATGATGATTGTATTTGCAAATTGAATTAACGTCGAAGTACTGACGTAGAAACAACGTTGGCATTTATACGTTGTTTTAACGTCAAATTTCTACGTTGACATAATGTTGAATAATGACGTTGTTTTAACGTCAAATTTCTACGTTGAAATAATGTTGAATAATGATTGAATTTGCAAATTGAAATAACGTCGAAATGCTGAACGTTGTGTGCCCACTGGGTTACCATCAGTCTTTTTTTTTTTTTAAGTAGCTTAGATCTAAATTTTTGCAAATTTTCATCGCTGAAGGGAAAAGTGAGGTAACATGTTATCTGCAGGGATAAGAAGTTTCAGACTTTTATCGGAATTCAGACTTTTTAAAAAGCTGCCCGGTAATAAAAAGTAAAACAAGTCATGCTCTGTGATCTACTTCTCCAGCGCTGAGGATACTGCAACTAGAAGCTCCTTGGAATCTATAACTCAAGGGGTTATCATAAGTTGGAATGTAATCATTTCAGTGTATCTCCCATGATCTGGATCCCAGTTTCAAACTATTTTTTGTCTGCAATGACTCTCGCTCCTGATATTGATAAAAGTGATTTAAATTTTGTATTATTTTTTGTTATAGATCAAATTGAAAACAATACACCATTCTATGATAATTGCTTGTCTAACATCCAGGGGGTAAAACGTCTTTCATTGCTTAAAGGGTGTGTTCAACATTGGTAAGATTGAAAATATAAATGTTCACAGATTTGCACATAACTTACAGGGTATAAAGATGGTCATGGTGGAAAACTTCCCTTGAAATAGTTTTGCTTGAAATGCCACAGTTTTTAGGAAATGAGTAAAACAGTAGTCTTTATCCTACAGGATAAAATCCGATGTTTGAAAAAAAGTTCAAACATATTTAATGGGGTTTTTCACAGTTTTCTCATGACTCCAAAGACCGATTGAATGTTAGGTCACATCAAGTGTGAATACGGTTCTTTGGCAATTACCAATGTTGTACACACCCTTTAGGCCAAGTAAAAAAAAATACCAGTTGATCGTCCCCGCCCGCATCCTTTTTGAGGCCGCATCCTTTTTTTTATTTTTTTTATTTTCGATTTTTCCTAAAAATAAATTGTTTGTATTTTTAATCCACCCTTGACATATATATTTTAATTTTTGATGTAAACTTACCTCATGCAACATAAAGAAAGTTAGCGGTGATTTCAAACTGATGAATTGGTGGCCTGTTTGAATTGAAATACTTGGCGGCCATCTTGGGAAAAAAATAAAAAATAAAAAATTAAAAGGCCCTCATCCTCCTCTTTTTGGAAAAATCAGGACGATCAACTGGTATTTTTTTATATTTGGCCTTAAGTGTGGATGTTTTGATAATGGGTCTTGAATGTTCTTGTTGCCATGGTAACAGATGATCACTTAACCATCACAGGCGCAAACCTGCAATGATTGTTTTGTTTGTAGGGTTCATTTGACACGGATGATGAGGTTTTATAAGTAGTCCCCTGGTTGCCATGGAAACTTGTGATAAAAACTTCCCTTCCTCATCAATTATGTATCGGTAAATTACAGTGCGTGCTCGAGCAGCCCTTGTCGTCGCTTCGCAATTAATTTCTTTTTGAAGCGACCTCTGTGTGAAGCATTCAGTAGGTTTCTTTTTTACTGGTGTGAGAATATTGTTCAAAAGTTGTATTGGATTTTTGTTTATCAAACATGATTTAACCCTTGTGCAGTTTCCTGGATGTTTTTACAATTTCATGACTTTTGTTAGATGATGTCCACAATGTCGCGAAGTTGTTGTTTTGGGGCGGGGGGTAAAAACTCAGTTTGATAAAGGGGTTTGAATTTAATTATTGATAGGCATTTTTTTGGTCGGGTGGGGGGGCGGTGTGGAGGGGTATTCTGGACCCCAATTGTGCAATTTTGCCTGAAGTAAGATGAATTGAAACAATTCACATGTTTGGTTTTTAATTTTGACTGTACAGGTGATGAGGTACTATCCTGGAACGGACAAAACCTACAAGGGAAAGACTTCAATGAAGTGTACACCGTTATCTTTGAGTCCAAGAGTGAGCCTCAGGTGGAACTATATGTGGCTAGGCCAATGGGGTAAGACTAACGCTAATAACGTCTAAATAGAAGTACATTTAGTCATTTATATTTTGCAGTTCATGTGAATATGTTCAAATGCGTATCATACAAACTATACTCAGAGAGGGAACTTTATGTGGCGTGTCGTGGCCAAGCAGTTAAGAGCACGGGACTCGAGCTCTGGTGTTTCTGATCAGTGTGGGTTCGAGTCCCGGTCGTGGCACTTGTGTCCTTGAGCAAGATACTTGCCCATAATTGCTTGGTCCTTTGGATCGGACATTGAGCCATAGGTCTTGTGTGTTTGGGTTGGTAGTGCACATAAAAGAACCCAGAACACTTATCGTGGTAGAGTAGGGGTTAACCCCGGTGTTTCTGGTTCACATGGCAAGCACCTTTGTTTGCAGGTTTCCTCAGGCTTGCAAGCTACAGTGATTAAGTTCACTTATGAGGCATCCTTGGTTTCATTACCAGAAATAAATAGCAATAATAATACTATGATTATAACTATGCAGCCGATCGAGATACACTGGGCACTGTTCTCCCTCAATCAGTGGTTTGCTGGCCAAATGCCAGTTAAAACACCCGAGTACCAGTGAATGTAGTTCTTGAATCAAGAAAAATTTATAGGATTATCCCAGGTTGTCAAACATCCCCGAACATTTCCCAACTTCCTGGGAGCAGAAGCCTCTAGCATTAGGGTTGGGACGTTTCACTGGTTAACCGAATAATGCTTAACTGACATATCGTAAAGATACGTTGAAATCTGTTTCCACATTTCCTTGATGATTAAACTAAGCCGACAGTAAAAATTGAGACCTTCCTTTTTCTTTGAAATGTTAGCTTCAGATGCTATCCAGGGAGATAGATTGACATCTCTTTTGTTGCTGGAACATTTCTCATCTTAATCGGCTACTGTGGCAGTCTTTTGTTTTGTTCCGTCACCTGCGGTGATCAATTGCAAGTTTAATATCACAAATATTTAGATAGTTACTTGTGGAATTTGATAGTATCGTTTTAAAATGTATTGTTTTAAAATGTATTGTTTTATATCTTCAGGAGTGACACAGACCAGACGACAAGAGAAAAAATCGCTCAGCAATTCCGATCCAATCGGCCAGACTCCATCACTAAACGATCAAGTCAAAGTAAGAATTTTCATCCCTCAATCAGCACCTGTACTAAACACCTGCTAAGAAGAAATGGTTACCAGTCAAAATGCTGTACAATATGAAGTGTTTGTGACTGGTTCCCTGCCTAAATTGGTTCACAAAATAAATGTATTAATCTTTTCTTCGATACCCATAATAAATATGAGTTCTATATCTTCAACGGGTTTATTAAAGTGATATTTGCAATTTGGATACCAGCAGAAAGCTCTTCTCAAACTGAATTCAAATAAAGAAAGTCACAAACACATTTTAAAGATCAACTTGATCGAAATATACATAATTGTTCTTATGTTATTGAAAGGTAAACAAGTGTGCAATGATAAAGATAAACAACCTACATACATCCAGTCTGTGTTTTGACATATTTTACGAACTGGTCATACGCTGGTTTTCTGAGGCACTGGTACTTTAGTGTTGATTTCACGTTGCGGTTTTTTGGTGTTTGCTGGGAACCAAGAAGGGTGCCGAAAAAGGCGAGAAAAAAATAGCAGTTTAAAAATCAAAGATTTGGTGGCTAAATTTCCAATCAAATTTCAACAAAAACACAGGTAGGAAAGCTTCTCAAATAATGGCTAAATACAAAGAACACAACGATAAATAGTAAAACTAGTTCAAGGTACACCCGGTTGCATAGCTGTTCAAGTTGTTCATTAAAGCTGGGCCCAATTTCATGGCTCTGAATCAACGCTTATGGAATCAGAGAATTCCGGGCTTATGTCAAGTGTATTTCACAGGTTAGCAGGGATTGTGTGTGCGCTTTCATGCTCTTTGTTACGAGGCATATTCTTTGCTTACACAGCTAGCGCAGAAATTCGGCGCTTGCCCTGTAAGCAAAGAATGGTGATCAGAAGCGCAGAGTTTGGCAATAAGCAGAGCCATGGAATGTGGCCCAGGGCCTAATTTTATAAAGCTGTTTAGCAGAAAATAATGCTTAGCAAATTTCTTTGCTAAGCCAAAAATGAGTGGGGCACCAGTCACAACAATGTCAACTGTTAAGAATGTCGGCTGTACCAAGCAAGATTTGTCTGTGCTTAGCAAGTTTTTGTGCTTACAGGCTTTATGAAATTGGGCCCAGATGTCCTGATGTCTGTTCTTCTTATTAATTGCCGAGTCTATTACGTTGTAAGATGTGTAGGTGTTTCTGTTTGTGCCTGCACAGGCTCCAGTGGTTATGAGTCAACAACCAAACACAAAGAAGAAGAAGAAATACCACCTCAGGTACGACATAAAAGACCATCGGTTACAATCACCTCACCGGGTAGTCCTGGTATGACCAGACGTAACGGATCGCCGTTGGTTCATGGAGAGCTGCAGGTATGTCCTGATTCAAAATTGGCAATCTTCAAAAATGCTTAGCATTGTTGCCCAATAAAGCTATCGTCATAGATTTGTAAAACCTGCATAAATTAATGACCAGAAAATTTTACTGGTGAGAAGCACTGCAGCTGTTGGTAGTATAAACTAATTTGAGAAAGGATTCCCTTCGAAGTAATATGGTTTGTAGAACCTTCCACCCCAAAACATTTGAACCTGAGAAATTATTCATGCATATAACTCTTTTCTCAGATTTCTGGGGACTGGTGTCCGTTCCCAAATGCTGCGGCCAGAGATGTGGTTGGTACCCACTGTCACCTCGCTAAACGTGGATGGATTCAACATTGTTGTGAAAATACTGTGATAGTTTGGTGCTGTTTTCTCAGCAAGTAGACACTACATGTACATGTATATTCAGCTGAGACTTTCACATGTGACTTTTATTTCATCTTTCTTGATAATTTGGCCTGTAAATAAGCTTTACCTTGACAAAAACCAATCCCTGTCATTAAGAAATGTGTGAAGAGAAGAGAACGCTTGGGCGATATCCGACCTGGTGGCTGCGTCTGGAACCCTGTGTTAACATGCATTGAAGCATAGACTACCCCCAGGCTAGCAATAGTCGTAGCTTCCGATGCAGACACGGCCTTCCGACTCCTTCACTTTGGCAATTAGATAAAAGGATTGACCCATGATTTTTTTAAATATTATTTGTCTTGATTTCAGATGAAGCTGTGGTATGACAATGGCAGCTACCAAATAGGGGTAACAATACTCAGTATACAAGGTCTGCAGCCGAGAGAGAAGACTGGAGATCTTCGGAATCCCTATATTAAGATGTACCTACTTCCAGATAGGAGGTACATGTAATAATAATAATAATAGTGGCTTCTTATATAGCGCTCATATCCGTCACTCAGTGACGCTCAAGGCGCTTCAACAGTCAGTATTTTCCTGCAAGGTGTGTGGAGCTACATTTTTAGAGTATGAGACCTATTCCTTTACATAGCACCGTGTATTGGTTTACAAGGTGCTGTGGCGCAATATGCAGCCAATCAAACCCCTTCTCTTTACGATAAGTGCACTGGGTTCTTTGTCGTGCATTACACAACACACAGGGCCAACAGCTTTACGTCCCATCCGAAGGACGAAGCAGAAAGTGTTAAGTGTCTTGCTTAAGGACACGAGTGTCACGATAGGGACTCGAACCCACACTCTGCTGAACAGAAACACCAGAGCTTGAGTACAGTGCTCTTATTTGCTCGGCCACAAAGCACAGCCAGTCTTATCCAATGGTCGTAAAATGGCATGTCGAGGCCGAGCGATCAAGCCCACTGGACTCAAGCATTTGTGTTTCTGTTCAGCAGGGTATGGGCTTGGGTTGATCATGGGTTAGTCATAAAACTGAATTTGATCTTGGAGCCCCTCTGTAAACTAATCACTGTAAGCAACAATTGTGTACAATTTCTGTAATTAACTTTTTTTAAATAATTCTGTTTCCATAGTGATGAGAGTAAAAGGCGCACTAAAACTCTCCACAAAACCCTAAATCCCAAGTGGAACCAGACCTTCCTGTATGGACCACTCAAGAGGTCAGAGTTCAAAGGTAACACGCTGGAGGTCACCGTCTGGGACTTTGAACACTATGGTGCTAAAGAATTCATGGGGGAGGTGAGCAGTTTCACGTCTTCAGTTTCTATTTGTGTCAAACCAAATTGGACCAGAGATTCTATTTACTTAAAGAAGAAGAAATGAGCTTCGCTGTACCAAGAATTTCACGTTGACCCTGTAGTTTCAACCTGACGGTGGAATTTCATCCCGCCCATGGGGGGGGGGGGGCAACAACATATTGCCGGGATGCTACATTTGATTGGTTGTACATCGTTTTCTATTAATTTTGGGTTGAACAAAGAAAATGGACTGGAGCCAACTTTTTCTATTTTTTTTTGTAACCCCAAATTGTTTATTATTTACCCTGTCAGTTTCCCTTATGGTTTATCACTTAATATTTGAAATAAAATGTTGCATCCCTTAAGGTGATCCCTCTCCTGCCACTTCTGAGGTTGCATTGTGAACTTGGGTGTGACCCTGGATAGACGGCAGTCACAGGTTGAATTGGTTCTTTCTGGCACCCCTGAACAAAGATGGGGAGACCGTCAGCATTAGGGCTGGATACAGTTGATAGAGCACCGGCACGTTAATCTGGAGGTTGTAGGTTCAAATCCCGCTCTAGTAATTTTTTCTTTGTTGAACCCAAAATTAATGCGGTTTATTACTCGATATTGTTTTATATTCTAACAGGTGATGTTAAATCTTGAGAACTCCCCATTGGACGATGAGCCTCACTTGTACGCACTCCGTAGCCACAATAAGCAAGTCCCTCTTCCCTTGGCTTCCCCGGTACCCGCCCGTCACCAGATGAAACATTCACATCGTAACAGCGAAACAGGCAGCAGGGAGCAGCTGTCATCACCAGCCTCCGTTGGTCGAGTCACGGACAGCGAGTTCTCCGACTACGACGATGGTATCGGTGTTGTGACAGGTGAGAATATTTGCTTGTGTTATCGTCGGGGTTACGGTACTTGAGAAAAGCCCTCATTCCTTGAGTTTGCAAGTAGTCGATGATTAACCCCTACCCTAACCCATAAGGTGTTCTCTTTCCAGGAATTATTAGCCTTTGAAAGCGCTCTTATGTGGTAAAAAATATGATTAATTGTGACGCAAGGAAATTTGCTTCGCTTTCGCTATTCACATGAGCATGAACCGGGCTTTCCATTTACGACTAATGATTGATGAATAATTTTTAACCCACTTCTTAACTTCCTTGACTTCAGAAAAACACATTTTGTTATTATTATGTATTTCTGGTAATGAAACCAAGGATGCCTCATATATGAATGAATTACTGTAAACAAGGGTGCTTGCTAGGTGAACCAGAAACACGGGGGTTAAAGGCACTGGACACCTTTGGTAATTGTCAAAGACCAGTATTCTCACTTGGTGTATCCCAACATATGCATAAAATAACAAACCTGTGAAAATTTGGGCTGAATTGGTCATCGAAGTTACAAGAAAATAATGAAAGAAAAAACACCCTTGTTGCACAAATTTGTGTGCTTTAAGATGCCAATAATAAAAGGCTTCGCTGAAGTCTTTTATTATTGGAGTGAGAAATTACCTTTTTCTCAAAAACTACGTTACTTCAGAGGGAGTCGTTTCTCACAATGTTTTATACTATCAACAGCTCTCCATTGCTCGTTACCAAGTAAGTTTTTATGCTAACAATTATTTTGAGTAATTACCAATAGTGTCCAGTGCCTTTAACCTGTACTTTTCCACCATAAGTGTTCTGGGTTCTTCAATGTGCAATACCAATCCTAGTACATGGGACCTATGGCTTAATGTCCCATTGGAAGGACAAAGCATTTATGGTAAAGTATCTTGCTACTGAGAGTACTTAGTATAGACCATGTGACCTGTGACATCACATGTTTACAAAAGAGCCACAGAGCCTTGACTTCCTGCAGGCACATTTGTACACAGCTCAATGGAAGAATACAACAAATCTGATGTTTTAAGGAGATTGCACTGTCTGATTTGTCTCAACTTTTGATATGAAGAAAGGTGGACATCTCAAAAGCTGCACAGCTGTTGCTTTTGTAAATTTTGAATTTATGTGTAAATTATGGCACAAAATGTAAATTTTCCCATATAGCCTGTGTAGTATCTTGCTTGTCAGGAAATGCATAATAATGTACAAGGTCACCACTCTGTAAACAAAGGTAACATGGTCTATACCCTGCTTTGGAGTTATCGGTTTATGAGTCAAACCAAATGGTATAATAAACTTCTAGTGGTCCTAAATCTTTCAAGTAGGACATTTGCAAACTGCTGATTTTTCGTAAGTTTCATTTAAATTGTTTTGTTAATTTGAAGTAACCATTGTAAATGAAAATCTCAAGGTTGATTGTGTTCTTGTACTTCTCCCTGGTTTCATTCTAATACACACCATTTCTAACTTTCCGTCTGCATCCCTATGACATCATAACTGGTACCCTCCCTGATCTAACCTGATTTAATATCTGCACCATATCATAGGATCATCCGTTGTTGGCGTCGGCGATGGTGCCTCTTCGCTAGGTGAGCGTTGCCGTACGCCACCAGTGAACGAAGGTGACTAGCCAATCAGATTGAGGCATTTGACCCCTAACCCTAACTCTCACATCTAGATTGAAATCCCAAACTAATTCCATCTTCCCATTTTGTCGCATCAACACTATTCTTTTATGACATCAGTTACCAGTTCTTATGATATCATCCCAAATATTGTTTCATTTTAAGATGCCGTGCTCAATGTTTGCAAATTTTCATTTCAATATTAGTTGACATGTGGAATCAATATTTTCTTGAGATTAAGGATAAAAAGGGTCAAGGGTCATGTCTCTTGAGACAATTTCGTCGTCTTGATGTAACAAGTTCTGGGATAAAGAATATTATTTGGTTTACCCATACACGGACGTTTTACAGGGATGAGATTTGTCAGACTTTTGTCTGAATTCAGACTTTTTATGTCAGCCTGGTGAATAAAAAAAGCCTTTCATTTTTCCACATAAAAGAAAGACTGCCCTTTGATCTACTTCACTAGTGCTTAGGACACTGTTCCTAAAAGCTCTTTGAATTCCAAACCCTCCCTAGGGGTTACCAAAAGGTAGAAACACCATCATTTCAACATGCATGTAGGCCCTACGTCCGGAAATTTGGATCCAACATGTAGTTTCAGACTTTTTTGCCAGCAGTGACTCTCATCCGTGGTTTTAAAAGCACCATATAACTAGTACTTTCCCCGAGTCTTGTGTAAAACAAATCCATTGGCGTATTATACTCGGGTGGAATTTGAACCACATTGGTATTGTATAATATATGGGTAAAATCAAATAGCATCTTTTCCCTGATGCAAATTCAAAATCTATTAAATTGTTGCGGTACCCGCTGCTAAAATGTAGGATTCGAACTGCCTCTAGCTACCGAGCAATCTTGGTGGACTAGTGGTAAGACATCTGCTCTAGAATGACAAAAGTCGTGGGTTCGAATCCTGCCCAAGTAATATGTCTGTGGATTTGTTTTCAAAGGACAATGAAAAGAACTGATTAATACTATACTTTAGGAGCATCTCTTTATGGGTATAAACCAAATGACATTACAAACTTCTAGTGGTCCTGAACCTTTCAAATAAGAGTTTACAAACTGCTATTTTTTTTCCCGTAACTTCTAGTATTGTTTTGTTAATTTGAAGTATCTAACGCAAATGAAAGTCTCAGGGTTAATTGATTTCCTGCACCTTTCCCTGGTTTCATTCTAATACACACCATTTCTAACTTTCCGTCTGCATCCCTATGACATCATACCTGGTACCCTCCCTGATCTAACCTGATTTAATATCTGCACCATATCATAGGATCATCCGTTGTTGACGTCGGTGATGGTGCCTCTTCGCTAGGTGAGCGTTGCCGTACGCCACCAGTGAACGAAGGTGACTAGCCAATCAGATTGTGGCATCCGACCTCTAACCCTAACTCTCACATCTAGATAGAAAATCCAAACTATTTCCATATCCTCCCATTTTGTTGCATCAACACTTTTCTTTCATGATATCAGTAACCAGTGTTTATGATATCATCCCTAACATTGTTTCATTTAAAGATGCCGTGCTTAATTTTGGCCACTATTATGAAAATATTTTAATATTTTTAATCAATATTTTCGTGAGTTGTAATATTTGTATTAAGTGTCAAGTCACTTGAGGCAATTTCGTTGTGTCGGTGTAACAAGGTTGTATCTCCTTTGAAGTAGAGTGTTAGAAAGTTAAGACGTCTTTTAGCTCGTCGTTCTAGGGCTTCCTCACCACCCCAGCACCAAGGACCAAATCATATGGTTCCAAGGCTTTTTACACACACTTCACGCAAGTTGTGGAATGCACTTCCAACAGCTCCTATATTCTGGACAATTTCAAATCCAACCTATTTCAACTTGGCCTTCTCTCCTTGCTTGAATTTCTTTGCTTTTTTATAAAGCGCATCAAGATCGATTTGTTCCTGTTATGTTCTGTGCTACAAGTGTTACTTATTATTATTTGTATCATTATTTTTTTTAAACTTGGGTACATGTACACAAAGTCAAAGGACGTCTAGAAGTGATGTTGTTGCACAAATGTTTTTCGCACAAGATATTTCATTGTTGCGGAATCGAGATAGGACCTTATGTACTGACACAACATTTTCTCGGCAACCAGTTGCAGGCAATCTAAATTAACCCAAAAAAAAAATTTTTTTTTTCTCATATTTGTTTATGTGAATTGGAGAATATCTGTTGCTATACAGGGCTAAAGTTCATGGACTGCCTACCACAGAATTTGGCGCTTACAGTGCCCTATAATTTACATGAATGTATGGGCTGTAAATGCAACATTTCGCAGTAAGCAGGGCCATGTAATTGGGGCCCTGAACAACCTTGTTCCAAGTGGCGTACGATCTAGCCCCACCTTTATTTTCTAGAGTGACTTGCTTGATCAAAACCCCTGGAAGTGTGACTTTGAAGTATCCAAATGTACTTAATAGTTTAGTTAGTCCTGTGGTTGTCCATTCTGTGTTAGAGATGTACGCAGAGCTTGCGAACAAAAGAGGCATCAAGTCATAAAGCAACTGGTCCCCTTCTCATTCTTCTTTGATCTTGCGATATGTCTAATTAATAATGGAGTTAAGGGTGACCTTGTAAAAATATGATTCATGTGAATTTGATTGCGTAAAAAAAAACTTGCATTTTGAAATGCGCAGACTAAATGCCCCACAAGTTCTGGAAAATTTGTAACAAGCGTGCCTGCAAAGCAGTCACCTTTTGGTTTGCCAATCAGCGTTGTTGTTCAGTGTTTCCCTTCCAGGGGTTAGTGACGAGAGGTATCGATACGGCGCGCTGCCCATACCTTGGCCAGGCCCTGAAGTGTTCATCCCCAAGTTGCTGGTAAAACTTGCCTCATGTGACTAGTCCCTTGGATGTTGGATGGAGTTGGTATCTAGTTGGCAGGAGCACCGGCTATGCATCTTGAAGCATTTGTGCATCTTGAAGCATTTATGCATCTTGAAGCATTTGTGCATCTTGAAGCATTTGTGCATCTTGAAGCATTTGTGCATCTTGAAGCATTTGTGCATCTTGAAGCATTTGTGCATTTCATCGTTTTTGTGTTTTGTTTCCCTTGCTTGTGTTTAATTTGTTGTCATTTTTTACAAAATGTTTCATCATGATCATAACCTTTCCAATTTATTCACTTTTAAACTGCGTCATTTTGAGATGCCATTTGAGTTGTAGTGATTGTCATTTTATTCCGTTTTCATTATAAGACTCTGTACCTTCGGGGTACCATTTCATTTTTTGCGATTTTTACAATACTTTGCAATCAATTATTATTTGCTCAGTAAGAGCTGAGGAAATAGCAGGCATTTTCTTAAATTTTCAATTTTTCTGTAGCTGTCTTTTGTTTTCCGTAGCTTTTTGATTGTTATTAATTCAGAGCTGCCAACTCTCCCTGATTCTGCAGAAAGTAACAAATAAACCAATATTTTCATGTTCTGATGAAAAATAAACAAATTTGAAAATCTCCCCTGATTATGGACACCTATGTGGGGGTATAATTCTAAATATCACCCTGATTGCTGTGCACAATCTCCCGATTGCAAGATGGCAGCTCTGTTGGCAGCTCTGTTCAATGCTTAATCTAACATCTTGCTCATTCTGAAACCACATCAGATGTTTGTTTTTGAAGTTACACTCACAGGTTTATAAATTGTTTCAGAGCCCCTTCCATACCTCATTTATACAAATATATCTTGTAATCCTCCCAGCTCCTGTTGCAATTTCAACCAAACATTTGTTCAAGGCTTAACTTGTGGACGTTTATTTATTAAGGCCATATTTATCGATGTTTATGATTTTAGCACGTATAGATCTTGTGCATGTACGTCACAGATCCCACACGTGCTTTTCAAACTGCCATTTTGGTGATCACATATACAGAAGAAAAGTTCATGAGGCTGAAGTTGATCATACTTTTTGGACAGATTCGAGAATGAACTGTGCTATAATTTCATGTTTTCTTTTATCCTTATTTATAGATTGTTATAGACAAATAATAACAATAATGAAAAAGTCTGGCCATACTATTTTTTGCAAAACCTTTTTTACACAAATGAGCTTTTAAAAATTGCAGCATAGTTCAGTTTTCTGTGTCCCTCCATATCCTATTTCCTAAGGTGTGATGTTACACGTCAGTTTTTTACAGTGATGTAACTGTACAGTATGAATATCACCCCAAGTTTCAACTAAATTAAATCAATGCACTCGCAATAGTCTAGCCTTGCTTTTTAGTCAGTGTGCACATCACGTATATATACAGCACACCATGACCAATTATCATAGTAGTTTTACTACACTAGTTTGAGTTGTTATAAAACTCAAGCATAATTTGGGGTTGAACTATGACCCGAGCTGGACTTGAACCTGCGACCCTCAGATTATTGTGCTGGTGCTCTACCAACTGAGGTATCTACCCCTAATGTTGGCGGTCTCCCTATTTTGTCAATATCTTTGGTGGGGGGGGCAGTCAAAAGCCATTCAACCTGCAACTGCCGTATTTGGCCTAATTTAACATTTACCCAGACAATTTCATTTTATTACTTGATATTTAAAATTTAATATAAACCTAGAACAAGTAAATTAAAATATGTTGCACTGAAGATGTCTAGCTTTGCGTTCAGTCAGAGTGCACATTAGGGCTACATAGCTAAGTTGGTTGAGCACGGGCATGTTAATTCGGAGGTCGCAGGTTCAAAGTCTGCTCTAGTAAATTTTTCTTTGTTTAACTCGGAATTGTTAAAACATTTACCCAGTCAGCTTCCCTTGCTGTTTATAAATTAAAACTCAAGAATGAAAACTCATGGTTTTTTACATCGCTGGTCCTCCAGGTTCTTCTGTAGTTGGAGTCGGAGACGGTGCAAGTGTTTCATCTCTTGGCAGTAGCTGTAGTCCACCACCGGCAAGTGAAGATGATCGGCCTATCAACGATCAAGACTATCCAAGATCACCCACGGCTCAACGACGTTCTGGTATTGGTTAGTTCACTGCTTAATTCACCATCTCAAGACCATGGCCCCATTTCATAAAGCTGTTAAGCAGAAAATACTGCTTGACAAATTTCTTTGCTAAGCAAAATTTGAGCGGGGCACCAGTCACATGAATGCAAACTGTATGTAATTTTGGCTGGTGACCTGTTTCTGCTAAGCAATACTTTTCTGTGCTGAGCAAGTTTTTGTGCTTACAGGCTTTATGAAATTGGGCATTTTACAGGCAACCAGTTCCAGCCAATTTCCGATAGACCCTTTGCGTTGGCTGCCATCGCTGAGGTCAAGCAATGGAAACGTTTACGCGCCGCGCACAACTTTCAGCCGATGATAGGTCTTCATTGACCTCAGTGAGGGCGCTGTTTGGGTTTTGTAACGTCATAAACGCACGGTGTCTAAAAGAAAATTCATTCACACTTTTTTCTCATTATTTTCCTGGGGATAGCAGGCCTGGAATTTCACTATTGAGAGGGCAAGGCCATTTGTCATTTTGCAAGGGGCACTACCATTGAAAAGTCTTTCTAGACTATGGAAAACTTTTGAAGGGGCACCAAGGCCAAAAACAAAGGGCAGCATAGGGCATGGCTAGTGTGGCATCCGTGTAATTCCAGTGGTAGGATCGTGAGTTGCAGCTGAAATAATGTTTCTTGTGCTGCCGAAATGTGCAGTGCAGTTGGTTGCCTCTGCGTCGCCTGTAAAAACTGCCCTATGTATAAACAAGGCCTTTATGAACAAAGATATTGACAAAATAGGGAGACCGCCAACATAGGGCTAGATAGCTCAGTTGGTAGAGCGCCGGCACGTTAAACCGGAGGTCGTTGGTTCAAATCCCGCTCTAGGCAATTTTTCCTTGTTCAACCCAAAATCATTTAAAATTTACCCAGTCAGTTTCCCTTGTGGTTTATTATTTGATATTTATTTTTATGTATTACAAGTTTTTTTTATGTGGTTTTTCCATTGTGGATTATTATTTGGTAAGTTTTTTTATTGCAATTTTAGTATATTTTGTAGAAGATGAAATTACCTTTAACATGATTTGCACAGTTGTTTTATTTGCTTTACCAAATTGAAGTTTTGAGGTTGAAAACATAGACAGATCAACTAAAATTAGGAAACGGTGTTTGTCTACAAAGTAAAGAATAGACACAATCGGGGACTGGAGTCACGTGACTCATAATGGATATACAATGTAAACAAACAAACAAAGCAAGCAACACACAGTGAGGAAGATGAAGCACAGCTGCTTCGCACCTTAAGTTGCCGATTGTGTCTCTTGTTACACGGAAAGTTGTGTAAAGGAGTTTGCTCAACTGTACTGTCACCTCAAAGAAACAGAATGTTTTAAAAAGTGATTGAAAATTCTCACAACATACCATTTGAACTACAAAATAATGTCTCAATTACCTACTGATTTCTTACGTAAAACTCTCCATAAAATCCTTTCAAATCATGAATTCTGCATGTAAAAACGCCTGTCAGTTATCTTGAAAGCAAGCATGGTCACCATGGACTAGCAAATAGGCGGGCATTAGCCGTGGAATGAGATGCATGCTGGTTGGTTGTGGGAAGTTTGAGAACTGAAGGGTTAGACTTTCACAACGAGGGTTCCATGTGCAGGTTTCAGTTGGGCAGTTACACCATGTCTTGCGTTACATGACATTAGATACCAAGTCTTATTTATGCTGTTTTTTGTGGTTTCTGTTTTTTTAGTGATACCACCTCAGCCAGAGGAACTATCTTCCCATAGGAGAGAGCGGAGAGGCTCAGCAACGACTCTAGCTGTCCCAGAGAGGGCATCAAGGAGCCGTCCTCGTAGCCCCTCGCCAACCAGACGGGAACGCACAAGCACTGAGCCTGCAGATGTATATAATAAACACCAAGATATGCCATCTAGGTTCGCTAATTATGCTGATGAGAATGTCAGACAGAGTAGACAATCACCGCCAGTCAGAAATCAACGAGATCATGATCGAAGAGAACGTGATCGTGATGGTCGGGATCATGAGCCAAGAGATTCCCGAGATCCGAGAGATTTGCGAGATCCAAGAGATTCTCATGATTCTAGAGATTCTCGAGATCTACGAGATCTACGAGATCCAAGAGAACCGAGAGATTCTCGTGATCTGAGAGAATCTAGAGATCCGAGAGATTTGCAAGATCCGAGAGATTCTCGCGATCCGAGAGATTCTCGTGATTCAAGAGATATGCATGATCATCCACCTCGCAGTATGGACCTACAAAACAGAAGGGAGCCACTTGATCAAGAGATGATGGAACGCGAGATGCGGGACTCGCAGGATCAGTCCCACCGTGCTCTATCCCCACCCACTGGATATGATTATGATCGACGGAGTGGTAGGCGATCACGCTCTCCTAGCCGGCGGGCAGATGTCCATCATAATGACCCTCATCGGAGAACGAGGTCAGAGAACAGAGGTGAAATGGATTATGACAGACAGTACAGGTCACATTCACGTCCAGTCACGTCAAACATCGATGCTTCCAGTCTGCCAAACTCTCCAGTCCATGGTGGTAGAGGGAGCCCTTTATCGACGCCTTCCACACCGAGAAAGCATAGACAGTTGCCACAAGTTCCAGCTCATCTCAAATCAGATAAGGGTAAGAGGAACACCGCTGTTAACTTGAACTGTTTTTATTCTCCTAGGAATACTTAATTGGAAAATGGTAGTGTAGGTTTTCTCCGGCGTTTTTGGCAAACAGCAGCCTACTTCCTTTTCATGCATTTGATGTAGGACACCATAAAGTTTTGTTTATATACCACACACACACACAGATCATTTTTGATTGGTTGAATATACATCACATGTCATCCTTTATTTTGGCATGTATACTGCTGCGACGCTCCGAAATTAATATTGGAGGCCATTATGAACATAATGGATGATGTTGGTGTCTACATGGGAGTTGACCAAACATTTAGAAGAGGTTTTTGAAATGTTAAGAGTGCGGGGGGGACAAGTTACTTTGTCTATTTTGTGTTAAATGTGAAACAATTTTAAACGACATAGATCTCTGAATGAGTTGTATAAAACAAATATTGAGTACACTTCGTTAGTGCATTGTCCAGCATTCTCTCTTAGTACTGGTCCACTGGCTAAACGCTAGTCAAAACACCTGATGTTAAAACACCTGATGTTAAAACACCTGATGTTAAAACACCTGATGTTAAAACACCTGATGTTAAAACACCTGATGTTAAAACACCTGATGTTAAAACACCTGATGTCAAAACACCTGATGTCAAAACACCTGATGTTAAAACACCTGATGTTAAAACACCTGAGGACCAGTCAAAAAACTCTCTGTTATTGGAAAGATTTTTGACTGCTCCTTAATGGTCCTAACAAGCTGGGATAGTTCAGTGCTGAAAATCTTCCCTATCTATTCATGAATTATGGGCGAGTTATGAAGCTGAAGTACTAGTGAAAATGGCGAGCACTCACACGCACCCGATATTGAAATAATGTAATGTCGGAAAGTTTTACTTTTCATTTTACATTTTGACGTTTCTTTCAGGAACGGCTGAGTTAGAAGAACGAGCTCGCCAGATTAAACAGAAGATGAAATTAAATCAGTACAAGCAAGCAGTATCAGCTAACACTCTCTCCCCCCACGGATCGGTCTCGACAACATCGGGAGGACCGATTCTTGAAGCTCCGCCCCACCCTCGTAGGAAGCAGAGCCCCGACAACATCTCCATCAAGTCGTCGGATAGTAACTTGTCCAGTACGAGTGATGTGTCGGCGATTACTCAAGCCAGCACAGCAAGTGCTTTCTCTACCCAGTCAGAGAGGCGGCCTACAAGAAAACTGAGGTAAGCTGGAGAGTGAGTGACGAGACTCAGTGAGTTGTTGGTTGTGAGTTGATGGATGAACCTTGTGGAGACCAAAGACAAAACAAAAAACTAAAGTCTATGGGGAGGATGTTTAGTACAGGGACAAAGAAAAGAACAAAAGAGTGCTCCACAGGGATGCATTTCTGAGAATGTGTGTTCATGTATGTTTGCAATACAACCAGGGCGGTGGCAGGAGAGGGATCACCTTACAGCCCTTAAGGGGATGCAACTTTTTATTTCAAATATCAAGTGATAAACCACAAGGGAAACTGATGTTAAATTTTAAATGATTTTGGGTGAAACAAAGACAAAATTGACTAGAGTGGGACTTGAACCTGCGACTGTCAACATTAGAGCTAGATGGCTCAGTTGGTTGAGTGCCAGTGCGTTAATCCGAAGGTCGCAGGTTCAAGTCTCGTTGAGTCAAATTTTACTTTGTTCAACCCAAAATTATTTGAGATTTTGTGATGTTTCTTAAGTGGTCCAGGCTTTTCCGATTTGGACACATCTTGTTAGGTGATGAATCATGAGTGAATGGGAAATGTTTAATAAGAATGAATGCTGGAGTTGTGATTTAAATGATCCCTTAATCACTGAGTCTGAAAAAGTGGAACCAATCAACGATATATTTGAGTGAAAATTTTGAAGAGAGAACGAAATGTTTGCAGGTTTCAGTTTGTTGTGGGAGTGTTCATATTGACTACTAATATGCTTTTCTGCTGACTACCACTGGCACTCACACTAACACACTCTAACATAACCTCAACATTGAAGAGGTGCCCCAAGGTCAAATTCAGTTTTGTGATCCACTCATTTTTCAATAGACCTTATGCATATGACGTCATTTGAGTAGGGCGCCCTCGCCTAGAGGTCAAAAGGAAGATGTTTATTGGCCAGTCCTGTGCGCCGCGCGTACAAATCAGCGCGTTTCCATTGTTTCATCATCAGTTTACCTCTAAGATGGCGGTTTGGTGACGTCAATGCATAAGGTCCATAGAGTCCTTAAAAAAGCGTTACAATTGTCTCTTTCCTCACGTTAAAACGGTGTAAAATATCACTGTTTGATACCCTTCAGGTGCAATTTCTGCCAAAATCCTAAATTGTTCGATGACGTCACATTTCTAATTTTATGGTCTGTACATTTTTGTTTAGCGAATTCTCAGTTCCTTCCTGAGTTCTGATGATATTCAATCAAAAACACAATGAATTTGAGCGAATGACTGGCGCAGAAATTCCCCTTTGGAATGTACATGCTCATTTGTTTTTGCTGTTCGATGACGTCATGTTTCAAATTTGAAAGAGTAATGTAAGATAATTTTGTCCCCCCACTTGCATGAGGACTTTTTTTCATTTGGGAAATGAGTTCATAACAAAACTGATATTTGACCTTGAAGCCCCTCTGTAATACACACATTGCAGTGAGCTTTACACACATCCCATTCAAATCAATTCTAAACGCAGTCTCCTTTCAAACATTGCTGTGCTCTTTTGGCCTTACTTGAAAATGCTTTAAAGGTTTTAAGTTCTTAATTGCTAACAGTATTTCTATATAACACCACACACTATATTTACAAAAATGCACTGTATTACATGCAATATGCAAATTGCGGATTAATAGTATGGTTACAGATTCATGCATTATGCATCATGCTAGCTAGGATTGCTCCATTGTTTTGAAGGGAAGGGTGAAGATATTTAATGAGGAAAACGGGAAGAAAAAGATATAGGGGAAAATAAACTGAACTTGCAAATTCGTAGATGTAAGTGGCATAAATTATAAATTGATAAATAAATTAATTACCTCATTAGTCATTCAAGTCGCTTAAAGGAGGAACTGTCGTCATCATTTAAGCAGGCCTGTGGCTGTACATGGAATTTTGAACTCTTACCCAGTTACTGTGCGCATGCACTGGCTGTAGATCTGGGCCCAATGTCATGGCTCTGCTTACCGTAAGCAAAGAATTGGCGCTTACGGAAGCAGGGAATTCCGCGCTTACATCAAGCGTATTTCACGGGGTAGCAGGGAATTTTTGCTTGTGCGCTTGCGTAGTCCACATTACTAGGCATCCTATGCTTACACAGCTAGCGCAGAAATTTGGCGCTTGCTCCGTAAGCGGAGAACGGTGATCGCAAGCGCAGAATTCGGCGTAAAGCAGAGCCATGAAATTGGGCCTTGATACGGCTAGTACATGCATGTGTGTGTGCAGTAACTGGGTTAGAGTTCATAATTCCATTATCAGCCACAGGCCTGCCTTGATCATGATGACAGTCCTCCTTGAACTGTGTATCATTTACTTTTTTAAATGCATTTTTAAAAGAATAGAATAAAAGCTAATACCAAATAGAAATTGCAATCATTGTAAAGGTACGACTTTAGTGGTAGTGCTTAATTATGAGGAGATTTGAATGTACCAGCAGTGAATGGGAGCTGGCGAGCCTGTGTGTAAATTATCAAATTGCGTCTTATACGGCGGTGCGGCTACTGTGACTTATACGCCGAGCGCCTTATACACAGGAAATTATGGTACAGCCACAGGCCTGCTTTGATGATGTAGACACTGCCCCTTTAATGCTCTGACATTTTCGTCATTTTGATCATTTAAAAGCACAATATTTTACATGTATTGTAATATATTATGTTTCCATATTATTATTATAATACATAATGTTAAGCTATTAGTTTCAGGCTCACTTCGAAATTAATATGGAAAATATTATCCAAAGTTGAAGAGACAATGAAAATTTATGAATTGTGGTGGACAGGGAGGCAAGTCAGTAATGTTACACAATGCTGTGTTGAATACTTGGTGTCCACTAGCCGTGTCCATTGCTCTCTTCATGAACGCACCCATGTCCATGACACATGCCAAGCAGGGATCAAGTGTACAAACTGTACTTGTACATTGTCGTATTAAAGGGAAGGTAGTATACGTTTGGTAATTACTCTAAAAATTAATGGCAAGAAAAACTTACTTGGTTAGAAAAGTACAGCAGCTTTGGATAGTATAAAGTATTTTAGGAATCATTTCACTTCGAGGTAATGTGGTTATGGAAAAAGATAACAGGCTTTATGCCCCAAAATTTGAATCTGAGAAACGTTTTAGTCAGAAACGTTTCTCAGATTGTGTATTCCTATAGGAGTATTCTTCCTGTGTTGACATATTCGCTCTGGTTTTTCGGCAATATCTCAAAAACGCGACCACTTTTTGAAGTGAAATTTTCACAGGTTAGTTTTATTGTCAATAACTACATTTATATAGGATTAAAGCAATCGAACGGTTCCAAAAACCAGAGGTACACTTTGCCTTTAAAGTACTGGGGTCATTGCCATTTTGCAACCTTGTAGTACAATGAGAATCCAAAGTTCAAGCGTACTTTAGTATTCTGTCACAGTACACTGGGACCGGCCGGGATCTGTGGCCAAAACTTGAATCTCTAGCCCGGCCAAGGTCTTCTCCATCATGTCCATGGGCACTGCAAACTTCAGTCGCACAGCGCAAATATTTGTTGAGAAATAGTGCAGCCACCCTGGACAAGGCTAGGTCTCCACTGGCCATCTTCAAGTACGCCTCTCCCATTATCATCCGAGAAATCTAGATTTTCAACCTTCCTCCATCTCTTAAGAACCGGTGCTCAGCATTATGAAGACCCTCAGCCCCTCTTCCTATATCTGTTGCCCTTCTTATATATCTCTGTACACTGTGGCATGATTGTAAATATTGGTGAGGTTGTAAGTTGTGGTGGTTTTTGTACATGTCATCTTACCCAACTCAAACAACGCAGAACTTTTGCCCCTTTAAGAACATGCTAGGAGCGTGTGTCGTGGTAGTTGCTGATGCAAAATTGCAGTATTTTGAGCCAATCACAATGTTATCAGCCAGCAAGCTAGAATCCTTGATTTTGATTGGTCAATAGTGAGCACCAATAAGGGAGCCTTATCAGCCAATGAGCTAGAATCCTTGATTTAGATTGGTCAATAGTGAGCACCAATAAGGGAGCCTTATCAGCCAATGAGCTAGAATCCTTGATTTTGATTGGTCAATAGTGAGCACCAATAAGGGAGCCTTTTATCAGCCAATGAGCTAGAATCCTTGATTTAGATTGGTCAATAGCTGTGGGATTTAAATCTGATACCCTACCCCAAAATCCTTAATTATGTCTTTAATTGCGTCTTTTGTAATTGAAAATTTACATATTTACGCACTTATGGTTCATTAAATTAAACTATTATATTCATTGTTAACTACATTAAACAGGGTTTAGTCTAACCATCTTAAGCTAGTTTCAGCTAAACTTTCATTAGATCACTGTTTAGGTTTAATGGTTAACTAGCTAACATCTTCATGTATACATTCATTCTTGGTGTCGGTTACTTCATACAGGAAACTCCATCTTATATGTCATTTATATTTTATCACAATTAATCAAAACTGTCTGCAGGGCTTGAATTTGGTGGACACAACCACAAGACCACAGGACTTGACGCTCAAAACTTTTACTGGACCAGAATTTATTTTACAAGATCAGAATCAAAAAGAGAAACAAACTTTCCACATAGTCACTGTAATATGTGAACTGTTTATATTTGAAAAAGCACTAAGAGAAGATTTATCTCATTTGTCTTCTGGTAAGTATCCTTTGATACAGAATCAAAAGATATCAGACTCGAAGTTAAAGTTTGAACACCATTTTTCAAATTGTTAAAGACATTTCACACAGTGAGGTATTTTTATTCAGTTGGTAAACACAAGGCTGCTGGGACTTGTCCAGTAAAGAGTTTACTGGCCCAACACTAAATTCACTGGCCTCAGGCCTGTGGTCCAGTGTTAATTTTGAGCCCTGGTCTGGTTTTATGAGGTTCAGGGGGTCAATGTCATAACGTTCCAAGAATTTGAGCAAAATAGTGTTGCTCCTCCTGGTACTCTGCTTACTCGGCGCTCAGTCTCTTCATTGCAATAGATGCTGAACCTCTGACGGGACAGGCCAAGATATGCAAAATATTACACCGGCATAGACCATTTTAAGATTGTAAAATACTTATCTTTTGGTCTTAAAATTTTCCATTTTACATGACACTACCTTGCTCATCTTCGACTATGGCTGTAGATGTTAGCCAACTCTTACTGACTGTGAGGTTCTATGCATCATAGCCATAGCCATAAGCCACAGCCAGCCATACAGACTCAAACTGTAGTTACTCGCTGCTATTAGTCATGTATGACCCCATCCCATAATGCATGTCTTTTTCTCTTCTCTTTCTATTGCATGGTTGTGTGTACAGTGGAATGGGAGTTGTTCATGACACGTTTCTATGAATGTTAGTCTAAATAGAGACTGTGAAGTCTTGTGCTTATTTTACCCTTTAAAAAAAGAGGTTCAGGTACATTGCTTTAAATGGGCCTGATGATAGAATAAACACTAGACTTGCACAGTCTTCTTCTCTGTTTATACTCAGATATGTCTGCAATATTTTCCCATTTGTTAAATCTGATCGACTTAAACTGTCGGATCATCGCTATAATGATTGTTTTACATGGCCCCACTTTTTTATATTGTGGATCTGTCCCTAATAGGGATTAAATTCATCTGATTTTGAACTGAATCTTTGTTATTTACATCGGACTGAAGCTTGATTTTCGATGGTCCACTTTCTATTTGACAATCAGAAGGAATTTTTCAAACTGTTGAACCTTTAACGGTTTCAAAAGTCTATTTTGAGGTTTTTCCCAACGGACCACAGAGGCCGTGGCCTCTGTGGTCCGTTGGTCTTGGCCTTGGTGCCCCTTCAGAAGTTTCCCATAGACTTTAAGATTTTCCAATAGAAGTGCCCTTTGCAAAATAAAATGCATCGCCCTCTCAAAGACGAAATTCCAGGCCTGCTAAAGTATGGTCTTTAACATAAAATGGGCCGATGTATGTTTGTGTGATCACATGTTCATGATTAAATTGTTTTCAATTTTTCAAATGTACTAAAGACACCCTTTGGGGTCTTTTCGTGTTGGCATACTTGTACAATACAAACAAGTCCAAAAGCTTGGCCCCTGTCTAACTGGAAACCAAATGTTGACATATCTGATATAAATGCAGTATTTTCAGTGCATGTTGCATGTATTGATGTGAAGAATGAGTTAGTTTTCTGTCATGTTGCATGGTTGTGTTGTGGAGTGGTTCATGTACTATAATAATGGTGAATGTAGTAGTTCTTTTGTTCTCATGTGGTGTACACCCCACCCCCCCCCCCCTTTTTCACTGAAATGTTCACTAAAAATGAATCCCTCAAATTAAGATCTATAAAAAGTAAAACAAAATCACAGGCATCAGCCCAAATTCAATGCTGTTTTGATTGAATAATAATTATAATTCAGAAAGGTACTGAAAATTCTCTGTACAAAAATGTACAGACCATAATAGTCGTCACAAACGTTTTTTTGATTTTGAAAAATGCATCTGAAGGTATCAAACACAGTGGCAATTTACACTATTTTAATGTGAGGTAAAAGACTTGTCTTCATTTTCTTAAGGAATCTATCAATTGGAAAATGAGTGAATAACAAAACTGTATTTGACCTTTGAGCCCCTCTCTAAATCTTATGGTTTCTGATGTGATGAGGTGATAGTCTTGGCCCAAGGCGTCAGTGATCGATAGTGGATAGTGTACTGCGCTCAGTTACAACTCGTTATAGCACTCCCTCTTATGGCTTGAGCTAGTCAACTTGAGCTAGTCAAGCTTAACCAACTTGAGCTAGTCAACTTGGTTGATTCAAGCCATAAGAGGGCGCGCTATAACGAGTTGTAACTGAGTGCAGTACACTATCCACTATCGATCACTGACGTCTTGGGCCAAGACTAATGAGGTGATGGCTCCTTAGCTGGCCCTGAAAAAGTGGATGGTTTGTTCACATTGAATCAACCAGTGGGCTTTGAAGACAGGGTTTTTTTTTCTTCAAAAAAATAATATAAAAGAAAGAAGGATTGATTTCCAGTTTGTGAACATTTTGGACATGACCTTTTAGATGTTTCTAGTGACCCAATACCTGCCCCTTTCTTCCATCCTCTCCATTGTCTGTTTCCAATGTCCAATCTGTTTACCTTGCCATAATGCATTTCCTGCCGAGTTTTTATTTCCCATAAGGCCGTATTATCAGAACTCATCATGTCAAAACTTACAGAAAAAGACAAAAGCCACCAGCAAGATGATGATTGAGGCAGGCACCTGACCATTCCAGTCACCGCTGAACCAGACTACTCGAAGTTCCATCTCGGATTGTGGGGTGCCTTCAGTCGGTAGTTACTTACATAGGATGAAGACTTTATTTATTCAGACACGGGGTTTTACCAAATTAAAATCTAGCCAAATTACAACTGTTTTACCAAAGTTTCATTTAATTTCATTTATTCTGGTTGTGAAGCCAAGCAAGGACTGTAAGAAAAGCGTGCTTAATCACTCTACTAGCCAAGAACCCAATTTAGAGGAGACAAAGTGGGAAGTTTCAGTTTTAGATGTGAGAGGAAGACCCCAGAGAATTATTCCAGGGAAGACCCATGCAATCAGGTAGGGACTGAAAACCCAATCCACGTAGTGCCCCCGGCGGGATTTGAACCGGGGTCCTAGAGGTGGAAGGCGAGGTAAGATACCACTACGTCAACCTGACAGACGTTTACCTGAATTGAAGCAGTTCAGGGTTCAATTTCAAAACACACTGCTTACCATGGTGCCTCTTGAACCGGTTCCGTACCGACGCAGGGCCATGCCGCAGTAGCCTACACAAGTGGGGCTACCTTGCGTCTCCGCTTTGTGACTGTGGCGAACCCCAGACGATGCGCCATGTGATAGTCGACTGCCCACTCTCTCACCTTGATGGCGGCATCGAAGCCCTTCACCTGGCTGAGACCCAGCTGTAAACTGGCTTACGGACTTTAGAACGAGATCAGTATAGCATACGACATCATCATCACCATGGGATTTTGCGTTTTTGATCTGCTACTATGGCCAATAGAAATATGCACTTAACATTGCGCAGTAAGCGTATAATTTTGTGTGTAAGCAGTGCCCTGAAATTGAGCCAAGCTCTTAGCCTCCATGTACCAACAGATTTCCTGCCCTCTAATCAGACAGAGCTTTTCAAATTACTTTCTATTAAGCCCTTTTAAGACATGAGTGCCTGGCAATGGAGGCAATGCCTCATGGTTATTGCCATGGTGCCTCTCGAAATGTCCAAGAAGAAGATTCCTCATTGACATGTCCTTCACTAAGGAAAAACTACCTTTCTCTTTCAAGAATGAAGTACCTGGCGATGGAGGCAATGCCTCATGGTTATTGCCATGGTGCCTCTCGAAATGTCCAAGAAGACGTTTCCTCATTGACATGTCCTTCACTAAGGAAAAACTACCTTTCTCTTTCAAGAATGAAGTACCTGGCGATGGAGGCAATGCCCTTATGCGCTTGGTCATTGCATTGGTGCCTTTAAAAATGTTCAAGAAGTTGTTTCCTCATTAAAGTACACTTTACTATTAAGGAAAAACTACTTCGCCTTTTCAAGAATGAAGTAGCGGGCAATAGAGGCAATTGCCCCCATGCCCTTGGTCTTTGCCTTGGTGCCCTTAAAAATATTTGAGAAGATGTTCCCTCTTTAAGGTACCATTTACTGAGGAAAAACTACCTTGCTCTTTCAAGAATGAAGTACCGGGCAATAGAGGCATTGCCCCCATGCCCTTGGTCATAACCTTGGTGCCCTTTCAAATATCAGAGAAGATGTTTCTTCTTTAAGGTACCCTTTATTAAGGAAAAACTACCTTGCTCTTTCAAGAATGAAGCCCCGGACAAGGGAGGCAATGCCCCCATGCCCCCTTGGCAATTACCTTAGTGCCCCTTGAAATCTTCAAGAAGAAGTTTTTGAGGTGTCCTTTACAAAGGAAACACTTGCCCTTCTAAGAATGAGGTCCCCAGTCCTGCTACTGAGATGAAATCATCCACCCAAATGGTTTCCAACTTGACCATTTTAACGCTACACACATCTGTGTAATTTTAGTAAAGCCATTTGTAATAAATATTACAGCGGCCATGGATAACCTA
This sequence comes from Leptasterias polaris, assembly GCA_037783415.1. Classification (NCBI taxonomy): domain Eukaryota; kingdom Metazoa; phylum Echinodermata; class Asteroidea; order Forcipulatida; family Asteriidae; genus Leptasterias; species Leptasterias polaris. The sequence continues at coordinate 839,802 of JAZGTN010000082.1, read as the reverse complement.
TTAATGTCATGGGGTTTTATTATATGAGCATGGCAGAATAAACACTGACACAACGGACTGTGGTGAACAGCTGTTATTTTTAGCATATACTTATAGGTTGGTTGTCAAAGGGTGTGCCACTTTAATTTATTCAACCCAGTTTCATATTCATCCAATAACGGTAAAAAAAAAAAAAAAGCATTTGTCCGTCTACATTGTGCATGTATGTACATGTACATGTACAATGTAGACTGAATTTGTTTGTGTAATTTGGTAGTTTATAAAAACGGTAGTGTTAATGTTTAATTGTAAATTTAACAGATGCTAAATTAGCATCCGGTATAAAGAATATTATTTGGTTGTACCCATACACCAATGTGTGTTAAGCACTGTATGCCATCGCCATTCTAGAGCAGATGTCTTACCACTAGACCACCGAGATTGCCCGGCAGCTAAAGGCAGTTCAAATCCTATATTTTAGCAGCGGGTTCTGCAACAATTTAATAGATGCAAAATTTTTGAGCATACAGTGCTTTACACACTTCGGTGTATGAATAAAACCAAGGAATAATTTTATTGTAAATGTCCAACTTGGAGTAGTAGTAATGGTGAGTCCTTATGAATTTTTTCAAATATTTATTTGATTGATTTGGGTGTTTGTAAGTTTAAGTTATTGAACAGCAAGGTTTAGTTTTAGTTAGTTGCGAATGGAAGTAGATATTTTCTGACAGACAGGTATGGATAGTTCCCAGTAGACGCCATCTTTACGGGCAAATCGCATTTTGGCTTGCAGGCGCGTCAAGCGCTCAAATTATTAACGCAGCCGCGTCATTCACTAACCAATCATGCAACGAGTTTGGTGAAATGTGCGCGTGCTGCACACCGTTCTCACGCGTAACGCATGACTGTGTGTTCCAAATTGCCCGTAAAGATGGCCGACTTACGTCATACTGCAACCTATCTATATGGCACTGTTCTAATTATATTTGAATTTAAAAAATAATACATATTTGTCACATGTCGACATGCAGAAGGTCTTTGAATTACATCACAACAATGAAACAATAAATAACGCGTATACATTAAAAACAAATGCACAATGTTGTCATACATAATCAGAAACAATCAAATACAAATATGTAAACTCATAAATAAATTTCAAGCATGAAAAGAAAAAAAAAACTTCCCAGCCTCTAAGTTGCTTGGGAAAGCTGCCTCGTGTGACAAGGTCCTTAAGATAATCAAAAACTCTTATAAACACAGGACAGAGCTGCCGACTCTCCCTGATTCTGCAGAAAGTTCTCTGCAAATAAACCAATCTTTCCATGTTCTGATGAACAGATTTGAGAATCTCCCTGATTATGGAAACTGTTTTCCTATTATGTTGAATGTAATTCTAAATAGCTCCCCAATTGTTGTACAACATCTCCCTGATTGCAAGATACAAATGTTGGCAGCTCAGATGGGATCGAGTTTATGACTGGTCAAAGTATTATGTTAAATATTCTATTAAAAAACTTGCATTCAAAAATAGGCAATTTCGTATTGAAGTTTTTTAAGCTTTGATCTATATGTTTTTATTGATGTTGCACATTTGAATCACCCAGCACATTTAATCTTTTTGTCGCAAACTACAGACCAAAATTCAAATTTTCCCACGTAATGGTTAGAGTACCTTTCCACAGACTCACACAACGTTCCAGTGTAGATATTTCACACATCTTTCAAGCATACGGTTTTTTTTTCTAAATTTATTCTTCATTGGACCTTGATTTCAAAGAAGTATTTTATGGAAATTATAGACTTTGTAAAATTGTCAGGACAAACAAGCAAAATTCTCATGGACAAAGAAGAAAACTGTATTTCAAACAAGTATTAGTAAACTTGCGGGTACAACCATGTGTAAATCTCTCTTGGGAGGAGTGTTGGCTCTTAAAAGAGCCGATGTGGTCTCGACGTTCAAACAGTATATACTCTGCTCATCTTCAGGACAATGTAAATTAAACAGAAACTTTTACTACAAAAAACACACAAAGAAGTAAAATCATCAAACTCAAAACTTCAAATTGAATTTGCGATTTCTTGCCTAACTTGTTAGTTTGCCTTCTATTCCTTAGTGCCTTTACTGCTAAAATGCAAGAGACTGCCCCTCTGAAGAAACCACTGAACCGAAGTAACAGCAGCGCTGATATGTACATGTACGATCGCAACGAGGGCAGTATATCTGACTCAGCCGCAGAGACCAGCGTACAGGAGGGTAAGAAACGACGAGCTAGCATCGGCTACAAAATGGCGTCTTTAGTCGGTCTGTCTAAGAAAAGTAACAGTACGTCAAACTTGGCAGGTAGGTCACTTGAGTAATATTATTTGACTTAAGATTAATTTCCCAAATTCCTGTTAGAAATGTGATTTTCTGAAATCAAGGAAACTAAGAAGTGGATTAAAAATGATCCATCATTGATAAGTTTTGGGTTAAACAAAGAAGAATTGACTAGAGCAGGATTTGAACTTGTGACCTCTAATATAAGGGATAGATAGCTCAGTTGGTAGAGTGCCTGCACATTAATCCAGTGGTTGTAGGTTCAAATCCCCCACTAGGGATTTTTTCTTTGTTCAACTTGAAATTATTTAAGATTTACCCACTCAGTTTCCCTTGTGGTTTATTAATTGATCAATGATTAACATGTAAAGCCCAGTTCGTGCTTCATGCACATTTCGAAGCGAAGCGAATTTCTTGCATCACAATTGACCGTACTTTTTATCGCTTGTGGGCGCTTTTAAAGGCTGATTTCCTTGCATGACAATTTTAGTCTTAAACTGTATCTGGAAACCTAAAAACAAAAACAATAAAACAGCAACAGCTAATTTTGGTTGTTACAACCAAAATTAAAGACAATGTGTTTACATGCTGAATGTTCTGCATTGTTTTCACTATTTTCTCCGGACTCGCACAACGGATTAAGCTCAAATTTTCACAGGTTTGTACATGTACATGTATGTACATGTACATGTACATGTATATGGTTGATTGCACAAGACATTAACACCGTCTGTCACTTTTTTGTCAGCTCTATCAATCCTGAATAATACTTATAAAAAGGCACCTTTTTGTGTGTATTTCGTTTGGATTGTTATCTCTTAAAACTCAATCAGGAGAATTTCAAAATTTGTAAGGATTGTTATCATCTCTTAAAACTCAATCAGGAGAATTTCAAAATTTGTAAGGTTGAACATTTGTAAGAGAGATTCATCTTTAAAGTTGTTTGTAGTTGATGTGACCTCGTACTTTTGTCCGCCCATATTTGAACTATTAGGTTATTTGAGTTTGAGGATGCCCATATGGCTTGGATATATGAGCTGGACTGGTTGCATCCAGTTTACGCCAGCTCAGTTTGATGTGGTTCTGAGCCATGTGTGACGTGTGTTGCTCTCAAGGCTGTTGTGGCCTTGCTTGGTTGTTGCTGGTTTTATCTGGTATGAGCTGGTGTGGCTTCTTGGCTGGATATTATATGTACTTTTGAGTGTGTGGGAGTCCACTGATGTCTACTCTGACCTTTTCTTGGTGGATCTGGTTTGTTCTGGTCTGAGTTGGTTCAATTGGTCGGAGATTTGGTTTGAACTGGTCCCACGGTCTTACCTGGTTATATGGGGTACTACTAGCTGGTGGTGTCAGGTAGAATATTGTGTTGGGGTCCATTGTATGTGTGCTCTGACCTTGTCTGGTTTTATCTAGTTGTATCTGGTTGGAATTGGTTCAGTAGGTCAGATGTCTAGTTTTAGCTGGTTCTGGTCTATCCTTTTTAGTAAGCCTAGTCTTGTGGTATCTGGTTAAATCTGGTCGGAGTTGGTTCAATTGGTCAGATGTCTAGTATAGTTTCTTTATTTGAGTTAGTATATTTGGTCATGTATCTTTTAGGATTCGGTCCTTTTCTGGTCATATGGCATGGCTTGGTTGTATCTAGTTTTATCTGGTTTGAACTGGTTTAATCAAGCCAAATATCAAGTCTTGTCATGCTCACTCCTTTTCCAGTTTGGACTGTTTTAACCTGTAATTAGTCTAACTTGCTTGCTGCATTTGTTTGGGCATTTCTGGCCATGTACATGTAAGGTTGTGTCATGTCAATAGGGGCCGGACCAATAACCTTCCTGGTTTTATTTCTGACAGTTTGGTTATCTGGATGTGACTTCATTCCGGCTCAGTCTGGCTGGTTCAGTCTGGTTTGATCTGGTCTGAACTAGTACTGTCTTATGTCTCCAACATTAACCAGTATATATTCCCTACTTGCTTCACTTCATTAGTAGAAACCCAGGTAAAATCCGGTTAAAATTGTATTCCTTTTGCTTTTTTTGTTCTTAACAGGCAAGAAACCACGGAGTAGCATAGTGCGTAGTGAAGAGGTGGGCTTTGCTGCTGAGATGAGGAACCGTCTACAGAAACAAGCCAGCCGTGAAAGCACTGATGGAAGTGTATGTAGCTTCAGCAGTGACAGCTCTAGCCAGTAAGTTGTACCTAAAGGTACCCATTTATTGTATGAGAAATACTAGTACCTAACCCGAATGCACCTACAGGTACCCATTAATGTATTGGTCAGTACCTAAAGGAACCCATGTATTATATAAGAAATCCTAGTACCTTACACACTTCCATCAATGTGTTTGTGGTCAGTACCTTAAGGTACCCATGTATTATATTAGAAATCCTAGTAGCTAACCCACTTGCTTCTACGGATACTCATAAATGTGTTCGTGGTCAGTACCTTAGGGTGTCCATGTATTATATAAGGAATCCTAGTAGCTAACCCACTTGCACATACAGGTACTCATAATGTGTTTGTGGCTAGTACCTAAAGGTACCCAGGTGTACCTAAACCCACATGCAACTACAGGTACATGTGAATGTCTGTGGTTAGTACACCTTAAGTTACCCACGTATTATATAAGAATACAATGACCTAACACACAATCACTGACAGGTACCCATGAATGTGTTTGTGGCTAGTACCTAAAGGTACCCAGGTGTACCTAAACCCACATGCAACTACAGGTACATGTGAATGTCTGTGGTTAGTACACCTTAAGTTACCCACGTATTATATAAGAATACAATGACCTAACACACAATCACTGACAGGTACCCATGAATGTGTTTGTGGCTAGTACCTAAAGGTACCCAGGTGTACCTAAACCCACATGCAACTACAGGTACATGTGAATGTGTCTGTGGTTAGTACACCTTAAGTTACCCACATATTATATAAGAATACAATGACCTAACACACAATCACTGACAGGTACCCATGAATGTGTTTGTGGTACCTTAAAGTACCCATGTACTTTATATGAAATACAATAACCTTACCCAGACGTACCCACAGGCACCCAGAGAACATGTACAAAAGTTCCCCATGATTTGCATTGAAAGTTCCCAGGTTTTTTGTCATGTGGTTTTTAAAGATATGGACACTCTTTGTTTATTCTCCTTAGATTGTGGTTACCAGGCAACTTCCGTATGGGACCCGAGGGGCAGTTTGACGGCTTCCTTGAAGGACTGGGACCAGCTCAACTTGTTGGTCGTCAAGTCTTAGGATCACCATGTCTGGGAGATATTCAGATTGGACTTGAAGATAAGCGAGGCTTGCTAGAGGTTGAAGTCATCCGAGCGAGAGGGTTGATGTCAAAGTCATCCTCCAAATTGTTACCTGGTAGGATTTTTAACATTCAACTTATTTCACTGTTTTCTCCAAAGTGCAATGTCCTGGGGGAGTCAAAGTCCTTGATATCCTAGACTGGATTATTCCACATATCAAAGAGGGGGATCAGGTCCCAGAGTTGCGTAGATGTTTTTTCTTTTAGGGAGCTGAAAAATGTTTTCACTCGTGTACTATGTGCAAAAAATTGTTCAGACATACAGACCTACCCAGATAGATCCAACCCTCTGATAAAGTGTAGCAGGCTTCCAGATGTCTTGCTGACAGCCTGTGCTAGGTTCTGAGGTTTCCGACACCCTTCCCCCCTGCCAATCAAACTTTTTAGCTTAATACTGGGGAGCCAGACCTTCCTGTACTCCTGTAATTCCTGGAGTTTCTACCCCACATAAGAGTCGGGTTGATGTCTTCCACTCATCTTGCAAACTAACTTTGTATGAATCCAAATAATGAATCCTTGGATTGCTGTGGTCTGTCCTTTGTTTGTTTGGGGCAGTTGTAGTTTGTGCTTCCAACGTGCATTGATAGACAGTTGCAATGTTTGTTGGGGCTGAATCAGGCAAGAGATATTTCAGTCCAACACCTGAAATGAGACCTTTACTTTATGAGAACATTATTTTTGTTACCTATGAAGAAATAGTATTTTCTTCTTTGTCATTCCTAGCTCCTTATGTAAAGGTGTACCTTATGGATGGAAAACGTTGCGTAGGTAAAAAGAAAACCAAGATTGCGAGACGGACTCTAGACCCACTCTACCAACAGGTGCTACAGTTTGAAGAAGACTATCACAGCAAAATACTACAGGTATGTTACCTCTCTAGAGTGACCTCTAAAACTGACCTCAGATAGTGACCTCAAGGAGTGATCTCCAATGGGAACATTTGTGATTGACCTTACCCGTAGAATGACCTTGAAAATATATACAATTGACTGTGACTTCCAACTTCACATTGATCTGTGCTTGTGACAGTAGTATTTCAAATGACCTCTGAGATTGACCCTCGTGATTGACCTGGCCATAAGAATGACCCTGTAATGAAGAATTGACTGTTGACTTGACCTTCAGATTGGTCTGTGGTTTTGACTGTAGTAAAATGACCTCTGATAATAACTCTTGTGATTGACCCTGAAATGAAGAATTTACAGTGCAGTTTTACCAGAAGTAAATTAGCCTCTGAAAACAAACTTCAACTTTTGAAATAACCTCTTACTTGAAAAAGCGATTTTCATTTTCAATGATCATTAAAACTGTCTCTCCAAGTGGCCTTTTGGCTTTGATTCATGAACTCAATTTGGGATCTTAGAGATGAATCTTTAAAGACGTCTTTTACATATTCCAGATTGACCTTTGACATTAACAAGAATAGTAGTTTTGAACTTGGGCTGATGACCAGATACAAAATACTGCAAATGGTATTAAGAGCAAGTCCTATAGGACTGTAAAGAAAACCTAGGTTTCTTATAGTTGCTTTTAAAAAGATCTTTCAATTAAAAAATTAACCAGTCAGTTTCCCTTGTGGTTTATTAAAGTTGTACCCCTTACACTCCCTCAAGGTGATCGCTCTGCAGCCACTTCCCATGTTAAAATGCTTCTGACTGGCACCCCTGTTAACAAAATAGGGAGACCGGCAAGATAGCTCAGTCGGTGTAGTGCTGGCATGTTAATCCCGAGGTCGCAGGTCAAGTCTTGCTCTAGTCTATTTTTTTCTTTGTTCAACCCCAAATAAATTAAAAAAACTACATATGTTCATTTTGATTTCAGATCACCGTATGGGCAGACTTTGGTAGAATGGAGCGAAAGGTCTTCATGGGTGTAGCTCAAATCATGCTTGATGATCTGGATCTGTCTCATCCGAGTATTGGTTATTATAAACTCTTCAACACGTCATCCCTCGCTGAACTACACGGTCATCGAGCATCCATCTCATCATTAGAAGGATCTATGACATCCCTGGCTAGTGCTAAGTAACCTGGTTTTATACTAGTTAATTACGCCACCAGTGTTGAATTACCAAGTTCATTTTAGTTAACTAACTAGCAATATGTAACCTGGTTGCTCTGGTTAATTTACATAATCATCCTGATTGTTACCTAGTAACGTGGTTTATACACTCTTCAACACGTCATCCCTCGCTGAACTACACGGTCATCGAGCATCCATCTCATCATTAGAAGGATCTATGACATCCCTGGCTAGTGCTAAGTAACCTGGTTTTATACTAGTTAATTACGCCACCAGCGTTGAATTACCAAGTTCATTTTAGTTAACTAACTAGCAATATGTAACCTGGTTGCTCTGGTTAATTTACATAATCATCCTGATTGTTACCTAGTAACGTGGTTTATACACTCTTCAACACGCCATCCCTCGCTGAACTACACGGTCATCGAGCATCCATCTCATCATTAGAAGGATCTATGACATCCCTGGCTAGTGCTAAGTAACCTGGTTTTATACTAGTTAATTACGCCACCAGCGTTGAATTACCAAGTTCATTTTAGTTAACTAACTAGCAATATGTAACCTGGTTGCTCTGGTTAATTTACATAATCATCCTGATTGTTACCTAGTAACGTGGTTTATACACTCTTCAACACGCCATCCCTCGCTGAACTACACGGTCATCGAGCATCCATCTCATCATTAGAAGGATCTATGACATCCCTGGCTAGTGCTAAGTAACCTGGTTTTATACTAGTTAATTACGCCACCAGTGTTGAATAACCATAAGGTCATTCTAGTTAACTAACTAGTGATATATACCCTATTTGCTCTGGTTAATTTATATTATCATCCTGATTGTTACCAAGTAACGTGGTTTATACTGAGTAACTGAACCAGTGGTAAGTTGACTGGTTTGCACTGGGTAACTAAACCACTTTTCCTAAGGATGTAGTGCTAGTTTATAACCTTTAGTGAAACAAAAGCTTACCGGACGTGCTGGCTAGTCACTGAAAAGGTTACAGGAAATTCCTGGAAACAGTCCTGCTGTATGCAACCTTGTTCCCAGTGGTGTACGATCTCGCCACCTTGCTCGATAACTTTTGGAAGTGTTACTCTGAAATGTCCAAATATGTTGGTCCCATCATTCTTCTTTGATCGTATGACATGTCTAACTGTAAGTTTTGGGTGACTGTTGAAAAACATTATTGATCTGAAGGGGATTGCGTCGAAATACTTGCACTTTGACACGCACGTACTAAGTAAGCATCCTACAAGCTCTCAAAAATTGTTATCAAGCATGCGCACAGAGCAGTCAGATTGGTAGCCAATCAGCATTGTTATTCAGTGCTTCCCTTCTTCCAGGGGTTAGTGACAAGAGGTATCGATACGGCAGGCTGCCCATGGTAGTGAGGTTGTGCAGTATGTCACTGAACCTTGGCGATGATGGTAATCTGTTGAGCTTCAACTCTGTGTGTCAAGCGCTATGTTCAGAGATTCAACGATTGCGATTCCATCTGACAAATAGAACGATTAGAACTTTGACACACAAGAATCATGTCTCAACATGAAATCTGTACGCTGATATCTCACAATATGTAAATATTAAATAGTTCTCATCATACATATTCATTATGCATGATATTCAAATTATCTAGTTGTCCAATCACAGTCAGGCATGTAATCGAAACAAATGAAAAAGTGAGGTAGTGAAAAAAGGAAGAAAAAAATATTATTTAAATATTGTACCATTTCTTTGTAAAATAGTAAAGAGAAAAAAACCACATTGCAATACATCTATGAGTCTATGACCTTACTTTGCCTTTTGTCATAACAAAGTATATATAAATCGTTCAAATATTAGTAAAAATGTCAAGTATGTGTTGAATTTCACCCACCAAATGTGAGAGATAGTTGGTATAATATACATGTATGCGAGAACAGATGAATGAGTTCACGACAGAATTTGTGTACAGAAATTACCGTTTTTTCATGTCTTTCAACTTATTTGTGCAAAGGGATTTGTGGAACGGAAACTGTGTGATCATCGCTCTAGTTGCCTATAAACACTCCGCTCCACGTCTCCAATTTTGTCCAATATTCTTTGTAATTTAAAAATATGTATATTTATTCAAATTTATTCCCAACCCTGACAGGAAATGTGCATGAACCCTCTGTTGCACAAAGCTGTTTTTAAATGCTAAGCATTTCTCTTTCAGCGAAGTGAACAGTTGATGGCATTGTCTGGTTGCATTTTTTCTTAATCCATTTGAAACCAGGTAGGAATGAAAGGTCCAACCAATTCAAGCTCAAGTTTTGAATCATTCAAAGGTGGTCAATTCTGATTTGAGATTTTTTCTCAATTTGTGCAATTTCTTGAAGTGATTTCTTCATAACCAGACAGAACTTTATGCCTATACCAAATTTAAAATAAAACACACATAAAATCTAGACCAAGTTGTTTCAAAGTTTGGGTGTACCCAACGCCAATTAACATTTACCTGTTTCTCTTATTTATTCTAAGTATTTGAATTCTTATCTGTTTTAATCTCGTTTACCAGTACTTATTAAACGAAGTAATTCTCTGCATTAGTAATATTGTATACCTATCTAATAACACACCCAGGGCCCAAATGCATAAACTGTTAAACAGGAAACACTGCTTAGCAATTTGCTAAGCAAAAAATGAGTGGGGCACCAGTCACAACAATGTAAACTTTACAGAATTTCGGCTGGTGACCTGTATCTGCTTAGTAATAATAATAATAATAACTAGTTCTTATATAGCGCACTTTACAATAACGTCTCAATGCGCTTTACATTAGTGCCCTGGTCATTGGGCCGATAACATTCCTTTAATCTTCCTCAGCTCCCTGGGGAGTATACAGCCCTGAGCTGCCGTGGCGCTCCGAAGGCTTTTTCAAACACAATATCAACCTCTACCCTTGCAGGTACCCATTTATACCCCTGGGTGAAGAGAAGCAATTATAGCAAAGTGTCTTGCTCAAGGACACAAGCGTCATGACCGGGACTCGAACCCACACCCGATGACTAAAGCCACCAGAACTTGAATCCGATGCTCTTAACCACTCGGCCATGACACCCCATAGTAAGATTTATTCTTTGCTATGCAAGTTTTTTTGCTTACAGGCTTTTTGAAATTGGTCGCTGAAGTTTGACCTTCTAAATTGATGCACAGTTTAAGGCTTAGATTGTAACATGATGTTGTATTCGCTGTGTTTGCCGATTGTTAAGTTAAGGCGATTTAAGGAATCGTGCGGCATACGTTGGTATCTAAGTGAGCTGGGCTCCTACATGCAAGTTTACAGTTTGATCTTCTTCTTTTTTGTAATTGGATGATCGTTGAGTGATTTACTATTGAGCTGTGCTCAAAGAATAATAAGGGCTGAAACTAAGTCATGACAGAAAAAAAGTAAATCAAGGATTATTTACCACCCAAAATGACTTACCTCCCTCACTTCTGTGAGATCCTGTCTCGTTACGTATATTCCCCTCCCCTAATTTGAATCCTACATTTTCAAAATTAATACTAATAATAATACTGGTGACTTCTTATAAAGAGCTCAAATCAGTCAGTCAGTGACACTCATGGCGCTCCAATGTTATTACACCTGGTCACTGGACCATTTATTGCCTAATTCATCACAGCTCCCTGGGGAGTATACAGCCTGTGCTGCCAATGAGTATGTAGCGCAACAAGCTAAATCAATCAAGAACCATCTCTGCCCTCACAGGTACCCATTTACCCCTGGGTGAAGAGAAGCAATTATAGTTAAATGTTTTGCTCAAGGACACAAAGAGCCATGACCGGGATTCGAACCCACATCCTGATGGCTTAACCACCATAACTTGATTCCGATGCAGTAAAACGCTCTGCCACATCACGCTAATCGTACATTTTAAAAATGACTAGCACAGAAGAAAAAAAAGCAACTTAAAAAACAACTGCTACAGATCAGTTACAACATCAGTCCTCAATTTAAATTTAGCACATGCATGAGTAACTAAGCTACTTGGGTATAACACTAAAGTAGTTAGTCATTTGACTTGAGTGACTTGAGTGCACTTGAGTACGAGTGAAAAAAAGAATCTATGTGCCGTTTTCCTGTAGTATCTCCTATGCAATTCACAATGGCACACTCATCAGGACATTTTAAAGATATCAAGATTCAATTTCCTAAATAAGAAAATGATCAAACCAAATCTATTCAATAATACAGTTGATATTAGTTACATTGTTACCCCAAGGAAGACTATCCTATATACTCCACCAAATAAACAAACATCCCACAAGTACACGCAAACAATCAAACAAACACCTCAACAAACAAACAGACAAACAAAACCTCCCCCAGACAGCCCTTTCTCCACCACAATGGTAAAGTATCACTCTAAAAGTTCAGACACATATTAATGTTTGTCTCCGTATTCTCCACCTTAGCCCTGAAGTTTTCCACCACTGGCCACCCCCTCCCCATTACACCCCATTCAATCAGGTTTTATAAATAATTTTAAAAAAACACACTTTTAATTGAGTCACATTTTTGGATCATACTTAATTACAGCAGCTGCAGTTTATTATTTTTTCTTAGCAAGAGAGGTTTTGTCTTTTTCCCCAGCTGTACTTTTTTCCACAGTTTGCGTTTGGAGTAAACATGCAACATAAAATGTGTTCAGATATTGTACATTTACATATTTCTTGGCAATACATACTTTAATATTGTAAACTGAGGTGTATTTTGTAGTGAGTTGTTCTGATGTTTTTGTGAAACCGACTTTGCAAATTTGTTGGTGTATTTAAAAAAAAAAGGGGGGGGCAAATCTATAATTATTCGCAGAAGGGTCAACACAAATTGCAACTTTTCAATGTTGGACTTAAGTACCATTTCACATTTGGCTAGAGCTGTTCAGTTTTTTACTATTTTTCAATTTTGGTAAAACAGATAACTCAAAACAGTCAGGGTTTGTGAATATAGTAAGGCAGATATAGGCCAATCAGTGATCAAGTTTGGTAATCAAGTTTGGTAACTTGTCAAATTTGCATTTCTACAATGAATACAAGATTTAATCATGCTGTTCTAAGTCAAGTCCATTTCTCCTGATTATAGATTTGACCACAATAACTTTTACTATAACAATCCTTTTGTTTCTTTTTTGTAGCAAAAAAATTCCCCTCATTTAACTCAATTTGTTTTTTGATGTTTAAATACTGTTTTTGTAATATATTCACCCTGAAATCTCAGTGGAATCTTCCAAACTTCCAAGCGAATTAAATTGTTTCATTCAGTTTGAGCTTTAGGAAGATTCCATTGAGTTCTAAGGGGTTGCAGTATTGTGTATTAAGTATTTATTTAATTGTAATGATTATAAAGAGGTGCCCTAAGTGTTATGTAACGACGAAGGGTCTCCATGTTGCCTAAAAAATGATTCCACAAAGTAGCTCTAGAAAATATTAGGATATATCAATTAAATATCAATAGTATTCAGTAGATGAAGAACAGCAGATTGTAGTGTACTAGATAAATAACAAAATAATCACTTTTTACTATTAGTATATTTTAACATTTTATATATAAAACATATGGATGTGTGTAAATTATACATAAACGCTAAGTTTCTGGATATAACGCCATTAGACAAGATATTACTGTTGTATCGTAGTCATTCATGAATAATGTATCAACCTCATGAATGTGAAATTATCTTATGAATATGTAATTTACTTCTGAATATTTATGACATGGCCTCTATGTGCGGTGTTCTTGCGTAATCCTTTCACTATTACCAGTTTTAAATATTAACTAATGTACAGTTTTAAATAACAGTGTATAATGTATGAATATCCTTTCAGAGTTTATAATTTCATTTGAATGGTAATGAATATGCAATGAATGGTGAATGGTTATGTAGCAATAGAACAATACGCTATTGTATGAGCTTTCCCTTTTGAGTGTGTAAAAGTTCTAAAGCTTCTTCCTCCAGTTAAGTATAGCCTCCGACACCAGCCGCGCACTCTGTGTTTCATAAATGCTTTACACAGTTTGACATTCAATTGCACTACAAGTATGTCTAGTTTTTTTAAAATTATTTTTCTTATTGTTGTGTGTTAAAGCAGCATTTACAAAACGCTTGCTTGTTTGTTAATGGTGTTACTTTATTACACCCAAGTTACTTATAGACACAAGGAACTTAGTATGACAAGCCTAGTCTCTCTTTATGATAATTTCTCTGTCACATTCAACTATAAGTTTACATGGCTTACCATACATTGGAACAACGTGTGCCTACTGCAATTCACCAGAATAAGGATTCAGTTGTGGATAAATTGTCATAGGTCTTTCAAACAACACAAGTGATACCTGGTGTTTCAGTAAAACATCTGAAATTTACACCAGAAGTGAGAAAATAACACTTTCCAATATTTTTACGACGTTCATAGGTTACATCTCCAGTGGGAGACAAATTGGAATGCTAGGTTGGAAGGCATTGGCTAAAGTTCCAATGTTTATGTCATTTCTGAGAACAATGAATGTACCTTGCAACTCTGCTGCCACCTATTGTCCCTATACCGTCCCATTTTAAAATAGTTCAAACTATAGCTGGGATTCACAAATCTGTCACCACTTGCAGGGAGCCAGCCACTGTTACACACTGCATGGGAGGGTCGCAACTGGACTGCTGGTGGTTTGGTGGGAGGGTAAAATCAGTTGGGTGTATGTGATGAAGAAACAATTGATTCTACTTAAGTTTCTCTCAAGTTTTGCCATAAGAATTACTGTGTATCACGTATTGTACGCTGAGAGAAACTTGAGCGGATTGAAAACTACATCACTATCAGGCAATCCAAGCTATAGTTGGGCCATCCCAAATGAAAGCACTCAAATTGGGACCGGTCCTAACTACAGTTAGGACGATTCTACAGGTGGGATGGAACATCCCAAAAAGACTCTTTGTTTTGACACATTTACATCAGGAAGACTCTGTCATTGTCATTGTGGATGGTTTTATTACGTCATGCAAATACCCCCAATAAGGATAGTTAATTGTAGCTCTACGATTAAACAGGTGTCATCCAAAGGATTATGACAGCAATGACTTGATTGAAAAGGGGATATAATATCCAGCTTAGGGTAGTATATCACAAGATTGTCTCCTGATTTAGGTTGTTTGTTCACTTTAGGTGAGTATATCCAAATGGGTGTAGAACTTTAACCCTTAACCATAGAAGTACACCAGAATTACATTTTGGGGTATTATAACCTAATGAAAGTTTGCCCTAAAACTCAAATTTAGACACCCCAAAGAAAATATTCCATTTGCAGCTTTTTGATGAATTTTTGCACTTTCATGGACACATTTTTGTATTTTTTGTTAA
The DNA here is from genome assembly GCA_037783415.1 of Leptasterias polaris. Taxonomy (NCBI): domain Eukaryota; kingdom Metazoa; phylum Echinodermata; class Asteroidea; order Forcipulatida; family Asteriidae; genus Leptasterias; species Leptasterias polaris. The sequence continues at coordinate 824,780 of JAZGTN010000082.1, read as the reverse complement.
AAAGTAGACTTTGAGTCTGTCTTCAAAGTCACGTACTTGATTTGTTGTGTAGAAAACTTCTGCAAGACTAGCTTAAAGTCCTTCACTTGTTTTGATTGTAAGTCATATCAATAATCATTTGGTGAAATTTGACCTACAGTGATTATTCCAAAGTGACCAAAGTGATTATTGTGTCGCACAATCTCCCTAATTAGCAATTTGTTAATTAGTGCTACCTATCCATAATGATAATGTAAGTTCACTTTGTATGCATTGTTAACTTAATCAGGTACACTATTATAAGCAATCCATTTACCATATACATGTATTTGACTTCTAACGGGACCAAACTAAACAAATATTTAAGTGACAGAAAGAAAACAAATATGTGAATTTTCCCAGTTTTGTGTTAGCGTTAGGATAATAATAGGTACACTGCTGGATTGTCTGTACTTTTACTAATACTTAGTTTACTAACTTTAACCCCAGTTAGTCTGGTCATCCCGGTGTAGTTAACAGTTTAACCAAGTTAACACAGATTATCACAAGCATACATGTTTATAACTGTTCAAAGACTGCTGGTTTGTCTGTACTTTGTAAAATGTTCAGCTGTATCTTAATCTTGTATAAACCATCAACTTTTTATCTTAAGCTTAATTAAATTGAATAGTTTTAAAAACCCGAGTTGAGCAAATCAAGTTAAAATGTTGGTTTAGTTGTGTTTACTTTTAAATTATGATTTGGGGGTTATTCATAACTAGCCTGGCTATGCAAGTTAGTAAGGATAGTTTAGTGTTTAATTTAACTTGTTCACTTTTAAGAGTTTTACCTGTTTAAGTGTAATATATTTCACAATACGTTTTTACTTAGGACTGTATGTATGAAAAATGCAATATTACTTGGAATGGTACCTTGTTAAAAAGTCATTTCAGATTGTGGTTGTATGTTCAAAGTACCTGTCTACAGCGTCTACCGCATTCTAGTGAATATAAACCCATAATAGAAAGATTCCCCATCAGTTTTTAATTTCCTAAGTTTCCCCACAAGTAGACTTTATTTATTTAAGAAGGTCCTGAATGGAGAAAGTGCAATGGTCAAACTGTAGTCTGCTACCTTGTCAACACCCTTCATGTCTAGGAATGAAAAGATGTTTAAATATGCATTGTGTATCTTTCTTAGTTTTCCAACTTTTAACCATTTCAAAACAAGAAAGAAAAAAAAATTGTTTGAAATTATTTAAGCATTTAAAAAATTCAGAATATCAGCAATTTTTTTTACTATGTCCAACAAAATAAACAAAAATACTTTTAGATTGAAGTAAAGGGTTTGATCAAAAATGCCATCTTAACAATTGAACTTTGATTAGATAGATTTTGTTCGTTTCAATTTTCAACCATTTTGTAATTTGTATTTTTCAAAAATTCCAATTTCAAAGTACCAACAAATATATTCATTAAATTTGCTTTTAAATTCTGCAATTTGTTTCACTCTTTGTAATGTATTTGAATGGGCATATTTTAAAGAAAGAAAAAATACATTAAATTTGTGAGTCGTAATCAAGTGTATTCCATGTAAACATTCTACAATATATCCAAAGTTATCAAGTTTAGTGATATTTTGTCTGTACCTATAAACAACGGAATATAACAAATAGTAGTATTTTCCATTTTACACAAGGGGTGTTTCTGTGAGAGTAATCAATGAAGTGTTGTTGAAAAATTTGAAACATATAATTATCCTGTTATTTCTTATTTATCTATTGCTCAGTGCCCATGAATTGAATGGAATGGTCCAGGATTGGACTAGACCATTCTGTATGGGATTTGTAAACATGTAATCAAGGGATCAATCTAATTTAATGTAAACAAGTTATGTTCTCTTTTGTTTACTTGCCATGTGAGCTACGTACCTACTTCTTAATTGAATAAAATCATTATCATAATTACTACAAATGATTCTTACTTGGGTTTGAGTTTTCTTGTCTCTCCATATATTGTGTTTTTAAAGTTGTCTTCACTTTTTTCATTAACTTTGCCAGCTTGGCATTTATGTCCCTTATTGGGAGCTTTGCCGAGTTACCTTTTTGGGAAGATCATCGAAACAAACAAACAAACAAACAAATATAGTGAAAAGAAGTTTGTCTATTAAAATTTGAGTCCTAACAATGACAAGAATAAGTATTTTCATCTAGTGACCAAATCACACTTTATTGATTTGTGCAATTGATAATCATAGACGTTAAACCCAATGTTTGCATGAGAGAGATTGGCTGTTGCCAGCTTACCATTTATGTCCCATAGTGGGAGCTTTGCTGAGTTACCTTATTTGAAAGATCGTCCAAACGAACAAACAAACAAACAACCCAAATATAGTGAGAAGAAGTTTGTCTTTAAGAATCTGAGTCCCCCCTCGACCCGTTGTTGATAAAGTGTGAACTACCCGGGGTAGTGAGGGGCAATCAGTACAATGTAAGCACTATTCCTGTATCATAGAATCAATGAAGACAAAGTGATCAAAAGCAGTCAATATTTGCTTTATAATACCCCCATTCATATGTGCCTGGACATCAAAGTACCCAAAAAACTGGCGTTGTTACGGGTTTAGTACATTGGTTGCTATGGGATAGCACACATTTAGTCTGGATAAAAAACATAGTTTGCTGTATGTAAAGCGTGACATGTTCGGGTGGTCTCTAGTAAAAATAAGACATCATTTGACACCCTCTACACCACTCAAAAGGCAAAATCTTTGTAAGGGGTGTTATAAAAAAGTAAATAGATGACTGAAGCTTCCAGTGCTATTGAGCTATGACTCCCGAGGTGAATCCCAGAGCATTCTCTTTTCAAAAGGATGCAAAGCAGAGGGAAAACAGAATGGTCCATGGATCACCTCGGCAGTCTTTATAGTTTGTAGACGTCTAGGGACCAAGAAGCTGCCATTGGTGTGGGTTTAGTAAACTGGTTGTTATGGGTATAGTACACTGGCTGCTATGGATGTAGTAAATTTTTTGGCAACTGGTATAGTACACTGGTTGCTATGGTTGTAGTACACACAAGATATGTGTCACTTAAAGACTGGCCGATAAAGCATACAAATAAAAAACTTGATAGACGCTTCTCTTTAGAGGCTGAAGATACAGGATGTTTTATTGAGCACTCCTGGCCTGAAGATCTAAAAGAAGGAGTTCAGTAAGAGAAATAGATGAAAAATACTGGTTCGGGCCACAGTGGGCCAACCAAAAGGGTCTGTCTAGGGCGGAGTACAGAACGGTGAAGAATAATCTAAAGATGACTCAACACTTAAGGGCATTTTATAGTAAAGTGGTGGTCTTTTTGGTAATAAATTTGTTAAGTCCCAGACACATAAAATTTGTAAATTTAATTAATTATGAATGACAGAAAGAAAAAAAAAAGAAAAAGCCGACCCAAGAATTCAGCAGTTTTGGTCGGTCTGCCGTGGAGGGCAACTCATTAGACCTAATATTTTATTTTGTTTGCTATTAATATTTCGGGGGGCCTATATCTTGATTTTACTTTTACGACGTTGTTTTATTTTGAAAACTATATGACATGTTTGTTTTTCCAATTGATAGTTATTGTTGCATAACCCTTGACACTGTGATGTAGTGACATTTTAAAAGGGCGAGAAAAAATGCGCCGCTGCTCATCACTTTATTTTGTTATTGTTTTCCCAGGCTTTAGGATGCGATTCCCTCCGATTTAAATGATACTGGTGTTTTCAGCCTTCACTATTTTACTAAATTACTTAGAAATCATCTACCGGCGCCGAATGGCTCCCCTGACAAGAATAGTTAGGGGAAATAGTCTTTGTTTTCTTTTTCTCTTTTAATACTAGACTTCCCAAGTTCCATCCAATATACTTTTTTTCTTTTGAATTTTAGTGGTAAAATAAAAGAAAGGTTATAGCGCAGTTGTTATACTTTTCTTTTCTACGTGCATTGTGATGCAGCGTTAAAAAGCCACAGGCAGTAACAAATAGTAAGGGGCACCCTCTGCCGTCCCCACCCCACCCCACCCCTATCCCCGATACGGTTAAGTAGGCGCCTGCCCTGAGATTCGGTGGAAATTGTTCTCCCTTATTCTACTTTTCTTTGTCAGAAGTATTAAATGCACTTCTAGGGAGACCTAACAAAAATGCAAAACGCATCTGAACTCTCGCCAAAGTGTAGTGTTGATTCAGTAGGATAAGACCGGCACCATACAGGTGCTGCATACTCAAGTAATGACCTACTAAATAATAGAATAAAACTGCACCACAACCTTCTCTAAACTTTACAAAAAACATATATAAACCGAAGGCAATGTTATATAACATACACCAAAGGCATTTTTCAACAATGACACTTAAACCAATTAATTCCTCTTGATGACAGTTGATGAAAAGTAAATCAGCAATTATTGACAAAAAGAAACATTGTTGACAGGCAGCATGCTTGCCAGGTGATAAATACAACGGCTGTTTGAGTATGCATACTAAAATATTCACTCATCGTGTGCAAACACATGGGCTTAAACAATTGTTACTATCTAAACGGCCGTTGACTTATCAATAACGGAAGAGGCTAAGAGGTTTCAGATTTTACGGTGAAAATCTTTCGAAAACTGGTAGAAATCCAATTTTGGGGAAAAGCTATTATAGCTTATGGTAAGTTGTGGATTATTTGCAACAAGACAAATTATAATAAAATTAGTCCCTCGACAGGCAAGTGGGGCTGGCTCCTGTACCATTAGTTTGTGCACAGCGTGCGTGCGGGGGGATGCCACTGATCTCTATATACTGTCAGTATATAGCAAAGATCGTATAGCGCCGTAGGCGCTATGGATCAGTGGGGGATGCATTCGCTGAAGTACGAGCTGACGGCTTAACGAGATTCACAGCGGACGAGTTGACATTATTTCCCGCCGGTTTACATCACAGCTTGAAGGTTACGACAACTCGACTCTGGGTGCTGACCATTCTATACTGTAGTATTAATGGTGCTGACTCAACCTCGTACTTAATTATTGTTCTGTGATTCGTGCAACGTGTAAATTTCAACGAGAGAACGAACACATTTTTGGCACTAAAAAGTGCAAGTTCAAGATGATGAATAAGATTTGGTAACCACCCCATAAGATTTCCTTCATGCCTCAGCAGTGTACTATAAAAAAGTGTACACGTCGGAAGGTCGTGTCAGTGGTCCTCTTCTCTTATTAGCTTCTCTATAGGTAAGTACTCACTCTGTCTAAAGTTAGAATTAGCTTTAGGAATCATGATGAAAACACTGACACTGCTCATGAAATCGATGTAGGCCTAGTTTACTCTTTTTTTTCCCCTAAATTTATAAACTTATGAATCGTAGGACGTCCTGTATCGTAGGACGCCCTGTATTCATTCAGGGCGTCCCTGAAATCGAGGAAAATCTTTTATCTCTCTGCGCGCGATGTAAACAGTCCCTAGATACAATTTTTGTGGTTTGACTTGCCAAGCAAAGAGTCTCCTCTCATTTGACCAAAACTTGTAAGGCTCCACTGGTTAGTTGCACTTGTAAATGCAAAAAGTTGTTACAGTCATTTGACCAGTTCGGGATCATTGACCAGTTCGGGATCACTTCAACTTTGCAATAACCAAATAATTACATTGCTTCTCACATTACCAATTTCTGTTGATACATGTGAAGAATAACATCCATCAAACCAAAAAACCCAAAATAAGGTGCCAAACATCACCGGCAAATAAATTATGGCAAATTTCCGGAAGTTTTTCTGTGAAATTGATCATTATTTTGTTTTAAAATGTTGGTTGAAAAACGCTGTTAAAACTTCTCACCATCAGAATTGGAACGCCAGGGCAAAAAACATTTATGTAAAATGCTATAAGAATGTGTAAAAAATATTTCCTGTAAATACTGAGCAGTCGTCTTGTTTTTTTGAGAAGACAAAATTACCAAAATCGTCTTTGGGGGGGCATCTTATTCTTAGTACCTTGACCAGTTCGGGATCACTCAACATCTCATTGCGTCAAATGGTGCCGCACTAACTTAAGTGAGGTAAAATCATACTGCTGCAGTAGAAAGTTTATCTATGGCTTTTGAGATACATTACTTCAACAAATTTTTTTTTTTTTGAGAAAATGAAACTTGGAGGGGTCAATAATGCTTTTAGATGCGCTTCATTTTTACATTCTCCTTTGCTGTTATTTTGTGTTTTTGTCGCTGGGTTTTTGCGCTGCTGTTGAAAACACTTGCATGACATTCACTAAAGAAAGGAAGTCCAAGCCAACACACTTCTGAAGTTTCTTGTCCTTGAGACCCAGTTTTATGAATGGGAGTATGGGTTTGCAATAAGGGCACGCTACTGATTCAGAATAGATTCAACTGATCCTGAACTGGTCAAACAGGTGACAAAACTTTTCTCAAAGCCTCTTCAAAAGTACTAATCTTTTTTTGTCAGTGGATACTTGGTGAGTTTTATGACATGTTTAGGTAAACTGATCAACTTTTTTGTTTAAGATTTCAAAGAGATTGCAGCAAAAAACAACGTGAATTCAAAAAGTGATCCAGAACTGGTCAAATGACTGTATTTTAGGCATTTCTGCAAGGTACAAAAATATGTCATACTGTCGGGGCCATAAACAAAAATTTCCCCACCGAAAAAGTTTCATCAAACACTTTTTCAATTCACAATTCACGATGATCAAATCATGTGACTGAACATTCTGCTGAGCATTCTGGGGGGAAAAATACAGAGGCTTAAAGAAGCCACGTGCCTTATATCATTTTCTAATAGTCTGGATAATTTTTTTTGTAACACTCTATCATTTTTGTTATTAATATTAAAATTTAAACATCAGCTTTGTGATTCGATTATCACTGTTTATTTATATGCTTTATTATAAATGTTAAGAAACATAAAAAGACACAAAACTAAATAAAAATAAGATTTGAAAGCCAAGAATTATTTACTTTTTTTTTTTTTTTTTTTTTTTTTTTAAGTTTTTGAAAAATACCATGGTTATGTTTAAAACTAAATAAAAAATATGTTGAATAAAATGAAGAAAACTGCTGGCTATAGAGTCATACACTAAGTCTCACAAAACACTTGTAGTCACTGCAGATGTTTCTTCCACGTTTGGCTTCACCCAGACACCATACTTTCTTGTTTGCATCGAAAACAGGTCAAACTCAAAACAAATGGGACGCTATTGAAGTCATCGAAGATCGGTGCGTGGTGTGAAAGTTTCAATGTCCATCACGTTTTAATATATGTTTGCATATTTCTTATAAACAAAGGAAGGTAATTAGGGCATCAGTTGATTATGGAATATTTTTATTTTTTTTCAATTCAAAGAAAAAGGCATACTACATCGAAAACCGGACAGGGGAGGATACGAACTGACTTATGAAGCCCAATTCCCTGCCACAACTATCATCCATGCACATTACAATGCTGTGGTTGTGGCTTCATACATATGAAGCCACAACCACGAGACGGTGAGGGTGACTGGATTGTGGGGGGGAGGGGGTGAGGGTGAGGGGTTGGGTTAGGGGATAGGGGATAGGGGATAGGGGGTAGGGGTAGGGGTAGGGTTAGGGTTAGGGTTAGGGTTAGGGTTAGGGATAGGGTTAGGATTGACAATTGTGGGTGAGGGAAGGGTGGGGGAGGGGGAGGGGGTGAGGGTGATGAACACTCCCCCCCTTTCACCATGGAGGAACCCAACCAAGTAATAAACGTGCATGGTTGTGCCATCCAAAAAAGCGAGGAATTGGGCTTCATATGCGTGACGTTTATATGCCTCAAAACAGGGCTCGAATTTGAGGAGAAAAACCACAAGACTACAGGGCTTGTAGCTCAAAATCTTTACTGGACCAGACATTTTTTTACAAGACCAGATTCAAAATATGAAAATAAAAAATTGCTGACACAGTTTAACATGCATTTGACTGCTTTTATATGAACCAGAACTGAGACAAGTAAGAGAAGAGTATACTTGATTACTCATAGAATTTAAAGATAATTTATCAGACCCAAAGTCAACACTTGAACATAATTTGTTTCTGTTATTCAATTACAAGACCATCGGACTTGTTAGGTCATAAGTTTACTGGCCCAACACTAAAATTACTGGCCTCGGGCCTGTGGTCCAGTGTAAAATTCGAGCCCTGCAAAATGTGTCATACTGTCGGGGCCATAAAAAAAAATTTGCCCACCGAAAAAGTTTCATCAAACACTTTTCAATTCACAATTCACGATGATCAAATCATGTGACTGAACATTCTGCTGAGCATTCTGGGGGAAAAAATACAGAGGCTTTACTTAAAGAAGCCACGTGCCTATAAATATCATTTTCTTATAGTCTGGAGAAAAATTTGTGTAACCCTCATTTAATATTATCATTATTATTGTTAATATTAAAATTTAAACATCGGCTTGGTGATTCAATTATCACTGTTTATTTATGTGCTTTATTATATATGTTAAGAAACATAAAAAGACACAAAACTAAAAAAATATCAGATTTGAAAGCCAAGAATTATTTACTTTTTTTTTTATTTTTTTTTTTAGTTTTTGCAAATTACCATCGTAATTTTTAAAATTAAATAAAAAATATTTTGAATAAAATGAAGACAACTGCTGGCTATAGAGTCATACACAAAGTCTCACAGAACACTTGAAGTCACTGCAGATGTTTCTTCCGCGTATGGCTTCACCGGGACACCATACTTTCTTGTTTGCCTCGAAAACAGGTAAAACTCAAAACAAATGGGACGCTATTGAAGTCAAAGAAGATCGGTGCGTGGTGTGAAAGTTTCATCTATCAAGTTTTAATATATTTTTACATACTTCTTATAAACAAAGGAAGGTAATTAGGGCATCAGTTGATATATGGCATAATTTTTTTTTTTCAATTCAAAGAAAAAGGCATAGTACATCGAAAACCGGACAGGGGAGGAAATATGAAGAACATGATGATGAATTGAATGAGATTGAGAAATCGGATTACTAAACCCGAGTCAAACACAAGAGGTCAACAATATTATTAATTAATTAATCATCCCATCTTTGATCTTAACGCAGTTGCCATCATCTGTCCGCCTCCCTGTGATTTTTTAGTTTTTGTATAGGATGGTGGACTTTCCTTTTCTTTTCTTTTTTAATTTTCAATTGCTCAGCCTGCAGCCTGGCCCTAACACAGTGTAGTAACTATTGTAACTCTCCATCCTCGGTTGGGACGACCATCTTAGTAGACCCCAAAGTGAAGTGATTGTCAACACTTTTTAGCCGTCAACCTCTCTGGACAGGAACTGATGATATAATACCTACAAAATTGAATGATTTACTCAAGGGAGATAAAGTTTTAGTCGATTGCCCCAACGGCAAATTTACTCTAATTAAATAAGGCCTACTACTACTACTACTACTACTACTGTAACACAGGATATGGATGGGTGCTACTTGAGCGGGCCGATGAGAGGTGTAGAAGTAGACGACAGAAAGAGGAAGGCAGACACGTACTGTATACTGGGCTGTAACACTTTGTATAGGAATTTTATTAAACTATTCCTGGCTGATGGTATAACAGAAGAAACTGGATTGGACCACATGGGCTAACCAGAACTACCAAGAAGAAGAAGAAGAAAACACTGGATTGGGCCACATGGGCTAACCAGAACTCTACCAAGAAGAAGAAGAAAACACTGGATTGGGCCACATGGGCTAACCAGAACTCTACCAAGAAGAAGAAGAAAACACTGGATTGGGCCACATGGGCTAACCAGAACTCTACCAAGAATAAAATACATTTAGAAACAATTGACATTATATAGGGAATAGGAAGGCTTGGTCACTGACAGGATAAAAGTGGAGGTCAGTGCAAGTGATTTATGGGGTTGAGTCCTTGGTCAAGGAACTGGACGGAAGCATGATAATTGGGGATAATGGGTTTAAGGTTGGACTGAGGCCGTTGTTTTAGAAACTATTATTAAAATAATTAATGGTGATGATAGCTAGATTCAGGATTTACACTACTACTACTAGTACTACTACTAGTACTAGTACTAGTACTAGTACTAGTACTAGTACTAGTACTAGTAATAGTATTGTTTTATAGGCCTTATTCTTTTATTTATGTCAACATTTTTGTACAAAGAGATACGTACTCGCAACTAATGTCGTAATTACTTTAAATTCTCCAGTCTAATAGGAGAATTAGTCACAATATAAAATGAAGTTTCGGCCAAATCTCTCCAGTCTCCACCCCTGTCATACTTTTACTTGCTTGATAGATTTGTAAGCATTTTCTGGACTCCCTCTGATTCTTGTCTTTCTTGAGCTCATTGGCATTATCTTAATGACAATGTTGTGGCACGCTTGATAAGTAAACATTTGTGCAAACCATGTATTGTTATCATAACACACCAAGCACTTTCTTATGTAAAATAAAAACCGCCAAGAGGTGGCGCTCTTTGCTTAACATGTAAAGCTCTGAGCTTGTCGGAAGTCCTAATACAACACACACTAGTCACACACATACATGTAGTTGAGTCCAAAATAGCACTGTTTTGATACGACCTGCCCAGCATCTTTACAATTACATTCTTTCTTTATTGTTTTTCTCAACAGAAAGTTACCTTTCAGCTCTTCCTTTGTGATGGTTTGGCTTCGATGGAGGAAAGTAACACCAGAACATTGTTTAATACTGCTGGTAGTACATGTAGGAGTTACATTAACTCTACATACAAAAATGAAGTGACAATCTGCCATTGAACTACATTTTTGTAAAAATGCAGCACGGCTCTAAACTAAAAGAAACATTTTTGACCAATTTGAAGCAAACTCCTACGTCAGTGTTTTGCTGGATAAGTTTACGCTTGATAGATTCCAAGCTGAAATTTGATGTCGCAAATAAATAAGCTATCAGCAACCATCGAACTGCTCAGAATCAGATGTTTTTCGCTATGAATTAGTTGAGCAAGAGGAGGCATTTGCTTTGAATACGGACTGTTGTTTGTCGTGTCAAGTACCAGGAAGTTGAAAGTCATAGGATGGCTGATAGTGTGGAGAACACAGACACAGAATTGACAATTAGACAACCTTCCATTCTTGAGGCTGCCCTGACCAGTAATAGACCATATCTTTGTAGCATCTCTGATGTTAGTTACCTCGACCCTTCAGAGCTTCCATCACCTCCGAAGAAGAAATATGTATGTGGTGTTTGTAACTATGCCTGCAAGCAACGAGGACATCTTGAGCGTCACCAAAGAGTTCACACCAAAGAGAAACCATTTTCTTGTGACCTCTGTGACAAAACTTGCTCCACAAAAGCCAATCTGAAACAGCACAAGACAACCCACTCGCATGAACGACTGTTTGTTTGTGGCGATTGTGGAACAGATTTTTCCTGCAGTGCGGGTCTATCCCAACACAAACGCCGCGTCCACTCGGGTAACAAACCCTTCGTTTGTGACTTCTGTGGTAAAGCATTCCCATTCAGCAGTGGACTTGCCAAACACAGAAGAAGCCATACTAAAGAAAAACCATACACCTGTAATATTTGTGGTAGTTCTTTCTCACAGAGTGGCGGTCTACAAAAGCATCAAATAGTCCACACCAAAATCAAACCATTTGTTTGTGGGTTGTGCGGTAAAGCGTTTGCATTTAGAAGCAAACTTGCAGAACACCAACGGATTCACAATCCTGAAGAAGCATTGGCATGTGACCTTTGCGGCAAAACCTTTATTTACGGCAGCAGACTGTCGGAGCATAAGAGGACCCATACTCTAGAGAAACCCTACGTTTGCGATGTCTGCGGGAAAGCCTTCCCCCAGAGTCATCGGCTAGCAGTTCATAAAAGAATCCATTCCCAGGACGGCCCACTCATCTGTGATATCTGCGGTAAATCATTCGCACACAGGAGCCGTCTCGTTGAGCATAAAAGAATCCACACCGAGGGAAAATCATTTGTCTGTAATCTATGTGGGAAAGCTTTCCCTTGGAGCAGTGATCTTATCAAACATAACAGAACACACACTAAAGAAAAACCTTTTATTTGCGATATTTGTGGTAAAGGATTCACTGTGCGAGGAAGTTTAACAACTCATCATAGAATCCACACACAAGAGAAACCTTTTGTTTGTTATTGTGGGAAGGCTTTCGCCTGGATAAGTGGACTGACGAGTCATCAAAAAATCCATTCCAAAGACTCGTCTTGTAATAGTTATATTAATGACAATCAAAGTAGTGAACATCAAATACGCGAAGAATCAACTACATGTACAGACGTATGCGACGAAATTCCTCAGATAGATAACATGGATAAGGAAGAGAACACTGAGGGAATCGTGGCAGTTTAAGTAAATAAAACAAGATGATCCTTTCAAAATTCAATTCATCCAACAATGGCTTTACTTACAATGGCTTTTAATCAACCAATATGAGTTTATGTAGGATCCCTACTGCCTCAATCCTCCAAACCAACCAATATGAGTCTATGTAGGATCCCTACTGCCTCAATCCTCCAAAATCAACCAATATGAGTCTATGTAGGATCCCTACTGCCTCAATCCTCCAAAATCAACCAATATGTGTTTATGTAGGATCCCTACTGCCTCAATCCTTCAAATTCAACCTCTATGAGTTTATGTAGGATCCCTACTGCCTCAATCCTTCAAAATCAACCAATATGAGTCTATGTAGGATCCCTACTGCCTCAATCCTCCAAACCAACCAATATGAGTTTATGTAGGATTCCTACTGCCTCAATCCTTCAAATTCAACCTCTATGAGTTTATGTAGGATCCCTACTGCCCCAATCCTTCAAATCAACCAATATGAGTCTATGTAGGATCCCTACTGCCTCAATCCTCCAAACCAACCAATATGAGTTTATGTAGGATCCCTACTGCCTCAATCCTCCAAAATCAACCAATATGAGTTCATGTAGGATCCCTACTGCCTCAATCCTCCAAACCAACCAATATGAGTCTATGTAGGATCCCTACTGCCTCAATCCTCCAAAATCAACCAATATGAGTCTATGTAGGATCCCTACTGCCTCAATCCTCCAAAATCAACCAATATGTGTTTATGTAGGATCCCTACTGCCTCAATCCTCCAAAATCAACCAATATGAGTCTATGTAGGATCCCTACTGCCTCAATCCTCCAAAATCAACCAATATGTGTTTATGTAGGATCCCTACTGCCTCAATCCTCCAAACCAACCAATATGAGTTTATGTAGGATCCCTACTGCCTCAATCCTTCAAATTCAACCTCTATGAGTTTATGTAGGATCCCTACTGCCTCAATCCTTCAAAATCAACCAATATGAGTCTATGTAGGATCCCTACTGCCTCAATCCTCCAAACCAACCAATATGAGTCTATGTAGGATCCCTACTGCCTCAATCCTCCACAATCAACCAATATGAGTCTATGTAGGATCCCTACTGCCTCAATCCTCCAAAATCAACCAATATGTGTTTATGTAGGATCCCTACTGCCTCAATCCTTCAAATTCAACCTCTATGAGTTTATGTAGGATCCCTACTGCCTCAATCCTTCAAAATCAACCAATATGAGTCTATGTAGGATCCCTACTGCCTCAATCCTCCAAACCAACCAATATGAGTTTATGTAGGATTCCTACTGCCTCAATCCTTCAAATTCAACCTCTATGAGTTTATGTAGGATCCCTACTGCCCCAATCCTTCAAATCAACCAATATGAGTCTATGTAGGATCCCTACTGCCTCAATCCTCCAAACCAACCAATATGAGTTTATGTAGGATCCCTACTGCCTCAATCCTCCAAAATCAACCAATATGAGTTCATGTAGGATCCCTACTGCCTCAATCCTCCAAACCAACCAATATGAGTCTATGTAGGATCCCTACTGCCTCAATCCTCCAAAATCAACCAATATGAGTCTATGTAGGATCCCTACTGCCTCAATCCTCCAAAATCAACCAATATGTGTTTATGTAGGATCCCTACTGCCTCAATCCTCCAAAATCAACCAATATGAGTCTATGTAGGATCCCTACTGCCTCAATCCTCCAAAATCAACCAATATGTGTTTATGTAGGATCCCTACTGCCTCAATCCTCCAAACCAACCAATATGAGTTTATGTAGGATCCCTACTGCCTCAATCCTTCAAATTCAACCTCTATGAGTTTATGTAGGATCCCTACTGCCTCAATCCTTCAAAATCAACCAATATGAGTCTATGTAGGATCCCTACTGCCTCAATCCTCCAAACCAACCAATATGAGTTTATGTAGGATTCCTACTGCCTCAATCATCTAAAATCAACTGATATGGGTATATGAGTTTATGTAGGATCCCTACTGCCTCAATCTCCCAATCCATTCACTTGTTTTTGAAGGACTTCAATGTAGGAAGGTCAGTGTGTCTATGCAACCCCAAGTAATCAAACTTTTGTTAATTATATTAGAGAAGTTGTAATGTCATCTAAGGCACATTACCTTGACATACCTCCAATTATGTTTATCTTTATTAAATTGAATTCTAAACCCCAATTTCACATTACCAGCATTAAATCTGTTCATATGCAATGTTTTGTATATAAAAGTTTAATTTACATGTTTGTAATAATTAGCTGTTGATGTTTGTTGTGAACAAACCTGTGATAAGTTTATCATGAGAATTTGTTAGATTGTCTGTTTTTGTGTAACTGTTGTAAACAAAGGTAAATTATTTAAAATGAAGTCTCACAAATAAAGGGGGGATTGTCATGAGTTTATGTAGGATCATAGCAGTGTGTCTGTTCTATGGTAGTTTGAACTCTGACCCAGTTACTGCATGTGCGCTCTGGCTGTCATCACAAAGGGCGCCACCATTCTTATTAAGCTGTGATGTGACGGCCAGTGCGCGTGCGCACATGTGCAGTAACTGGGTTAGAGTTCATAATTCCATGTACAGCCACAGGCCTGCTATGATCATGACGACAGTCCCCATTTATTTAAAGCATCTCAGTTCAATGAAGTACAACAAACTCAATTATTAATAAAGTACATGTAGTTTGTATTTTAAAATGGCCATTGTTTTATTTAATTTTTCAAATTCATGTTGAAATGCCCGGAATCATTTACAATAGAAATAAATGTATCCTCTGAAAAGCAACAAATTTCTCTACTGATTTTTTTAATTAGTGCGGGTAATGAAAGTGCAAGAATGAGCTGGAATTGTTGTGATAGCAAGTCTTCAGAGTTGCCGATACCGGTAATGTAAACAAAATCTCAAGCCATTTTTCAGGATAAAAAAAATTTGAAAATAAATTCCATGGGAGTTTTAACCATCAGGCCTGTGGCTGTACATGAATATATTAACTCTCACCAAGTTACTGCACATGGGTGTGCGCCCTCCATAGATATGATGCAGAGGGAGGGAGTGCGAGTGCAGTAATTGGGTGAGAGTTATTTTGTTTTCATTGTACAGCCACAGGCCTGCTTTGATCATGAAGACAAACCCCTTTAACCATGGGAATAGATTTATTATCTACCTTAATTCTATACACACTCTTTTCCTATTTTGGAACAGAAGTGACCCCCACCCCCAAATTCTCTAAAGAGTTCCTGAGATTCCAAGAGAACAATGAAGACACAGCTAGGGGAGGGGGGGAGGTACACCATGCCACCGAGGTTGGAAAACTATGGAAAGCCATAACTGCAAATCTAAAAACAAATAGCCATAGTTTGTAGCATTGTTACACAAATATTCAAATTTAGCGTTGAATTTTTTGAATTTGTTGGAAACAAATCAACCAATCATGGAAGGTATTTGTTCAAGAATCTTTACAGAAAATGTTGAATTTGGTCACAACATTTTTTAACACGATTTAATGTTTTGCTAACATTCGGCCGTCCATGCCAACTGGCACACTTTTTTTTATCAACAATGGAAAGGACTATAGGGTCAATACATTTTGCTGTTTACATCAGGGGTTTTGTTTGGTCAGGGGTTTTGTTTGGGCAGCACAAACTACTTTTTAAAATAAACATGAGGTCATTCAGTAAAAACCCCACAAGCTATTTTTAGGAATTATTGCCGAACTTGAAATTCCACCCAATTGCTAATGGACCCCCCGGGCCCCCCCGCCGCCGAGTCTTCAAGCCATTTCTGCTATTGCAACGACAGCAGTGAAGAAATGGATATTGTTCGTCCTTCTAGACCATGGAGGTAGAATCACAGCCATCCCACAGCTATAGCCAAAGCCGACTCCACAAGGCTAGGTGGACGGGATTTTCAATCCGTCACAAATTTATTGAAAAGACGCCCTCTCGCGGATGAAAAGACGCCCTCTCGGTATTGATGAAGTGAGTAGAGCTAAACCATGTTACGTACATGTTGGTGAGAGGAATCGACAGAGTCAAGAGTGAAGTGACTAAACTAGATAAGTTGAGCCTTTTTGACCCCTTTTCCTCCATGATTTGACAACTCAAAATATGTATATTCTGTCTAAATCTGAAAGCTGATGTACACTTCATCACACACACACACACACACAGTTTAGCGTAGTAAGGTGAGTGAAAATCTGACGGTTACATACTCTTAGTCTTACTATGAATGATGAGGTAGTAGCGAGGCCACTGCGAATGCGATTGGGTCATTTTTCGCCTTCCTATCTGTCACCACACTAAATTTGTCTTTTTCAATCTTTGATTTGTAATAGAAATACTCGCCGAATGTAAAAGAAAATTCATCAAATTGAAGAGGAAAACATGCTTGTTTGATTGGTATTGTTCATTTTGATACTTACATGATATTTGAAGGACAACTTGCTTGAAGAAATTCTCTTTTGCGAGAGTGATTTTTTATCGCGGACGCTGCCATTTTGGTTTTTGACCGCCTGATCTGTGTTTTCATTTTTACTCGCTTTCGTGCGAAGTTTGGTGTATGTATTTTTTTTGGTGTAAGATTTGGACAGAGAATGAATGTAGCTTTCTTTTGATACTAAATTTGGCAATTTTGGTGCATTTTGAGGTAAGAAATTTGACTTTGAACAAAATTCATGCAAAAAGTGAAATTTTGTGCAAAAATTTGAGCTTTTCTTCAGAAAAATCCAGTTAAAATGAGGTTGAGGGAGCTGGAAAGGTTGATTTTAGGGATGCTTGAAGCCTTCCAAAGGCAATGGAATAAAAAAAATTCTAATTTTCCATGTCGCCTTACGGCGCAAAGAGCTTTTAGGAAATGCGCCGTGCAGATGAAGCAGCCGCAATTTCAGGAAGGCACTAAAAACTAACGCTTCCAGCGGTTCGGTGCCTCCTCGGCCGGTCGTGTGCCTTTCGGATGCGACGGGCGAAGGAAACACGCACACGCACACGCACACGCACCCATGTACAGAGCGTTGGCCGTTGGCTGTGTGCGCAAAATAGGCCTATAAAGGGAAATTCACAACTCTGCATTTTTAGTTATCCCAATGGAATGGTAGCCCTAGCCCTCGGCCCTAGATCCAAACTGTGTGTATTGTTCACCATAATTATTAAAACAAATGTAGGAGGGGTGTTCACAGTCAAAGAAGGAAAATACAAGTACACAAATATTCCAGAACTTATATGTCAAACGTTCAGAGTCAACTAGACACCAAACTACTAGTATTTAATAGTAGTAGATGCACATGCTGTTTTCAAATCCCTATATCCTCATATCAAGGAACAGGTCTCAGACGTTAGTACATGAAGCAAACTAACCTCTGTGACCTGGTTATTAAAAAAATCCCATGATTAAATACAAGTGCTGTTTTTATATCTATATCCTCATATCAAGGAACAGGTCACAGGAGGTTAGTTTGCTTCATGTACTAACGTCTGAGACCTCCTTCTGATATGGGGAACAGCACTCGTATTTAATCATGGGATTTTTTAATAACCAGGTCACAGAGGTTAGTTTGCTTCATGTACTAACGTCTGAGACCTCCTTCTGATATGGGGAACAGCACTCGTATTTAATCATGGGATTTTTTAATAACCAGGTCACAGAGGTTAGTTTGCTTCATGTACTAACGTCTGAGACCTGTTCCTTGATATGAGGATATAGGGATTTTAAAAAACAGCACTTGTATTTAATCATGGGATTTTTTAAATTACCAGGTCACAGAGGTTAGTTTGCTTCATGTACTAACGTCTGAGACCTGTTCCTTGATATGGGGAACAGCACTTGTATTTAATCATGGGAAGTTTTTTAATAACAGGTCACAGAGGTTAGTTTGCTTCATGTACTAACGTCTGAGACCTGTTCCTTGATATGAGGATGGAAAAACATATTTAAAGGTATTATACAGGATTGGCAGAGCTGACAAAATAATCACAGACAGTGTTCATGTTTTGTGTATAATCAACCACATACATGAAATAACAAACCTGTGAAAATTTGAGCTCAAATTGGTCATCGAGGTCACGAGAAAATAGTGAAAAGAGACCGTATGTGTTTTCTGTTTTTCAAACATCGAGTTTATTATCGCGCGCGATAAAAACTATTGTTTTACTCATTTCTCAGAAACGATAGCATTTTAGGCAGAAATATTTTAAGGAACCCTTTCTACCATTACTTACTTTAAATCATAGTTATGTGTGAATCTGTGAACATTTGTGTTTTTCGATCTTACCAATAGTGTATAGGGCCTTTAAAAACAGCACTTGTATTTAATCATGGGAATTTTTAATAACCAGGTCACAGAGGTTAGTTTAAATACGTTGACATATTCTGGAATATTTGTCAGTACTTGTTTAGAGGAATAAAAATTTGAAAACAGCACTTTTTAATTGCATTTTCTACTATTAGTATTAGTTTTTGTGTTTAAGCTGAAGTTAACCCAAATAAACGTTGACATGTTCTTGAATATTTGTGTACTTATATTTTTCTTCTGTGACTGTGAACACCCTCATACATTTCTGTATAATCCACTACCAACGAAAGATCTGCCAAAAATGAATAGCACATCACAACAGACAATAATTATTGTCGTCCTCGATTGATTCACTTTCCCCTCCCTCCCCTCCGTCCATAACCGCGCCTGCCCTGGTCTAGGCAGGCAACCCTACCATGGAGCCCATGCTTCTACTACTGAAGAACGAACGGCACACACACACTACACACAGTTCATCCAAATTGGCATATAATAATATGCAAGGCCCGGCGGACGTACGTGTGCGTGTGCGTGTATCCGTCGCATCCGAAAGGCACCCGACAGGCCGAAAGGCACCGCACCGCTGGAAGCGTTAGTTTTTAGTGCCTTCCGCAATTTCAGGACGATGTCAAGCACAATCTTTACAAACGCGCATTTTTCTAATTTGCGCGCGCAATTGTGAACGAATTGCACACGTATAATTTCGAATATTGTGCTTTTGCGCGCGCAAATTAGAACTGCGCTACATTTGTGCATTACATTATTCTGACTTTGAAAATGAGTTTAACTTATTATTTAATATTAAATAATAAGGCAGATCTGATGGTGGTAATAATAACAAGAGAACTTATATTTACTACTTTCTATCTTATTTCTATAAAGTTTTTTCACCACCTGTCTCTTTGCTGCTGTTTATTTTTGAATTGTTTTTATTAATGTTATTTTTATAACAAGAAAGAAATAATTATCATATCATTGCCGTCATCTCCACCACACCACTCATCATGCACTATTATTACTCCTATTTATAGTTAATAAAATATGTTTTATCATTTTTCAGCACCACAAATTTACTCAGCATTTTTGTATTTGCTGCTGTTTCTCACCAATTTGTTTTTCATAGCATAATAGTTTCAATATTAAACATGCTTTATTATTTATTAATGACACAAATAGCCTATTAAATACGGTTTTTTTTAAGGCAAATTTGTTTTCCATTTGCTTTTTGCAATGAGGGGCACATACTTTACTGTGTTGTGTGTTACAGCACTTTTTGGTTTTGTCTTGTAGAGCTACAGCTTATTTTAATTTATTTTATGTTGTCCATCTTGGTACTGCAACATTGCTTATGAAGAGTCACCAGAAACTCCTTGAAGATCCATCTACATACAGGCTAGAGATCTGGTGATTGAAGAACAAGATAAACAATTTTTTAAGAATTAAATTGCTTTTGTTTTAATATACTTTGTCAATTTTTTTTACAAACAAAGTGAAAAAACAATACATTAAAAAGAAAATAATAGGGGCCTACTCACATCACCTAGAAGAGTTCCAGGAGTCAGGCATTGGTGTCATCTTTTTATTTGGTTTGCACATTGCATTGCTCTTGCCAAGATCTATAATTTGGTATCCATTATGATTTTGCTATGTTACAGTATACAAAAACAGATTTTAGACTAAGTAATCTTGCTGTAAATATGCATGATTTTTTTAAAATATATTTGTTTACATAACTTTTCTTTTGCTTTTGTTGCGACATGGTGTAACTTCACCATGGAAACATAATATGTGTTTAATTTAGAAAGCACTGTATTTGGTTTATCCTGAGCTGTTTGTTGGTTAAACAATTAGTGCATATTTCTATTCAAAGGCACAACTAATTACTTTATAACAATCGGGAGTCAATTTAAAAAGTGATGACAGAAAACAACACCCTAAAAATTGGCATTAAAACTGTCGTAACTCCTTACCAGAAAAAGCTATGAAAATAATTTTACCACCATTGTGATCCTCAGGTTGTAAGCTTTCCAATGATATAAAACTTGTCAGTGAAATAAAAAAAAATGCAAAAAGTGCCGTCCTCCCTATGATGAGGTTCATTCTGCTATCGTCTCCATTACCCTCATAAGTCATAGAGTGACATGTACAAAATCCTATTCGAAACTTTTTTCCCTTCACGTTTCTGCACCTACAGTTAATTTCCCAAACCGGATCTCGCCAAAATTAGGCTCTATGTGTTCCTTATACTCTCATCGAGCTCGGGTTGGGTCCAGAAAATCCACTCCGCAAAACAAAAGTTGCAAAAAGTGATAAATTCTCACCGTTTTCAGAATCCTCGCCTTCCATTAACAAAATGGCCGCCGTTGAAATTTTGCTCCTGGTAATGCTGCGCGCTACGCTGGTAACGATTATCAACGATTCACGTATACAGAACATTGGTTATTGTGGACCAGCATTGCGCCTATGATTGTATACGTGAACCATTTCAACGGCGGCCATTTTGTTAACGGAAGGCGAGGATTCTGAAAACGGTGAGAATTTATCAATTTTTTCAACTTTTGTTTTGCGGAGTGGATTTTCTGGACCCAACCCGAGCTCGATGAGAGTATAAGGAACACATAGAGCCTAATTTTGGCGAGATCCGGTTTGGGAAATTAACTGTAGGTGCAGAAACGTGAAGGGGAAAAAGTTTCTAATAGGATTCTGTACATGTCACTCTATGACTATTATGAGGGTAATATGGAGACGATAGCGGAATGAACCTCATACTAAATAGTTCTAGGAGTAGGTTACATACATGTCTGACAAGTTACAACTTACATTCTAATAATAGCGGCATGATTGGACTCTGGAGAATTTACTATTTTTGGTACAGAGTACAATTTTTGACTTGTCAGAATTTGGCTGGTGATGGTGGAACCATCGTCATGGTGTCCTTTCCCTATGATGGAACCATAGAGAAAGTGTCTATGCTGGAACCATCAACCTTGTTTAAATACACTACAGTCCTTTTAGTTTTACCAGTACGTAGAGGGGGTAACAAAATTGTATAACCTCGGAGGCTCGGTGAAGTACCCGCTATTGTCCCGGCTACACTACTAGGTAGCAGGGCAAAGTTATTGGCACATCCCCATCTACGTACATGACATATGAATAAAAGGAATTCAAGATGTTTCATCCCAATACCTTTTCATCCCAATGCCGTTTAATCCCAGTACACTTTCTGGGTGGGATGAAAGTGCATTGGGATGAAACGGTCGCTGAAACTATTGGGATGAAACGGTTTTGGGATGAAACGGTTTTGGGATGAAACGGTTTTGGGATGAAACGGTTTTGGGATGAAACGGTTTTGGGATGAAATGTCCTGTTTCCCTACATTTGTACTGGTTACTTCTTCCAGTCCAGGGTCCCTTAGGGCCGGGATTGCACAATGACAATACAGGCCTCGAATTAACCCACCCACAGCAATTTGCCGTGGTGCCCTGTGCCGGTCACACTAAAAGCCGACTAACTCATAACTGACGACGCCTGACGCCTGAAGACAACTGCAGACAACAAAATTGAAATGCAAACAACGTCTAAACATGATTAAAGTTTAAACCAAGAAATCTATGTTTACAAGAGAGTCATATGTATCCAAATCACCTTCAATCTGTTGAAAAAATTTTATTTTTAACTAATAATATTTGGTTTACTATGAATTAGTAACGACAAGTGTCCCCCATGAGGCATCTGGAATGCACTTGGACGATACCATCATGCAATGAGTAAATTTTAAGGCTTAGTCAAGTTTTAAAATCTTTATTTACTGTTTTTTTCGTTTTTTCTATTTTCTTCTCTGTTTTAAGGAATAGAAATATATTTACTTGCTGTCATTTTGCTACTAGTAGTACCTGTACCATGTTGGTTCTTCAAAATAAAGACTACTTAACTTGCTGTTTTCAGCATCCCCTGCAGTATAATGGTATCTTCCAGGTAAGGTCCAAAGACAGCAAGTGACAGTATTTGTTGTTACTAATTCGTGGTAGAAAAACACTTTTTTACAATTAAAAATACAACTTTTTCAACAGAACAATAATCAGTGATTTGGATATGACTCTTTTTTGATTAAACCGTTAATTTTTATTTAATTTTTGTTTGAAAGTGTATTTAAAAATCTGTTGTCGTCAGTTGCCTTGTCAGTTGTCGGCTTTTAGTGCAACCCCCTGTGCTTAAATTGCTGTGGTGCCCTTGCAAACATCCAATACAATTTTACCTTTTCCTCATACTACAATGTATAGAGGTACCCCTTACTAGAGGAAAATTGCTGTGCCCCTTCATGAGCAAAGTTTGAGGCCTGCTATAGCATGAGATTCACCCATGATGCTAAAACAAAAGAGTGGATATATATATCCCCTCGGACTGCGTATCTTTTAGTTTTAGTAAATGCTATGCAGCTGTTTTACAGTGTAGCGCCCTATTTGATGTTAACAACAGTAGCCAAATTAGCCTGAACATCCGACGTCACACTTCGAGGCTCGTGAATAATGCCAGATACCAGCCCGACTGGATTTTGCCAAATATACCTTTGCACTTATTTCACATGGAGATTCGTAGTCAATTGACACGTACACGACCACATCACTCACAGTGAATTAAAAAAACCTACATTATGTACATGATGTAAACATTATGCACACGCTGCATGCAGACGTCCGAAAGTGCAAGCTGATAAATGACATCACCTCGGACCAATCATAACACAGATATGGAAAGTTTACGCCACTGCGCGGTTATCAAATGAAATCATTGTATCCAATGAAATCATTGTATCCAATGAAATCATTGTATCCAATGAAATCATTGTATCCAATGAAATCATTGGGTTTGTAAGACCAGTGCCTGTCTTATTCCTTGCTGATAAAGACAGCGGACCAGTCTATAGCCAAATAAGGTTTTCAAATACCTTGTTATATTTCTGTTGTTTAGCTGGGCATGATACATAGCAGGCCTGGAATATCATCTTTGAGAGGGCAAGGCCATTTTTATTTTGCAAAGGGCACTTCCATTTGAAAATCTGAAAGTCTATCGGAGTATTTTGAAGGGGCATCAAGGCCAAGACCAGACATGGCCTTCGTGACCTCCATGTAATTCCAGGCCTGACATGTAGGTTGAGCTGAGCTCTACAATACTGAAGGTATCAGGATCGATTCCTGCAAAATTTGTTTTCAGAAGAGGCACGGAAAAGATTTTTGAATATCGACTTGGAAGTGGAGAATGATGTTCTGAAATGAACAATAAAGTACCGTATTTTCCTGCGGATAAGACGCGTCTTATCTGACTTTTTAGACCCCCAAAACATCGGTGCGTCTTATCTTTCGATGCGCCCTGTCTGCTGACGATTGATTTTTTTTGATGATCACTGCGTAAAATAATACCTTTATTTTGTCCAGTTCAAATCAACGGTCTTTGTGTGAAGAATCCTTACTCAATAATGCGGTCAAACAAGGCTCAACTATCCAGACACTGAGACCGTATTTTCGTTTCAACAATGCCGCAATCCCCCAGACTGTCCTTTCATTCCAACAATGCCGCAACGTGTTGATCCCCCATGACCGTGCTTTCATTCCAACAATGCCGCAATGCGTTGGTGGTGCTTGTACAAACGTATTTCTGTGTGGCCGCGTAATCGTTCCGAAAATGCTGCAATCACTACTGTCAATGCTGTTGTACAAACGGCATTCACCCAACCTCTATTGTGTGGTGAACTTTGAGGGTTTTTATTGTACAGAATATCTCCGAAGTGTGCTTTAGGCTTGACGTACTATTTAAGAATGGGATAATTAAGTACCAATGTTTGTTGGCCTACCTATACGAATTGCACTTTCGTTTGTTTGATTAAACGTTCAAATATTCATTTGAGAGATGGTTCATGTGTTTGTTTCGTTTATTTCATTTATCAAATAAAAAAATGATTCTTGAAAACAAGGTAATGATCCTTGAAAACAAAACTAACATTATTAAAGAAGAGGAGAGATGTTTTAAACAAAATCTTATGAACGAGATTAACAAATTAAAGGTTTGAAATAATGGAAAAGAATTTTATATACCAAAACAAAATTACAAAAACTTAAACAAATATATATAATGAAACATTTTGTTACGTCTTCCCGGGTGTGACAGGATTATTTGCGTAAGGTAGGCCGCGCCTATATATAAAGGCGACGCTAGTTTTGGTATTAGTCACCGGTAGAGGGCGCAACATCTACTGGCTCGGAGGGACTTAGACTGGTAACCTGTCTTTATCAGCAAGGATCCTCGTTGTGGGACGTCGGATGTTCAGGCTAGGAGGGCCTGGGTTCGTGTTGCAATATCTTCAGACAGTGCGTGGACCATCGTTTCTAGTCTGGGCCGGACTTCATATTATTAACAATGCACAGCGTTGGCTGAATGGATGGACGAAGGTCAGTATCAATTTACGTTGGTCTTTTCTGCATGGCTCTACACGCCCATGTGGTTACGGTTTCATTCATGCTTCGAATAGTGTGAATGCTCCAAAAGGCAACAAAATGACGTCTTTGTGTCAATGTACCGACACCGGGTGGCGCCTGGCGTTCTTCTGAGTGCTGTTAAACATGCGTCTTATGCGGCGGTGCGCCTTTTCTGTTGACGTTTGAATTTTTTTGGGGTCATTTTAGGGTCCTGCGTCTTGTCCGCCGAGCGTCTTATCCGCAGGAAAATACGGTACATGTAATCATACACATTGAAAGGGATATTAGGTGAGGTGGTGCAAATTGCAGCCAGACCATGCCAGAAACACCAGGGTCCTTTCTCAAACTTCGGCTTGGGCTCCGGCTCCGGCTCCAGGCTCCGTCTGATGTTCGAACTGCGTGCAAATACTAGCAGCACCAACAATTTATAACGGAGCCCAAGCTGAAGACAGAGCCCAAGCCGAGGTTTGAGAAAGGCCCCAGGGCAAACCCCTTCTCTAAAGCGATAAGTGTAACTGGGTTCTTTTACAACTCACGTACATGTAGTGTACATTACACAACACATGGGCTCTATGACTCCCATTGGAAGGACAAAGCAATAATGGTCAAGAATCTTGCTTAAAAGGCACAAGCCTTAAGGGCAGGGCCCAATTTCAAGGCTCTGCTTACCACCGAATTCTGCGCTTGCGATCACCATTCTTTGCTTTCAGGGCTAGCGACGAATTTTTGCTCTAGCTTTGTTTTACAAGCGAAGATTGCCTAGTAATGTTGAGTGCGTATGCACACACCTGTGAAATACACTTGACAAAAGTCAGAATTCCCTGCTTAGGTAAATACCGATTCTTTGCTTAATGGTAAGTAGAGCCATGAAATTAGGCCCAGGACTCGAACCCACACTCTGCTGATCAGAAACACCAGAGCTTGGGTCCGATGCACTTGACCACTCGGCCAGAACATGCCACAAAACAATTTTTAAAAATCTTTTTAGGGGACAGATTACTCAAGTTCTGTTTAAATGTTTAATTTGGCATTTTTGTTTGTGTTTTGACAGGTTCGATGAATCTGCTTGTTACATTTGTAGCTGAAGATTAGATTGCATCAGGTCACTCCATCCTGTGGTTCGTCTCAAATCTCAAGATGTCTGGGTGGTGCAGACAAGAGTTAGGTTCCAGTGGATTGGATAAGAGTTGTGATACCAAACATACTTTAAAGAGAGACAGTTTGGAGACAGATGCAGTTCCGCTCGATGAGGCTATACCAAAGTCTCAAGAAATGCGACTTCAGATTCAACCATTTTTAGAAACCAACCAAACTGATCTTCAGAAAAATCTTTGCCATGGAGTTAACCTACTGCAGATAAGTTTACATGGCACCGGTGCAGATGACCATAATGTGCAGCAAAAAACTGTAGCACAATTCAAGGAGCGGATTTATGTGTCGAGTACCAATACCCCTGACTTGCTTCAACATGAAAACAGGGAAGTGCAGCACCATTGTCCTGATGTTAACGGTAATCGTGCTGGTGGTGGCAGTGGGAGCGCAACTGAAGCTCAGACAGCAAAAATCCTACCCCAAGAATCTCCACCTCCCACCACCAAGCCCAAGTCCCCCGCTGTTAAATCTCAGAAACAAGACCAAGTGCCTCACACTCCAACTCCACTCCAAGAATCATCACCTCAATTGCTAAAACCAACTTCCAAGGAACCTCCTGAAGAGAATGAAGAACATTATGATGTTTTGCTGCTGTACAGTGAGCATGACCAAAAAGAAGCTCAACAGTTCTTTGATAAAGTTGAGGAAGCAAAGTGGAAAATTGCCACACCTGATGACTTTCGTCTAAATCAGACAAAATTCAAATCTTTTGAAGTTGTGTATAGGAACAGTTCTTATACAGTTCTTCTTCTGACTCCCAACTTCGTCGCAGATGTTTGGTGTGAACATCAGTATCAAACAGCACTTGTACAATCAATAGAGAACCCTGAAAAGAGGTGCACAGTGATACCAGTTATTTGTCAGAATGAGAAGCTGAAGTTCATGCCGATGGAGTTAAGTATTTTCACATCTGCAAAATTAAACCATCCTAAACTCTTGAATATGCTTCAAAAGTGCATCAAAGTAGAGAAGAGATTGCAGAGAGAAAAGGAAGCTGGATTGACTACAACGGATTCAGCACCCAATCACGTGGCCACCTTAAAGGTACGTGTAAGTAATGTTGTGTGCGATGCAGTGCAATGTTCATTATTTTGTCAAATGTGGGTCGTCATCACACATTCTTAACTTTGACTACTGATCATAGAATTGCAAAGATGTCAAGGTGCAAAAGAAGTTCTTCAACCGATCCCCAAATCGTGAGGCCTTGAAAATGGTTGTTGATGAAAATACTGGTATTACATTGTAAGTGCAGAAATTAGGCATACAAAATTCCCCAAAATGCAATTTTGCAAAAATGTTGTCTAAAAACTTCAGGAAATCCCCCTGACTTCACACCAAGCAAGAGTGGGAAGCTATGCAACCTGCCCAAAATCTGTAAGCATTTTTTTACTGTTAAATTTTTCAGATTTATTTATTTAATTTTTCAATAGTGGTCTCTGTATACACGTAAGCATACATTTAGGATGCTAAGTGGTGTTACAAAGGGTGGGGGGGGAATCAATTGGGCAGACATCAATTGGGGACGCGTATGGATGACACACACTCTGGGAGACAAAATCCCTTATAAGTTATAACACAGATACTTGTGTTATTGAGCAACACAACATAGTGTAATAGACCCTTACCACGAAATATGTAAATTGCACATCGCACGTGCGCACTAACACTTTGGTTGGCAAAATGATGGGACATCGCGCCTTTTTGTATGGGGCTGATGGTGGTGTGACGCATACAGTGTTTATGCGTCTGCTTAGTCCACATCTTGATGACGTTTTCCAACCAATAGTTTATTTACGCATGTGTGAATGTAATTGAAAATTTCATGGTAAGGGTCTATTACTTCGTGGGGTTATACATAATATCCTGAAAAACTATACCACATAGGCCTACATGTTCATAATCGATAGTCGAAATGTCACTTGTCCGTTTACCAATGCCATCATGTGCCATTGTTGCTGTTTACCAAGCGCACACAAGTATTCACGCACAGGGTAAACACACAAGTGTAGTATACTATCGCATGTGTAGGCTAATAGTTTACTAAGCTTGTAGTCTACTACATAAGCTTGTGCTTTTCAAAGCAATTATTGAACTGTCGTCTGGTTGTACATGCGCGAACATTGCTGCGACATACACATGGGAAAGTGGTGACACTATGTATTGTCAATCCACATTTTCCCGAGCTCAATTATGCCGAACTACAGTTAGTAAAAGTATGAGGTACAATATGTGTAGAAAAACAAATTATAACATGGTTTATTTCAGATGGACAGTCGAAATTAGCTTTCCTTGGGAAATAGTTTGTCAACCTATCAATTGACTTTGCAAGTCATGCAAAAACTTGAACATTTTGGGGGCCACTTTTGTCCCACGTACATAGCTTTAATGCCTGAGGGAAACAAACTGGTCCCAATGCTCAATTCTGCGTGAAACTTTCACAGTCTATACCTCAGGGAGCTCATATCGACAGCCACCCTCCAACCAAATATCTGTTTATCTTGGACTGTGCCGAGTATAAACAAAGTAGAAATAAAGGTACATCTAGGTACAAGTACCTAACTTATTTAATTTCTGCACCCCCCAAAGAAAAAAAAAACAAACACAAAAACATGCACTATTTTATAATATTTGTTTAAGAATGTCAAAACTTTTGTTACTTGATAATGTTTCAGTCGAATCAGGAGAGCATGAGTATGGATGCCATCTACCGTCAAATGAGGCCTGAACTCCAGCCTGGAACCTCAGCAGCCCAAATGATGACAAGCCACTGCTTTAGCAAGCTCTGTGATATGCTTGATGATGATAATCCCTTGGGATGTGACTGGCAGAGATTGGCGTCTAATTTGGGATTAAGTTTAAATTCGGGTTTGAAACGAGAGAAAAGCCCCACTGCAAAAATCCTGGAGTGTTTCTTCCAGCAGGAGATTGCGTTACAGAAAAGCAAGGATGAAATTCTGATGGGGCTGATGCAAGTTTTGAGTTCAATGGGTAGAGCAGATGCTGTCCAGTTATTATTGAAGAAATAGAAGTAAAGATAAGATTTCCTTTTGTAGATCACTGTACAGTGTAAATACTAAAACCAGTTAACGCCGGGCCGGGTATTTTCCATCAAACATGCAGTTTGATTTTGACGTGTTGATAACTGAAGGAAAACCTGTTGGTTGTGAATGTACGAATATACATGTGCTGTGCCATAATCGTACAATTAATCTCTTACAGGTTTTCTCTAAAGAGATAAAATTATTTAATGCAATAATGTACCATATATTGTAGAGAAATAATTGTATACACTATTCTTCTGTTTACTGGTTTTTATATTTATCTACATTTGTGGTGTGAGTAATGCAGGAAAAGGTGCCATCTTTGTAACTGCTGGAAAGAAGGTACTGAATTAAAGGTGTTGTATACGTTTGGTAATTGGAGCTTACTGTTTGTTTCAAACCTACATGTATATAATTGTAGATATATACCATAAAACTAACCTGTGAAAGTTTCATTTCAAAAGGTGGTAGTGTTTTTGAGATATCACCCCAAAAAAGGAGCGAATATTTCCACGCAGGAAGAATATTCCCTATAGGAATACACAGTCTGAGAAGCGTTACGGCCGTAACGCTTCTCAGATTCAAATTCTTGGGGATAAAGTGATATATTTTTCCATAACCGCAGTACTTTGAAGTGAAAAGTTTCTCAAAATTCATTATACTATCCAAAGCTGCTGTACTTCTAACCAAGTAAGTTTTTATTAGTTTTCAGAGTCATTACCAAACATATACAGACCCTTTAAAGAGTAATTTGGGGTTTGAAAAAAGTTACTGACAAAACAAGGAGACTTCCAACATTCATGCCATTAGGGCTAGATACATGGAGCTGAGTTGGTAGAGCGCCAGCATGTTAATCCGGTGGTCGTAGGTCCTGCTTCAGTCAATTTGTCTTTGTTCAACCCCAAACTGTTTAAAAAAAATTTCCAGTTAGATCCCCTTGTGGTTTATTACTTGATGTATTTGTAAAAAAGAAAGACATCCCCTTTAAAGCTGATCTCTCTGCTGCTGTGTCCTGGGTCGTATCATATTAAAACTTAGGTGTATATTACAGTTACAGGTTGAAAGGCTTCTGACTGGCACCCTTAAAAAAGAATTACTGACAAAACATCGCCAACATTAGGGCTACAATCCTGGCCATATCACGTTGGGCCCCCATTCAATGTGACATTGTAGCTCTCATTGCGCGGTCTGCACTCCTACATTCTGCACTCCTACATTCTGCACTCCTACATTCTGCACTCCTACAGTCTGCACTCCTACAGTCTGCACTCCTACAGTCTGCACTCCTACAGTCTGCACTCCTACATGTAAGAACATCGTGCGGGGAAACGGGGAGGGAATGTTTATTGTCACGTGGCCCAAGCATTTTGACTGGGAGTGTAAATAGCTTAGTTTGTAGAGTGCTGGCATGTTAATCTGGTGGTCATTGGTTCAAAACCTGCTTTTTTTTGTCAATATCTTTGTTCAAAGGTGCCAGTCAGAAGCCACAGTTTTTGTTTAAAGTAAAAGTAGTACTGAAGTCTAAAAGCTAAAGTATTTTTTTTTTCTTAAAGCGCTAATTTCAACAGAATTTTATGCACATGACGTCATTTGAGTATGGCACTCTCATCTTGAGGTCAAATGAAGATAGCTCATTGGCTGATTGTGTGAGTCGCACATTTATAGCTGCGCATTTTCCATTGATATTTCATCATAATTTTCCCTCTAAGATGGCAGCGTGATGAGGTCAATGCATAAGGTCTGAAAACAGTCTATAGAAACATACCTACCTATTTCTTCCGGCCTTGCTTTCTTCCACCCTTGCTTTCTTCCACCCTTGCTTGCAACTCAACATCTCAAAACCCACCTGCAAGACTAAACTACATGTATGTATCTAGTCTCCGCTCTACAGTTTTGGTTATGGTTTATTGCATCAAGATTTCCTTCAGTTGTGTTTTGTGTTTTATAAGATTGACTTATATTGTTTGGCATGGTTGGTACTCAAGCACGGGTGGAATAGGTAAAGATGCAGCCCTTTGGGACACCGATGCACTATAGTTTTCGTGGCAGGTCGTGGCCGAGCATTCTTGTTCACCGAACCCAAGCTGTGGTGTTGTCAGCAGCAGAATGTGGGTTCTATACCTGGTCATGACACTTGTGCTCTTGAGCAAGGCACTCAACCATAATTGCTTCGTAAAAAGTTGGGAAGGTAGTGCATTCTGCTCTACCAGCCAGGCTCCTAGTGGATGATAACCATGCCTACATCCTTACGGACTGTGAAGGGGGTAACCCTGTTTCACTCAACTCAATTTACTTTATTATCCACAAAAACGGGAAATTGATTTCGGCCTTTGCATCAATAATTTTGTCACACCACTGAACAAATTCAGAAATCTCGTGATCGAACGATGCTAAGTTATTCCTTTTTGCAAATAAATGGCCGACCAGTGCAGTGTCGTCTGCATACTTAATGAACTTGTGATTTGTATTCAGAGATCTACATTCACTGGTGTATAGTGTGTACAGAATGGGAGAAAGAACACAGCCCTGTGGGGCCCCAGTACTTAATATATAATGGAGAATTGAGAGAGTGGAATTTAACCTGACCTGCTGCCCTCTGTTTGTTAGAAGTTATTGATCCAACGTATAATATTTGAATTTACATTGAGATCCAACAATTTCTGAAGATACAACAATTTCAGCCGCAGGAGTAGGTGGCAACGTGTCCCTGGTGAAAGTTGATTTGGGTCAATAGCCCAAATCAGTTAAGTGTAGCCCTCACCTTGAAGTGGTCGTCCATGGCCTAGTGAATTTAGCGAGCTCTCAAAAAAAAAATTTAATAATAAATACAAAATTCCATGACTCCGCCTGTGATAACAATTTTATCTTCAAGCAAACTTGATTCGCAGGTTAAAAGTTAAATTAGCACAATGGGCCTACGCATAGTTGGAACAGTGCAATATGCAGGGTGTGCGATATGGACTGTGCAATATTGTTTAATATCACACTCCTGTTGCCATGGATTGACCAATCAGAATCGAGGATTCTCAAAATTGCTTTAAGATTAATATTATTTTTATTCCTTGTGTACGTAACTTTTTATGCTAAAAAATAAGTCATTTTGGGGCACTGCAGTCCAGGGAAAAACAGTTCTCGCTACTTTTTCAAGATTTGATTTGGGGAAGCAATTTCCTAGGACTCCAGCATTATAGCGCCCTCTTGTGTTTAAGAAGAGAGAGGTAGAAAACTTTTTAGGTGTCAACATTTTGTTCTGAATGTTTATAAACATTCTTGTCATATTATCAGACTTGAAAAGTATGAAATGATTATACACTTTAAAGGAATAAAAAAAAAAAAAAACATAAAAAGTAATTTACTACCTTTTTGTAAAATATAGATTCTAAGCATAAAATTGTGTTTTTAATTAAGTTGTAACTTTGTATCATTTACATATAACATCTATAAATCAATGAATTTTGAAGAAATTGTGATATAAATTTTTCTTGTTTCATACAATGAAAGCTGTGAGAACACATATACTATATTTTTAACAAAATTATAAATTTAAGGGATTTAAAGAGACAGCGCCCCTTAACCCCAAACAGGAGTTATTATGTTTGGTGCTGTTGCACAAAGTCTCTGATCCCTGTGTAGTTAATAGACACAACTTTAAAGGGGCACATTGCCATCAAATCTCTCAAAATCTGTTTGGAGTTGCTCCTGCTGATCATTTTCCAGAGTTGTTCAAGCACTAAAACACCAACAGTGTTTTGTAATTAGTGAGTACTGAGTAGAGATTAAAAAACATAAATTAGCCTTTTGAAATACAACCAGCGAAATATGCGGTCCAACATGTTGTGGATTCAAAAGTCTAGTCCTTCAATATAGCAGACTGTGTTCTGTCGTTGAACAAAAACCACACAATTTCTAGGGATATATTTATGTGAATCATTATATTTTACTTTTAAAACACCTTTCCAACCATATTCATTTCATAGCAATCGGCCACCAATCCGAAGGCAATGTGCCCATTTAAAGGCACTGTACACGTTTGGTAATTACTCAAAATATATATTAGCATAAAAACTTACTTGGTAACGAGCAACGGAGAGCTGTTGATAGTATAAAACATTGTGAGAAACGACTCCCTCTGAAGTAACGTAGTTTTTGAGAAAGAGGTAATTTCTCACTAAAATAATAAAAGACTTCTGGCCAGAAGCCTTTTATTCCTATCTGAAAGCACACTAATTTGTACAACAAGGGTGTTTTTTCTTTCATCATTTTCTTGCAACTTCAATGACCAAATGAGTCCAAATTTTCACAGGCTTGTTATTTTAAGCATATGTTGGGATACACCAAGTGAGAATACTGGTCTTTGACAATTACCAAATGTGTTCAGTGCCTTTAAACAAGTAATATTGAGAAAATTATTTTTCTGACTGGCGCACCCGGACAAAAATATTGGCAAAATAGGGAGACCACCAATAGTGGGCTAGATAGCTCAGTTTGTAGAGCACCGACAAGTTAATCCAGAGAACGTTGATTCAAGTCCAGCTCCAGTCAATTTTTCTTTGTTCAACTCAAAATTATTATTATTATTTTTATTAAAATTGTATCCAGTCAGTTCCCCTTGTGGTTTATTACCGGTACTTATTTGAAATAAGAAGTCACATCCCTTTAGGTGATCCCTCTGCTGCCTTTCCCGGGCTGTATCATAAACTCGGGTGTGATCCCTGGATGCATGACCATTACTGGTTGAATGGCTTCTAACTGGCACCCCTGAAAAAAAAATAATAATAATAATACTGACAAAACAGGGAGACCGCCAACATTGTTGTTTTATAAAAAAAAAAATTCTAAAGAAGTACTATTTTGAATAATTGCATCTTCATGTATTATGCTATACTGTTTAAGGCATGTTTAATTCTAAATTATTAATTAAAGTAGAATATGGTGTTTTTGGAACTATGTTGACAATGAAGTGTCATGGCTGAAAGGTCTACTGCACTCAAGTCCTGGGCCCAATTTTTATGACTCGGTTTTCTGTAAGCAAAGATTTACGCGCTTACTCCAAGCGTATTTCACTGGTTAGCAGGGAATTTTTGCTTGTGTGCGTGTGTGTGTACTCCACATTAGTCCGCATTCTTCACTTACACAGCTAGCGCAGAAATTCTGCACTTGCCCTGTAAGTGAAGAATGGTGATTGCAAGCGCAGAATTTGGCGGTAAGGAGAGCCATGAAATTGGGCACCAGTCATGACACGTGTCCTTGAGCAAGACACTAAACCATAATTGCTTCGTCCTTCGGATGGGACATACCTGTAGGTCCTATGTGTTGTGCCAAGCACTATGTGTTGTGCCAAGCATGTAAAAGAACACAGTATACATGTAGTTATCGCTAAGTAATTCTGGCATGGTTGGCTGCAGGTTGCGTTGCACCACATCACTTTGTTTGGTGGGTGCCGCTTCCCCGGTTGTATCGTAAAGTTGGGTGTGACCCTTGGCTATACGGCAGTTGCAGGGTGTAGGACTTCAGACTGGCGCCTCAAACAAAATAGGGAGACTGCCAGCATTCGGGCTAAATAGCTCAGTCTGTAGAGTGCGGGCACGTTAATCCAGAGGTCGCAGGTTAAAATCGTGCTCTGGTCATTTTTTCTTTGTTCAAAACAAATTGTTGTGTACATGTATACATAGTGACTTTTTTTTCTTCAAACCTAACCCTCCAATAAATTAAAGGCATTATACAGGATTGGTAATGATACAAAACATCATTTATGTTTAGTCTAAAAGCTTACTGATTATAAAGTTCATACATGTAATAAAACCATTTATTCTGTGTGAAATATAGCGTGTCGTGGCAGAGCGGATAAGAGCACCGGATCCAAGCTCTGGTGTTTCTGATCAGCAGAGTGTGGGTTCGAGTCCCGGTCGTGACGCTTGTGTCCTTGAGCAAGACACTTAACTATAATTGCTTCTCATCACCCAGGAGTAAATGGGTACCTGTGAGGGCAGAGATGGTTCTTGTGATTGATTTAGCTTGATGCGCTACATATTTGGCAGCACAGCTGTATACTCCCCAGGGAGCTGAGATGGTTAAAGGAATGACACAAAAATGGCCCAGTGACCAGGGGTAATAATGTTGAAGCGCCATGAGCGTCACTGAGTGACGGACCTGAGCGCTATATAAGAAGCCACTATTATTATTATTATTATTATTATTAATATCTCCCTCTGAAATTAAGTCATATTCAAGAAGACTGTATCTGGAAACCTGAAAAAGAAACAAAATTGCAACAGCTGATTTGGTTGCAATGTGATTACATGCTGAAAATTGTGCATTGTTTTTCACTATTTTCTCCTGACTCACACACCTTTTCCAGGGTTGGTCATGCACACAAAAACCTTGAGTGTTTTGTAATGAGCCAGTAGTGATTAATATAGACGATGTGACCTCTGACGTCATTTGAAAATCATAACATGATGAGTGCGCATGTCGCCGGGCAAAACCTTTGTGTACTTAACAGCCAGCTAGAAAGTACACGCAATATTACCATGACTACGCGTCTTTTTGCCCGGCGGAACATGACTTGGACAACAGACTTGTCAACAGAGGGCGGTTTGAATGTAAACAGAGGTCACATCGTCTATTCATTAATAAATACCTCGGAGAGTCTGTGCATTCTGATTGGTCAAAGACTGGTCACGTGGGGGTGTATTAACATGTGATATAAAGACCGGCTCTGTAAACTAGCAAATAAATGGCCCCTAAACAAGCACAATGTTGTGTAAAAGTTCTATTTGCACTGTGCTTGCTGTGCGGAAACTATCAAATCTGTTTCTTTGCGCGTATTGTTTTTGGTTATTTTTACGAGGACAGGATGGTGCGGCGTGTACGCGCATACCACGTGTGTACGCGCATACCACGCGTATGCATAAACGCGCAGACAATGTATCATTTTAAGGTAGCTGGTACGTGCATGAAGCAAAGGTAATGCAAAGCATAAAGCCGTACACCAACCAAAGTGTTTCTATTTATAGTGCTGTTACTTTAAAAGTCTGGTTCTTCAAAATATGCACATAATAGTCATTTCTCTCCATTTCTGATATAGTTAATTATGTGCAGGGGACTAGGAGCCACGCAAAAGTTGAACAGCCAAAAGAATGGCCCTTGAACACGAGTGGATTATTTCCAAAATTAACGGCGAAAGAAAAGTCACAAATTCTGATGATTACTAGCCTTTTTCTTCGTTAAAGGTATTTATTAATGGCAATAACAGTGTGAGTAGCCGGTCTTCACTGCGTGGTAATGACCTTGGTTGGTGGCTGGTCATTACCACGCAGTGAAGACCGGCTACCCACACTGTTATTCCCTTATTAATTTGCCTTTTGAAATACAACCAGCAAAACATACAGTCCCAGACCGTGTTCTGTCATTGAACAAAAAACCATACAATTTCAAGGGATATGTTGATGTGAATCATTATATTTTACTTTTAAAATATCTTTCCAACCATATTAATTTCTCATTTCATAACAATCAGCCCCCAGTCCAAAGGCAATGTGTCCATTTAAACAAGCAAGATTGAAAAAAAAAAAATATCTGATTTTCTCCTGACTTACACAGCGGATAATGCCCAAATTTCCACAGGCTCGTTAATTCATGTATGTGGTTGATCACACAAAACATGAACACTGTCTGTGATTATTTTGTCAGCTCTGCCAATCCTGTATAATACCTTTAAAGGGTGTTTGTAACATTGGTTAGAGTAAAAATATAAATGTTAACAGATTCACACATAACTTACATGGTATAAAGATGGTCATGGTGGAAAACTTACCTTGAAATAGTTTTGCTTGAAATGCCATAGTTTTTAGGAAATGAGTAAAATAATAGTCTTTATCCTGCAGGATAAATTCCGATGTTTGAAAAGAAGTTAAAACACAGAAGGTTTTTTTTTCACTGTTTTCTCATGACTCTGAAGACCGATTGAGCTTAAACTTTCACAGGTTTGTTATTTCATGTATATGTTGGGTCACATCAAGTGTGGATACAGGTCATTGACAATTACCAATGTTGTACACACCCTTTAAAGAAATGCTGTAATTTGGCTGCAAATGTAAATAAAATGTTAAATGACTTTTTAACAATACCAGTTGTGAATATTGTTGTTTATGTTGCGTACAAAGTTGATGTTTTATAGCCTAGGTGATTGTAGAGTTTAATGTTGGGAAGGATGTCTTACAGTGTTTGTTTGTTTTGTTTGTTTGTTTGTTTGTTGGGTTGTTTGTTTGTTGGGTGTGTTGGGTTGTTTGTTTGTTGGGTTGTTGGTGGGGTGGTTTGTTTGTTTGTTTTGTTTGTTTGTTTGTTTGTTTGTTTGTTTGTATGATCTTCCTGTTGAGGGAATTCAGCAAACTCCCACAGGGGGTGTAAACACCAAGCTGGCAACAGCCAATCTCTCTCATACAAACATTGGTTTAACTTCTATGATTATGAATTGCAAAGAAAATTATGAATTGCACAAATTAAGAAATTGTGATTCAGTAACTAGACGACAATACTTTTTCTAGTCATTGTGAAATCAGCGGTTAGCTTGGTAGGATTCAACTCCACAATCTTGTGATTGCGAGTCCTGCAGTCTAACCACTGTGGACCACAGTCTAACCACTGGACCACAGTCTAACCACTGGACCACAGTCTAACCACTGGACCACAGTGAGTTTTTTTGATGGAAAGAAAAATCCAGTCTGTCTGGAGTGCCTTTCAATGTATCTATAGCAGTTCTATGTCAGAGTTTACTTGCCGTGACGCTGTCAATGTTCATAAGTCCGAGGGGGGGGGGGGGGGCTGATGTCATTTCAACAACCTGGGCCCAACTCCCTCCCTCCGTCCATTTCGGAGAACTTCAAATACCGTAGTCAAATCCATTCTTATAATACTCGTTCAGCCAATAGACCTTATGCATATGACGTCATTTGAGTAGGGCGCCCTCACCTAGAGGTCAAAAGGAAGATGCTCATTGGCCAGTCTTGTGCGCCGCGCGTACAAATCAGTGCGTTTCCATTGTTTCATCATCAGTTTACCTCTAAGATGGCGGCTTGGTGACGTCAATGCATAAGGTCTATACGATTCACATCCCCAGGCTCCGCACTTCCTTTGCTCAACGTACCGTTTTGTTCATGGGTCCACAAATTTGGAATAAACTCCCTCTAAACATCACTAGCATTGCCTCTCTTCATATCTTTAAGCATTCTGTCAAAAATTTCCTCATTGGCAAATATAAGTGATTGTCGTGTCTCTAGAAGCCTGTAAGCACGAAAACGTTCTAAGCACAAATATTGCTTTGCAGAAACAGGGTACCAGTCAAAATTCCATAATGTTTACATTGTTGCGACTGGTGCCCCACTATGCCGACACAATGTATAGATCATTTAAATCTGCGGTATGTTTACAAAATAGCCATAGATTACACTTCTAGCAGGCTCAATTTGCAACACAACAATGCAGGGCCCAATTTCAACCAAAATAAGGTTACCAGCCAAACTACCATGTCACATGTTCAATTTTTCACTGGTATCCTGTTCAGTTCTGCTTAGCAGACAATTGTTAAGCAATATTTTCTGCTTATAAGCGCTCTATGAAATTGGGCCCAGGACACATTTGAAGAATAGGATCACATCTCGAAACTTTTTTGTTACTAATTACAACTTGTTTTTCTGAAACAAACTGGCAAAAATTAAACTCATTCCATGTCTCAGAGAAAGTGACAACTCAATGTGTAAAATCAAGACTTAGTCTTGAAGTTGTAAGGGCTGATAATTTGTCTCTTTTTTTTTCATGGAAAAACAACAAGTATTCAAAAACTTCTGAAGACGAGCAGAGTAGACTATAATATCGCCAACAACCTCCCCCCTACCAGTTCCAAAACTCAGAACCATATACCGCATGCCCGATATGGGGGGCAGAGGGTATCCCCCAATTTACCCATATTTTCACACACTATTTTCCTCCCAGAAATACCCCCCTAAAAACGTTTAAAGAATTCCTGAGATTACAAGCACACAATGAAAAAACAATAGGGGGGGGGGGGGTGCTGTGTTACACCATGCCTCATAATCAAGCATATCAATTCTAGGACCAACAGTTCTCTTAAATGGTTGTTACCCGTAAACCTACACAGTTCTTACATCCCATGCCTTGCAAAGCTTAAATAAACTGAAATAATTTAAAGATGGAATTGATTTTAAAGACGTAGACCATAATGGAAACCGGGCCCAATTTCATAGAGCTCCTTGAAAGAAGCACAAAAAGTAACTCAGCACAACAATTTAATGTTTACCAGAACGTGGTTACCAATCAAAACGCCATGTCATGTGTACCATTACCATTAGTGACTGGTTTCCTGCTAATTTTTGCTTAGTAGGAAAACTTTTCTGCTTAAGCGGCTCTATGAAATTGGGCCCGAGATGTCATTTAGCACTAACTAGCTGCACAACATTTGCACCGGTGACCTGTCACATACACACTGCA
This sequence comes from Leptasterias polaris, assembly GCA_037783415.1. Classification (NCBI taxonomy): domain Eukaryota; kingdom Metazoa; phylum Echinodermata; class Asteroidea; order Forcipulatida; family Asteriidae; genus Leptasterias; species Leptasterias polaris. Next base: position 784,985 of record JAZGTN010000082.1, on the reverse strand, counting down.
CACTGTGCGAGCAAACTTCGTGTCAGCTCACTCTGATTGGTTATTAATTGTAAACAGAACCCACGTGGCGTGAATGTGGGCGTGGCTATTTCACAAAGATGGCGGCGCCCATGGCTCCAAGTTTTACGTTTTCTTAGCAGAATTTTGCGGTTTATTTAGGCAACAAATATCGTCATTCAGATTGCAACATTCGAGTGGTAGTAGGATTACTTCCTGCTAGTAATATTAATGTTTTGTCAGTGAATATTGTACGAATATTTTGTGAAGCAGAGATGAAATATTTGACAGTGTTTTTGTTGTGTGATTTGTTGGTGATTTGGTCTTGCACGACGGTTGTTTACGGAGGAGGAGGACCGCCGAAACATAAAGACAAGAAACAGAATGACAAAAATCAGGTAATGTACTGCGTTCGTAACCCTTCTAACTTCATGCCCAAGAATGTATTACCTTATAAATTACAGTATAAAGAGGTCTCCTTTTGGCTGATAATTACAACAGGGCATAATTATTTTTTGAATGGAGGAGGGCGCTAGTACTTGAATGCCAGAACGACATGAAATATACTTTATCCAGGACAAATTGTCACGTCAGGTTTCAAACGCCCATGTTATCGTGCAAATCTAAGCAATTTCAAGTGACATATCATGAAAAAGAAATCCATCCTGCCGCTGGGGGAAAAGACACCACACACACTTGTGGCTAATTTTAAAGCAGGCAGATAGGCCCCCCCGAAGAGAGTAAGATCGTCTGCAGATACTGAGATTTAAAAGTTATCTTTCCACCAACTTCTTCAATATTTTTCATACAAATTGCCCCATAACAGTAATTATTACAGTGTCCTTATAATCGTATGTGCAATTGTGACATTGGATGGTCTGTTAGTGTTATCAAACCGATTGGAGTGGACTTTGTCACTGGTGAGCTAAGTCTGATTATCCATTCCTATCTGTCATAGGAATAATGTTAGTGCTAGTATTAGCTTGCAAGCCTGTGGAAACCAGTAAACAAGAGTGCTTGCTTTGTGAACTTGCACCGGGCTTAACCCCTACACCTACTCCTAGAACTATAGTATGAGGTTCGATCCACTATTGTCTCCACGAAGACGATAGCGGATCGAACCTCGTAGTTCTAGGAGTACCCTACAACTACTCTTCCAATTCATTATAACTATAAGTATTCAGAGAGTCTGAGTTCTTTCATGTGCACTACAAATACAATACAAATCCTGGTATCTACCCACACTCCTAGCATGCCTAGAGAGGTTCGTTTCGCTATCGTCTCCACGAACCTCATAGTCATAGCCATGGGTCATCATGTACAAAATCCTATTAGAAACTTTTTGCCAATCACGTTTATGCACCTTGGGTTCTCTTTTGAATCCAGATCTCACCAAAATTAGGCTCAACGTGTTATTTGTTCTCACAGTAAGCTTGCCGTGGGTCCAAAAAATCCACTCCTCAAACAAAAAAGTTGTAAAAAACAATAAATTCTCACCGTTATTCAGAGTCTTCACCTTACAGTAATAAATATGGCCGCCTCCTCAATTTTTAAATGGTATTCTGCGCGCAACGCCGGTCACAGTAACCAACGGTTCACGAGAAAAAAAAGAGACTGTTCGCTTATGGAACAGCGTTGCGTGCTGTGCTGCATACCATTGATTGCCAGCATACGGTTTGCATGCTGGAGAGACCAAAAAGGCATGCTACGCGCAACGCTGGTTCACAACTCTTGTGTCCTTAAGCACGACACTTAACCCTCTTGCAGTCTGACCATTCAATACCATTCACTGTGGTTTTGAATGATAGATAAGCTATGCCAGCCTTGCAATATGATACCATGAGGGAATGTGTACACAGTACACAGTTAGTTCTGTGCACAGTTGTGCCACCATACACAACTTTGGCAGTTGAATGGTTTCAAATGGTTCAAACTCACTTGAAAATGTTGCGAACAGTAGGAGGGTTAAAACCGTTATTGTTCGTCCTTCGGATGGGATGTAAAGCTGTATGTCCTGTGCATTGTGTAATGCAAAAGTACCCAGTTACAATTATTGCCCTTGGTGTTTCTGGCAGTGGCTGCTGAATGCGCCGCAACTCCTTGAAAACTCTCTAATATAGTGCTACATGAAGTGTTTCACTTCATTCAAGCACCTCTCCCATCTGCCATATAAGACTCCATTAACCCTCCTACTGTTCGCAACATTTTCAAGTGAGTTGACCAACCATTTGAAACCATTCAACTGCCAAAGTTGTGTATGGTGGCACAACTGTGCACAGAACTAACTGTGTACTGTGTACATGCATTCCCTCATGGTATCATATTGCAAGGCTGGCATAGCTTATCTATCATTCAAAACCACAGTGAATGGTATTGAATGGTCAGACAGCAAGAGGGTTAATGTTAATATTATTATTTTTTGGTCACAACTTACAGAAAAATGTGAAATTGTCAGACAAAACTGTTGAGGAACGTGGTTTGATTCAGGAGAATCCACGAACCAAGGACATCTTGAATGAAAATGCCAACTTCTGCAGAAGGAAAGTGGAAGAGCGAAACTTCAAAGGAGAAATGCTAGGCTATGTCACACCGGTATGTTCAACTACAGTTTTTATTGCCTGTATTGGGGTGTGAAAGCAATGAACTTCATTCTTCAAAGTTTGGGGGAATTTTTCAGTTAAACAGTTATTGTTTTAGTCTCTTAACAATTATTATAGCACCCCTTACAAAGATTCTGCTTTGTGATTGGTTTATAACCCGTCACCTGATTATTTTCTTTATAAAGTTATTCGCAAGCATGTTGGTAATTTGAACATCACTTGGACATGTTATCTATGTTTCAATTAAAAAGATTGAGAAAAACTGTGAAGTTTTGCGTAAAGTAATGTTTTTTGAAGAAACTTAATCTGTTTACAGTGGAATAACCGTGGTTACGACATTGCCAAGATCTTTGGGGGGAAGTTTACGGTGATTTCACCAGTGTGGCTGCAGGTGAAAAGAACATCGAGTGATAAATATGTCATCAATGGAGGTCAAGATATTGATAAAGGTACCACCCCCCCCCCCCCCCCCCCCCACCAGCTTTCTCTTTTCTAGCTCTGACACCACTCAGTCAGGGGTTGAATTTGGGGTAAAATTCCACAAGACTGCAGGGCTTGTAGCTCAAAATGTTTACTGGACCACAATCTATTTTACAAGACCAGAATTTTCTAAACAGTTTAACATGTAAATTGTTTTTAATTGGACAAGCACTCAGAGAAGACTTGTCTCATTTGTCTTATGGGTTAGTATATTGTGATACTCAGTGGTATTGTATTTACCCTTGCAGACTTAAAATCAGCATTTGGATATAATTTCTTTCTGTTAAAAAGATATTTCACGGTGAGGTATTATTATTCAATTAAAAAAACACAATATCCGGACATGAGATTACTGGCCCTGGGCTAAAATCACTGGCCTCAGGCCTGCGGTTCAGTGTCAAATTCGAGCCCTGCCACTCTACTGTCAGAGCCCAGGGTAAGATTGAAGCTGAAGCCCTTTTCACACGACAACTTTAGGCAAACTAGGTTCCTTAGACTTGTGCACCAGTTGTCTTGACCATGGACGTAGGTCAAACTCGAACAGGACCTTTCACACGGCACAGAAACCAACTTCCCGTGTCACGGATCGTTCATCTTTTGCGTGAAAGATAGCTGTAGCTAAACCATTGTCTTTTGTCTCTCTGCATGTGTGTAATCATAAAATCTATCAAATAAACATAGCGAACTTAGTGTGTATGTGTAGGCCAAAGAGGGAGCACAATGTCACCAGTTGGCCCTCTGGTTAAAGGTCAAAGGTAGCTTTGTGTTGCACTTATAAAAGTAGGGGGAAAAATTATGAGTTTGTAAAATGGTGTAAAATGCCTTCGAAAACATAACATTTCAAATAAATGGGTCTGTACTTTTGTATGGGGAATTTTTAGTTCATTTCTGAATTTCTATGATTTTCAACAAAAGCAGCTTTGACATTGACCTTTTGACTTGAAGGGAATGTACAGACCCTTTGTAGAAACTCATCCACCCCACATTCTGAAAATAAAATAAAACCTCCTCTAATCTACTTGGAGGATCTCATGTAAATGCCAACCTTTTCCGGCATGACACGACCTTGCCTCATTTGGACAAACGGTTGGGTAACGATTATTTTTAAAAGATTGCTTCGAGGTGGCCCAATCGTCCTTAACTGATTAATATTGGAAACTGATATCAAATATAGAGAGTCATGCATCGCAAAATAAAGTATGACATGTGACGCTTGTTCCACCAATCAAATGACAAGGATCTTATGTATGCTGTATATAAATAGTAATGGGTTCTTGTATAGTGCACATATCCTACAGGTTTGCAGCTTTCCAGCTGATCAGCTGCTTTCCTCGTCGTTGGTTTCTCAGCTGAGCCCTTAAAAACTGAAAAAATGTACAAAGCCTTACTGTGCCGGGCACCTTCCTCTTTTCTTACAACTACAGTTGCGCAGTTACAGGTGCTTTACAACATTATTATCCGCTGTTCATCAGGCATACTTGTAGACCAATCCTTAACCTTTCTCAACTCCCTGGGGAGCGTACAACCCCCAAGCTGCTTTCATTAGCGCTACGGGGTTAATCCAACACAATACTGTCTCAGCACTCTCAGGCTCCCATTTTTACACCTAGGTGAAGAGAAGCAATTATGAATAAGTGACTGGGAATCGAGCCCAAACTCCAATGAGTCTGACATCACAACTTGTGACCGATGCACTAGACCACTCGTGGGTGACTCTTCGAAGCAGCTTGTTGACCCATTCAAAGAAATTCTTTAAAAAATCTTTCAAATTTTTATACTTGTTTTGTTAAAAGTTGAAAGTGTAAAGGTATGAATACAAAATATACATATGTATGTATTTTTTTGTCATGCCCTTTGTTTTATTTTTTTATTTCAGAATGGGTCAAGATTGTCAAGAAAGGAAAGCGCTCAGTTAAAATATGTAAGATTTGATTCTAAAAGTACGAAAAGTAGTGCAAGTGTTTTATTTGTTAAAACAATTTGAACTATTCACGCTATAGCAACTTTCCCACCTTCTGTTATTATAGTATAGACCCCTTACACAATGTGTAGTGCACTTCCACATGCCTATCCTGTCCACTATTTTGGGAGTCAAAATGTACACAAAGGAATTGACTCCCAAAATCGTGGAAATTGGAAGTGCATTCCGCGTTATGTCAAGGGTTAATACTGATGTTTGTTGGTTTGTCATTAAGCCTTTGAGAAAGACTCTCCTCAGGTCAAACAACAGGTCACTTTGATTGGTTAGGAGCATGGATTAATAAAATAGATATTTTCATGGTAAATGTGCCACTAGTGTGTCCGACTTAGTTCCTCCTTATAAGAGTGTTTGAGCGTGAAACCAGGCTTTCTGCTTCTTCTCACCCATACACTCTTGCTTTGCTGAGGTGAAGAACAAAGAGCCATTCCAAAAGCTTTTTTTCCGGAACTGCATCTCTTTGGAACTCCTGGCCTGTTCCATGTTCCTTATGTTTCTTCCACTCTACAATCTAGACTGTTTTAAGAGGACTATCAATTCCTACCTTCTGCTCCCCTGAGTTATGTTCATCTGAAATATTTTCTTCTTGTAGCTCCTTACCAAGAGTGACTTTTAGCCTTGTTTTGGCCATTTACAACAACAACAAAATATTGAAAATAATATAAATAGACCAACATAACTTCAACTATTATAACTTACAGATCCTCGACTCCTTTTTGATCAATGGACTAAACATGATTTCCTAGCCGTGTTCCAAGAAGAAGCAGAACTTCAAGCTCTCGCAAAAACAATCTCAGCTTTTTACAAGGTATGGTGTTATGTAATTGCCTCCACTAGAAAGGAAGTCCTCTTTGTTGGGCCGTATCCGAATTGGCGGATACGGTTACGGCTATGACTGTTGCTAAGGGTGTTGCTAAGGACGTCCTATACTTCATCACATGTTGACGCAGAACTCTAGCCGTAGCTGCCAGTTCAGACATGGCCTAAATCTCCTTGCTCATGTAGAGTAAGTTCGTGTGCGCACCATGGTTAACTAAAGGTCAACTATTTTGTCTCGACACCAAGGCTGGTGGACCATTGGTTGACTTCTGTGGTCGATCAGTTGGAATCAGCCTCAAGACCATGGTTTCTTCCCTGGTCCCAGTAGCTTTGTTTCATGCTAACACCCTGTAAAGCGCAGAAAAGGAACCAGTGACACTGTAGCAAAACGGCTTGAATGCCGTACCGATGGTTGACTAGCCTTCCAAATGAGTTGTTCGAGTGAGTACGTCACTGCCTGTAAATGTTGCTAGTCAGTGGTCAACCATGGGTCAACTAAATGCGCTCACTCGAACTTGCTCTTAGTTAAGTCAGGGTCCATTGTGACAACGATATTCGTTTAAAAAAAAAATACTTCAGAAGGTCCAACAATTTTGCAAAAATTACACCATGGCACAATTTGTTTCCAAAGTAAAGTAGTTAGTCTCAGCTTTAATGGTCCGTTGGGTGAATTACTTCATCTAATCATTCTTTAATTTTGTTGTTGGTAGAAACATAGTTTTGATGGTGTTGTCCTTGAGGTCTGGAGTCAACTTGGCGGACAAGCAAGAACGTAAGTCAATCTTATTGTAACTCTTAAAACTTAGGGATCATTTGGGGCAATAGTCTTTGCCCAGCTGTAAGGGTAAGTCTTAACTAGTGGCATGGGCAGGTTTTGTTCAGCATGGGGCAAAAGAGGGGGCCCATGACTTTCAAGTTGGGGCGTAAAGGGGCATGACTTTTCAATAGGTGGGCAGGAGACTGTTTTTTTTTTGTCAGTTGGGATCATGTTTCTGAATGCTCCAAATGTCAGTAACAGGATGGTGAATAGGACGAGAGATGAAATGTTCAGTTTTAGATGTTGGAGGAAAATCCCAAATGGGGGAAAACCCAGGCAATCGATAGTAGGTATTAAAAACCCAATCCAAATGCAAGGCTCCGGGTCTGTGGTGGGATTTGAACTGTGGTCCACAGAAGTGAAAGGCAGGGAAAGAAACCACTGAGCCAACCTGATGCCCAGTCAGAATATTTGCAGTGTGGTTGTTGGAAGTTGTTGAAGAAAGGAGCAAACTAAGAGCGATAGGTTTACATTGTTTGTACCTTGACAGTGAATTTGTAGCTTCATCCCTTGATGTTGTTCATCTTGTTATATATTATTGGTTTATTATAATTATTAAAAAATACATTTTCCATCGTGGCCAAAAATCAATTAAACACAGAAAAACAATAGGTAAAATATACAAATAAAACAAGAAATACAACTTTTAAAGATTTAAAAAACAAAACAAATTATATATATTTTTTTTTTTTTACAATTAGAAAACTGGAACTTTTGTTAAAAATAAATGTATCTTGTTTTATATGCAGGGAGCTGCAGCACTTGGTGGTTGACATAGCAGAAGAAATGCACAACTCGGATATGAAATGTGTACTTGTTATCCCACCACCGGTCATGCCAAGGTAAATCCTTTTTTTTTGTTTTACTTCAGGGGTGCTAGCTTTGTGTTTTTTCTTTTTTACCCAGTCAGTTTTCCTTTAAAAAATTTTTTTTAACACTATTTTTTAATGAGAGATTGCCTAACATCACAAGGCCACGGACGGCCACTTCAAGGTGAGGGCTACCCTTAACTGATCTGGGCATCTGGGCTATCGACCCAATTCAACTGCCGCCAGGGGCACTTTTGCCATCTACTCCTGGGGCTGAAACAGGGCAATACCCCCTGTACAGTCCATAAGGATGAAGGCATGGCTATCAACCACTAGAAGCCTGGCTGGTAAAGCAGAATGCACTACCTTCCCAACTTTTTACGAAGCATTAATGGTTCAGTGCCATGCTCAATGGCACAAGTGTCATGACTGGGATTTGAACCCATACTCTGCTGCTGACAATACCAGAGCTTGGGTCAGGTGAACTATACCGCTCGACCACGAGACACCATTATATTATTTATTATATTATTTATTATTTGAAATTGAGGGGTAAATGACTACCTATGAGGGCAGAGATGGTTCTTGTGATTGACATGGGGTAATAATGTTGGAGTTTCTTGAGTGTCAATGAGTGACAGATTTGATTACGATATAAGAAGCCACTATTATTGTTATTATTTGTATTATCATCATGTCATAATTATTGGACCTTATGCCCATGTTTTTCTGCCTACTCTGTCTAAAGACATATTTAGGGTTCGCCTCGGAATTTTTCAAAACTGTTAGAAATTCTGGACCCAAGTTTTTAGAATGTTATGTACTTTGTGATGTTTTAAAATCCCTACTGTGCGATTTTGGGCATTCTGTGTGGTTTTTATCTGTTTGCTTTTCATGAATTTGATCTGAAGACAAAATCTCAGGAAGTTTTTGTATATTTCTATCGGCCACAATTCGCTTGTATTGGCCTGCAGTACCCTTATTATATCGGCCCGATATGCTACCTCGTGCATGAGTTGAACCCAGTTATCAGTGAATAGAACCTTGCATAGGACAGCGCCCTCACTGACGTCAAAGGAAGACCTATGATTGGTGCGTATGCGTCACACGTTTCCACTGTTTGACCTCGGTGATAGAGGCCTATGCATGGAGTCTATTAGGGTAACTTTGAGTCTAACAATTAATTTTTTTAAATGATTCTCAGTGGTCCTGGTATGTTTTCTGCTAATGACTTCAAAGTGCTATCACCAATTGTAGACGGCTTTAGTTTGATGACGTACGATTACTCCAGCGCGCAATCGTAAGTCCAACTTCAATTTTTCAACTTACTTTGTTTGAATAGTTAAGGATCATGTATTCAATGTAGTATACAGTGTTGGAAATTTCTTTGTATTGAAGCATGCTTTTAAAGGTAGGGTCATGGATCGGTTTTTGTCAACTTAATGCTGAATTAGAGACGACATTTTAAAGAAAGATTCACTTAACCCTTTGGTGCACCTGGCGGTCGCTAGCGACCACCAAAAACACGTTCAATTTGGACTTTGATAAATTGGTCATAACTAAAAAACTACGGTCCCCATATATACCGCCCTCATTCGGTTGTTTAGAGAAATTGTTGAGCTTTCATTTCATGTGATATTAAATAGGGGGGGGCTATTTTAAAAAAAATTGAGAAAAATATGGTTGAACGTTTTGGTTTTTTTTTTTCCTGTGATTTTGCGATAAAAAGCGACTATTATCTCAACATGGCGTCTCGTTTTGGGCCTGATCAAGCACTGGAATTCCTTGAAAATATATCAGATGATGAGATTGAAGATGATTCTGATTTAGAAGACGAAATAAGTGATGAAAACAATGACATGGTGAATGAGGGTTATGACACATACGTGAATCGCAACGAAGGCATTATCTCAACGTGTTTACATAAAAATGCAGTATAATCCGTTGCCATGGTAAAAAAAAATAATAATTATACCCTTGGCTAAAAATAATTCCACAGGTTCATATCTGTATCTCAGTCAGGTAAAGCACCAAGCACCATTTTTAAATGAATTGCATTATTTCTTTTATTTCACATTTAAAACAATAAAATTAATCTGTACACCAAAGGGTTAAAATAACGTAATAAGCTGAAGGATGCGGCTACAGCAAATTTGAGCTGCAGACTTGCGAGGGCGCCTTCGGCAGCCAGCAACATCAACCAGTACATGTGTATGGCCATGGAGCACAGCCAGAGATCAAAAGTGTTTGATTTTTCCTGAGGGAGGAAACCCAGAGGGCCTGGGGAAAAACTCTCGTGGCATAGGAGAGAACCAAGGCACAACTCTACTCACATATGGCTTTTGATAGCCGGGTATTGAACCAGGGCCACAGTGTTGAGAGGCAAGCGCTTTACGCACAAGCCAACCGTGCCACCCTTTCACACATGTGATATTTCAGCTAAATACAGTGTTTTCACAAGAACGTCGAATCCATCCATCTTCAGTGAGGTGACAGTGGGTCTAACCGCATCTGTGGCCGCAGCAGTCGGGAACGGTCACCAACCCTCAGAAATCTGAGAAAAATCGTTTCTCACATACAATAAAACATTTTTTTCACATTAAAATGTTTTGGGGTTAAATATTATCCAAACCATATTACTTCCAAGGGAATTTTGTCTCAAAACAATTTTTACTATCAACAGCTGCAGTGCTTTTTTATGGTCATTATTTTTTGGAGTATTTACAATCTATGAACCTATCTTTTAAGCAGGGTATATGTACATGTAGATAATTGTTCATGGCATATATTGGTGCTGAGAACATTCTTGATCATGTGTAATCCTGGTTTCTAATAGACAAAAGAATGAAAGCCTAGAATTGGGGTTTACACAATAATCTCCATTAAAGACTGATGTGGAGCACTGGTTCCAGTGCCTTTTGTCCCATTATTGTAGACAAATGTATGGCATTCTGCAATAAGTATTTACCAATCAAGATTTAAACAATTTTAGAAAATGTGTTCTGACATTCAGTGATTTTTAGACAATCATGATTTGCTTTTCAAACTCATTTTAGATAAACATACTCCAAAATGCGAAGACTTTTTTACAACTCTGTCTTTGCTCTTAACCACTTGATATTGAATGATGTCTTTCTCCGCAAAACTTTCCAGCTGAATAACATTCAACGTTTATTTACGAATTAGAAACAGGTTCGGAGCGCCCTCTAGTGGTTGGGTTATTCAAATTGGTTGACATATAGTTGCAACCCTGAACAACCCATTCTGAACGAGCACAGGCTGTGCTACACTTCGTTTCCTCTCAACAAAGAGGGACCAAGACGGGGTACTTCAATTTATGCTTGAAACCCTATTTCCTGGGGTTCTTGTGAAACCCAGATTCCAGGTCTTTGTCCTTTTGTTGTACAAATGAGGATTACGAGAGATTGATGGGCTGCCAACATTGTATTTCATTGTATGTGGCCTATGGGAGGCAAGTTGTGGTGGTCATGGCGGAGTGGATAAGAACAGCAGACTCAAGCTCTGGTGTTTCTGATCAGCAGAGTGTGGGTTCAAGTCTGGGTCTTGACACTTGTGTCCTTTGGCATGATACTGAACCATTATTGCTGAGTTCTTCTGATGGGACGTAAAGCTGTTGGTCCCGTGTGTTGTGTAATGCACATAAAAGAACCCAGTATACTTATCGTAAAGAGAAGGGATTGCCCCGGTGTTCCTGGTTTGATTGGCTGCATATTGGGCCGCAGCTTGAGTTCAGTGTTCTTATCCGCTCGGCCAGGCCGCAATCCAATCCAAAGGACAAAGCAATTATGGTAAAGTATCTTGCTCAAGGACACAACTGCCACGACTGGGACTCGAACCCACACTCTGCTGATCAGGAACACCAGAGCTTGAGTCCGGTGCTGTTATCCACTCTGCCGCAACATGCCACATTCTGACATTCTTAGAGCATTTTTAGAATCGCAATTTGTATTTTCTTTTCCACTATTTCAGGCCAGGACCTAATTCTCCCATTGAGTGGGTTAGATCGTGTGTGAAAGAAATTGCACCTGATCCAAATCCAGAAGAAAGAGCAAAAATTCTACTAGGGTTGAATTTCTATGGCTATGATTATGGCCCACAGTCTGCTGAAGCCATGATTGGACCAAGGTAAAAACATTAATGTTGAAATAAAACTCGGAGAATGATGTGTGTAGATTTTCTGTGTAGACCTGATATGCTGGTAGCTCTGGAGTTCAAGATTCTTGCAAACATTTGTACACTCTCTGGCTCAATTTACACAGTCTGTCATCATCATCATCATCATCAGCTCATGTCATCCCACTGCTGGGCGAAGGCCTCTCCCAAACTGTGCCAAGTATTTCTGTTCTGTGTATCTCCATTAGTAAAGTTTTGCTGTTACCAATGCATCATTGACTTTAGTTGATCCCTGATCCAAACATTTATTTTGCGGGCCTCCTTGTGTCTCCAATCATTAATCCAGTTCATAAAGACGGTCTATATAGAGGATTAGAAATAAATATAATAAAATACAGCATCTTGGACTTGCAAACATCGATCATTAATTGATTTGCATAAATTACAGATGACCACTGATATTTTTTTCTAACTAACCAAAATTTCCAATGTTTTTTACCCTTGTCAGGTATCTAGAGTTATTAAAGAAGCGTAAACTAAAATGGATTACAGCACAAGCAGAACATGTCTTTGATTATAAAAAGTAAGTTTATATCGTCTCAAGATTGTCTTTCCTGTTGGTACTCCCCAAAGCTGCTGTGAATACACATTTGTTGAGTCTGAACAATTTTGCTGAGTTTGTTTCCTATTTTTTCGTCAGTTCCATACAAAGATGTAGAAAAAATTGAGCAAAGTTTAATCACATTTTATTCCTTATATTTTTCCATTTTAATTCTAAGGAAGACATTTGAAGAAGTCTAAAGAAAGCTTAATTATTTTTTTAGTAAAAGGTCAAGCATGTGATGTGTTCATTTAGTTGTTGATTAAGAAAAAAATATGATAATGTAAATGTTATTCTTGAAACCCGGCCATATCTCATTGGGCCCCCGTCGCCGGGCGCCTGTTCATTGTTGGCTCTCATTACATGGTCTGCGCTCCAGCTGGGGTTAACAACATTGAGCAGGGGAGGGTATGGTTATTGTCAAGTGCAGGGATGTGATTTCTCCGTTTTTAACCGGAAATTCATTTTTGTTTTTTCCTCCATTTTGTTTTAAATTTAAGATCAAATTCATAAAAAAATGAAGACAAACCATATAAACGCCCAAGATTGCAGAGTAGGGCTTTTAAAACCAAAGATAAATATTATTATTGGGCTTAGTGCCTGCAAGTTGTCGAGCTTGCATGCTTTCGCGCTCAGAGGTTTTTTTTTTTCAATAGCCTATCACATCCCTGCACGTGGCCCAAGCATTTTGGCAGGGACTTTAGCAACAATATCAATTTAAACACACAAAAGACATTTCGAAGAAGTTTTTTTAATGAAAAGTCCTTCACATCATTGCATGAGCTGATTAATAGGGTGTCATGGCCGAATGGTTAAGATCATCGGATTCAAGTTCTGGTGGCTTAGTCATCGGGGTGTGGGTTCGAGTCCCGGTCGTGACGCTTGAGTCCTTGAGCAATTAGACACTTTGCTATAATTGCTTCTCTTCACCCAGGGGTATAAATGGGTACCTGTGAGGGTAGAGGTTGATATTGTGTTTGAAAAAGCCTTTTGAGCGCCACGGCAGCCCAGGGCTGTACACTCCCCAGGGAGCTGAGAAAGATTAAAGGAATGTTATTGGCCCAATGACCAGGACCCTAATGTAAAGCGCATTGAGACGTTATTGTAAAATGCGCTATATAAGAACTAGTTATTATTATTATTATTTATTCATGCAATCATTTGTCTTGTTTTCAGAGATGGTCCGTGGGTTCATCAGGTTTATTATCCGTCCCTTAAGGTAATTAATCTACATCATCTATAATTAACCGCTTCACATCAGCATTTTAAAAACATTTCCTTGCCCACTCGCGGTGTTATTTTTCAGAACTTTTTGTAGCTTAATAGATGTTAATTTTGCATCGGGGATAATGAATATAATTGGTTTTTACCCTACATCGATGTGTGTTAAGTCAGTACTTTCCCGAGTTCTGTGAAAAATTATATTCATTATCCCCGATGCAAAATTAACATCTATTAAATTGTTGCGGAACCCGCTGCCAAGGATTCGAACTGCCTCTAGCCATCAATCTAGCTCGGTGGTCTAGTGGTAAGACATCTGCTCTAGCAATGCAATGGTCGTGGGTTCGAATCCCACCCGAGTGATTTGCCTGTGGATTTTTTTCACAGAACTCGGGAAAGTACTGAGTATACAGTGCTTAACACACATCGGTGTAGGGTAAAAACCAAATTATATTTTTGGGGCTTCTTTGAAAATCATTTCCTTCGGAAATATCGTTGCCACAATGAAACCCTGACTTGACAAAGGAAATACGGTTCTCATAATTAATTCCGGGGTTTGGATTTTGTCGTATGAGAAAGTTGAGTAGGCACTAATGTTGATTCAAAGAACCTCAGCCATGAGCTATGGCCGAAAAACTGGAGTCTCTATGCTGGAGTCTCTGTCAGAAGTATGTACACAGCATCAGGAGGTTAAACAATGAAATAAAATCAAAATAGAAAACAAGAAAGAAAAACTGCCCAAAATATATTACAATAAATGTTAGCACTTCTGACAAAGTTTGGTGACCTACCTGATGTTTTGGGGGGACCCATGATTTGTGCGACCTGCATGGTTTGTGGACTGCGTTTAGCACATTGAATTCAAGTTGTGATTGCCGAGTCATCAGAGTGTGGGTTCAAGTCCTGGCCCCAATTTCATTAGCCTTTTTGAGATATGGCGGACACTATAGGAGTACACTGTTTAGTTTGGGTGTATACAGACAAATTTACCCAAACCTTAAAGTGTTGTAGCATAGTGTCCGCCATAACTCAAAAAGGCTTCTAGAGCTTCTTAAGCACAAAAAGTCGCTAAGCACATCAAAATTTCGCTTACCAGAATGAGGTTACCAACAAAACTACGATGTCACATGTACAATTTGCGTCTGGTATCCTGCTCATTTCTGCTTAGCAGAAAATTGTTAAGCAATATTTTCTGCTTAAGCAGCTCTATGAAATTGGGCCCAGCTGGTGTTGACGCTTGTTTCCATGGCCCAATTTCATAGAGCTGCTTAACGGCCGATTCTGTGCTTACGTACGAGTTTCTATGTCATAGAGCTGCTAACCGTAAGCCACGAAAAGGCCTGCTAACCTTCCGGTGCTTACTGCACGAAAATGAATGACGCAACAATGCAAATCCATGGTGAACGCGCAAGATGGCCGCCTTATTCTCTTGCTAACCTGTGAGATACGCTTAGGCTTAAGCAAATTTTTGTGCTACAGTAAGCACAAAAATGTACTTACCGTTAAGCAGCGCTATGAAATTGGGCCCAGGTGTAAATGGGTACTGCGATGGTAGAAATCGCAGACGTGAATAATTCGTCTCTGACAACTGACACCTTGTATACAGAACTACTTTTTTAGAAAGTTTTGTTTGTTACCTATTTAAACAATATTCGTCAAGGCCTACAACTTACTTTTTCCCCCTTTCTCTCTCCCTCTCTCTATCATAGTCTATTGAAGTACGTCTTAAATTGGCAGAAGAACTAGGAACTGGGATATCCATATGGGAGCTGGGACAGGGATTGGATTATTTCTACGATCTACTTTAACAATTGAGGTGTGTCATTCTTGCGTTGGAAATATTGAAAACAAAATCCAATTTTTTCTTATTATTGGTCGATTCCCTTTTTGACTTGCAACTAGAGTTCTAAAGCTAGGGTCCTAAATATTTGAAGGTTATGCAATTTTCAAAAGTTTATGTGTAAGGAGTAATGCAGCCTATTTTAAATATTAGCAAAGATGAATCTTTTATTCAATGTGTAAGTTCTTCTTTTGAGTTGTTGTTTTCTTTTGACATCCATTTGTCTACATTCTGTTTTCTTTTGTATAACCTTCAGTGAATGTGTCAAAAAACGAACATGTATGCCGTTTGGTATTTTCTTTTAAACCTGTTGTCATGTATAAAACAAAACCTCCCATGCTTAGAACATGCGCTTAATTAAACCCTAAATGCGGGAGTTAACTCTACACAAATGTAGGAAGGTTCTACTAGTTACTGGCTTCTCAGTAAGCAACAAGTTTGATTGGCAGCAGGAGGGTTGTTGGAAACCTCCCACGCTTAGAACATGCGCTTAAAACCCTAAATGCAGGAGTTAACTCTACACAAATGTAGGAAGGTTCTACTAGTTACTGGCTTCTCAGTAAGCAACAAGTTTGATTGGCAGCAGGAGGGTTGTTGGAAACCTCCCACGCTTAGAACATGCGCTTAAAACCCTAAATGCAGGAGTTAACTCTACACAAATGTAGGAAGGTTCTACTAGTTACTGGCTTCTCAGTAAGCAACAAGTTTGATTGGCAGCAGGAGGGTTGTTGGAAACCTCCCACGCTTAGAACATGCGCTTAAAACCCTAAATGCAGGAGTTAACTCTACACAAATGTAGGAAGGTTCTACTAGTTACTAGCTTCTCAGTAAGCAACAAGTTTGATTGGCAGCAGGAGGGTTGTTGGAAACTGCAGAACCTAGCACAGGCTCAGGCTGTCAGCAAGACATCTGGAAGCCTGTTACAAAGAACAGATGGCTCCACTTTATCAGATGGTTAGATCTATCTGGGTTGGTCTGTATGTCGGTACAATTTTGTGCACAATTATGAGTGAACATATTTTTCAGCCCCTCAAAAAAACTCCCCCAATAATACATAACTCTAGGACCTGATCCCCCCTGTTAGATATGTGGAATGGGCTAGTCAAGGATATCAAGGACTTTGACTCCCCAGTTTATTGTGCTTTGGAGAATACAGTGAAATAATTAACATGTTCCATGACTGTTACCAGCGCTCACTTAAGGGTAAGAGTCTTGAGTTTTTAGCCTGTTAGCAAAGTGATGGTCTCCAAGACTAAACTCCAAGTGCCTCTTGTTCTTAGCTTACTTGTGTATAAATAATAATGTTTGTTTAATAGAAAATTTAAATGAGAAGAAATAAAAAGGCTGATCAGAAACAAATTATTACAAGTTTTATTACACTTGTGTCCCTGAGCAAGACACTTAACTATAATTGCTTCTCTCCACCCAGGGATAAAATGGGTACCTGTGAGGGCAGAGATGGTTCTTGTGATTGATTTAGCCTAGTAGCGCATATATTGCAGCACAGGCTGTATACTCCCCAGGGAGCTGAGAAAGATTAAAAGGAATGTTATTGGCCCAATGACCAGGGCACTAATGTAAAGCGCATTGAGACGTTATTGTGAAATGCGCTATATAAGAACTGGTTATTATTATTATTATTATTATTATATTTAAATTAAAACCACTTCTTGCGCTGTGGAGATAACCACTTTTTGAAAACCTCTTCAAGTTTCTTTCTCCTTATGATGAGTACGTTTCAGGAATATAAATAATATTCAGAATTGTGTACTGTTGCATTTTTTCAAGTACTAAACTTCAAGGGACAATGACTGGGTAAATTTTTAACTAATGTTAGATTGCATCACCAAGCTATTAGCTGCATCACCATCAGCAGTCCTGCTTTCTCCTGAAGAAGAGCAGAGTATACTGTTCAAAACATCGAGACCACAACAGCTCATTTCAGAGCCAACGCTCCTCCCTAAAGAGATTTAAACATGGTTGTACCCACAAGTTTACTATTTATAGTTATTTCCTAATATGAGATTTTGAACAAAGAAAAATTGACTGGAGCGACTCTTGAACTTAATTGTGACCTCTGTATAAACACCCGTGATAGCTCAGTTGGTAGAGCACCTGCAAAGTCCAGAGGTTGTAGGTTCAAGTCCCGCTGTAGTCATTTTTTTCTTTTGCCACTTCATAAGCCACTTCATGACGTCAGAGTGTTCGCAGCCGCAGCTGAATGGGCGCCCATGTACAAACAGGCGTTCCTTCCAAGATAGACCTTTCTATTGCAATGTTAGACAAGTATGGAAAGCCATAAATGAAAGCAAATACAGATGGCCAAAGTTTGTAACATTGTCAAACAATATGTTACATAATTTAATCAGAGTTGTAGGACTCCAGTCCATAATTTCGATGACTTAGACTTGACTCGAGCCTCATCAGCAAAAGCCTTGGACTCAAACTCGGACTCAACTATCATGACTCGGACTGGACTCGGGGACTCATGACTCGCTAGTCACGCATTTTCCCCAATAACATTCTGTTTTTAAATATTAAAAAACAATTCCTGTCATGCACACAGAAGAATATTAACCTTTAGCAGCAAAATAAGTACACTGTCGTATCTGGTGTTAGTAATAGTGTTCATGAGGTGTAGATATGGCCATGTACAGAACATGTATGTTCAAAATGCATAATGAGACATGTAAAGTTCTATAATTTAGGCTTTGTTGTGCGCGACACCAATTTTAGAAATTGTGATGTTCTAATTAAGTTGACTAATGTTATGGTTACGGATAATACTATCATTCGGTTAATTACAGCAATATTGTATTGTACATTTAAGTACATCTAGGTAATAAGTAAATATCCCTTTCTACATATTGGTTATATATTTTAAAGAAGAAAATCATTTAAATCAGTAAAAGACATTCTGGAGAAGAGGCAAGGTTGGTAAAAGAAAAACCAGAACTGATCCTATTAAATAATATTTTAACTGCATGTACAGTTAAACCATGGAGGTAGAATCTAATTCTACCTCCATGGTTAAACTAAATGTTTCAATTTTTATGTTTTCATTTCCAATTCTTATTTTACAACATTTGGTTTGCAATTTCAACTTATAAGTGAACTGGTTGAAGCGTGGACTGAGGAAGGAGTTGAAGATAGTGACTTGAGACTCAGACTCAGACTCGACACAGGTGACTCGACTACAACTCTGACACAAATTTTCAAATATTGTGTTGTATTTGTTGGAAACAAAGCAATCAATCATGATATGAACTTTGTTTAATTGAAAGTTTGCAGAAATGTTGAATTTTGATACCGCAGCATCTGTGAACACGATCGATGTTTTGCTAACATTCGGCCGCCCATAGCCAGCCAGCGCGGTTTGTCGATTGGGTCCTTTCGAAACGGCTTGGGCTTGAGCTTAGGCTACGTCTGCCTGACTGAAACCTTGTAATAAAAGCGCACGTTTTCTAAATGACTGACAAAGCATTTGCCCGAGCTCAATACAAAGCTGTAGTTTCGAAAAGGGCCTATAATTGTCCCAACTATAGTTGGAATGACCCAACTACAGATGGGCAGATCTTTCACTGTTTGGCAGGGGACCAGCGGATTTAGCCATAAAACACTGCACACATCATTGGCGTATGGTGGTAATAGTACACACACACACACACACACACACGCAATAAATATTTTGTTTCAGTTCCAAAATGGCAGCAACGGAGGAGGAAGAAATTGATCCCCGAATTAAGGTAAGATTTTAACCCCCAAATAATGGACATGCAATCGCCAATGAAAGCTAATTTATGTATTCTAATCTAAGTTATTGCATGATGGAGTATGAATGGTTGACACGGTAAACTTAAGGTGTAAATTTGTGGGGCCGTCGCATTAATTTGTATGTTGTTGTGTTTTCACATTGTTCAGTTTAATTTCGTGCGTGTATCGATTTTTAGGGTGAACTGAATGCAACAAATGCATTGAGGGTTATTGTTTGCTCGAGATGACTAGTGCTTTAAATGTCGCCAAGTTGTAACCGCCCATCAACACGTTAAAGGGACACACCGGTTACCTGTTTATGTAATTTAGTCATGTAGAATCAAAGACAATTATTTCTAGATGTTTTTTTAAACAAAATTATACAAAAATATAACGTAATTAAGTTAATTAACGAAACAAACAAAAGTGGTCAAAGGTCACCGTATACGCTTTACCAGCCGCCGTTGCAAGTGTCAAATTTACGGAATACATGTTGTGCAATATTGCGAGTAGACTGGTGCTCTGTTTATGTATGTTTTTTACTACGACAAGGCATGTGGATCCAGTCCACGTTATCCATCTGAAAGTGTGTAAAACAACGGACACGGAAACCAGTCAAGTCGCCCCCCAGCAAACTCGCCAATTACAAAGTCACCAACTACAAAGTCGCCCCTCACATACAAACTCGTCCTCTCTCAAAGTCGCCCCTCACAAAGGAATGTAACAAATTGGTGTGATTGGACTCCAGTTCAGGGGAACGAAAGCTATCTTGAAGGAACAAAAGCTTTCTTGAGGGATCTGGGGAACAAAATCTCATTGCGAGAGAACGAAAGTGTATTTTGGGGTTGGGTGAACAAAAGTATATTTCGGGCAAAAAATTCAAAGTCGTATTTTTGAGGAATCGAAAGCTTTTTTTTTAGGGAAGGAAAGTATAGATTTCTTGCGAACAAAATCATATTTCGAGGAAACGAATGCGTATCTTCAGGGAATGAAAGCGTATTTCTTGGGAACTTAATTGTAGTTCGGGGGAAAGAAAGCGTGTTCAAGGGAACGAGAACCTATTTTCTAGAAATAATCTATTTCGTTACCTAGCAAAACACTGCGTTCACAAAAAGAAAAATAATATTTTGTGACACAAAATTATATTTTCATAGAATTGAATAATATTTTGAGGAAACGAAATGATTTTGTTGTAATTTTGTGTCGAGAATGCAATAGAAATTTTGATTGATTATTATTTTTTTTCTTCCACCTTTTAATTTTTAATTTCTTTTTCGTCCCGTCAGGGGCTCCGGTTTTGTTTTTTTGTTTTTTTTGGGGGGGCTCGTTTTTTGGAATTGTTTGTCACAAATTTTGTTTAAACTAATTGTACCGTCAATATAAAAGTGGTTTTGCTATGTATTGACTAAATCTTATTCGATTACCAAGAAATTCGGTACAAATCGGGTCAGGGAACGTAAATAGAACATTGAAAAGTTGCAATTTTGAAGACCTTTGTAGCCAAAATAGCCCAACGAAGCCGGTGTGTCCCTTTAAGTCCCTTTAAGTAAGTTAGTTTAAACAGCATTGCCAAATAAATACGACCAGACAGTGCCTCGTCACATACATGTATCTCATCAGGGAGGTTGTCAGTGGAATTGGAATCAATTCACTGACTGAGGCAGTGAGTGATGATGTGTTTCATGATGTGGCATGCCATTGGCCCTGGGGACTTTGACCTTAAATATTTAAAAATGAGAAAGAGTAGATTAATATAATAACCAAAAACCCATAATAATCAATATTATGTATTATGTTGATGAAACCAAGAATGCCTCATAAAACACTAACACTAACTAACAGACATGTCATAAGTGAACTTAATCACTTTAATTATAAAGTGTATCTCGCAAGCCTGAGGAAACCTGTATGTAATAGATGGATTGCAATACGCGTCATTGACCGCCATCTTTGATGTAAAACAATGGAAAAGTGCACGCATGTACGCGCTACGCACGACTCTCAGCCAATGATAGCTCTTCACGTGTGCACAATTCATCAAAGATGGCGGTCAATGACGCGTATTGCAATCCATCTATTGTAAACAATTGTCACTGCCACTGGTCCTAGTACTACAACTAGTCTGTAGTAGTACTACAGGGCTGCATTACAAACTTAACTTTTTGAAGCCTGACATAAACATTTGCATTCATTTTCTAAGTTTCAAATCATTGAATCTCTGCCTCATCCTTTGCAATAACAATGTCGCTAGAGAACAACAAAATTATTTCTCAACAAATCATTATCATCATCGTCGATGTATGACAATTTGAGCATGGTGACAGATTCACCACATAACCCATTACATCATCAGTGTCTTGAGTTTACAAAAGCAGTCAGGAACTATGAACAAATTTGTGATTTTTTTCCATACTTGGCAAACAGTTTTCATGGGTGTGGAAGATTTTAATTTGCAGCTTTTTATACCATGCCACTCTTACATTATGACATGGCTTGATTTTTGGCGAGTACGTGCTGCAGGCTTGTTAAATTTGCAAAGCAAATGAGTGACACAACGCTCAATGAAAAAAATGAATGCACAATTGCGCCGTCAAATCTTCTAGATTGTTTATGAAATACACTTTTGATTGTACACATGGTTTTTCTGCTGTTTATAAACATAAGTGCTGACCAATAAACAACTTTATTAAATTAGGCCCGCCCTGATCGACTGAAACTCTATTCTGAAACTTGGTCTTACATGTATTGAAATGACATCATGCATTTGGATCGTTAATAAAAAGAGCCCTGGGGAAATTACAGTTGAACTTGTTGATTCAAAATCACTCAAGCTCAAAATCATCACCTGATGATTGTGGAGTTTTGTGGGGCCATTGTGATATATTTATCCACCATGGCATGTAAGGTTGTTTTTTCCCAGGTTTGTTCCTGGGAAAGCATTGGATAACATAGAGGTCGAATTTGTTTTTGACATTTTCCCAACTTGACAATTACAATTTAATTACCAGTTTCCTGTCTATTTCTTGTATGTGGAGGAATTGTAATTGTATAAAATATGAGAAAATTAAATTAGCTGTTGCAAACTGCTTTCCAACAAAAAGGACATGTGGTATAAATGCGAAAAATAGTTAATTGCCTGACGTTTCAACCCTAGCAGAGTCTTTCTCGAAGGCTAAATGACATGACAGCACACATAAACAGGTGTACATAAAATATGTTTAAACTTTAAAGATTAAAAATGGTGTAGATCACCGATTGCAATAAAAGTAAAAGGGAAACTGCAGAGCTTGAACTCAAAGGAAATCTCCACAAGACATTGGTTTGATCCATTTCACTGGATGGACCAGAGATATCTTTTACGAAACACAAAAAATTTCCTTTATTTTCTATATATTTCATTTGGTGAACTTCTAAGAGGTAGTTTAGACTTTAAAAAAGCTTTGTGTTTGAAAAGTCCTAGAATAGAATGCCAGCCTCACTACCATGTTCACACAGCCTAGTTCATACAGTGTATAACATGCATACCTGCCAACTGTTCAGTTTCAATTGGAATTGTTCAGATTTTTTAGATTACTGGCTGCAAAAAATCAGAAGATTCCTATTTCTGAAAAGAGAAAGCAATGAGCAAGATCAAAAAGTTCTGGCAAAAGAGGGTGCCAGTGCTTGAGACAGTAGAGATTTCCTCACAGGATACAGTGATTTTTTTTTTACAGTGTTTTAACCCTCTTGCTGTCTGACCATTCAATACCATTCACTGTGGTTTTGAATGATAGATAAGCTATGCCAGCCTTGCAATATGATACCATGAGGGAATGCATGTACACAGTACACAGTTAGTTCTGTGCACAGTTGTGTCACCATACACAACTTTGGCAGTTGAATGGTTTCAAATGGTTGGTCAACTCACTTGAAAATGTTGCAAACAGTAGGAGGGTTAATAAGCTTTACTTGCATGACTTCTTGCGTCGCTATCTGTGGACTCATAAAACTGGTGTTCCTATTTCTGAGGTTTCAATGTTGGCACAAAACATGCGAGTACATGTAGTGCAGGAAGTTGCACACACGCTTTTCGTTTACCTGTTTTCATGGTATTGGATAAGAATGATGAAATCAGCATCGAGGCTGACACTGGTCAAAGCGGTCCATCTCTCTCTAACACTGTGTTTGATAGAGTCAGATGGACACAACTCATCAAGTCATCATGGTAGTGAATGAACAAATGAATGAATGTGTGGCGTGTTAAATTAGTTCTCTATACATTTTATGTATTGGAAGTCGTTAGTAGTTTTTATCATATTTTTTTTTTCCTGATAGTTTTCAGCTGATTTAAAAAAAAGGAAGTTTTGGGAACTAGTTTTAGAATATTCAATTTGCATTCAACTTATCAGGAAGGTCAGAGTAGCTGCATTTTACTGCACATTGTTTCTTAGTTCCTTTAGTACAACCATGTACCATGTGTACAATTTAGTTCTTGTAGTAATTTAGTTCCTGTAGTACTACCATGTACGTACCATGTGTACAATTTGAATGAGTGAACTTTCTTTTCAAACAAGTTCAGTCACAGGCATACATTTTTTGGCACAGTACTAACAAGTTTACTTTGTTAGCTGTCAGTGTCACTTGTAAATGAAAAATCCCATGGATTAGTGGTGCTGACTCATATTTTTCAACCCCAAAATCGGTGAGTCAGTGACTAAAATTACAAAGGGGATTCTACTGTGTGGACAGTAGGTGAACCATTTTTTGGTTTGAGTAGAAAGGAGGGTTACAATACAATGAAGAAAACCCACATTGTCTAATCAAGGACACGTACCATGTAGATGTTTGTACTGACATGTGTTGAAAACTGCTGCAAACACAAACCAGAAATGTTGGCAGTTCATCTAGTATGTAAAAACAATTGTTCACAATATGATAATATATTTTTTTGAATAAATGTTTATCTTTTTTTCATGTACAGTTAATACAGGAATTAACATTGAATATTATGACTGGCACCCCCGAACAAAGATATTGACAAAACAGGGAGACCGCCAACATAGGGCTAGATAGCTCAGTTGGTAGAGCGCCGGCACGTTAAACCGGAGGTCGTTGGTTCAAATCCCGCTCTAGTCAATTTTTCTTTGTTCAACCCAAAATCATTATTTAAATTTTTTTACTGTTTTTCGTAAAGCATTTAAAGACAGTTTAAAGCAGACGTATAATATTCTTCCTACTATGTACTTAAAGGTATTATACAGGATTGGCAGAGCTGACAAAATAATCACAGACAGTGTTCATGTTTTGTGTAATCAACCACATGAACATGAAAATTTGAGCTCAATTGGTTATCGAGGTCACGAGAAAATAGTGAAAAGAGACCTGATGTGTTTTCTGTTTTTCAAACATCGAGTTTATTATCGCGCGCGATAAAAACTATTGTTTTACTCATTTCTCAGAAACGATAGCATTTTAGGCAGAAATATTTTAAGGAACCCTTTCTACCATTACTTACTTTAAATCATGTAAGTTATGTGTGAATCTGTGAACTATTATTGTGTTTTTCGATCTTACCAATAGTGTACAGGGCCTTTAAGTCTGATTTCCGATATTTTTTACCCTTGGACATGTTGAAAAAGCAGAAAAATTGTGATTCAGCAGCCTGAAATATCTAAAGTGTACATGTACACCATGTGTACATGTACATGTAGATTGCCCTTTGTACTTGATAAAATGTTCCTAATTTTTGCCACGGACCAAATATAATGCCTGTTACAGTAAACATGAATGCCTTTTTGAAAATATTGCAGAAACCAGAATGCAGGGAATTTCTGTATTTGTTGGGGGGTGTCTTTGTTCTATGTTTTGCACAAGTTCCTAAACCATCATCGGGTGTTTTCTGAACACAGTCTAGAAAATGTTTGTTGTATTGTGAAGTGAACTGGTTTAGGCCATTCTAAGCACTGGGCAGAATACTCTGCTAAATACACAATATGCGTGCACATTGAGAGTTTGCTGGTGGATTCCACTGCACATGTCACACTTACAGCCCATAAAGAATCCTGCTGAATGCATCACAATGCAACAGAGCATTTGCTGCTCAATATATGGAATGGTGTCACCCCTCCCCCTATTATGTATTGTTTTTTATATGGGAATGAAATTTAAATATACTGTTCTTTTCCATTTTGCAGTTGGAGCTGGAAAGATTAAACACAGCTACCGATGAAATCAACTCTATGGAACTTCAGTTAGATGTAAGTAGGTCTATCATGTCTATGCCGAAATCAATTGACTTTAGTCAGGTTCGCATTGGACTTTTTGGGGGTAAATTAATCGAGCAAGGAAGTTTTCACTCGCGTATCTTAACCTAATCCAATGGGTAGTTTAACCGGCCAACTAATCTGGTCAACATGGTTAAACTAACCGAGCCAAAAAGTCCAGTGCGGATGCATCGTCCCGGTAAAACCGGCCAGTAAAATACCACATCTGGTTCACTGCATTGCCATGATCACATGAAACACTGAAGTGAACTACATGTAGGCCTACATCATGGATGTACTGGTGATGTTCACACTCATGTTGTTGACGAGGCGGTATACAGAACTCAGAAATTGCGTCCCTTTGCTTGCATTGTTAGTCTTACTTTTATTTGCTGTGCTTCTCTTCAACCATTATATAAAAGGTCACATCTGGTTAAAGGTCACTGGCGTAGCGCTCTCATAACTTGTATATTTAGTCAGTCGGTTTGTTTCCCCATTGTCTCAGTTAGTTTTCAATGCAAACATTGTTTTTGGCAAAGACTATGACCGAAGGTTGAAGCCATAATTTCCAGTGTTGTAACCAAGTCATTTTTTGTCAAGTCAAGTCAAGTCACAAGTAATTTTTGTTCAACTCAAGTCAAGTCGCAAGTCAAATTTTCACAAGTCAAGTCAAGTCACATAATGTCCCGATAAGCCCACTCCCATGATGATGTTGTGACAGACTAAAAAATACAACCATTGAACCACATGCACGGCAATAATTGCCGTGCTTTTTTAGAATTTGAAGGGCATCGCAGCAATTTCGTAAGTGTAAAAAGGGCACCACGGCATTTTTGTCGAATGTGGGGGGTATCATGGCAAAAACTTAATTTTACAAAATTTAACACGTCAGGTGAAAAAACTAAGGTTGAACACAACCACGGATGTGATCTAAAGCAATGCGTCTTCACCACCACAGCATTTTGACTATCCTATGCACAAACACCCCGCAAAAAATTCCCCAAAACAACAAAACAAAACATATTTAAAAAGAAACAAATCTTACGTTTTACATTTAAATAATCTTTCTGTTGATCCAAAATGTCCAAAATGGTATCATTTTTGTAAAATAAAGCCTATAAGTTGTGCAGTTTTCTGTAAACAAGCTAACATTTCCGAGGAAATGTGCTTTGAAGACCATACTGTCGACGGCTTTTGCGTGAATACCAGTGGCTCATTGCGATGGTGATTATTGCAATTCGAGGGAAAAAGTCTTTTGTCAAGGCGTTTCAAACAGGTGTTGTGGGATATTTCACCATTAGAGGGCTTTTACTCCAATGGTATCGCATTGTTTTGAAACGTCCTCTAGCGTTCAATGTTTCCTATCTTTATTGTTGCGCATAAAGGAACGACATAACAAAGACTAGCAGCCTCTAAATTGGAAAAGACGTGACCGCGTGCGTTGTGTAAACTGTGATCGCAATGTGGTCCGTGTTTTGCGGAACTTCCGAGTGAATTGTTTTGACATTAATTTATCCGAACCCTAAAAATGTAAACGTATAACTTCACATTTAATATTCCTGTGTTGTAACCAAGTCATTTTTTCTCAAGTCAAGTCAAGTCGCAAGTCATATTTGCTCAAGTCAAGTCAAGTCACGAGTCATTTTTGCTCAAGTCAAGTCAAGTCGCAAGTCAATGAAAGTGGCGACTCGAGTCTGACTCGAGTCCAAGTCACCGACTCGAGTCAACAACACTGATAATTTCAGACAAACTCTTTGTTTACCATAATAGTAAAGAATTGGTGACAGCACTTACGAGTGTTTGTCTCCTGTGCACAATTTTATAGTATTTCATATTTTTAAGCAGAAAATATTGCTTAAAAAATTTCTGCTAAGCAAAAATAAGCAGGTTACTAGTCACAGATGGTACACGTGAAATGGTTGTTTGCTGTTAAACTTTAGCTGGTTTAAACCATGCAACCTGTCGTCGCTAGGTAAAACCTTGCATGGTTGTGGAGACGACCTTGCTGGTTTTAAACAGCAGCTTAGGACCTCGCTGCTACTCTTTTTATTCTCTCAATCATTAGTTCACATTGTTCATCTTGTATGAATTGCTGTTTTTTGTTCTCAGGAGGCCCGAGCACTCTTCAGGCAGTCACTAACCGAGTCTACACATAACCTCAACACCGTCTCTAAGAAACTTGGCAGTTGCATTGAGAAGGCACGACCGTATTATGAAGCTAAACAAAAAGCTAAAGAGGTAAGTTCATTAACAAAAAAATTGTCATTTCCTATTAAGGTTTTATTTATCCCAGTTGGTTGTTTATACCAAGTGTGACCACTCTCCAATTCCCCGAAACTTGTGCCCAGTAAACTAAATGTATCTTTCTGTTCTAACCATGAGCTTTGAGAGTCTGTAATACGTTCTATCCGCTATGAGAACATTTGCTTGATATTCTTGGCATTAATGGATAATTTAGTCCACAACACACAAGAAGGTGATTCACAATGAGCACCAAGTTATTTCCGTTTTGGCAAAACCTCAACCTTGTTCTCACAAATCATCAATTGGCCCCAGACCAGAAACCCACGTAAAAGGGTAGGCACATTGCACAATATCGGTTAAGGTTGAAAAAATAAACTTTACAGATTTGCACATAACCTAAAGTACATGGTATAAAGATGGTCATGGTGGGAAACTTCCCTGGAAATAGTTTTGCCTGAAATGATACAGCTTTTGAGAAATGGGTCCAACAATTATTTTTTATATCGTGAGACCAAAACTCAGTGTTCAAAAACATATAATTGAGTTTTCCACTATTTTTGTGTGACTCCGATGAACGATTGAGCTTAAAGTTTTTGCTATTTCTTGTTGGGTCACATAAAGTGTGGATACCAAACTTTGAAAATTGGTAATGTTGTCCATGTTCTTTAACAAAATTTAGTAGTACCACTAAAATCTATAAACAGAGCATTTTCAGTCCAAAACAAAATCTGGGTTGTGACTTTCAACAAACTGAAAGACAGTGTTTGATTGTCGACGACTCCTTCAAGCCAGGACACCCTTGAGCTTATCCATTGGGTTTTTTTTCTTCTTGTGTACACAGTGTCAGCAAGAGACACAGAAAGCTGCCGTCAGATTTGAGCGAGCTAACAGCATGCTAGCAGCAGCTAAGGAGATGGTGGATCTAGCTGAGCAAGGTTTGATCCAAGAAGGGAGGAAGTTTGATGCCAACTGGCAAGAAATGCTCAACCATGCCACCATGAAGGTAAGTCACATACTCAATCAATTTTAAAGTACCAATCCAATGGCCATTACTCAACTCAATGTACAGTCAGCAGAATAATAATAATAATAATAATAATAATATAACATTTGTAAAGTGCAACATATTCACCTAACAAGTAGGCGCTCAAGGCACGACAATAAAAAACAAACAGGGAAAAAACCCAAAACAAAATAAGACATTTAAAGAAACTGCCGTTGTAGGCAGCTCTCATGAAGTGGGTTTTAAGGGGATGTTTTGAAAGAGTTGAGGAATGAAATAGAGCGAATGATGTGAATGTTGAAGACGAGGGGCAGCAGTATGGAAAGATCTATCTCCCCAGGAGCGATAAGATCTCGGTTTGTTCAGAAGATGTTGATTTGCTGAATGAAGACCAGCTGGACTGCGGGATATGACCTGATAAGAACAGGTTTCGTAACAGCCCCTTGCCCTACCTCACCAATTTGTTGAACACTTAAATTGCTTGTTTACCTATTATTGTCTCCAATTGTGTTTTTTTTTAATTGTAGATATATTCTTGATCCTTGTTTGTTATCCCATGTCTTTCTTTTTTGCCTTTCATAATGTTTTCTCTTTTCACTGTAACGTTTTTAACGATTGTAAATTATGTCGCAATTCAGCGGATTGCTGCTATGACATTTTAAATAAATAAACCATAAGTTGAGATGAATATGACAGTGCGGTACCATATCAAGAGGAGTCTTGGACATGGGTATAGAAGGAGACAGTGATGGAAAAGGCACAATCCCCCAACTGTGCTTGCTTCTTGGAAGTGGAAAGACCGCAGGTTGGGACATGTTGCTATACTCCAACAACATACTTCTTCAATAAAATTTACAAAGAAGTCTGCCAGTCAGGAAATGCTGAAGTAGGTAGAAACTGTCTATTTATAGTGATGTGATTTCTTCATTTGTAGGTTGCTGAAGCTGATCAAGAGAAAAGAGTGAGCGAACAAGAGCACATGCAAACAGCCAGTGAGTTCCACCTTGTGGAACGAGATCTCAAAAGCATGCAGAAATCACTACGGCGAACAATCAACAAGTCAAAGTGAGCAAGAATAGAGAAAGAAATACTGAGCTTTTTATCATTGAACGAGAAACTAAAATGACTATCTGATAATACACAATGATTAAAAAGCTCAAGTAGTTTAGGGGTGCCAATCAGAAGCCATTTTACCAGTAACTGCAGTATAGCCCATGTGACCTGTGACATCACATGTTTACAAAAGAGCCACAGAGCCCGGACTTCCTGCAGGCACGTTTGTACACAGCTCAATGGAAGAATACAACAAATCTGATGTTTTATGGAGATTGCACTGTCTGATTTTTCTCAACTTTTGATATGAAGAAAGGGGGGGACATCTCAAAAGCTGTACAGCTGTTGCTTTTGTAAAGTTTGAATTTATGTGAAAATTATGACACAAAATGTCAATTTTCCCATATGGCCTGTGTAGCATCTTGCCCGTCAGGAAATGCATTATAATGTACAAGGTCACTACTCTGTAAACAAAGGTAACATGGTCTATAGCCAGGGAAAACACCCCAGTTTATTATACAAACTGGGAAGCTAGTACAGTGTACTAATCGGGGCTCAATTTTTGGAGGGAAAATCCACGAGACCGCAGGGCTTTTAGCTCGAACGGTTTACTGGAATATATATTTTCTTTTACAAGACCAGAATCAAAACAAGGAAAAAATGTCTACTGAGTTTTAACATGTACTGTTTTCTATTTGGACAAGCACTAAGAGAAGGTTCATCTCATTTGTCTTTTAAAAAAATTTAAAAATGTTTATGCAACTCAAAATCAACATTCGAACATACCTATTGTTTTATTTAAGATATTACACGCTGAGCTATTTTTTATTCAATTCAAACAAACTTATCTGGTCCTAAGTTTACTGGCCTGATGCTAAAATCACAGGCCTGGAGCCTGTGGCACAGTGCAGTGTTAATTTCAAGCCCTGCTAATGTCTTGGTGTTTCTGTTTTTCAGACCGTACTTTGAAATGAAGTCTAAGTTGAACTTTCAGCTTGAGGTAAGCAAATCAACCAGCAGGCAGAATACCATAACTAGTGTTTGATAAACATTAGATCTTATTGTAATGGTGGTATCAAATAATCTGACTAACAATTTTGAATGGAGAGAAGGGTCAATCCGTGTCAATTCAACACGCTTTTGGACCTGACCGTCACGGATTGAAATGAAATTCGGTGTGCTGATTGGACTCCTTGAGAAACCCCCGGAACTGAAATTTTATGTAATTTGGTCAATTATTTTATGAGATATGGGTTAACGAACTTTTGACTAATTAGCATGACCTGCTATGTTTGGGCGTTCATATCTCCAAAAGTAAAGAACCTACAGAAATAAAATTTACACCATTTTAATGTTTTTTTATTTAAATTGGATTTCTTTACTATGTATTTTATTCGGGATTTCTTCAAAGCTTAGGCCTAAGTTTCCATTTTGATTGTTGTACATGTTATTGTTTGTATTAGCGCCATGAGCACTTTTGTGGATTTGTGCGCTTGATAAGTTTTCATTATTATTATTATTAACTACAGTAGATGATATTGAATGGTCGACCAGTAGGAGGGTTTACTGTGTACTGTGTGGATGCATTCACCATGATATCGTACTATGGGGTGTCATGGCCGAGTGGTTTAGATCATCGGATTCAAGTTCTGGTGGTTTAGTCATCGGGGTGTGGGTTCGAATCCCGGTCATGACGCTTCTGTCCTTGAGCAAGACACTTCGCTACAATTGCTTCTCTTCACCCAGGGGTATAAATGGGTACCTGCGATGGTAGAGGTTGATATTGTGTTTGAAAAAGCCTTCGGAGCGCCACGGCAGCTCGGGCTGTATACTCCCCAGGGAGCTGAGAAAGATTACAGGAATGTTATTGGCCCAATGACCAGGACCCTAATGTAAAGCGCATTGAGACGTTTTTGTAATATGCGCTATATAAGAACTAGTTATTATTAAATCATAGTGCAGGCTTTCATAGTGCATCCATAATTTAAAACCACTGTGGATGATATTGAATGGTCAGACAGTATGAGGGCTGACTGTACTGTGTAGATGGTTTAACCGCATGATATCATATTTCAGGCAGGCATAGTTTAGTGATCATTCAAAACCATAGTGGATGACATTGAATGATCAAATAGTAGAAGGGTTGACTGTGTACTGTAGATGCGTTACTGCGTCTATCAAAAAAAAAAAGGGGGAAGATATTCAATGGTCAATTAGCAGGAAATCATATTTCAGGCTTGCACAGTGCAGCTGTCATTTAAAAAAACAACAATGGAGGATACATTTTTCATAGGAATAAACTTTGATTTGACTGATTAGACTTCTGTTTATGTTCTTAGACCCAAAAGAAACGTGTTCAGGAGCTACAGGAGAGTGTGACGCATTCCAAAGAGGCCTACTCCAATGCATTACACAACCTGGAGCAAATCAGTGACGAGATACATGAGCAACGACGTTACCAAGCTATGAAGCTTGGTGAAAGAGGGATGGGTGTAGGTGCCGAGTCAACCCCAGAGATACCCATTGAGGCACCATCCTCGCACCGTTACAGTTACCCGTTCTATCAGATCCCATTGGCACAATGCCAAGAGAGCCCTGGCTCCCCTAAAGGATTCATCCCCGAGTCAATCTGTAAGGACGATATGTACGTACGACCGCCCAAGTTGCGCATGCTACGTAGACCTCTCAGTTTGCAGGAAGACGATCTATCTCCGCCAGATCCACACTCAATACTCAAAGCATTTGAGTTAATTGATAGACTTGATGAAATGTCTGATACAGCGAGTTATCGCTCGGGGCTATCTTGCGAGAATCTGGATGACTGTGACTCGGACTGTGATAGTGCATTCTCAACGCCTGGTCACTCACGTCAAAGTAGCTACAATACCAAAGATACTGCGGATGCTGCTGAGGTTATTAAAAGACTACAAGAAGAGAAGGAGCAAAGTTCAGAGGTCAGCTGCCAGACAATCACTGGTGACATCGATGAACAAGCTGGATCGTTGGTTTGACCTTTAAACCTTGTTTGACCTTTAATTTAGAAACATACAGCATTTTCTTCTCTTTATTTTTATTCAAGTAAACGTCTTATGTGAATTTAAGTATTTTTCTGTATTGTTCATGTTTGTGGTCACCATTAATAACTTGTGGTGCTTATTTTTACTAAGACTGACTTTCAAGAAGCCGGTGTAAACGTAAACAAGAACTGAACCAGTTGCAACTATTTGTACTAGACTTTTGCGTTTAGCTGGTAACCTGATTTTGCAGAGGAAGATTTGCTTAATCAGAGTTCTTTGCTTAACAGTTATGAACTTTAGCCCTGATGATTGGACAATTCTGAAGTCATCCGCCACTGTTTCCTGATATAAATATTCATGTATTCTATTTGATTACTTACTGATAAACCAATCAGGAAAGCCTTTTTACAATTATGCTAATTTTTGAGGAGTGGTTTCAACCTCTTATGACTATTCAGTGTCAGGTTATTCAAGTGAATGAGAGCATTTTAAGTATACAATTTATTTTCCAATTTGAAAACGTATTCAGATTTTTACGTCAATATAAACGGAAAACCTTTGGTTGTTTTAGAGTCGGACAAACACCTTTTTAAAATTACCTCAGATATAACATGGGATCTGAATGATATCTATGTTACATCATCAACTGTCAAGACAATAATGGTAGACCAAGGTCAAAATGGTGAGGACGATGATTTCTAGTTACATGTAGTACATGGAATGGAATCATATTTGGTCGTGGAACTCGTGGAAAAAACAAGTCACTGTCAAGAAAATTGACCACTTTGGGTAGGTAATCTGAAAAATTTTCCCACTCACGGTATTTTGTTTGAGCTTCTTGAGTAATAATTTTCTTTTGAAAATAACTCTACCACAATGAAACCCTGACTTGACAAAGAAATGGCAACAACTGGAATTTGATAAAATTGAGTAAGCACTCACTGTGATTTCGCAGAACCTCGTCCGTGGCGTGAAAAAATTCCATTGTATGCTGGAGTCTCAGAACACTCAGACTTACCTCCTTTTTAGCCGAATACAATGTCAGTCAACAATGGTGGCAGCAGCCTGTCCATTCTTGTATGCCAAATTTGTACAGCAACAGGACAAAAGTCTGGAAGGGGGTGGGGTTACACAATCTCCCGAGCAGAAAAGGGATATTACAAAGCATGCTTTCCAGAACCTGGTGTCCCTCTTTGTACAAGTGAAACAAAGCTGAGCACGGAAGGTGCATGCCACACTTGAAAGTCAGGGTTAATATTTCCATCAACCATCCGGCTGCCAGCAATTTTTTTAAGGGCCTTCCGAAGTTGTTCCGGTTGTAATAAACCGTCCGCCATAAGTCAGTCAAGAACAATTTTGCGGATACACATTTCATTCAACGTGAAGTGGATTAGCCGGCTAAGGTTAAGCAGTGGAACCTCCATGCTGTTAACAGTGTAAGAATACAGACACCCAAAGAAATGTATCTTGCAAAAATGTTGCCGTATTTACATGGGTCACTCGGTAGTGATGTTCCAATGAAATTACATTTGCATGTAATCCATTTGATTCAGTTTCAAAATAATTAATCACTTTATCAGTATTAACAAATAAAACAAAACCTCTACAACAAGTGCCAAAACACTTAAACTTGTCAAATTACACATCAACTTGTAGATTCTTTGTGGCAAGTCCATTGATATTCACATAACCTTAACCACAGTCCGAGTTCAGACTACCCACTGCACCGAGTCCAGTAATTTTTGGCATGAGGTCAGTAACCTCACAACCAAACAAGTCAGTTCAAAGTAAGGTGCTCACCAGATTTACTGTTAGCTTTAAAAGCTTTCCAATTCCCAACCTCATAAAAGTTCATGAAAAAAAGAAGAAAAAAATATTTTTTCGATCTTGTACAATGTATTTCTGGCTTGGTGAAAATTTGGAGGAAACAGGACTTGTGGTCTGGTAGAAATTTTCTTGAAAAATTAAATCAAACCCTGACAGGTACCAGTTTTGGGTTTTTTTCAAACCCGGGCTCCAAAACTAATGATGGAGCCCAAGCCAGAGCCTGAGTCTCTCTGCCTAGCTTTGGGAAAAGCCCCAAATCACAAAGAATCATCCAGAAACCCAGAGGCATTTAACAAACCTCGACTTAGGCTCCAAGCTCTGTTTGATATCGAAACCCCTTACAAAATGTACAATTGAAATTTACCCAGTCAGTTTCCCTTGTGGTTTATTATTTGATATCTGATATAAAAAGTCGCATCCCCTGGCTGCCGCTTCCCAGGTTGTATTGCATACTTGGGTGTGATCCCTGGCTACACGGCAGTTTACGGTTGAATGGCTTCTGACTACCACCCCCCCCCCCCCCCCCCCGAACAAAGATATTGACAAAATAGGGAGACTGCCAACATAGGGCTAGTTGGTACATGTAGAGCACCGGCACGTTAATCGGGAGGTCGTTAGTTCAAATCCCGCTCTAGTAAATTTTCTTTGTTCAACCCAAAATTCAAAATGTACATTGCTCTAAAATTTATGATGGAGCCAAAGATAGATCCTGAGCCGCTGACTAGGTGCGGAAAAGGCCCCCAGATTTCTGATAGCTGTGGCCAAGGTAATGTGGATAACTGTGGACTTGCCCTTTGGATGTTTTTGAAACGTTATAATTTGACAGGGTATGTATAGTGTATAGTATGTATGTAGCCAGAGATATCACATTTAAAGTATTTTCGTACTGGTGTACATGTGTTGATTGTACAGTATTGCAATAATATATTGTACAAGAAATAGTATTTTGTAGATTTTTCTAAAGTTTGAATCTGTTCTATATTAATCATTGGTTGTGTTAGACACATGGGTCAAAGTACATACATTGTTAATGGTAAAACAAAGTTTGATTGCTTAAGGATCTGAAAATTGAGACTTGGTCAAAGCATCAAGTGTTGAGCAAATCATTTCCACGCATAATGTGGTGTTTGTTACCATGGTTACTGGTGCCCTGCATAGCATAACATTTTGCGGAAAAAATACTTTATTGAATTAGGTGCAGTTTCAAGTCATGTCTATTACAGTAACTTCTTTCTGCTTAGCAAAAATGTTTTCTGGGCTTAGCAAGTTTGTAAGCTAGAAATAGCTAGAAATAGAGCATGTACAATGCTGAGGTCAACATTGTCATCTGTGCCTGCTGTGCACAGTGGACACAGTGGATCAACCAATGGGAAAGCTGGAATTTGCAACACACTTGAAATGGCAGTGTGCATGAATTGCCTCAAAGCAGATATGCAAAGATAACGACACGCAGCAATCTTCGAGAAGGCGTACAGAACCATGTGACACAGCCCGACAAGAAGCCTTTTTGACCATTAAGAAAATGGTGCTGACCCATCGTATAACTTAGGTCGCCCATCAGTTCATATGACCAACATTTTGTAAGTGGACATTTGTATGGAATTTACCCAAATGGTTCAAAAACCCTTCGTTAGACAACCAGGTTACGCATAGGTAACAAGTGCTCCCTTTAGTTCTATTGGGCCCAGCATCACAATGAAGTTAAACAGCTACTTGAGTGGGAATTTTTTTTATTTTGATTGCTATTTAAACTTGTTAATAATGTGCTTGTTTATTATTTAATTGTAATTTTGATATGTTTACCATGTTGAGTATTTTGTTATTATCATCACAAAAAAATAGGCCCCAACCTAGGTTTTGAAAAAATA
This sequence comes from Leptasterias polaris, assembly GCA_037783415.1. Lineage (NCBI taxonomy): Eukaryota > Metazoa > Echinodermata > Asteroidea > Forcipulatida > Asteriidae > Leptasterias > Leptasterias polaris. Next base: position 748,682 of record JAZGTN010000082.1, on the reverse strand, counting down.
AGCTACACTTTTCAAAATGACAATACTTTGACGTCATCTGTTGGATGTTGCTTTGGCATTACAACAAAGTGGCTATGCAAAACCAAGCTCCCACAAATCACGCAACACGACTGATGACGCCACAGGGCTTTTCGCGAAACCTTCTGAAAAGCACCATTGAAGGGTATTCAAACTGATTGTTGTTTTTTTAAAACAATTAATACCTGTTTCCTCTCTTGTGAACTGAATTTCCTTATTAATTGAACACCTTTTAAATGAATGTCAGCAAAGATTACTTGTTGCTGTTTTCGTTCAAGCTGGTCTTTAAGCCACTGTAATACTTTGTTGATTGATTTTGATTTTGAAACCAAATATCCACAGATGTAGATGAATTTACAGAAGGCTGCTGCAGTATGTTTGCAATGACAATGATGAGGTTCTGAATAATTATCAGATCTGTGAATTTGTAGGTGAATTATTCTATTGGAATCTAAATAACTGAAATATTGTTCATCTGAAGCTCACCATAATATTGGTGTTTTAGTTTAGATGAAAATAATCGACTTAGTTTTTACATGCACCAGTCAAAAATGCTGGAAACCTAACTTGTATATTCATCACTCACCTCAGAAAGTTTAACAATCAGGTTCGGCCATCTTGATTCTCTCACGTACAGATCATTGGAACTGAGGCTAGAGGGACAAAACAGTCTGGTTTCTTTTTAGTTATCATGATAATTAGTATTCAGTGTTCATATTGCATACCAGGAACACAACAAGTATGGTGGAATTAAGATTTCAAACTGCATGGTGGAGAACGATCTAGAGAGGTTTGTGGTAACACCATGGAAATATCTCCCATGAGTAGGATTTGAAACTTTGCATGGTAGGAACACAATCTAGATAGGTTTGTGGTAACACCATGGAAATATCTCACATGGGTAGGATTTGAAACTTTGCATGGTGGAGATACAATCTAGAAAGGTTTGTGGCAACACTAAGTACATGAGTAGGATTTCAAACTGCATGGTGGAGATACAATCTAGAGAGGTTTGTGGTAACACCATGTACATGAGTAGGATTTCAAATTGCATGGTGGGAACACAATCTAGAGTGGTTTGTGGTAACACCATGGAAATATCTTTGCATGGTGGAGAACGATCTAGAAAGGTTTATGGCAACACTAAGTAGGATTTGAAACTTTGCAGATGCAATCTGGAGAGGTTGGATAACTTCATGTACGTGAAATATCTCTTTTACACTGTAGTTGTGGTGGTTCTGATAAGAACCAGGGGTGTAAAAACTTGACAATTATCATCTTCAGGAGAAAGATGGAATTAGACACTGGACAAGCAATTCTAGAATGTACTGGATTACCAATGCAAAGTTGAACTGTTGGAAAATGAATGGGATTTAAAGTGACTCAGGATTCTTGCGTTTCCAAACTTTGCTTTCCTAAAAATTTGTTGGTAATAATTGATACGTCATCCTTTTTTGTCATGTCTTAAATCGTGATTGTAACATTATTCTTGGCATTGTTTGGGTTTATTTGACTTTGCAAAATGTGGTCAAAAAAGCATTTACCTTGTCTTTTTACACACCCCCCAAAAAAAAAAATTATAATAATAATAAATAAATAAAAATAAAAATAATAATAGTGCCAAGGTTTCTTGAGCCAAACATTGTTTGAGTTTGAGATCTCTGCATGTAAATCATTCTCTATTGGTCAGCGATCTGTTAAACAAAGAGAAAGTGACTAGAGCGGGACCTGAACCTGCGACCTCCGGATTAATGTACCTGCGCTCTACCAACTGATTTATCTATCCCTATGTTGGCGATCTCTTCTCTCTCGCCTTATCCAACGTTATATCAAAAAACTTGGGTGTGATCCCTGGCTATTTTGCAGTTACAGATTGAAACCCCTGAACAAAGATATTGACTAAATAGGGAGACTGTCAACATTAGGGTTAGATAGCTCAGTTGGAGAGCGTCGACACATAAACCCGGAGGTTACTGGTTCAAGTCCAGATCTTGTCAATTTTTCTTTAGCCAATCCTAGATTAAATAAAACTTGCTCGGTCTATTACTTGAGTTTTTGTTTACTATTGCAATTATTTGTTTATGTAGAATTTGTTGCGAATGTTTAGCTATGATATCTAGCACTGTTCTGGATGGACTGCCAACATGGTAACATTATTATTATCTTGTCTTTATTAATACCTTTGTATTTCATACATTCATTTATAACACAGATAGTAATATATAAATGTTTGATGGTTCGTATTCCACCAGGTCACCTTGTGTTGTTAAATAAAATATAGTTTTAATATTCATTCATTGACAATATTTGTTGTGTACTTTCAATAAATTAATGACTATTTTACAAATATATAATAAGTTATGCTGAATCCATTAACACATCACGATTGAAGGGAAATTTAACCCTTATCTCCACCACATGTTTTATTCAAACTTACGGCATTTTCAATGAAACTCATGTGTCCTAGCCCAGGGGTTATGTCATTTACCTTTTATTCCAAAGTCTCTCATTACAAGCGGAAATCAAAACACAGCATTAAAAAAAAAAAATACATCTTTTCATTCACTTACTACTAACTCCCTTCTCTTGCCTGCTGAAGATTGCGCATCTTTTTTATGTGATTTTTACCCTTCAGTCTTTTGGCTGCCTTAACTTAAACAATTTTTTTGTTATCGACCACAAGTCTACATTCCATTCAATACTACTGCTACTGCTACTACGTAATTGCTCTCCAAAGTCGAGGGTTGGACTCATTTCTCCATGCCTCCCAGTCTTGGATAAGGTTTAAGTTGATGCACTTGAGGTCAACTGGGATGTTGTCCATCTAGGGAGAACACCCTCAAGCACCTTCTTTGGCCATTTTCCATCACACACGCATTGGATGTGCCCATACTTATTGCAGTCTACCCATCTGACTACCTCCTCAATACAGGCTTGGAATTATTACATGGAGGCCACAGAGGCCCTGGTCTTGGACTTGATGTCCTTTCAAAAGTGTCCCATAAACTTTTAGATTTTCCATTGGAAGTGCACTTTGCTAAATGAAAATGGCCTTGCCCTCTCAAAGATGAAAATCCAGGCCTAACAAGATGCTCTCTTATTTATTTATATTTTTTAAGTACCATAACGAGATCTGGTGGAATAACTTCTCAAGAGGCAAGTTATTAATATAAATATCAAAATAATCCATAACTATAGCTTCAAAGGCCCTGTACACTATTGGTAAGATCGAAAATCACAAATGTTCACAGATTCAAAGTAAGTAATGGTGAAAAGGGTTCCTTAAAATATTTCTGCCTAAAAAGCAATCGTTTCTGAGAAATGAGTAAAACAATAGTTTTTATCACGCGTGATAAACTCGATGTTTGAAAAACAGAAAACACATGAGGTCTCTTTTCACTATTTTCTCGTGACCAATTGAGCTCAAATTTTCACAGGTTTGTTATGTCATGTATGTGGTTGATTACACAAAACATGAACACTGTCTGTGATTATTTTGTCAGCTCTGCCAATCCTGTATAATACCTTTAAGTTAGATTTACATACACTCTGAGCACCCATCAAGATGACGTTTGGGTGATAAACTGTTGCATTACATCACCAAACCTCTCAATTCATTCACTCCTTGGACTCAAAAGATCCCCCTCTACCCATTCCTTTCACAAACTGAGTCGCACCTGGCAATGACTCTGTGCTCAGAACCTCTGAACCTGTGGAATAAATTGAAAGTAAATTAAAGAAATCTACTATTGAATTCTTAAAAAAATAAAATAAAAAAAATGGAAAGTTCCTTCCTTGTATAACTAGTTCTTATATAGCGCATTTCACAATAACGTCTCAATGCGCTTTACATTAGTGCCCTGGTCATTGGGCCAATAACATTCCTTTAATCTTTCTCAGCTCCCTGGGGAGTATACAGCCCGGGCTGCCGTGATGGCGCTCCAAAGGCTTCAAACACAATATCAACCTCTACCCTTGCAGGTACCCATTATACCCCTGGGTGAAGAGAAGCAATTGTAGCAAAGTGTCTTGCTCAAGGACACAAGCGTCATGACCGGGACTTGAACCCACACCCCGATGACTAAACCACCAGAACTTGAATCCGATGCTCTTAACCACTCGGCCATGACACTCTACAAATCAGGTCCCCACCCCCAAGTCATTCTGGTTCTTTAATGGAAAGTGTATCTTTCTGATGTACATCCTACACTCAACATGTACATTAACACATATGAAAGAATTATGAGTATTTTAAACTAGGTATCACAATTTGACTGTTGTGTGTACATCCAGAATAATTTAAAAGCGAGATACAACATTTTAAAACCTGCATGTACCATAAATTTCCAGAAAATAAGCCACCCAGAATATAAGCCACAAATGTTCATTAATAAAGTCGGACAAATTTGCCAGTTAAATTTTATTCCAAAATTGGCAAAGCCGACCAGATTAGTCACTGTAAAACCCATCAAGAATATAAGCTGGGGCGCTTGTTTTTAGCATGTGTACATCAATTCATAAGTTGCGGCGGCTAATATTCTGAAAATTGTAGTAACCTAAATGTTACTTTTGGAGATACGACACTGTTGCACTGAAACAACAAAATGACAGAGTCTTACCGGTATCAAACTCATAATGCAGAGCGTCTTGAAATGTAGAGCTATCAAAGGAGCTATTATAAGCTGAGCGTCTGTCAGTTTTCATACATCCCTGTGGGAATGCAGCGATCTGTTTAGCAAGAACGATTGCATGATCAAGTGCTGTAAACAATCAGAAGACAAAGTTTGTTTCCATGGTGTATCAGACAACAACAAAATAAGTTGAGTTAAACAGTTTATAAGAAAATTGGTTTTCAGATATTTCACACTTTTTCTGGTAATGAAACCATGGAACTAAAAAGTGCATGGCACCTTGAACTGTGACCTGTAGGCCTGAAGATCCTGCAAAGAGATGATGTTGAAGAAATCTTAGTTTTGAATGTGGGAGGAAAACCTACATGGACATAAAACTCAATCCACATGCAAGGCTCAGGTCCAAGGTGGGATTCGGTCACCAGGGTCCACAGCGTTCAAAGGCAGGGTAGAAACCCCTGAGCCAACCTGACAATAATTATTAGGTCTGGTTCACCCGTTCCATGCATACAAACTCACCTTCTCCGTCAGGTACCACTCTATTAGCAAGACCAAAGCTATACGCTTCTTCAGCTCCTACTGGTCTTCCTGTTAAGATCAAATCAAGTGCCCTGGAAAGTCCAATGAGTTTAGGTAGACGGACTGTTCCACCATCAATCAGAGGGATGCCTGAAATGAGTAGAGGGGCAAATAAAAGCTTATCATTTGACAATTGTTGAAAGCGCAACACAGCAATAAGCTGAAGTATATCATGCAGGGCCTGTTCTGCTTACCACAGAACTCTGCGTTTACAGCGCACTGTAAAGCACATAGTTCTATGGGGCGTAATACGCAGAATTCCGCGGTAAGCAGAGCCATGAAATTGGGCTCCGATGTTCTTCTCTAATGATTGATGTTAATGGATTAGTCCCACTGCATGTGTTTCTTACATCTAGGTGCAACAGATATATTTGTGGACAAAATTTTCACTCAAAACTTAGAGAGTTACATGGTAATATGTACAACTCAATGAATTCAGTCATTCTTTCTAGTCATAAAAGATTTTATATCTTGCATTATATTTATAAGGAACTGACGCAAGCCAATCTACGTGTACTCTTATTAGGAACAATGCCAATTGTGAGTTTTGAAGCGAATTCTCAATTTGAATTCCTCAGACTGCATCCAGTGTTGCTTTGTCACACGATTCGAGGAAAGCTTTTGAATTGCAAGCTCCAGATCAGCAAGGAATGGTGTCCTTGTTCCACACGTTTCATCCAGAATTGTGTGTGCTTGTCATCTAGTCTTATGTACATTTAACTAAGAAAAAGTTTGCCCCCAACATTGTGAAATAGTAACACTCTGTGTGGTCAGAGGAATTCAAGTTGAGTGGCCATATGATGACTGTTAAAGGGATACAAAGTGAAAAAAATAAATAATATCAAGCATTTATAAAGCGCCATCTATCTAGGTAGCCTATTCCGAGGCGCATATTATTTACCCCTGGTCACTGGGCCATTTATTTCAATCCTTAAACCATCTCAGCTCCCTGGGGAGTATACAGCCTGTGCTGCAATATATGCGCTACTAGGCTAAATCAATCACAAGAACCATCTGCCCTCACAGGTACCCATTTTACCCCTGGGTGGAGAGAAGCAATTATAAAGTGTCTTGCTCAGGGACACAAAGTGTCACGACCGAGACTCGAACCCACACTCTGCTGAACAGAAGTTAACAGGAGGTATAGGACAATAAACTAACACAGAAAATTAGATACTAGATACTAGATACAAAGCAATTCACATTATCCACTGCAGTAAACTCTATGGGGCAAAAACTTTTAAAAGCGTTTCTGAACAACTGACAATTGAAATGGGAAGTAAATTACCAAATCTCCTGTTGAAGATTCCAAATGTAGCACTCTTCTCAACCACTCTCATATCACAAATCAACGATAGCTCCATACCTCCTGCTACTGCATAGCCACTCACTGCTGCAATCACTGGCTTGCTTAGTATCATCTTACTAGGACCCTGCAAGTAAAATCAGTTCCCAAATCAAATTCGTTCAGTAATTGTGCTCTCTTAGACTCATTGCGAATTGTGGCGTGTCGTGGCAAAGCGATTAATAATAATAATATAATAACTAGTTCTTATATAGCGCATTTCACAATAACGTCTCAATGCGCTTTACATTAGTGCCCTGGTCATTGGGCCAATAACATTCCTTTTTAATCTTTCTCAGCTCCCTGGGGAGTATACAGCCCTGGGCTGCCGTGGCGCTCCGAAGGCTTTTTCAAACACAATTTCAACCTCTACTCTTGCAGGTACCCATTTATACCCCTGGGTGAAGAGAAGCAATTATAGCAAAGTGTCTTGCTCAAGGACACAAATGTCACGACCGGGACTCGAACCCACACCCCGATGCTTAAACCACCAGAACTTGAATCCGATGCTCTTAACCACTCGGCCATGACACGCTACATGATTAACAAGAGAATCAGTGTTTCAGACCAGCAGAGTGTGGGTTAGAGTCCTGGTTGTCGTACTTGTGTCCTTGAGCAAGATGCTTTACAATAATTGTCATTCGGATTGGACATTCAGCCGTACATGTTGGTCCTATGTATTAGTGTTGGTAATAATACAAAATAGCCATGTTAAGATATGGTTTTACGGATGAAAAAACAAGATTACCTGATGTTTGCATTCTTACCATTGGTCCTTGTGGATCCAAATTAACCTCCTTCAGATCAAAGTCTTGGTATGACGACACCTCTTTCAGATCCATTCCTGCACAAAAGTTACCACCTGTAAAAAATCATTCATATTAGAATCATTTTAAGACTCCTTCTTACTCTTGGGATCATTTTCCTGTGAGTTTGCAAGGCTTAAGCAGGGCTCGAATTTTACACTGGACCACTGGCCCGAGGCCAGTAATTTTAGTGTTGGGCCAGTAAACTTATGACCTAACAAGTCCGATGGTCTTGTGTTTTTCAATTGAATAACAGAAACAAATTATGTTCAAGTGTTGACTTTGTGTCTGATAAATTATCTTTCAATTCTATGAGTAATCAAGTATACTCTTCTCTTACTTGTCTCAGTTCGGGTTCATATAAAAGCAGTCAAATGTATGTTAAACTGTGGCAGCAATTTTTTATTTTCACATTCTTAATCTGGTCTTGTAAAAAATTGTCTGGTCCAGTAAAGGTTTTGAGCTACAAGCCCTGTAGTCTTGTGGATTCGAGCCCCAAATTCGAGCCCTGCCTTAAGCATTTGAAACCATTCAACTGCACTAGTTGTGTATTATGAAACAGCTGGTAAAGGAGGTATTTTTATGTGTAGGCAACTAGGCATTCAGCACATGACATCATATTACAAGATCGTTCAAAACCACAGTGGATTATATTGAATGGTCAGACAGTAGGAGGGTTGACTGTGTACTGTGTAGATGCATTCATCGCATGATATCATATTGCAGGCTGGCACAGTTATCTATCTTGCAAAACCACAGTGGATGATATTGAGTAGTCAGACAGTAGGAGGGTTGACTGTGTACTGTGTAGATCAGGCCTGGAATTACACGGAGGCCACGGAGGCCATGGCCTTCGTTGCCCTGGTCTTGGCCTTAGTGCCCTTTCAAAACTTTCCCATAGACTTTATGATTTTCCAATACAAGTGCCCTTTGCAAAATCAAAATGGCCTTGCCCTTTCAGAGATGAAATTCCAGGCCTGGTAGATGCATTCATCACATTATATTATTTACAGCAGGCTGGCATAGTTTGTTGTTGTTGTCGTTGTTGTTTCTTTTTTTTGCTATTGTTGTTTTGGGGGGTTTTTTTTGAGGGGGGGGGGGTTCTTACCAACACCATAGAAAACAGCTACACTGAGGTTGTGATCTTTATCAAACTCTTCAAATGCTGATCTTAAGAGTAAAGCCGTCTGACGATTCACTGCATTGCGACTGTTTGGTCGGTTTATTCCTACAAGAAAGATGTTGCCTTGTCTCTCAGTAATAACCGTGTCCCCTGAATGATGACAACAAAACAAAACAAACCAATGTTATTCACAATAAGTTTTTATTTTTATTTTTTGTTTACTTGTCTATTTTATTTGTTGTTATTTAACTTGTTTAATGTTCATCTTACAGAGCAAGCTATTATCATTCAAATTTAGTTTAAAACATAAAATGTCGCCATCCATCATGATTTTGGAAACAAAAATTGAAACCGACAAACAAATTCTTTTTATAAATATTTCTGACCGAAACAGTATGTCCAAGTTAATGATGAAGTTTGGTCTATAATGAAAGAACACAGTAAGTGCAGTTGTTTGGTGGTTGCTTGAAGAAAATCGGTAACGGGATTCCCAAGTTGATTTTTTAAGTTCAAGTTCAAAGGAAAAAATTGCTTAGCAACAGCATACATTTTTTTTAAACTAACAATTCTAATGGGGTCCTAATTAACAAATTAGGTCTTCAAGTTACACAAAACTAACGCCTAAATGTTTTAGTTCCTTGCAAAAACTTTTAGAAGAACAGAAGAAATAAAACAATTTGATTGCAAGAATTTTGAAACAACAGACCTCAAACAAGGACCAGGGAATTATTCAAGTTAAAATATCACACTTTTAACGTAAAGAAATAAACAACAATGAATAATTCCAAATTTTCAAAAGCATTAAAAAGTAAATGTCTAACAATGAATAGAAAAGTAAGATGCCTTCTTCAAAGTAATTAACATAACAATTTTCTTTATCTTAATTGTTATTTTTTTATTATATGCAAACCATACCTAATATTTGTAATAACCAGTGTCAAACTACTGAATACCTATAATTTAAGAATCTTACGTTTTCAAAAGTGCATATCTCAAGAAATCAACCTGACCACATTCATTTTTGGTAAAGGAATAAGGTAAGATATCTTCAGGGTTATTTTACAAAAACAAAGAAATTTCTTTGAATTAATAAATACTAAGTTTTATTGTTGTTTTATCTATTGAATTCTGCAAATGTCATTTACCGAAAAACAAGTACTTTTGTAATGTTCATAACGAGTGCAGATCATGGAGGTCAGATACTGATGTTCCCATATCTTTTCATGACTTGAATAGACTTGAATTTATTCGTGAAGACCCCCCCCCCCCCACCTCGTTCTCCATTTGTGTAGCGTGTGACTGGATATAAACTGGCCATATTATTGACTTTAGTTAAATTTTATTTTACTTTTATATTTAATTTTTTTTATTGTTTATAATGTTCATCTTTATCTTATTAACATGATTAATAATATTTAATTTAGATTAAAAAATAAAACGTAGACATCAATTCAATCATCATTTTGGGGAAAAAATATTGATTTAAACCGACTAAGTAAAGTAAGTTACTTATCACTCCATATTATTGACCTTGACAATGAGTATACATACTTTTAATTTGATCGTGAAGACCCCCCCCCCCCCCACCTACACTTTTTCTACACTCATTTTGTGTAGTTGTGTGTGATTAGAGAAAGGGGCGGAGTCAATGCCATAAACAAATACGCCATAAACAAAGTTTTTAACAAGTACACACCCACCCGCCGCAGTAAAGACATTTTGTTATTTCGGGAAATTTACAAACCTGTTTCTGCAGCCGTCGAAGTGAAATGTCGTTGCAACCTCGAATTGAACACACCAGCTACCCTATTACTGGTCGCCTGTGCAGATAAATGTCGACTTAAAAGCCTAAGTCTCGAGAAATGTGCCATTTCTTACTCTGTCAAAAGTTTTTACCAAGTAGAATTTGGGTTTTACCGTCTGCTTCCACTTGTCTTGTTTCCCTATTCATTCTGTATTTCTGATCACTACGTCATGACAGGGAGCCAGACGAAAGTTGTAAACACACGACTGTTCCACTCACATAGAGGGGTTTAAATAAAAGTAAAAGATAAACTATCTAACAAATGTTTGTAAAAATTTGTAAATTTTGTAATAAGTTTGTTTGATTATCATATTGCAAATAGATAACCTATTTATTTCTAAAAAACAAAACATTTCAATTGGTTTTAGTTCTTGATAGTACAAGATCAACCAGTAATTTTCCCTGTTTTACAATAAATAAACTTTCTCAATTTACTAATTAAAATTTAAAATTTTAGTGTAAACAAACAATTAATTTTTTCCTTTGTTTATAACAGCTGTAACAACAATATAATGTTTAAGAAAATGAATATTCTGTGTTTTTATGTAAGGACCGCAGATTTAGATTTCATTCACATTCACCAGTCAGTATGACCTTTTCAGAATAATTAATCACGTGGGTTTCTAGCATGTTCTACACAGTGAGGAATGGCTAGTGTATATTTACACATGTAGTTCATGTTAAAGTAATTATTTGTGAAATTACGTAAATAAAATGTTATAAACAAACAATTGAAATTCATAAATGTATATTGTTTATTAATGTTGATTTTTTTTCTTCATTTGATTCGAAGATAATACATTTGAAAAGAAATTATTATTGTACTGACTGTCACAAACTACACGTTACCAAAGTCTTAAATTTAGTTAAGCACGCTGTTTCCTGGGGCACTGTGTTCGAAAAAGGAGATTGAGGCCCACTAAATCTGTTTTATTAAACGCTTTCCAAAATGTCTACGGCAAAAATGCTGTCGGTGGGAGGGGAGAGAACTTCTGGGGATACAGTCAGAAATCAAAATGGTAAGTGTGAATGATATTGATAATTAATTTCTTGTGTTTTAGAAATGAATGATTTTTTTTTGCTGACTATCTGATTATCTGGCATTGACACATTCAATAATAACGTAATTACTTGTATTTCCGACACTTATTGGTTTTGTGACAAAATATAAAAAACTGCTCCGTTGTTTTTTCCTGGTTTTTGCTTATGTTTGTGTACTTAGTTTAAATGTTTAAACATTTAATTGTACTTGATTTTGTCAATTGATATGCTCCAGACTTTTTAAAAATCTTCCATTGTTAATGTTATTTTGCTTTCCTAAAAAATAGAAAGTAGGCCTATCTATAATATTGAATTTGCGATTGTTTATTTTGGCTAAACAAATCTGTATCCTGCCACCACTTTATCTGGGAATTCCTTTATCTCACTTAATTTAGGTCAAATTATATCCTTACCTGTCCAGAAAGTTTGACAGAATGTATACAGAGAGAGACACAGGAGCTTTGAACTATATTTAATATTACAAAGTGTCAAAATCATGAAAAACAAGCCATTTTCGGGTCCTAAAAATGGCGGTCTTGACAACCACCGCTGGTTTCTACACTCCATTTTAGTTTCAGGCATCAGTGCGCAGAGTTCTGTTTGCGTGAAGAAATGTGAGCTTGAATTGTCCTTTTTAAATTTAACAGTCTTTATTTTAGCGTTTTAGCTACAAACTTCTTGAGAGGAATAGTTAAAAAAGGGAAATGAAGTCCAACATCCATTAACAAAATGAAACAAATTGCTGAGAAAGTGGTTGCAGGATACAGAAATGTGTCTGTATATTTCTTGTTGCTGGCACTAAACAGTGACTGTTTTTTGGGACTTAAACCAGAAATTTTACTGTGACAAATGTTGGTTTGGTTTTGCGTCAGCATTGTCGTTATGACTTCGTGTTCACCAGATGGGAATTAAAACATACTTGATATGAATTTTGGAGTATTTTTCCCTTGGAAAAAATGTAGTGTCAGTGGGAATTCAAACGTGGTGCGTGTTTGTTCATAAGCGGGAGCGATTCCACAGGGCTATGCGACTGTGGTCGAAAATTGCTGTAAATTAATACATTACATAAACAGGCATGATATTCCTCCTACTTTAGTCTGATTTCCAATTTTTGGGCCCTTGGAAAAATCAGAAAAATGGTGATTAAATAGCATGAAAAATATATTAAACCATACACCATATGAACAAGTAGGTCAGCCCTTGTGCTCAAACATTATTTTCCTACTTTTTTCCAAGCACCAAATATCATGCCTGCATAAAGTTGGCTACTTGAGTATGCATCAGAGAGGGCGCTATGCGGTCCGCCTACTGTCGGCATATTTATAGAGTTGACTCGAAATTAACCGTTGTCGACAATCCACTATCAACAAATGCATTGATTTGATCAGGGTCCAATTATATGGATCTGCTTACTGCAAAAATCTGGGCTTACGGTGCCCTGTAAAGCACTTAATTCTAGGGGCCAAACGCGCTAAATTCTGCGGTAAGCAGAGCCATGAAATTGGATCAAGATGACCAGATGAAGAGTTTAATCATTCCCATTTGCTCTCCTTTTAAAAATCAATAGCCCAATTTGACAGTTTTCTTTTGTGGGTAATAATTTGTTTCATGATTTGTTTGTCCTCAGTGACTGCTGCGTTAGCCGTTGCTAATATTGTGAAGAGTTCTCTCGGACCGGTTGGCCTCGATAAGATGCTGGTTGATGATGTTGGAGTAAGTATTTCAATTAGAACCCTCCCCCCACCCCTTTCCCTCCTTCCGGCTTATAACAATAACTATTTGGCATCATTCAGGGTTTGCCCTTCAATTTTGATTATAAAGCAGGACTAATTAGCTTGCAGTTTCACTAGTCCACCATTTTTGTTCACTTGACCCATGCTTTCCAATTCTGAACTTCCCAGCCTCACCTCTTTAAGAGAATTTTGGCTGGTCCTCGGATGTTTTAACTAGCATTTGGCTAGTGGACTACTGTTAAGGGAGAACGCTGTCATTTGCTTTCAAGGAAAATGCTGCATACTTTACCATACATTTTTGGGAAAGAACAAAGTAACTTCCCTACAAATAATTTAATCTATCAAATAAAGTGTCTGTTCAGTACTATAGCAGGGTTCTGCCCACGGTGGTCGGTGCCGGAAAACCCGACCGGCACTCATGATTCCCCGACCGGCACTCGCAGATTTTTTTCCGACCACCACACATTTTCCCTTTTTTTTGCCCATTTCCTTCAAAATATTTTGAACAACGTGTAAAACAAATTATTTACCAGTAAATGGTTTTATCCAAAGTTTCGAGTAGCCTACTTCTTTGGTTTTGAGTCTATTTTAATGATCCAGGATCGAGCATTCCTCCCGCCTGTACGATGTACAATTATATCCAACGCACGAAACCCGCATTGATTTTGCAATGGTTTCCAGTCAAGCTGATTATAGCTTTACGCTTGGAATAACATGATACCAGTTTCATCATGTTGCGAACCCTATTCTACAGCGTTTAATACAACGGAAATGAACTGCAGAGTAAGCACCATGCTATAGATGCTGTAAATTGTTTTCCCATGGCGGTAAAGGCGTGCGCGCACTGAGGGCCTATTCAAGGCACAGCTGCAGGGCGCACGTGTGTAACCACTCCGTGCACGATCGAAAGGAAATTGACTTGACTGTACTAGGAAAAAAAAAATTTCCGGCACTAAACAAATCCTGGGCAGAACCCTGCTATAGTACAACTCGCCCAATTATTTGCAATGTTATGTAATTTCAGTTTGCGGTAGCACCATGTGTAATTATATCTATTTTGCTATGTATATTTGTTTTTGAGAACTTGTCTTGCTAGCTATTTATTGTACTGCTGCAGAGTAGATTTCGAGAGACTACTTTGTTCTGAAAAGAATTGTCCTACTTATTAACTGCTACTTGTGATGATATTTGTGATTATCCAAATGGCCTTAAATGTTTTTCCGAACAAATTTCATGTTTATCTTTGCCAAGCAAGTTTATAGTAGAAGATTTCATCAAGGAACTCAATTGACCACTTGAAACGGATTTAAGAAATTCATGCAGATTATTATAATGATCTTATTGTACTGAATAACTGAATAACATTTTTATTTTCTGATTCTTTCTAGGATGTGACAATCACTAATGATGGTGCTACAATTCTGAAGCTACTAGAGGTTGAACACCCATCAGCCAAGGTTCTTGTAGAACTTGCTGATCTACAAGATCAGGAAGTAGGGGATGGCACTACGTCAGTGGTAAGCAAACTCAAGTATTTACAAATCATATGCTGTTTGCCCAATGAGTTACTTCATTTCAGTCTAACTGCTGTTTGCTCAATAAGTTACTTCATTTCAGCCTAACTGCTCTGTCAAAATAGCAGAGCTGCCAACTCTCCCTGATTCTGCACAAAGTTCCCAGAAAATGGACCAATCTTTCCATGCGGACAAATTTAAAAAATCTCTCTGATTATGGAAACTTTGTCCCTACAATGTTGAATGTCATTCTAAATATCTCCCTGATTGATGTACACAATCTCACTGATTGCAAGATGCAAATGTTGGCAGCTCTAAAACGGTACACAATGTTTACGTTTGGCTATTTTGTTCTTGTTTTGTTCAGATGTTGTTTATTTATTAGTTAGCTCTTGTATCTTTGTATCAGACTGTTTCTTCTCCATAGTAATGTGGACTTTTGTTTTGGAGCTCCTTTTTAATTTATTGATACAACTAGCAGGGCCATATCAAAGCTATGATTGTAAGGGTAGTGGGTCAGAACTGCTTTTTTCACATAGGCAATTGAAGCAAGTGCCTTTATGCCCTTCGTCATTGCCTTGGTGCCCCTTAAAATGCTTACAAGTGTAGTATTCTTAATTCCACTTATAAAGACGCCATTAATCAGAGGAAAACTCTGCTATTTTTTTGAGAATTAAGCATCAGCCATGATGGGTATATAAACAAGAGGAAATATAGTCCGCAAACAGGCCTGGAATTTCATCCTTGAGAGGGCAAGGCCATTTTCACTTTTGGAAGGGAGAGCACTTCAATTGGAAAATATTAAAGTCTATGGGAAACATTTGATGGGGCACCAAGGCCAAGACCAGGGGCAAACAATTTATTATATTATGCATAGACTAAAACATTCATTGTCTTACAGTTTTAAATCTTCCATGGTTTAAAAAAGATGATGTTGCTCATAAATTTAATTTGCTGATTGTTTTTGACTTTCAACTCTAAAACCTGCTTTGATGGAAGGAGCAGAGTTGTTGCATCCGTTAGTTGTTACATTGGAAACCAGTTGGCCATTCATTAGTCTGAATTGTCTTCAATTGATGTACTATTTTACTCTGGTCAGGTTATTATTGCAGCAGAGCTGTTGAAGAATGCAGACGAGCTCGTCAGACAGAAGATTCACCCAACGACAATCATCAGTGGCTACAGGCTGGCCTGCAAGTCAGTCTAAATCTTTTACTTTTCAATAGTTTCACTTTAAATCTACTTATTTTAATAGTAATTTTAGTTCCATGGTTCAAATTTTAAATGTCATCAATCAATCGGTACCAGGGATCCATCATTGATTTTTGGAAACATTGTTCTTCAAATTGATGGATTAAACCTATATCAGAGTAAAGACCGCAGCATACCTAGCTTGTCAATTTTTAATACTTTCTTCATCCATTCTAGTGTTATCTAGATACCCTGTCTAATTATTTTCATGGTTTTTTCTGCTGCTCTAGGGAGGCTTGTAAGTACATCCAGGAGCATCTGACCATCGGTGTAGAGGAGCTTGGGAAAGATTGCATCATCAACGCAGCCAAGACGTCCATGTCTTCTAAGCTCATTGGACGGTATCCTTGATTTATAAATGACAAGCCTGTGATCTGGCAGGATTTTTCCCTGTTTTTTCTGCACCTTCAGATTTTCTTGAAAGTGGCAAAATCGCCATCACAGAGGTGAACGACTGGGCCCTTGTTTTGACCAAATCCTTAAGTATCTTTTTGAAATGATGTCGAGAGTCTATGAACCTATAGTCTTGATTGGCGGTGCTAGTTTTTGTGTGAGTCGCTGATAGAGGGCGCAACATCGACTGGCCAAGGACTGGCCAACTCTACTAATCTTGTTCTAAACTAGCATCTGTCTAATTTTGGTGACAATTGAAAGATATTATAATTGTCTGCAAAACTAAAATCTAAAACCTCGATTTCAAACTCAAACCGTGTTTATGGTTGAAGGGTAAAACCGACTCATATTCTTCTGATCCATTAATGTCGTCGGTGAATATCCTTTCCCTTAACACCTTGATCTTCAGCGATTCCGACTTCTTTGCTAATTTAATCGTTGACGCCGTGAATGCAGTCAAGCTGACAGATCCTAAGGGCATTGTACGCTATCCTATCAAAGCCATTAATGTTCTCAAAGCACACGGCCGCAGTGCTAAGGAGAGTGTCCTGGTGAACGGATATGCACTCAACTGTATGGCCGCTTCACAAGGTAAGTTTGTTTGACAAGTCTCCTTTGATAAATGTTGGAGGTAGGGGAAAGAGTTGATTGTAACAACAGAACCGAGATTAAAATCACTCCATCACCTTTATAAGTGGTGCATGAAGAACGAGCAAATCTCATACATAGACTCGTCCAAGTCACTGTCTAATGGGTTTGATTATGATATAAATGGAATACCCTGACATTACTGGATACAGTTCTTATATTTCTAAACCATCTCTGAATCTTTCCTGTGGTTTTGGCCAATGGACTTGATTCCTCTCATCAAACCATTCTTGTTTTCCCCGTACCCAGGGTATGGGAACATTTCTGGTTCACATAGCAACTACCCTTGTGTTTTCTCAGGTGCGAGCTACAGTGGTAAAGTTCACTAATGAGGCAACCTTGATTTCATTACCAGAAATGTAAAATGCAAATATCACATATTGGAGTGATGATCAATAACGATGATTTTTGTTTGTTTCCTACAGCGATGGTGAAGCGAGTTGTCAACGCTAAGATTGCTTGTCTTGACTTCAGTCTACAGAAAGCTAAGATGCATCTCGGTGTGCACGTCATCGTTGAAGACCCAACCAAACTAGATGCCATCAGACAAAGGTACGCATTGGCTTATTTGTTTTGCCTCTTGAAATTGGAAACATACCAAATGTTCCAGCAAGTATTTTGAAAGGACTATTTTAAGCTCTGTTATTGTGATTGTTCAATTGAAGTTCACTTGCTTGACTATGAAAAGTTTTGGTGCTATATTGCATTGTTATTACTTTATAACATGTCTTGAACCTTCTGTTTTGTTGTCAATGATTTTTGTAAGCATATGTGCATCTAAATTCTCAATTTGCTATGGTGGTTTATTTATTTGTTAGTGTTCATTTGTAGTGATAAATGTATATGTTTTATTTGAATATTGCATTGCATTTCTTTACTGTTTGGGGCAGTCAGGTTGGCGTAGAGGGTTTCTTTACTTGCCTTCCACCTTTAGGATCCTGGTTCAAATCCAACCGGGGTACTGTGTGTATTGGGTTTTCAGTCCCTACCTGATTGCATGGGTTTTCCCTTGAATAATTCTCTGGGTTTTTCCTCCCACATCTAAACTAAAACTTTTTCATTTTCTTCTCTCCACGGGGTTCTTGGCTAGTATAGTGATTAAGTTCGCTTTTCTGAGAATCCTTGGCACCACAACCTGAATTAATAACTAAACTTATTGCGATTTATATTTTACTGTGTGTTATATCCCTGTTTTTTAACCTGTATGATATGTTTGCATATATTTTCCAAGGTTATATATAAACTTGTTGCATGTGTAATGTTCAATGCTGTTATATTGAGTTGTCATTTACTGTTGCATGCATGCATTTGTATCTTTGTTGTATTCTATTGTATGGTTTCTTGAAACCATTTGTTAAAGGCACTGTACACGTTTGGTAATTACTCAAAATATATATTAGCATAAAAACTTACTTGGTAACGAGCAACAGAGAGCTGTTGATAGTATAAAACATTGTGAGAAACGACTCCCTCTGAAGTAACGTAGTTTTTGAGAAAGAGGTAATTTCTCACTAAAATAATAAAAGACTTCTGTCCAGAAGCCTTTTATTCCTATCTGAAAGCACACTAATTTGTACAACAAGGGTGTTTTTTCTTTCATCATTTTCTTGCAACTTCAATGACCAATTGAGCCCAAATTTTCACAGGCTTGCTATTTCATGCATATGTTGGGATACACCAAGTGAGAATACTGGTCTTTGACAATTACAAAACGTGTTCAGTGCCTTTAATTCCTGTTGTTTTTTATGAAGCTGTTTGCAAGTTTGCATTACTTTGTGGATGTGTTTTTTAAACAATTTCTTCTTTTCCTTATCATCTGCAAATCTATTTCATATGTATGTATTTTTTATTATTCTACTACAAATATTCCTATGGTATAGAAGGATTTGAAGACATTGTTGTTGTCGATCTGTTGCACCTTCAATTTGACATAAACCAAAGCATCATTTAATTGTTTTAATATATGCTGTTCTCAGTGGCTTTAATTTATTTATGTAAACTTTCTCAGGGAGTCCGATATAACAAAGGAAAGGATTCAGAAGATTATCAACGCTGGAGCTAATGTGATTCTAACTACGGGTGGCATTGATGATTTATGTCTCAAGTACTTTGTTGAAGCTGGAGCCATGGCCGTCAGACGGTGCAAGAAGCAAGATCTTAAAAGGATTGCCAAGGCAACTGGAGGTACGGTATAGAAATATTGACTATATGTGTATGTTTCAGATTAAACTAGGATTAACCATTACAATTGGTGTCAATCAGCCATTGTGTGGCCAGATTGTCTAGCTCTTTTAGGGACTGCTCGCCAGGGCAACTCTGACAAATGCAGTCACTGGTGATGCAGGCAGCTGTTGTGAGGGCAGTTTCGAGTGCTACAACTCCAGAGGTAATCCTCGGAGCATTGTAATTTCCCAAGGCACAGCCATCCAGGGGTGAAGCAGAGGGAAAATGCTGCGGGATCACCAAGGGAGTCGTAGTTTTAACCATAGCACAAGTAAAGGGGTCAGTCTTTGTTTTATAACACCCCATACAAATATTGTGCCTAGACATCTACAGACCATAATTTTAAAGGAGCGCGATCGCGCTCCTCCGCGCTCTTTAATGTTTTCCAAGGAGAGCAAAAAAAAGCGCTCCTTACAAATTTAACAAGAGCATGTTTTTTTCAAAACCCTAATTGTTGATTAAAATAAGCCGCTTGAATCTCGGAGTTGGCAGTAGCAACATCTAAAGAGCGCACGCTTTTTCTTTTTTCCCCCGTTAATTTTACCTTTATTACACCGTTCGTAAATAAATTGCGGCGGCCGGACGTCGGACCATGCGGTGATTTGTTTCTTCCATGTGCGTCGTGTATTGTATGCAGCTAGATCTATTGATATGTGGTAGACTTTTCTCATTCCCCGCTTCATTCGTGGTACAGTTTGACCGTAGTACATGTACATGTATGTTTACTGCTGCAGCAAAGGAACATGTGTGGAGACATTGAAAAGTCTACTGACAACAACGCACGGTGTGTTGTGTGGATGCACGTGAATCGTTAGACTTTTTTCCAGTCGTCACAACCCACGTTCATAGGCAAAAGCGCCAGTTCTTTGAGTCGTTTAATGTGTTTTACGGCTGGAGATATTTTTACGCATTGAACTATGACCTAGAAGAAACTTTGAGACAATTCATGCAATGAGTGTACGTCACACACGTGTGAGGAGATTCGTCGACGTTTGAGTTTACGTCTCACATTATTTTTCAAAATGATGCGGTTTGTAAGCTGTTAGGATAATCTTCGAGGATACTAAAAGGTGTTTGAAGAACAATTTTCAATGTCCAAAAGGGGGCAACACTTAACCCAATGATTCAATAACACAGGTAAAGACCCCCAAAAATCAAAATTTCTTTTAACAAAAACATGACTGCTCCGTTCATATTTTCGTGGATTATTTCGGAAGATCATTGTATTTTTTGTTTTTTTAGACAAAAGTATTTTCCTCCTATTAACTCGTCCCCGGTCCCATCTATGGTCCCAATAATGCCCGAGGGGTTCACCGAGTGCGGCGCTGATGCCTGAGTCAACTTGCCCAAATTCCAGACACCACAAATTCGGACCTTGCCCAAAATCATGCATTTTTAGCATTAGATTTTTCCGGATTTTTTTTCATCGCATATTCTCATGCACATGTGCAGTAAATTCAAATCACTCTCCTTAATTCACTTTCTTGATTTAAGGAGAGCGATTTACAGCTCTCCTCGGATTTATTAAAATGAAGGCCTGCATCTAGGTACCAAGAAGCTGCTGTTGCTATGGGTATAGTACATTGGTTGCTATGGGTATAGTACATTGGTTGCTATGGGTATAATAGTACATTGGTTGCCACAGGTATAGTACATTGTTTGCTGTGTGTCTAGTGCGTCGCTATTGGGTGGCTGGCTAGTAAAAAAATAAGACATATCATGTGATGCGCTAAACCAATCAAAAAGCAGAATCCTTGTGTTATAATAAACGATAGTAGTGTATAAAGTGTTACTGTTGAGATTTAAAATCACTCCATCACCTTTGTCAGTGGTGCTTGAAGAACGAGCAAATCTCATAAATAGATCCATCCAAGCCATTGTCAAATGGGGGTATGGTTGGTCATAACATACTCCTTGATATGATTGGGTACAATGTTGATTTAATAACCAATAAGGAGCAAGTTCGGATGCTGGCATTTTGTCAATTTACAATTTAAATTACGTACGCGTGGTCTGTTTTTCACTCCAATGTGTCGATTGACTAGGTGTAATACCCATGCGGCCAATATGCACTTTGACAACAAGCGCCATGCATACATATGCACTATGAAAAAATATGCAAATAACTTCTCATTTATTAAGTATAAAGTTACTTATAAATTTCCAGCTCAGTTGGTAGATCACCAGGGCAACAATCTGAGGTCGTTGGTACAAATCCTGCTCTAGTCAACTTGTCTTTGATCAACCTCAAATTATTTCAAATTCACACTGTCAGTTTCCCTTGTGGTTTGTTACTTGATACTTTTTCTTTGTTCAACCCCCAAATTATTGTTTCATCACCAGGTTAATTTCAATTTGTTGTTTTCTTGTTTACAGCTCAGTTGTTGGTATCTCTTGTGGTTTATCACTAGATATTTTCCTTTGTTCAACCCCAAATTTCTTTATTATTTCATCACCAGATTATTTTCAATTTGTTGTTGTTTTCTTGTTTACAGCTCAGTTCTTGGTATCTCTTGTGGTTTATCACTAGATATTTTCCTTTGTTCAACCCCAAATTTCTTTATTATTTCATCACCAGATTATTTTCAATTTGTTGTTGTTTTCTTGTTTACAGCTCAGTTCTTGGTATCTCTTGCTAATCTGGAGGGTGAAGAGACATTTGAAGCTGCCATGTTGGGTCAAGCTGAGGAAGTTTGCATAGAACGAGTCTGTGACGATGAACTTATCTTGATCAAAAGGTAGGTTCAAAAATGTCAAGCATCTTGAGCAGAGCTGCCAGATTCCCAGATTCCCAGATTCTGCAGAAAGTTCTTTGAAAGTAACCCAATCTTTCCATTTTCTGATGAACAAATTTTAAAAGTCTAGCTGACTATGGACACCTTTTCCCTATTATGTCAAATGTAATTCTAAATATCTTCCTGATTGTAAGATGCAAATGTTGGCAGTTCTGCTTGAGTTTCAAGTTGCTTCCTCTTCCTGTTCAGGGTTTGCCCTAGGGTTGGTATGTTTAACAGCCGCTTTAGCAACTGGTCTTCGATCGTGGCTTTTGTCACGGTGGCACTTGTGCCACGACTTCACACAATTTCTCATTTGTAGTGACCTGACGGTTTCGTCGTAGTGCAAAAAGAACATGAGTCGACCTGACGGCGGCTCTAGCCTTAAGATACGTTACTCAGCATCAGTCATCCTATGTGGACCTAATGACAATGTGTGGTTTCTATACTACAGTTAGATTTGTCAAATAATGAAGTAAATTTGTCCTTTGTTGTTCAGTCCTACATTTTGTAATGCAGCTTCAGTCATACTTTGTGGAGCTAATGACAAAGCTGTGTGTGGATACTACGCTTAGATTTTTCAAATAATGAAGTTAATTTGTCCTTTGTTGATCAGTCCTAAGGTACGTAATGCAGCATCAATCATACTTCGTGGAGCTAATGACTATCAATGTGATGAGATGGAAAGATCTCTACATGACGCCCTCTGTGTCGTCAAACGTGTCTTGGAGAGTAAGACAGTAGTACCAGGCGGGGGCGCTGTTGAAGCCGCTCTGTCTATCTACTTGGAGAACCTCGCAACGTCCTTGGTGAGTTTCCTTCAGATGTTTCAAAATCCACTTCAAATCAAAGTTAGGCTTTGATAATAATTATTAGTTGAAATTTCTATTGCGCCGATATCTGCTAATTTTGACGCTCTTGGTGCTCCCAACATTATTACCCCCGGTCACTGGTCCATTTATTTCATTCTTTAAACCATCTCAGCTCCCTTGGGAGTATACAGCCTGTGCTGCCAAATATGTAGCGCACAAAGCTAAATCAATAACGGGAATCATCTCTGCCCTAACAGGTACTCATTTACCACTGGGTGTAGAGAAGCAATTATAGTTAAGGACAGAAGTGTCATGACTGGGATTCGAACCCATGTCCTACTTACTGAGCCACCAGAACTTAAGTCCGATTTACCTGACCTCGGCTATGCAACATTTTGAATATTTACGTATTGCCAAATTTGAATGAATTTTTTTTTATGTGTTTACCTTTTTATAACTCAATGCCTTCTTAATCCGTCATTTTTATTATGATCTTTTATCTTTGTAAACTTGACTTGTTAAGTCCTCGGACTATAGTCCATTTGTTTTTTAATTGTAAAATAAACCAAATTGAAATGAAATAAAAAACATTAGGCAAGTTTACTGTTTTACAATTATGTATTTGTGTAGGTTTGGCCTGATGAATTTTTTGCTAATGAAGTTTAATACTGTTTCTGTTTTGACGTTTTCTTTTAAATTAAGTTAGTTATATTTTTCTGATATAAATTGTTACATTTCTATATTCTTTTTAAGTGCTTTTAACTTGAAGATTTTCAGAGTAAATGATTTGATTTTTTTAGTACAGTATTGTTTTGTACCTCTAAGTCTAAGTAGATTTTGGGTAGATTTATTTTTTGCGCATTATGTTATTGTTTGTTTGTAAAACATTTGATATGACTTTGCCCATGACAGAGTTCCAGAGAGCAGCTAGCTATTGCTGAGTTTGCCAACTCTCTCTTGGTCATTCCTAAGACGCTAGCGGTCAACGCCGCTAAGGATTCTGTGGATCTTGTGGCTAAGCTACGTGCTTACCATAACACGTCTCAGATGGAGGCTGGCCGAGCTGACCTCAAATGGTACGTATGACCCTTACTTCATTGAGTGGTTGATTGGAATCTTTACTTTAAAAAAACAAAAATCCACACCATACGGTAACTCAACATAGTTGTTTGGCTCTGGTTGTGGTGGTATGCTGTGTAATGGTTTACAAGGTGCTGTGGCGCAATCTGCAGCCAACCACACCAGAAAACATTGTTTTTTTTACATGCATTACACATCACATGGAACCTATGGCTTTATGTCCAATCCAAAGGACGAATCATGTTACGTATCTTGCTTAAGTGACATAAGTAACTACCGGGACTCGACCCCACACTCTGCTTACCAGAAACACCAGAGCTTGAGTGCATGTTGAATTGTTGTGCAACTCATTTGCAAAAGCCACTGGCAAGTTGACGAACTTTGTGCCTTACTTCGTCTCTCGGATGGGACCAAAAACCATGGTCTTGTGTGTTGTGTAATGCAGGTAAAAGAACCCAGTACACTTATCGTAAAAGAGAAGGGGTTCACCCCAGTGATTTGTGGTATGGTTGGCTGCAGATAGCGTCACAGCATCTTCTAAACCTCTACATCTTGCTATGTAGATAAATAGGTCTTATAATTCTAATGTTGTACTTTTCGTCTTTCTTTCATTATAACCCTTGTTTTTGTATTAGTGCAATTCAACCTATCGGTTGCCATACTGTACAATTTTTCACGTTTTTACTTGTAGGAAATAAACCAATAATAATAATAACATAGCTCCACATACCTTGTAAAAAAAAGAAGTGCTTTGAGATGTTCTCTGATATGATAAAGCACGATACAAGAACTGCATATTATCATACTTCTTGTTAAAATAATATGTGTAGTAACATGTTATGTATGAGATAGGCTTATGAAATTACATACTCTTTTAGGAATATAATAACTACAGGTATTTTTTATTCAAAACTATATATTTTGACATAATACCTAATTGTGTTATGAACTTTACTAGTTCATGTATACATAGTTAGTTGTTGTCAGTGAGTGTTAAACTTGTTTCTTAATTGTCTACTTGTCAATCAGGGTTGGTCTGGACCTTGTAGAAGGCACAGTAAGAGATAATAAGAAAGCCGGAGTCTTCGAGCCAGGCATCTGTAAGATTAAGTGTCTGAAGTTCGCCACCGAGGCGGCCATCACGATCCTGAGAATCGACGACATGATCAAGCTAGCGCCGGATGAGCATGAGTCCATGGGACGCCACTGAAGCTCATTTGCATCATAGCATAAAAAATTATAGTTTAATCAATCGTTACTTGAAAAGTTGTGTGTTGTTGTTGTGTGAATGTCACTTTTGCTTCTGTAATCCTAAAGGGGTGCAACCTGTTCACATTTGGTTGCATATGAGCAGACGTAAAGTAACACTGTGCTGTGCTCAATGACATAAAGCTGTAAGCAGAACAATTTGCTTCATGCAATAATTTGCTAAGCGGGGGGAAAAAGCGGGGTACCGGTTAAAAGGAACACACTTTAGATGACATTGTGGCTAGTAGCCTGTTTTGTCTTAAGAAGGTTTCTTCTTCACACTAAGCAAGTTTGCTTCATAGCTTTATGGTACACTGTTGGCATTAGCATCTTCCTTTTATACAAGCCCAACCAGGTAACTTCACTGTTGAACTAAAGAACAGAAAAACATGGCTGTCAAGATGAGGGACTTTGTTGAGTATAGTTTTTCTTAAAGGTAGTGTCACAGATTGTGAAAAACTCCAAAAATTAATTGCCATAAAAACATACTTGTTGAAAAGCACTACAGCTGTTGATATATAGTGTACTGTAAACTATTTTGAGAAAAGATTCTCTTCAAAGAAATATGGTTTGAAATAATTTTTCACTCAAAAATATTTGAATTTGAGAAACTATTCATGCGTTGAATCATTTCTCAAATTTCTGAGGATTGGTGTCCATTCGTGAATGCCGCAGCCAGGGATGCAGTTGGTACCCGCTGTCACCTCGCCGTACTGTACGAGTCCGACATTCTTGTGAAATTACTGGGACTGTTTTCTCAGCAAGTAGACACTGTATTCAGCTGAAACTTTCACTGATGACTTGTATTGTATCTTTCTTTATAATTTTGCCTACAAATCAGCATCACGTTGACAAAAAACAATCTATGACCCTACCTTTAAGGCAATGATCTGCAATCATCTCGTTCAAGTCATTGGAATTCATGTGCATTATGTCTTTGTATTATACACTTTCCTTTTATACTGCTTGCTGTGGTTACAGTTGGGGGGTGGGGGTGGCAAACAAACGTACTTTGTTCAGCTCAATTTAAAAAGATGGTCTCTTCACAATCAGGAATACTGGCAAATCCAGAACAAGGCTCATAACATTGTGTCAATGCAAAAACGTCTTGAAAAATCTCTTGAAATAGCACTTGCATTACGCGCGAGTTTGAAATTTTGAAAATGTTGTATCTCACTTAAAATAGCTCCGAAGTAGACACAAAACAAGTTCGCGTAGAGATTTGCACAAAGCATTTTTGTATGAGATACGACCTTTTTGCACTGACGCGATGATAACATGTTATCAAATCAAGTTGTGAAGTACAAATGGTTTTGTATTCACAGGAAAACTACAAATGTGTGCCTATATTTATTGTGTCGTTATCTGAAGTCTTGATTTTTGGCGATTAAGTAAACATCCAATAGTACATGTACATGTATGTCCTTGATGTTTAAATACTTTACAAGGAAATGTAAAATTGTTTCCTTACACTGAGCTTAGACTTGTCCCAAGTCTTATCTCTGTGATGCCCCCGTACCCGTTGACTATGAATAATAACGAGAGAAGCAATGTTAAGGTGATAGGCGGGATGGCTGGAGACAAAGTCTATGCAATGGCAAATTTACTGGCTATTTAAAAAATTGGCGTTCCAATTGTTCGCTTCATTGACAGGTCAATCAGGGAGTCTGAAATGATAAACTGAGTACCTGAAAGACGGCTAGACAATCGCTGGCAAACCACTGCAGGTATACTGTAGGCTGTCTTACTCCCCTTGTTTTATCAAAATGGTGAACACAAAAAACTTGGTTTATGTAAAGATTTAGGGCATCATCAAGAATCTGTTGTTCTGTGCTATTGACTATTTATGGAACATGATCATTAAAGAGTGCAGTTGGTGACAAGCCTTGAGCAGTCTCCCATACAGGCCAATAGTCTCATGTTCATGTTAATGGGGTTCACAAAGTGATAGAATGCTGACTTGAATAAAGACTAAGCAATTTCCCCATTGATGCTAATATTGTAGTATGTAAGTACTGAAGTATTGTAAAGCAGATGAGTATTTCTGCGTCGATAATAAAACAGTCCTGTTTCAATCTCATCGTAAAATTATTTGCATCATATCATTTTTCAATGTGGTTTCTTTATTGACATGACCTGTGACATCACATGTTTACACAGTCAGGACTTCCTGCAGGCACAATTTGTACTTTTGTACATGTATGTGTATTGTGTTGTCATTATTTATATTGGCCTTAGAGAAATACTCTGCTAGGTTCGAAACAACAGGCCATTAACCCTCCTACTCTTGGTAACATTTTCCAGTGAGTTGACCAACCATTTGAAACCATTCAACTGCACTGGTTGTGTATGATGGCACAACTGTGCACATAACGTGTGTACTGTGTAGATGCATTTACCACATGATATTACATTGCATGCTGGCATAGTTTATCTACCATTCAAAACCACAGTGGATGATATTGAATGGTCAGACAGTAGAAGGGTTAAACTATTTTTTCACTTATTTTCAAAGGTCAAATATTGAGCCTGAAACCACAGCCTTGTTATGATTTGTTTTGTCCATATATTGCAGTTGTTTCCTTCTAACATTACTCTGGAGAAATGACTGGGGAGAATCGTAGTGAATTTTTTCAAACTTGGCATAAATTTAACTTATGTTGTTTATGAATGAATGGGCCTGTGACTCTAAAGGAAATGCATGTCCATCTACAGTCTTCTTGGAGTGGACTGTTACATGTTTCGACAAACCTGGGTTCCGATAACCCCCCCACGTCATCTGCACTCTAGAGTTGGGTTATATTTAGTTAAATACATTAGGGGTGTTGGAACAAAGGGGTGTAACCTTTTTTTGAAATTTCAAACACATCCACACATTATGTCAATTGCAGGTCAAGTTTAATTAAAGATTGCAGTTAAACCTTAAAATATTTGTTTTCATAATTGAAAGGCATTTTGATATTAGCAAGTTAAACAATCTATCAACCTATCCAATAAGCCTGCCCCCATAACAACTGTCTGTCAATTGCGACCAGGTCATGGTGCTTGCAACATGTGTATCATGCAGGGATGTGAAATCCAGGTTTTTTTGCCCCCCAAAAAATTTTTTCATAATAATTCATAAAAAATGAAAATAAAACCATATATAACGCCTCAGATTGCAGATTAGGGCTTTTAAAACCAAAGATAAATGCTATTATAGGGCTTCGTGCTCGCAAGCTTTGCGCTCAGAGTTCAGGTTTTTTTTCAACAGCTTATCACATCCCTGATCTTGCTCTGCCCTGTGCCACATACTCAAAAAACAATTTGCCAATCCAAATGGCGTAAATTTGTTGTGTTTCTAATCGGCAGAGTGTGGGTTTGAGTCCCGGTCCCATTATTGCTTTATCCTTTGGATGGGGCATTAAGCCGTGTGTTTTTGTAATGCCCATAAAAGAACCCTGTTACACTTCACGCTAAGAGAAGGAGTTTGCCCGGTATTTCTGGCAGTGGCTGCTAAATGCACTTATAAGATGTTACATAAATGGGTCTGATAATTCATAGGGGCGGAGCTTGACAGGTGTTTTGCTACAACCTTTCCCCTCTCAAACCAGGGGCAACATAATTAATTCGACTGGTAATCTGTTTTTGCTAAGCATTATTTGTTACTTCGCAACTTTCAGCATTTAAGCTTTTTTTTCTTTATAATCTCTTTGAATGAGTTATCTCTTTGAATGAGTTATCATGATGTGACTGTTTTTGCCATCCCTTTGCGCGCTATTAAAATTTGGGGTTGAACAAAGAAACATTGACTAGAGGGGTGACTTGAACCTCAACCCCTGGATAATGTGCCGGCACTCTACCTACTGAGCTAATCTCCCTATTTTTTATTAAAATAAATTCAGGGTGTCAATCGGGAGAAGCCAGTGATCTTTCCATCATTGTTGTAAAAAAAAAAAGGAGCTGAACATTTTCTCCCCCCCCCCCCCCTCCCACATCTTCAGCTTCTTGATTTGTATGTAATGCTGCGGCTTGATTGGCTCATAGCAACAGCCTTAACAACAGCTGTAGCCGCAGTTTCCAATTTTGACACATTCCGACACATTCCGTATACAAATCAGTCACTACCTGATTGCATGGGTTACACAACTATGTTCAGGCAACCTTAGAGTATAACCCGAAACCCTAGCATGTGAGTTATGAGGGGTTTTCAGAACATAGGGGTGTCGGATTATAGAGCAATCACCATTGCATGGGTTTTCCCTCCCACATCTAAAACTGACATGTCTTCATCATCAGTTCTCTACACAGGTATCTTCAGGCCTACGGGTCCCTTGGTTATGATTATCAGAAAACACTTTCAAAAGGATTTTAACTAAACAACATATTCCGCTTGAATAGTGTATGGCACTTCACGTGAATACCCAATTTATTCAACATTTATAATATTGTATCCAAGCTTGTATACAGCTCCAAACAAGTGTCTATATTGTGATTAACAGACTAATTCCTAGATTGAAAATTGGTGTAAAACATGCCGAGTGGCCAAGTGACTCGGGCCCGATTTCATGGCTCTGCTTACCGCAGGTTAGCAGGGAATTGTTTGCTTGTGGGCTTGCGTAGTCCACGTTACTAGGCATTCTTCGCTTACACAGCAAGCGGAGAATGGTGATTGCAAGCACAGAACTCGGCGGTAAGCAGAGCCATGAAACTGGGCCTAGACTATGATTGTTGGAGAGTGTGTTCGAGTCCCGGTCTTGAGCAAGACACTTTAATGCTTTGTCCATTAATGCTTTGTCCTTTGGTTGGGAAGTACTGTGTGTTGTGTAATGCATGTAAAAGAACCAAGTACACTTATCGTTAAGTTGGCCCCCAGTGTTTTCTGGCATGGTTAGCTGCAGACATAACCTTGTAATACCAGGGATGAGAGTCATTGCTGGCATTTCTACCTTTTGGTAACCCCTAGGGAGGGTTTGGAACTCAAAGGGCTTTTCGGAACAGTGTCCTAAGCACTAGTGAAGTAGATCAAAGGGCAGTATTTCCTTTATGTGGAAAATTGAAAGGCTTTTTTTTATTCACCAGTCTGAATTCAGGCAAAAGTCTGAAAAATCTCATCCCTATAAAGCCTTAGAAGGTGCTATGTAATTAAAACATGTGTACCTTTTGTGTAAAAAAAAAGGTGCTTTGAAACGCCTGCTGGTGTGATAAAGCTCTATATAAGAACTGCGTGATATTGTTGTTATTTGTAAGGCTCAAAAATTTGTCAAATACAAGACTTGTGAAGACTTATTTTACCATCCATTGTTCCATTGTACATAATGGTGTCTGTTCAACACAATGTATACACCATGTGACCTGTGACATCACTTATTTACAAAACAGTTTACAAAACAGCCACAGAGCCTGGACTTTCTACAGGCAGGATTAGTACACAGCCCAGTACAAGAAAACATCAACTCTTAAATTTTATAGAGATTGCACTGTCTTTTTTGTATCAACTTTTGATATGAAGAAAAGGGGCACTTGTTCAGCTGTTTTTTTGACAACTCTTGAATTTATGTGGTAAAATTGTGACACAAAATGTAAAATATCCCATATGACCCACTGGTCATATCTTGCCTGTCAAAAAGGTCCTGGAATGTAAAAGGTCACTCTAAACCTATGATTTGGAACGATACAAAAACTGCATTGGTTTTAAGAATACATTTGACACCACATAATATGCATCACATACACACAATGTTTCAAGCAAAATACCACTTACAATCATAGTGTTAGCCAGAGGGATGTCTGGGTGTCTTTTGGACACCCTGTGTTACATTTGGACATCCTGATGTAAATGTATAGTAAGTAAACAATTTGGACACCCAGTTTTAAAATTTCCAGCAATTTTAGACATCCTTTTAGCAAATCCTGGCTAAAACCTTGTATAAAAGTATTTTCTTTAGGGCTCATGACGACTCTGCTCTTCCGGAATTCTGCGCTTACCTATTTTCAGGTTAAGCAGCGAATGTTTGCGCAAATTGTGTAAGCGAAGAATGATTAGTAATGTGATATACGCACATACAAGCACAAATTATATTGCTAATTTGTGAAATACGCTTACAATGCAGATTCGATTGCTGTTCCGCTAAGCGCCGATTTTTCACTTACGGTAAGCAGAGTCATGAAATTGCAGGGCCCTAATATTTAGTTATCCATGTTGATTGGTTAAACATTTCTCTGCTATTACTGCGTTCCATCTGGAAACCATTGTTTAAAGGTGCTGTATACGTTTGGTAATTGGAGCCAACTGGATTGTTTTAATCCTATATAAATGTAGGTATATACAATAAAACTAACTTCACTTCAAAAGGTGGTCGCGTTTTTGAGATATCACCGAAAAACCAGAGCGAATATTTCCAGGCAGGAAGAATATTCCCTATAGGAATACACAACCTGAGCCGTAACGCTTCTCCCTATAGGAATACACAACCTGAGCCGTAACGCTTCTCAGATTCAAATTTTGGGGGACAAAAAGTTATATATTTTTCCATAACCGTTGTACTTCGAAGTGAAACGTTTCTCAAAATGCATAATACTATCCAAAGCTGCTGTACTTCTTACCAAGTAAGTTTTTATTGCCATTAATTTTCAGAGTCGTTACCAAACGTGTACAGACCCTTTAATGGAGCCGAAATATCAAAATATACAGCATTATTGTGTTGACACAAAATAAGAAAATGTCAAGAATAAAGGTTGGGTCATGCATATTTAAATATTCCAAAAATTAATTACCATAAAACTTTCTTGGTGAGAAGCACTGCAGCTGTTGATAGTATGAACTATTTTGAGAAAGGATTTGCTTCGAAGTAATATGGTTTGGATAATTTTGTGCCCCAAAACATTTTAATGTTAAAAATTATTCATGCATGAATCGTTTCTCAGATTTCTGAAGGTTGGTGTCCGTTCGCGAATGCTGCGGCAAGAGATGCGGTTGGTACCCGCTGTCACCTCGCTTAAAGTTGATGGATTCAATGTTTTTGATGAAAATACCACGACAGTTCTTTTGCAGTTTTCTCAACACGTCGACACTGTATTCAGCTATTCACATGTGCTTTTATTGTATCTTTCTTGATAATTTGACCAATAAATTAGCATTACGTTGACAAAAACCAAACAATGACACTACCTTTACGAGATGCTAAATATTGGTACAGTTTGACCTCTTGCTTTATGCATCACTTTTGAACTCCTTAGCTCTTAGAAGAAGAAAAAATCACCTAGCATCACACAAAATAAAACGTTTGCATTTTTCTCTGCAGCAAAAATATTTCTTTCATTTGCTGTAATGATACGAGCACATAAAATACTGATTTAAAAAAAGGCGAAGATTTTACTCTACAACAGTTACGATGTTTTTCTTTCTTTCTGGGACGTGTGGCACTGCTCCTTTTTTACTGTGCCGTCTTCTGTTCTGGGTCCTAGAAAAGAAAAAAAACAAAATGTAGAATTGTAAAAAATAATCCCAAAGAAAACAGAAAAAGATTAAGAACTTTGGTCCTTTTTTGTAACGGTCCTTGGCTTAGGCTCTATCAGTTATTTTGAAAACAAACTCGGTACTGGATTTCAAACAGGCGGATGGAGCCTGTGCCAGTGTCGTACAGGATTTTGTTCCCCGGTGTGTGTCCCCCACACGATTAATTTACGCGGGCTGAAGGAAGTTGCTTCAAAAGACTGGTACCAGGGTTTGCTCATCTGGAGGTTGCTTTACAAAAGCTTGCCCCAAACCATGTGATACAGCAACTGTCTCTATAGTCTGAGGAATTCAATCTTAAGAAGTAACTTGTGACTATTAGCAAGACAGTGTACCAGACTTTATACAAATCTAACTCGCAATTGGCGTATTGCCCTTTATGTAATCAGACAACTTCCTGTAGGGGAGGATTTGGGAGGGTTAAGGTTGAAGCAACGTCCAAGGACACCTGAGGTTCTAATACGCTAAAGCTCTGGTATTTCTGTTTAGCAGAGTGTGGGTTCGAGTCCCGGTCATGGCACTTGTGTCCTTGAGCAAGATACTTGCCCATAATTGCTTTGTCCTTCAGATGGGACATTAAGCCATAGGTTCTGTGTGCCAGGATTGCTAGTGGACATAAAAGAATTGAGAACACTTATCTTCGAAGAGTAGGTGTTTTTGAATTCTGGTTCACATAGAAAGCATCCTTGTTTACAGGTTTCCTCAGGCTTGCGAGCTACAGTGATTAAGTTCACTTATGAGGCATCCTTGGTTTCATCACCAGAAATATATAATAATAATAATCAACAAACAGTTGAACCAAGACAATGATATTCTGACTTACTTTCTCTTGATGGATTCTCTCTGTACTCGGATGGTCTTAGTCTCCTGATAGATCGGTCTGGGTACATGACGGTGGCGTTTGATTCGTTTCAGCTGCGGATGGTGCTGGAATTTCTCTTGCAGTTTAACGTTGTACTGAGCCGCTGCAACTTCTCGCCTGTGTAACTGACATTCCAAAAAATAAAAACTCAGTCAAAATAAAAGCATTTCTATCGTTTTAAAATCAGAACTTTAAATGCAAGGTTATTGCTTTGAAACCCTATCCCTGCCAAAGACAACAAAATGTGTTAAATGGTAAACAAAATTGTAGTTTGTTGCATTTGGCATTCAACTCAACTCCCATACTCTGTTGCACTGTGCTGCATTTAGCAGGGTTCTACATTTAGCAGGGTTCTACATGGCCTTGGCATGTTCATGTGCAATCCCAGTCCCCAGCAAACTTCAGTGCATATCGCTGCATTTGTGCAGGGCTGAATGCCCGGTGCCGAGACTTGTGTAAACCAGTTGCATTTTGCTTCATTATTGGGATCAGGTTGGCTCAGTGGTTTCTTTCCCTGCCTTTCATCTCTGTGGACCTCGGTTCGAATCCCACCTCAGACCGGAGCCTTGCATTGGGATTAGGTTTCTAGTCCCTACCTGATTGCGTGGGTTTTTCCTCATTGGGGTTTTCCTCCCACATCTAAAACTGAACATTTCTTCTCGTGTCCTATTCATCCTGTTACTGGCACTCATAGTACTGTCGGATGTGTAATAAATAACATAAAATTTATTCAGCAAGATACATGTTTTCATTTCAACTGTGTTGCATTTGGATAAACCTAGCAGGATCCACCACATGGCGGTTAGGGTTAAAGGTCACAGGCAGAGAGTATTTTCATTCATTTACCTTTCCAAGTTTCTCCGAAGCGACAGCTTTCCATATCCTTATATTCGTCTCATCCGAACCAGACAGAATGTATCGATTGTCTAGACTCCATTTAACACACGTCACGTGCTGCATTCGCTTTGTGTGATAAATCTCCCTGTGTGGCGTCAATAGAATATGAATATTCAATTAGGGTAAACCATATGAATATGTATGTGAAGTAAACTGGAATTCGTGCATAAGTACAAACTTTTTAAAGGGATCCAATAATTAACTGAATATTCATTAAATACTGAATCGTTTCCATGATTTCTGAGGGTTGGTGTCTACTCGCGAATGCTAATAAAATAATAATCAAAATAACTAGTTCTTATATAGCGCAATTTACAATAACGTATCAATGCGCTTTACATTAGTGCCCTGGCCATTGGGCCAATAAACATTCCTTTTTAATCTTTCTCAGCTCCCTGGGGAGTGTACAGCCCGAGCTGCCGTGTCGCTCTGAAGCTTTTTCATACACAACATCAACCTCTACCCTCACAGGTACCTATTTATTCCCCTGGGTGAAGAGAAGCAATTATAGTAAAGCAACTCGCTCAAGGACAAAAGTGTCACGACAGGGATTCGAACCCACACTCTGATGACATAACCACCAGAACTTGAATTCGATAGTCTTAACCGCTCATCCATGACACCACATAATGCTGCGGTCAGAGATGCGGTTGGTATCCGCTGTCACCTGATTCAACCTTTGTATGAAAATACTGTGACAGTTTTTTGCCGTTTTCTCAGCAAGTAGACACTGTATTCAGCTGAAACTCCCACAGTTGACTTTTATTGTATCTTTCTTTATAGTTTTGCCAATAAATCAGCATTACATGTACGTTAACACAAAACCAAACAATGACCCTACCTTTAAGGCAGTGTTGTAGTTGAGAACTGGAAGACCAAGACAAAGACCGAGACCAGCCTACCCGAGACCGAGACCAACCCTTCCGAGACTGACACTTTTGCAGGCCAAGACCGAGGCCGTCATCCGGACCACAACAAAATGTCTCGAGAGGGTCTCGAGACCTACAACACTGCTTTAAGGATTTCCAAAATATTCCTACCTGCTGCGACCTTTATCTGAAGGGAAGATCCGGACAGATTTATCAAAGCTACCGCTAACAAACTCTTTCCCCGTCGGTGAATAATCCACGTCCATAACGGCTGATACGTGATCCATGTGAACATTTAATGCTATGTCAAGTTTTCTGATGTCAAATGTGTACAGGCTGTAATTGAGCAAAATATACAAATCTTTATCATTATTATATGTTTCTGTTAATGACACTAAGGATGCCTCATAAGTGAACTTAATCTCTGTAGCTGGCAAGCCTGAGGAAACCTATAAACAAGGGTGCTTGCTATGTGAACCAGAAACACCGGGGTTAACCCCTACTCTTCCAGATAAGTCTTCTGGGTTCTTTTACATGCACTACTGATCCTGTGGAATTCACAAGGCACTCATTTTATAACCAAAGTGATCAAGTAATAACCAACTCCGCGGCAGTGAAGTTAAATAACGAGAATTCCCCTTGATCCACTAAACCAAAGTATTAGTTCCGGCCAATTTCCTACCTACCCAGGTAGTAGTTAATAAGCAGGACAGTTCTTTTCAGAAATAAGTAGTCCCAAATATTCCAAAATTTACTCCAGCAGCAGTAGAATGAAAAGCAAGAAAAGTTCTCAAAGAACAAAATCTACAAGTAGATATGGTGCTACCGCAAACTGAATATGCATTGATTCCCCACTAAAGTGACATGGACAATACTTTTGAGGCTGCAACCCACATTCCTACTTACTTGTAGTCTTCATTAGCCGCAGTGAAAGTAAACGCTTCCATTGGATTCCATGCTATGGTGTTACTTCGCATATTGAGAAGTAACTTCCGTAGCGGTGTAGATCCTCTCATATCGTAAAGTACGATATTACGGTCCGCGGTGCAGCTCGCTAACATGTACGTCTGAAAAACAAACAAAGTCACACTGTAACAGTCGGAGGCAAACTGGACACAAAATAACCCCTGTAGGTTTTGGTTCGAATCCAAGGCCAGTAATTTTAACGTCAGGCCAGTAAACTCACAACCAGACGAGTCTAGCGGTATTGTGTTTTTTCAACTGACTAATAATACCGTGCTCTTTAATATCTTTTTATGAAAAAATATGATCAAAAGTTTACTTTTACTCTGATAATAGTTTTTCTGCAAGATAAATCTTCTGCTAGTGTTTTTTTTACGAAAAACAGCTTATGGTTACACTGTGTAGATAGTTTTTCCCATTTTTGATTCAGGCAACAATTCCGGTCAAGAACACATTTTGAGCTTTAAGCCCAGTGGTCTTTTGGATTTCCTCTCCCCACTCCCCCCCCCCTCCCAAATTTTTTTTTAAGCCCCGAGTATTGCGAAGGACATTGAAGGGTCAACAGGGGGTTAGGGTTAATCCCCCCAAAAATTGGAGGCGGTTGTAAGAAAACAAGATATTGCCAAGGTTTTGAAATATCTTCTTACCTCAATGGGATTAAACTTAACACTATGGATGCTGTCTGACCCCCATGTGAATGACCGTAGCGGTTCGGTCCTCTGCTCATCCCAGATGTCTACTTGTTGACCGCTAGTAGCAAACTTGGCATCGTGCCAATGATGATCAATAGACAGAAATACCGTCTGTTGTGGACAACAACAAAAAAGCAACCAAAATTAATTAACATCACGCTTTGTGATGCTTATTATTGTTTTCCCCCTTACAAGCCTTAGTATTTTATCTCATTTGTAACTGTTACTTTTGTTTTCTATCCAAAGATGTTATTTAATTTTTATTTATTTGTTTGTTAAATATACATGTATATATACATAATTATTATAGACTATATGAATATTTGTGTACATTATCCTTTCCTGTAATTGGCGGCTCGTCTTATCAACTTCGCTAATCAACCAATTAAAGATCTTCATTTGCAGGCTTAAAATTTTATCGTTTAGAGGGAAAGGCCTTTCTTATTTTGCAAAGGGCACTTCTACTGGATACATTTGTAGGGGCACCAAGGCTAAGACCAGGGCAACAGAGGCCATGGCCTCCATGGCTGCTGTGTTATTCCAGGCCTGCATTTATACATCCGGTTGGAGAGAAGCAAATTATGGCCAAGTTTTCATGGCTCCTCAGGATATTTAAACCCATATTTGAAGTTTACCCATTCGTGCCTATCAGGCAAAATCTTTATCAAATTTTGACTCTGACTTGGACTTGGGTCCCAGCAAAAACATAATTTAATCGCTGTTGGTTTGGTCAATAAATAAATAAATAAATAAATAAATAACATAACTGCAATCTATAAAGCGCTATTCCATCAAGATCATAGCGCACATAATAGAAATTAATGTGGATAGAGGCGAGTCTTACGAGCTTTGAGAAATAGAGATAAACTAACAGATTCCCTAATGACTGGAGGAAGATTGTTCCAAATCATTGGTCCAGCTACACTGAATACTTTTTGACTAAAGAACTTTGATTGCACGGGGAACATTCATGTGAATGATGTCAAGTGTGGACCGAAGAAAACTTGGAGGAGTGTATTGACAATAAATTGTAAATATATCTTGCCCCGAACCATGAGACATAGCAACTGTTTCTATCGTCTGGGGAATTCAAATTTAAGCGTTAACTTGTGACAAAGCAAGTTATTGCACCAGACATTATTTAACTCCAACTCACAAATGGCTTGTTTACCATAAAGCTTCAAAATATGGTAAACTTATTTTACAAAATTCATATACTGTAATATAAGTGATAATAATGTGCAAATGTCTGAAATAAAAAACATCAACAACAAGTCTGGCTTTCAATATAAATTGATATACAATACAAATGAGCAGTTAAGATCTTTACCTTTCCGATGATCGTATTGACAGGTATTTCTTGTTGGCCAGGAGAAGGTGACTCCATACTCCATTGTTTTACTGTCTGGTCATCCCCTACCTATAAAATGGAATAACCGAGGGGAAAAACCCAAGTAACCTTATTAGTAGCCTTGATGTATGTTTGATGTCAAAATAGAAATGCTTTCAGTCATAATGATAAGGTTGCTGCAAAGAGTACCAGCACAGAAATAAAAATGATTCTGATTTGGCATCTTTTACTTTTGAAACTGAAGTTACTTACGGTGAAGATACTAGTAGCTTCTTTGTTTGTACAGACGCCTCTAACAAATCCACTATGGGCAGCGATTGACCTT
The DNA here is from genome assembly GCA_037783415.1 of Leptasterias polaris. Classification (NCBI taxonomy): domain Eukaryota; kingdom Metazoa; phylum Echinodermata; class Asteroidea; order Forcipulatida; family Asteriidae; genus Leptasterias; species Leptasterias polaris. The sequence goes on along the minus strand of JAZGTN010000082.1, from coordinate 710,205 downwards.
TGGCATTTCCTGGTCGCAAGATTCCAAATTTTCACCTGTGATTGATGGGGAAAACATTTAGTGCTGTTTGTGTAGCTGATGACTGCTTAAGGAATTATCAAATACAATACCATCTCCGCTCACAGAGGTACCCATTTATACATCCAAGTGAAGAGAAGCAAATTATGGCCAAGTTTCTGTGGCCCCTCAGGATATTTCAGTCCATATTTTAACTTTACCCATGTGTACTTCGCTAATCATCCAAGATCTTCATTTGCAGGCTTAGAATTTTATTGTTTAGAGGGAAAGGCCTTTCTTATTTTGCAAAGGGCACTTCTACTGGATACATTTGTAGGGGCACCAAGGCTAAGACCAGGGCAACAGAGGCCATGGCCTCCATGGCTGCTGTGTTATTCCAGGCCTGCATTTATACATCCGGTTGGAGAGAAGCAAATTATGGCCAAGTTTCCATGGCTCCTCAGGATATTTAAACCCATATTTGAAGTTTACCCAATCGTACTTTGCCTATCGGGCAAAATCTTTATCACATTTTGACTCTGACTTGGACTTGGGTCCCAGCAAAAATATAATTTAACATTTACGACCCGTTTTGAAACCATTGCTTCAGGATGGGTTCCAGGGCCAATATCATGGCTCTGCTTTCGGTAAGCAAAGAATCAGCGCTTACAGAAGCAGGGAATTCCACGCTTACGTCAACATATCTCACGAGTTAGCAGGGAATTTTTGCTTGTGCGCTTGCGTAGTCTAAGTTACTAGGCATTCTATGCTTACACAGCTAGGCCAGAAATTCGGCACTTGCTCGGTAAGCGGAGAATGGTGACTGCAAGCGCAGAATTCGGCGGTAAGCAGAGCCATGAAATTGGGCCCAGCTTAGGCTCTGTTAGTGGCTTCAAGCTGACGGATGGAGCCTGAGTTAGCCTTCAAGCAGGCAGACAAAAGCCTACAAACCTGCCCGTCGCATCCACCAGACAGCAGTGTTGTCAAACTAGACGGATGTTTAAACATGCAATGAACACCATCAGTATGAGCTTCCAAAGAACCAAGGAATGGTTTGGCAAAGACTCGTTCTAACTTGGTGGCATTCAAGGCTCGGACATACTCCCTTGGAGCCTCAAAGGGATGCAGGGCTGGATCGTAGTTTCGTGGAACTAAAACGATAAGAAATTTACAAATTGACATACTTTTTAAATGGTATTTCTTATTGGTAATAATATCTTTGATCAAGAAAAAAGTAATCCTCGCCTTCCTTTTAACATGTGTACCAACTATTTTGATTAACTGTTCAAATAATAAGTTGTTGGTCTACACAAGTTCTGTCTACCAAATATAACAAATGATGATATAGTTCTTCTGGTTGGATAGCTGCCATAATTAGAGTTCTTGGACACGTTTCTTAGACCTATTGACCCTACCTTGCACAATGGCCAATGTACTAACACTATTTCTACTTCCATGCACGCACTTATCCCGTCCGCTATTTTGGGAGTCAAAATGCACACAAAGGAATTGACTCCAAAATGGTGGAAACTGTAGATGCGCATTTTGCGGAAGTGCGTTACACCTCGTGCAAGGAGTCAATAGCTACGATGGACCATGTGTTAAAATTTGGGATGACCATCTGGGGGATCGAGGGTTACAATTATCGCAAACTGGTCGAGATTCTTGGGAAGTTTTGGGGAGGAAGATTATGGTGATCACAGCTAATGAATGTTCGATGAGTTGTTTCTACAACAATCATTCATTTAACACACAGTAACAGTGCTAGTTGCGATAATCATAACCCTCCATCCTCCCGAAGGTCGACTCAAGGGCGGATGGAGGGTTACAATTATCGCAACTATAACATTCAACAATACATAAACACATATAAATAACACTTATCTTTTGAAATGAGAAATTCGTAACATTACGATCATCACTAAAATTAAAAAAATACGACTATGATGGTACCTCAATTTTGACATGTATTGTAAGCACAGTAGTAGCACTGGCAGGCATGCTGTAGTATTAAGTAGCAAACAATTGTTTTTTTTACTTTTATTAATATTATTATTATAATATTATAAAATAATGCCATTATTAACATGATTAATGGTATTTTTTACACAGTTTTTGAGTTTGATTTTAAGTTTTTACCTCTGTGTATGTCATTCTTGGTCTCACGGACATAGTCATCAGGATTACGACTCAGCATCTTCACTTTCATCTTGAAGTTTGTTTCGTCTTTGCTTTGACTGAATATTAAAGTAGACTCACTGTGGGTTGCACTGCAGCAGGCAGTTTAAACTTTTCACCAAAATTTAATTAACTGGTGTTCGTGACTGAATCAGCTTCGAACTTGCCATCATTTCAATCACACATAATAGTTACGTTGATAGTAAATGTAATCGCAAGAAATGTCATCACTTGAAACTCAAAATAAGCTTTAGAAAGTAGATATTTGCTAAGGCCAAGGGTTTTCGAAATCTACCATTCCAAGTCCCAGACAACTGAAAATATACTTCCGAAAAATCAACACATGTTATTTATGGATTTATCCGGTAGCACTATATACCGGAAAACACCGGAAAACACCGGAAAACACCGGAAAACACCGGAAAACTACCGGAAAACACCGGAAAACACATGAAAACTACCGGAAAACACATGAAAACAAATGTTCACGTTGTTGAGTGAAGCGCGCCCTCATTTGGCGCTCGTCGCACGATCTCTACACTGGTTCCCTGTCTTTTTTTCACATGGATAAAGAAGGTACCACTCGCCAACGGTAGCAACAATAATTATTTTGAATTAAAAGAACAAACATTTCTTTCAGTGTGAATAATGCTTTACTTGACTTACTACTAATAATAATAATAAATCTTAATATAGCGTTTTACATTAAAAATCTCTAAACGCTGTGCAAGAGATCAAAATTAGATAAGATTGTATTTGTAATGTATTTTTTTTTCCCCCACTGGATATAGTTCTTATTTTTTGTCAACGTCTACAGTACTGCAAAATCTCGTCCACAAATTGTATGATGAGTCGCCACCCCGCACGCGCACTGCTCGAAGAGATCGATGTGCAGGGTTTTGGATGCTGTATACATAGCACAGTTCTATTCACGGGACATTAAACGGGAGGGGGGGGGGGGGGGCCCTCACCCCCCAACCCCCCCCCCCCCCCCCCCCCCCCCCCATCCCCACACTTTTTAAAAGGTGTTGATTCCCCCAACCCCAACCCTCACTATTCGGCACTTTTTGGGTGTTGACATTTTTTTTTTAAATAGGTTTAATTGTTTTTCATAAATATCGTTGGCTTCATATCCTTGTGGGTGTTTTCCGGTGAGTACTGGGCGGGGTACACATGGCGTGTCCATGTTGCCTGTCGCTGGAATTTTATTACGTGAACAATGCGAAGTTGACCGACACTACATCCTAAATTGTAATTTAAACCTTTGAGATTAATAGACCGATCCATTAAGCCCCGCCCACTAACAATTCCGGACCACAAGCCGCGCGTTTGATAAGCCGCAGCGTCGTCTTTTTTGTATTTTGAGATTCTTTGTTATTATATAAGCCGCAAGAAGATCGTGGACAATTCACGCACAACGGCGCTTATAAAGCCAACCATTATCAGACACAAAAGGAGGGAGATCGGGTGCTCGCAAACAGGCCGCAAATCGGGTAAACAAAAGGAGCGTTCTCGAGCAGGGGCTTGCGAGTTCCTGCAACTTTATTATTGATCTCGCGCCTAAGCTGCCTTTAGTGGCGGTAAACTAGAAAGGAATGTATCATAATTGCGGGGCACTCAATCGCGGCCTGTGTATGGCCGGTCAGTTAGCCTGCGTTTGTAAACAACTCACGTAGCGCTAATAGCTGTGGTACAATGAAAGCAGTCTATTGGTTGGATCACCAGGAGCGTTGTAGATCCTCAGTGCAGAGATCGTGCGACGTGCAGCGCCAAAGGAGGGCGTGAAAAAAATATTTCTTGTGTTTTCCGGTGTTTTCCGGTATATAGGGTGTTTTCCGGTATATAGGGTGTTTTCCGGTAGTTTTCCGGTAGTTTTCCGGTAGTTTTCCGGTGTTTTCCGGTGTTTTCCGGTAGTTTTCCGGTATTTTCCGGTGTTTTCCGGTGTTTTCCGGTATATAGTATCACCCGATTTATCACGCGTACATTGCTACACGCTCAAACACATTGGCGTCGAGTGGATTTAGGTCACCGACTTCAGTGGGCTGTTTCATTAAAAATAACGGGGGTGATGAACTACAACTTAAATAAATTAGGGAAGTATTGACCATACAAAGTTTACTTTATTGTTTATTTTATTTTTAATGCCGAATTTAAAACAAATTTACTTTCAGAAAAAATAAGTAATTTGTTCTTTTGAATTGAAATTTATTAGAATGGGGGCTGGCTGGTTTTGATTTCACCACTACTGATACAAATGGAGATGTCCACTAAACTCCCACAATTCCACAATTCCTTCACTTTAAAGATGGCCGCGCCCATGGGAGTTTGGTGAGTTTTGGGCAGCTAGCATTCAACACAACATGTGGTGAACTACGCTTTATGACTTCAATCTCACACGTTCACTTGTTAAACCTGATCTTTTTATTTGTCACAAAATAAGTCCATAAATGTCTTTGATGCGTGTTAACTCTGCTTTTACGCTAAAAATTACAGTTACAAATTTTTGGGGAAACAAAACGAATCACGTTCTCCGAAAAATGGGTACCGCTGAAACTTGAAAGTAGGTGAGTACTGAGGACAATTTATTGAAGACGTACGTGCAACCACAACACAGACATCCCATACGTGCTCACACCTGACACTGAGTGACAGTGAGAAAGACACAGTGAGTAAAATTTCCTTTTATGTGTGAAAACTAGTAAAAACAGTGAACGATAATTGTCTGTGAAACTATGGACTTGCTCCAGAGTCCATGGTTGGTAGTTTAGCCATGGAGGTAGCCCAGGTTGGACTCCTCCGTTGCATACAACGCGACGGAGTCCAGGGTATAAACTTTTTAAGAAGATATTTCAAACAATAATTGTGCGACTTGCATGATTGGGGTCATTCCAAAATGGCGGCTCCCACATCGCGGAAAGTAAGTCGCACAATTATTGTTTGAAATATCCTTAAAAAAAGTTATAATTGAACATCCAAAACACACAAGGCAAGCTAAGAGCTTAGTGAACACATTTAAGCTGGTTTAAACCGCCGACTGGCCTGTAGGAAATGCGCTATAATTGTTTATAAAAATGGCTGTTTCTTAGCTTAAAAAGAAACGGTCGGGACGTGTGGCCAAGGATTCAGCTAGCCTTGGCCACACAAGTGGGGCTATATATTACAGAAAAATGGCAAAAACACCAAAAACAAAAAGAAATAGAAAAACAAAATACAGACGAACCTAGAGTAGAGAGTTAAAAGAAAAACAAAAGAAGAGAAGATAAAGCAAATTAATTAACTAATAAACTAAGCACTGATAAAAATGGAAATAAGAAGCACCCAAACTATGCTTCCTTTGAATTTGATATGTTTTTTGTAGCAAGATGGCATTTGACTAGTTTTTTTTCAATTGATGCAGGCTAGTAGTAGTAGAACTTTTAATACTATTAATTACATTTAATCAAAAAAATTTTAAACAACATTTCTGAGTATTATGAAAATTTCTGAAAATTATGTATATTAAAAAATAGATATAATTATTATTCTCTCTGCAATGTAGTGTACATTTAAAATTACAAATTTGAGCTTGTAATAGAATACTTGCATGTATTTTATAGTACTAGGCCTAAAATAATAACTTAATTATGTTAAAACAACTTTGAATATGAAACTTAAAGGGTTGTTGCTTCAGCTTAGCATCTTCACTAAAACTCCCAAGTTTGTTTATTTTTTTCTACAAAAATAGCTTTTACAAATACCACAATTAGTAGAAACTTAAAACACTTGCGATGCAATGTCAAACAATTTGGCATTAGAGAGATTTACTTCAAACTTATTTAATGACCAGCCATCAGGACCAGTTCACTTGTCAATCATTGGACAACACAAACTCATTCTTAAAGATGGCCACTAATGAGACCACATACACTGTGTACAAGCAATGGGTACAGGAATATCGCCATATGCTGGGTCCACCACGGCCGGTATACTGTGCACAAAGCAATGGGTACAGGAATATCGCCATATCTAGGGTCCACCACGGCACACACTTTGTGTACAAAGCAATGGGTACAGAGGTGGATTTCACAAAGAGTTAGGACTGGTCTTATCTTGAGTTAGGATGAGTGTTGTGAAATCGATCTTAGGATCGATCTTAGCTAGGATTGATCCACGTCTCTAGGACCAGTCCTAACTCCTAGGACTAGTCATATCTAGGGTCCACCACGGCTCATACTTTGTGTACAAAGCAATGGGTACAGGAATATTGCCATATTCTAGGTACACAAAGGCCCATATACTGTGTACATAAAAAAGCAATCCCCCTTCAGGACTGCCATGCTTCATTCAGTGTACCAAAATTGAAATCTATTAACCCTCTTGCTGTCTGACCATTCAATACCATTCACTGTGGTTTTGAATGCTATGCCAGCCTTGCAATATGATACCATAGTTCTTGGCCCTCAGTTGTTTTCATTATACATTTTTCCTCTTAAGGAAATAATTGAGAATCACACCCTCCAATATCACTCGTATGCTGATGACTTGCAATTATATGTCTCCATTAATCCATCGCAACAACATGCTGAATCTGGTATCGCTCGCATTGAGGCCTGTATCCGTGAAATTCGTCAGTGGTTGAACAACAACTTCCTGAAAATTAATGACAGCAAAACTGAATTCATGTTAATAGGCTCTCCACCACAACTTTCCAAAGTCTCTATTCTGTTTATTTCTGTAGGTGACTCTCGAATCCAGCCGGTTAACCACGCTCGTAACCTTGGTGTTATTTTTGACTCTTCAATGTGTTTCAAGAATCACATTTCCCACACAGTTCGTTCTGCCTCATTTCATATCCGCAACATAGGAAAGATCCGAAAATATCTTGACCACACTTCAACAGAACAGCTTGTCCACTCATTTGTTACGTCTCGTCTTGACATGGGTAATTCACTTTTCTTTGGCCTTCCAGATGTCCAACTTTCTCGTCTTTCAACGCCTACAAAATACCGCTGCCCGTGTGGTCACTTTAACGAAAAAACACTCTCATATAACACCTGTCCTTCTCAATCTACACTGGCTCCCAATATCATCCAGAATCATTTACAAGCTGATGCTGATTGTTTTCAAAGCACTCAATGGGCAAGCACCAACGTACATCCTAGACATGCTCAGCATCTATAAGCCATCCCGCAACCTTCGATCAGGAAATAAATATCTTCTTCAAGAAGTCAAATCTCATCGAACCTGGGGGGACAGATCATTCTCCGTTGCAGCACCACATCTCTGGAATCAGCTTCCTCTTCACATTAAAACCTCCAATACTATTCACTCATTCAAAAAGTCTCTCAAAACACACCTCATGTCTAAAGCATTTAGTTCCTCCTGACTGAGTTTTTCTGTTGGTCCCCTCCCCTTTTGTTTTTTCGCTTCCTTTGTTACAGCGCCTTGAGCACCTTTGGTGGATATGTGCGCTTTATAAGTCTTCGTTATTATTATTATTATTACCATGAGGGAATGCATGTACACAGTACACAGTTAGTTCTGTGCACAGTTGTGCCACCATACACAACTTTGGCAGTTGAATGGTTTCAAATGGTTGGTCAACTCACTTGAAAATGTTGCGAACAGTAGGAGGGTTAAAGGGTAAAACTAAATTTACTCTTCCCAAAACCAGTGATAGGTTTGCCTTGTAAGTTCATTTAATCACAATTTTTGTTGAATGAAAACTGTATAAGTGCTCCATATTTAGATTCTTCTGATTGGTTTAGAGTGCGTCATACATGTGGTTTAGAGTGCGTCATACATGTATGCTATGTCATATTTTACTTGAAATTAACATACATTTAAATTTCAGACAGGTACACAATTTGGTTGTCAACATGTCAATCAACACAGAGGGCGCTGTTGTAGCATCTTTCTCAAGAAGCCAGCAGCATATTCTACCCATGGAGCAACAATTTCTGGAGATGTATTTTACTGCACTCAGCAACTTTGCTTACGACAGGGCAAAAGAACTTGTGGTAAGTGGCTTAACAGGCTTTGAGTTTCATCTTTGGCCATTTTTATTTTGCAATGGGCACCTCAATTGGAAAACTTTCAAAGGGGCATCAAGACCAAGGCCTGGGGCAACAGAGGCCATGGCCTCTATGTAAGTCGACTATCTAGGCCTGGTTTAAGACGAGAACAGTTTGACTCTCATCTAAAGGTTTTTATCGGACATTTAGGAATTGGCTCATTCTTCCCTGCCTTTCACCTCTGTGTGGGTCCCAAATTGAATCACGCCTTAGAACAAACACGGCCTTACATGTGGATTGGGTTTGTCTTGTTTAAAAAGACTTAATTTGCAAAGCATGGCGGCATGACATCATTTCCGCCAATAGAGGGCATTTTGTCAAATCACCAGCAATCAGCATGTAATAGCAAATTGTAAACAAAAATCAGGTTTTGGGAAAAGTGCCCCCTGTTGTTCAATTTATGAAAGGGACAATGTGAACACAGCTGCGTTCTGTGATGAGATAATGCGCTGCGGTTCAAGCTTTTTGGCCAGGATTTGAAAACAGGGCGTCCAAATTTTTGGAGTAAATTTTCAGCAAGCATGTACCACAGAACTATTATTGCATTTACTGTGTACTCGACGTATGCTTTGGGTCTGGGCTAAAGAAAATGAAATCAGCACCGTACAGCCCTAAGAATCGTAGTATTTCGCGCTGTTTTATTATTATTTTTAAAGTTCGGGCGGGGACACGACTTTTTCATATTGATTTACCCCGTACTACTTGAGTCGAGTTGCGGTATTCTACACATAGCCCACGAATTATATATAAACGGAACAATCGTTAACATTTCAATGTACATGTACATCATGTACATTTACAGTGTACCACTACGAGGGATAGTTTGACAGTGAGGTGAGCATGTAAGCAGTACTACAGCTGTATGAAGGAGTGAGCATTCTTTATTAAACCTGCATTACCCATACTCATGGTGGGAGGTTCACACATACAAGCAGACATGCACGTTAATTGACTCATATACTGCGCATGTGCGATGTTCTGCATAAATTAATATGCACTGAAAGGTTGCGGCAGCCAGAAAAGAGCGGGAATGACGTGCCTAGACTTGGTTCCAAGTCTGTGCTCGTGGTTTTTAGTCTACCTGCATTGCCTGAAATAGCGCCCTCTTGTGGATTAACCTCTGTCTTTAACCTACGAGTTAGAGCGCGTGATAGCCAATCTGCGGGGGGATTTTGTGTTGCTGATGCAGAGAAATAACCGTTATCTCAGACTTGAAATCAAGTCTACAACACGTGTGTCTCGAGTGCTGCCGATCTATCACACAACCCTAGGTACACGACATGTACATGTACATACACAACGCTTTTTACGTCGACCTACATGTACATGTACTTTGTAAACTTGTCTACTGCGTGGCGTTTCACCGCTATAGTCTCTAAAGCCTTCCTACTAGTCGGGGGCACTGTCTGATGTTAAATTTGATCCCTTTGTCGGTAAACAATTAATGAATGGGCGATCAGTATATTTAAGATAAATTGGTTGTATCTTGCATAAAGTTACCTTCACTGCAGCTGGCAGGTAGTAATATTTTTGGATTTGCGTTCGTTTTGCTTACAATTTCAGGTATTCGGATGTAATTTTTTTTATTATGTAAAAAAAACCGGGCATCTTCAAGGGCGTCCGACAGTTTTTCGGGGCGTCCAAAAATAAAATAGGGCGTCCAAAAGACGCCCGGACGCATCGCTGGCTAATAGCTTGCTGCGGTTTGCAGGTGATGAGATCGCGATGCAGCAAAAAATTAAACAACAACTTATTGAGCCAAGACTAGGATTGGGGTTTCAGTCCCTACTGACTGTGTGGGTTTTCCCCGATTTTTAGTTTTCCTCCCACATCTAAAACTGACATTTCTTCATCATCTTCTCTATACAGATATCTTCAGGCCCTAAAGGGTTACAGTGCAAAAACTTTGTACTAATTGTTGTTGAAATAGATTATGAATTATTTGAAAGATGTCAAATGAAAAAGATCTGTGTGTGTGTTGTACTAAACAAATATGGGATGCATTTTATTCCCTGTTGAAATCTGAAATGTTCCATTTTACTCTCAGCTTTGCATTGTGAAATGGAACAGTCCAGATTTTATTCTGCTATATTGTCCTTTATTGCATGCCACGACCCTGCCGGTTTTAAACGGACATTTAAGACCTCATCACCGGTCTTGTATTCCCTTGATAATAAACAAACATTTTTTCGTTTCTTTGTTCAGGAGCAGGAGAAGGAAGCCATTCGATCCCAACCGCTGAGTCTCTGGGGTGGACTGGTCAATGCCTTGTCTGTCCTGGCCTCGGCAGAGAAGATGTACATGCACCTTGCCTTCTTCGAGCAGAAATGGTTTGTCAGACGAGATGTAAGTAACTCAGTGAAGGTGTTGTTTGCCTTGCCTTAGACTGGTCCCCTAGTCTTTATCCTCAAGGATAAAGACAGGCACTGGTCTTACAGACCCAATGATTTCATTGGATACAATGATTTCATTGGATAAATGTGCTGTGTTATGATTGGTCTGCTCCGAAGTGACGTGTTTGTCAGTTACACCATCAGCAGGAACTTGTCGATCGTCTGCTGCTGTGCCCATGTACAAAATGTCTGTATGTAATGTTGTTTTATTCACAATGTAATGTGTGTACACGTGTGTGTAGACTACGAGTCTCTGCCGTGTGAATGGATTGGATACGAAGCAACTGGCAGGATCCTGCCAGTTGCTCAAGGCTGGTATCTGGCGTTATTCACAAGCCTTGAAGTGTCACATCAGATGTTTAGGCTAGCCTTGCCTAGGCTGTGCTCATCCAGTGTCGGATATAGCCTTTTTCATTTGCCCACCATTTTCCTTTGTCTTGTGCTCGTCTTGTTCATGTTGTACCCAGGTAGAATGTGATGTTGTCTGTCCATCTCTTTTTTTCTCTGCCTCATTTCCTCTTCCCAGCAGATTTCCTAGAGAATAATTTTGGGCCAAGCACCGAACCTTGTGACACCCAACCTTGTGGCACCCCAAAATTAAGACGGGCAGGATTTTAGAGCTGATTATTAATGCTGACTTTTTGATAACGATGCTGAATGTATGATCTCATCCAGCCAAGGGCAGTGTCCTTCAATCCAAAGACATTATCCAGACGATGTAACAGTGCGTCATGGGCAAGAGTGTTGAATGCTGCTGACATATCAAATGTGCAAGTACCATTGCGGATCCTTGATCCAATGTTTCAAGAATGTCTCCCTGGATCTTGGTCAAGGCAGTTACTGTTGAGTGGAACCTTCTGTAGGCAGATTGTGAAACTTCATGCAAACTATTTGCTATGAGATGCTGCTCAATTCGTGATGAAACTACTTTTTCGAAAAAACTTTGCACAAAAATGGGAGGTTGGAGACTGGTCTGAAATTGGTGAGGGATTCTGTGTCAAGATTGGCTGATTTCAAAACAGGTCGGATATGTGTACATTTCAATTCAAAGGGCACCACTCCGCTGATTGATAACGGTTGTGACAATGGGGAGCAGCTCATCCAGACACTTAAAACCCTAACCATGCTAAATGCAACAATATGCACCAAACGGTAATAGTTGTTGTAATCTGTTGCATTTGGCAGTCAACTGAGATGTCATTCTTTGACTGAATTTAGCAGTCAAGTGACTTCATATTGGTGTTGCATTTTGTTGTATTTGGCAGTAAACTCAGTTGCATTTGGCAGAGTTCATGGTCACACTTATTAGCCAAGTCACCACTACACTTATGTGCATACTGTTGCATTTAGCAGGGCAAACACCCTTGCTCAGTCTTAACACAAACAACATGCCTGCACAATGCAACAAAATCCCTTGTTGCATTTTGTTGCATATGGCATGGTTCTCATTTCAACTGTGTTGCATTCTGTTGTATTTGGCAGGGTATGTAGAGGGATCCTAATTGGGGTTAGGGTTAAAAGCCATTTAGGAATGGGGTCCAGCTCACAAGACTTACTCTGAGATTCCTTGATAAGTTTGCGAATTTCCTCTTGCGATGCAGGCCTCAATTCCCTTAATTCTGTACCAACACCAAAATCAGGAGGGATACTTATCGATGTTGTTGCACTGGTGGACATTTTATCCCTTATAGTGACTATTTTCTTTGTAAAGAAATTGCTGAAGTTATCAGCCAGTTTGTCCTTCAAGACAAGTTGTGGAAAAGTTGCCATTTTAGTGCTTCCTAGTAGGTGATTTGCGATTTTGTGGATAGATTTCTGGTCGTGACCACAGCTTTTGATTTTGTCAGAATAGTAGGAAGTTTTGGTTTTGAACAATAGTTTGTTGACTATAGCACACTGCTGCCTATACAACTGATGATGTATTACAAGTCCAGTGTTCCGCCAAGTCCGTTCCATCTTTCTCCCCTTCTCCTTTTCTTCCCTCAGATTATCTGTAAACCATGGAGCGTTGGGTCTCAGCTTGATCAAACGAGAACATTTGGGTGTTTCAATCTGTGCGCAATCTTGGTGTCGTCATGGATAACACCATGACTCTGGACTCACATATCTCTTCAATTGTAAAATCATCTTCTTACCAGATCAGAAACTTGGGTAGAATTCGTAAATATCTCACTCCACAATCTGCTGAACAATTAGTACACGCCTATGTCACTTCTCGTCTAGACATAGGAAATTCCCTTCTTTTCGGACTTTCAAAATCACAGGTTCATCGTCTTCAGTTGAGACAAAACATGGCTGCTCGTCTTGTCACGTGCACCAAACTGTCCATGCACATAACTCCTGTCCTTTGTGAGTTACACTGGCTACCCGTTCATCTTAGGATCCAGTTTAAGCTGTTGCTTCTCACTTACCGTGCTGTCAATGATCAAGCACCACCATACATCTCTGATCTACTTGAATTATATAATCCACCCCGGTCTGGTTTGCGATCAGCTGCTAAATTACTCTTGGTTGTGCCTAAATCATCTAGGTCCTGGGGCGACAGAGCTTTCTCTGTCGCAGCTCCCCGGTTATGGAACGCAATTCCCTACAATATTCGTACTTCTCCATCACTTGAGACATTCAAAAACAGGTTAAAAACACATCTCATGCAAAGCACTTATGGTCGGGATCATATGTAAATGCTTATTTCAGTTTTTCCATTTGTAAATCATGATTGCATCCTGTTACTATTATGTACTTGTGTACGTTGCTTTTGTTTTTATGACCATGTTGCTCTGTTTGCGCCATGAGCGTTTTTTGCGGATTTGTGCGCGTTATAAATGTTCTATATTATTATTATTATTATTATTAAAGAGTCTACATTAGGGAGGTTTCGCATACGAACGGATACGGTTAATGCGACGGATACGTCATCATTATGACGTCATACGCTACTCGCTATCCGCTATACGTGCAGACGACACTGATATCCCGCTTGCTACACGTAAGGAAAAAACACGTAGGAAAACTCGAACTTCTAGTAATTCTCCTGTATTTGTTTCCAAATATGTATGAATAGTATCAAAATAAATGAATCACTGAACATGTATGTGTCATTTTGTTGATTTCTAAAGACTTTGAAATACGAAAAAATGCACTGTTTCTTCGTCATTTTCCTCTAAAGCTATGAACATAAGCTCGTCTATGGAGGATGCCATGTTGAACAGCGCCACCAAGTGCTGTGCTGGAACAGCGAACAGTGCCACCAAAACGCTGGGATTGCAAAACAACAGAAAGGCTGCTAACGGTTACGGATAGCTAAACGTATGCGTATGCGTATCCGTTCGCGTGCGAAACCTCCCTAATATCCTTCAGTTGACTGTTATATTGACCGACGGTACTGTTTACATCATCAGAGAGATCACGTGATAAATCTGAATCACAGATTTTCTGTTTTAGGACGTCAATGTCTATTGCACAAAATTTTTGGAAGGTTACTTGTTTCCACAATGGGCCTGGCTTGACTAGATCGGTAGTAAACGATACAGCATAATGATGACCTGACAGATTGCCATGACGGTCACTGAGTCCAGGGTCAGATGAACCAACGTCAGATATATTACCACTATCATCATCTCTGGTGATCACAACATCAAGGGTATGTCCCTTTTGGTGTGTAGGGCCGCGGACATGTTGCTTGAGCCCACATGCAGACAAGCTATCGATGAACTTACATCCATCAGGATCATTAGTGACGTCTAAGTGAAAATTAAGGTCACCGACAATGAAGATTTCGTTTTGTAAGGTAAGGTAACTAACTGTTCCAAAAATAGTGGCCATTCTTGGAAGAATCCGCTGTTCTTAGGTCCATTCTCTTTAGATGGAGGTCGGTAAACTACTATAAGTCTCATCTTAACATCGTTATGTCCAAACCATGCAGTCCATGAACTCAAAGTGTGTGAAATCACCATTTCTGCTTGATGAAATCATTTCAACTGAGAGATTTTGCTTGAAAATGACTGCCACACCACCACCACTTCTGCTGCCTTTGTCTAGGAACTGATTTTATGGCATAGTTATTTGGAACTAGTTCACTGGAAGACAAGCAGTGTTGGCAGACTTGCTGAGCCAAGTCTCTGTCAGGGCGATGATGTCAAAATCATTTGATGTGATGTACATGTAATCGGAGAGAGCAAGTGATTTATTCTTAACTGACCTCGGATTAAGATGACAAATACTCAGTTTTCCATCAGTGTGGTTAAAAACCTCCAGTGCCCTCGGAATTGGTGTTAATGTCGACTTCGAACTGGGGCAGTGAGTTTAGCACACTGTCTCTCAGTAAGTCTAACTGGAATGGGCCTCACTAGGTGTTCAAGTTGGCTATATGGAGTCAAGCAACTGGTGTCAGAAAGTGTAAAAGTAGACCGCTGTCGTAAGACATAGTGACTTCTTCCAAACATTTGTCTGATCCCGTGTCTTGTTGCCATGACGATTGGAGGCACAGTTTTTTACAGTCACAGAAAGCAGCACTAAATATTAGTTTGAGACTCAATTTCCAATAAGTCAGGGGTTTCTTGCTCTGGAACATTGATGGTTGTATAATGATTTAATGTTACAGTTGCAGTGAAGCCATCAGCCATTCAAATACACAGCAACATCCAGCAGATAAAGATGTCACAGAAATCTGTCGTCATCCATCACCGAGAAGCAGAAATCATCATAAAAAGCACTCCATAATGATCCATGTAGACATTAGCACAACATATGCCAGTTTTGAGCATATAAAAATGACACAAACAGTTAAAAACTAATACAAAGATCAACAATTATCATAGTAAATTTTAAAGTGTGTCAGCCATATTGAACAGCGCCCTCAGAGCAATTTCCTCCGGTGATTTGATCATGTGCATAAAACATGCTGGGCTCAGCAATGTCGACCATCTGAGCGCTTGAGAGGGCATCTTGTAACTTCCTGAAGTCTTGTACGGGAATATGGTCAAACTCGCATCCTGTACCTTCCCTTTCACTTGCCCAAGTTCCTGCTCAACAGCTCTCCAAAAGTTCCCTCTCTGCCAATCAGTGCATACGACTGTCGCTCCACATTGATTCCTCCTATGAGGTTGTCCATAGTCAATTAGCGCTGAAATGATAACTGTCACACAACCACGGTGGGTGGTTCCAAACGACAAATTAAAAGTATGAACACACAAAAACTCTTAATTTATTTCTAAAAGTTTATCACATCGTGATTACTCTTTTCACAAGGCTTTGAATATAATTAAGTGGTACAAAATGTTGATATACTTTCCGATTGAACAAAACCAAAAATTTAAACACGTCAATAAATTAGTTTCTTTGGATGAAATTGACAGCTTTAAATTCCTTTCTTAAAGATAAATTCACAACTTTAAATTATTTCTCCTCAAGATGAATTCACAAATTAAATTCCGTTCTTCAAAATGCAATTCACAATACTAAATTCTCATCTACAGTATATCACTGATAAACTTCCTTAGTCAGTACAAAATGTAATACTTATTCAAACTTCACTTCCTCAACCTTGCTCACTAATTGCTTGGGTCTATACAACCCTCTTCTCGCTCAAAACAACAAAAAGGATGGGCAAAATAAATGTCCTTTTTGATTTTTGACCCGTTTATGTAAAAGGAAGATCCAGAATATTCAAAATGTAATTCTTGGTTCCGAGTTTCAACCGAAACCACTAACAATACTCTTCACAATTTCAAACATGAGAGTTTAACAGAACAACCACCAGTTCTTTCACAACTAAGTTTATCAGAACAACCACTGGTCTTTCCAATAATAATACTCAAACAACTAAGTTTATCAGAACAACCACGAGTTCTTTCCCTGGTCTTTCCAATAATAATACTCAAACAACTAAGTTTATCAGAACAATCACGAGTTCTTTCCCTGGTCTTTCCAATAATAATACTCAAACAACTAAGTTTATCAGAACAACCACGAGTTCTTTCCCTGGTCTTTCCAATAATAATACTCAAACAACTAAGTTTATCAGAACAATCACGAGTTCTTTCCCTGGTCTTTCCAATAATAATACTCAAACAACTAAGTTTATCAGAACAACCACGAGTTCTTTCCCTGGTCTTTCCAATAATAATACTCAAACAACTAAGTTTATCAGAACAATCACGAGTTCTTTCCCTGGTCTTTCCAATAATAATACTCAAACAACTAAGTTTATCAGAACAACCACGAGTTCTTTCCCTGGTCTTTCCAATAATAATACTCAAACAACTAAGTTTATCAGAACAATCACGAGTTCTTTCCCTGGTCTTTCCAATAATAATACTCAAACAACTAAGTTTATCAGAACAATCACGAGTTCTTTCCCTGGTCTTTCCAATAATAATACTCAAACAACTAAGTTTATCAGAACAACCACGAGTTCTTTCCCTGGTCTTTCCAATAATAATACTCAAACAACTAAGTTTATCAGAACAATCACGAGTTCTTTCCCTGGTCTTTCCAATAATAATACTCAAACAACTAAGTTTATCAGAACAATCACGAGTTCTTTCCCTGGTCTTTCCAATAATAATACTCAAACAACTAAGTTTATCAGAACAACCACGAGTTCTTTCCCTGGTCTTTCTAATAATAATACTCAAAATACTCTGCAAAATTGTAACATGCTCAAAACTTCAATCTAGAAGGTTTACTGTTTCATTATTAACGATTACTATCTCAATCTCAACAATTACTATCTTTCTTATCAGCTTGTGTGATTCTACACCCAAAATCAAATTACTCCAAAGTACCAATCTACAATTACATATAGTTGATAATCTTTAAAATTAATGACTTGCGATTTCTTTTGATTGATTCTGGAACGAAATGTTCTCCAGTAATGTTGCAGACCGTCACTTTTCAGTTCAAACATCGGGTAGGGGTAGGGGTAGGGTCATTTCACAAAGAGATGTTCGGGTGTTCTTGCCCTCATACCAGAATTAGTGCCATCTATAAAATTAATACATCAAACACATTTACCCAATAAAACCTATCTGCATTAGTGAAAGGCTGCACAGTACAATTTTCCATCAAAATCTTCAAGTATTCAGAAGGTAAATTTTCATCTTGAATTTTGTATTGGAAATCTTATATAAAACTCCACAATAAAATGTACAACTTACGGTTAGATATAACTCCTTGTTTCTTTTACAATACAACGGTGTCTGCTTGCTATTAATTATTCGCCACAGGTTTTTGGTTGAACACGTCAAATGTATGTGCCACCTTCCTGCTTGCAGACTCTGCATAAAATGACTGGGACCGCACCCTAACTTAGTCTTGCCAAAACATTCCAAGGTTATCCAACCATGGCACTTAACTAAAGAACAACATTCATGCACCAATACCCACATACTCCCTCAGTCATCTCACACATGCCTTTCCAAATAAGGACTTGCTTACTCAACTAAACTAGTCTTGGTGTTAATGCATACATTTAATGAATATTCATTGAGTCTAAAACTGTTAGCCAATCAGAGCAAACATTTTCCAAACAACCACTAAATGCACTGGGTTTTTAAAAGAAAAGGCGGCTTATTTACAAAAAGAAAACTATTAACAAGTACAATAAACAATTCACTTGTGACAAACAACATTCTCAGGGGTAACAACGAGACCGTAGGGATGTCCGAATGCAAGGTATAGGAAATCAGAATAGTAATTGATACAGTGGTAGGACGTGAAGAGGGCACCACCTATTGAATTCTTCTCCATTTTGTTACGGAGCTTGGATAATCGGCTTTGTAATTCCGCTTTGGAAAAAAGTTGGCTCTACCTCATCACTTTCAGCGAACAGGGCATGATGAGTGCACACTCTTCGTCTGAGTTTATCGACGACTGCCATTGGTGCATGCATGTGGAGTGTTTCGCTGGATATAGTGCAAGGAGAGTGACATTTGCGGTGACGAAATCTTATTAATTAATTTGATAACTGGTGACAACTCTGTGCATGGACTTTGTATTAGCGGACGCAACTGTTGTAGCATTGGATGATTTGATGTGTTTTTCTTTCTCTTCGTCTCCTAGCAATCTGGTAAATGGCAGTTCTCCTCGGCTATGAGTGATATAAATCGATTGGAGTTGCGAGGGAAGCAAGCCGGCCAAGCAGCCAGCTCGGAAGATAAACTCTTATCACACCTTTGTGAGCAGCTCGGACATTTCATCGAGGCTAGACAAGAAATGATGGAACTGTATCCTTTCAGATGTTAATCATTTTGTTTTATTCCGGCGCACAATTTGCCTTAAAAAAATGGTTTTGTAGTCTGATAACATTGCCTTCGCATTGGGCGGTTTGAGCTACAAAACACGTTTGTCATGAAATGAATATGGTTTCAAAAGATGTTTTAAAAGTAGAATATAATGATCCACGCAATTATTCCTTGAAATTGTGTGTGGTTTTCCTTTTTTGTGAACTAACATGGCCTGCCATTTTGTGGAGTCAAAAATTTGGTTCTACAAAATGGCAGACCGTGTTAGTTCACAAAGTTAAAGGAAAAACCACACAATTTAGAGGTATACTTGTGTGGATCATTTTGTTCTACTTTTAAAACATCTTTCGAACTATATTCATTTCATAACCAAAGCGTTTAATTTTTTTAGCCCAAAGTGCCCAATGCTGAGGCAATGTGGCCCTTTAAGCAACTCTATGAAAGAAGGCTGGTTGAAGTATAAGTTTTCTTTGTCTTTTGATTGCTGTTTTTTCCTGAATGCATTGATCATATTAGATATGAGAAGCTATGTAACATGGGATTGCAGAAAGCTGATATTAATGTAGTAGACCAGGCAGCTGTTGTTGAAAGTATTATAACCAGGTAAGAACCAGTCATTGGGGTGTTTGTTAGTCTATGTTTGTCTCTTGGGTTGTCTCAAGGTTTGTTTTTGGGGGGGTAACTAGAGCTTTTATTGGTCTTAATTTTTGTCTCTATGTTGGAATGCTGGAGTCGTGGGTTCGAATTCAACCCTATAATAGTATGCACATGTTTTTTTAATTTACAGGACTTGGGGAAAAAATACTAGTACACACTGATCACACATCGGTGTAGATAAACATAAAATATTTCTATTGTTATGTATTGCTGATAACTATATCGAAAATCATGATGACCAAGTAGGGACTCAAACACAAAAACCTCATGTCAGGCTCTAGTCCAAGGTGGGGTTCATACCACGGACCATTGACTTGATATCCAAACCTGTAACCCGAGTATTTGATGTCAAGTATGTCTTTCTTTCTCCAGACATGCCAAACAGTTCCATCATCCGATCCTCAGCTCACTCCGAGCTAATCTATCCTTGGAGCTGGATGCTCTCCATGCTCAATTCAAAGCCCTAGAGCAACTCACAACGTTTAGTTTTCTGCCAGCACTACTTAGTTTACATGAGTCACAGGTGAAACTCGATGAGTGGGGTGCAGCTATCAAGCTACGAGAGGTACGGTTCAATTTGTGTCCAAGTTGGTTTGGTTATCTTTCAAAATTCAATTAGTTTCAATCTAAAAGCTCACTGATTCTTAAGTTCATACCACAGCTTCAATCCTCCAGAGAAATATTTCCATCTGAAAACGCACTGATTATAAAGTTCATACCAGTACCATTCCTCCAGAGAAATATTTCCATCTGAAAGCTCACTGATTCTAAAGTTCATACCAGTACCAATCCTCCAGAGAAATATTTCCATCTGAAAGCTCACTGATTCTAAAGTTCATACCAGTACCAATCCACCAGAGAAATATTTCCATCTGAAAGCTCACTGATTCTAAAGTTCATACCAGTACCAATCCTCCAGAGAAATATTTCCATCTGAAAGCTCACTGATTCTAAAGTTCATACCAGTACCAATCCACCAGAGAAATATTTCCATCTGAAAGCTCACTGATTCTAAAGTTCATACCAGTACCAATCCTCCAGAGAAATATTTCCATCTGAAAGCTCACTGATTCTAAAGTTCATACCAGTACCAATCCACCAGAGAAATATTTCCATCTGAAAGCTCACTGATTCTAAAGTTCATACCAGTACCAATCCTCCAGAGAAATATTTCCATCTGAAAGCTCACTGATTCTAAAGTTCATACCAGTACCAATCCACCAGAGAAATATTTCCATCTGAAAGCTCACTGATTCTAAAGTTCATACCAGTACCAATCCTCCAGAGAAATATTTCCATCTGAAAGCTCACTGATTCTAAAGTTCATACCAGTACCAATCCACCAGAGAAATATTTCCATCTGAAAGCTCACTGATTCTAAAGTTCATACCAGTACCAATCCTCCAGAGAAATATTTCCATCTGAAAGCTCACTGATTCTAAAGTTCATACCAGTACCAATCCACCAGAGAAATATTTCCATCTGAAAGCTCACTGATTCTAAAGTTCATACCAGTACCAATCCACCAGAGAAATATTTCCATCTGAGAGCTCACTGATTCTTAAGTTCATACCAGTACCAATCCTCCAGAGAAATATTTCCATCTGAAAGCTCACTGATTCTAAAGTTCATACCAGTACCAATCCTCCAGATAAATATTTCCATCTGAGAGCTCACTGATTCTTAAGTTCATACCAGTACCAATCCTCCAGAGAAATATTTCCATCTGAGAGCTCACTGATTCTAAAGTTCATACCAGTACCAATCCTCCAGAGAAATATTTCCATCTGAAAGCTCACTGATTCTAAAGTTCATACCAGTACCAATCCACCAGAGAAATATTTCCATCTGAAAGCTCACTGATTCTAAAGTTCATACCAGTACCAACCACCCAGCGAACATTTCCATCTGAGAGCTCACTGATTCTAAAGTTCATACCAGTACCAATCCTCCAGAGAATTTTTTCCCATTTGAGAGCTCACTGATTATTTTGATTAATGACAAGATATTATACAGGGTTTTTCTTATGAACACCTTTTTTTGAGTTTCATGGGTTGGTTTTACAACTACAGAGGAGGGGAATTGTTTTGCTTTTGTCAAAAAGCAACAATGTCAAAATTTGTAAAGCTTGATTCTTTTTTATTATCAAATATGTAAGAAAAACTAACTGGTTTATAACTTGATATTTGAAGAAGAAACAAATATGTTGCATACCCTTAACGTGACCCTTGCTGCTGCTTTCCAGTTTGTATTGTAAACTTGGGTGTGATCAGTGGCTATAAGGCAGTTAACAGTTGTATGGTCTGTACTGGCACCCCAAACAAATAAATTGACAAAATAGGGAGACTGCCAACATTAGGGCTAGATAGCTCAGTTGGTAGGGTGCCGGCACGTTAATCTGAAGGTCACAGGTTCAAGTCCCGCTCTAGTCAATTTTTCTTTGTTGAACCCCAAATTATAAGATGTTTTTTCAAATATTATTAACAGGTAAAGAAGAAACTTCAGACAATGGCACCAGGGAAAGCTACTGGTATCCCGCCATTAATGGTTTGGTATGTCCGCTTGCAAGCGTCACAATTGTCAAAGGTAGGCAACAAGTTCGAACATTGTTGGTAAGAATAACAATAGGAATTTGTTCTGCAGTTTGAATAAGGGAATAAAAGAGTAGGTGATAACAAAAGGATGAATGTCTAGAATCAGGGATTACACAATGCCCTCTGGAAAAAGGGACATTTGGTGCATGAACTCCAGTACCCGTTGTCCATCTTTGTATGGGGAAACGAAGCTAAGCATGGTGAATGCATGCTACACAATGGAATGTTTGTGCTCAATTATACATTAGTCAACATGAACGAGGGTTGCCCAACCAAAATAAGACGTTCCAAAACTGCTCCGAAATGTAAACTAATTGTCCACTGTTTTTCAATTTGTAAAATTTATGCAAAGTGCGACACCATCAGGCGTCAAAAGGTCAAACGTCTTGCCTAAGTAGGATGGTCATCAGAAACACCAGAGCTTGAGTCCGGGTGCTCTAAACTGCCTGGCAATGATACACTTTTTTAAATATGGAGTATTTTTCTATTATTTTCCAGCTTAGTCTGTACTTCCATGAGATGTTAAACAAACAAGCTCTACCGGGAGACATGAAAACTCACCTATCAAATCTCTCCATAGAGTACTACACAAAGTAAGCTGTCGTATTTACATGTAAAGATTATAGGGCATTGAAAGCCTCGAGATTTGGAACTTGGGCTGAATTGTGAAATGTGCACTGGACGCCATTTTCGCAAACGACCTCTGCTGCTGCTTTCCAGGGCCCAATTTCATGGCTCTGCTTACCGTAAGCAAAGAATCGGCGCTTACAGAAGCCGGGAATTCCACGCTTACATCTTAAGCGTATTCCATGGGTTAGCAGGGAATTTTTGCTTGTGCGCTTGCGTAGTCCACGTTACTAGGCATTCTACGATTACACAGCAAGCGCAGAAATTCGGCGCTTGCTCGGTAAGCAGAGAATGGTGATCGTAAGCGCAGAATTCAGCGGTAAGCAGAGCCATGAAATTGTGCCCAATTTCATAAAGCATATAAGCACACAAATTTGCTAAACACAGAAAAATATTGCTTGGCAGAAACTGGTTACCAGCCAAAATTTTGTAAAGTTTACACTGTTTTGACTGGTGCCCCACTCATTTTTTGCTTAGCATAACAATTTCCTAAGCAGTATTTTTTTGGCCCCTGGTTGTATCATAAACTTGGGTGTGATCCCTGGCTACACCGCAGTTACAGATTGTATGGCTTCTTACTGGCACCCTGAACAAAGATACTGACAAAATAGGGAGACCGCCAATATAGGGCTTGTAGCTCAGTTGGTAGAGCGCCAGCACGTTAATCCGGAGGTGGTAGGCTCAAATCCCGCCCTTGTAATTTTTTCTTTGTTCAACCCAAAAGTCAGTTTCCCACTTTGTACTTTTGCGTCGACAGAATCGTAGCTTTTCACAAAAAGTCTGATGCCCTCAACGTCTCATTAGTATTCGACACCCGAGGATCAGAGGACACCTATAAAGGTCACGGTTATCACCATCCCAACTCGTTCTTTGAACCACCCAAGGGGCTGTACTCCTACCCTGCCGTCTTCTCCTACCCAATGGTAAGTATTGAGTGACCTTTGGCTTGCTTATGTCATAGGTCGTGGGTTATACCTGGGATCAGGTTGGCTCGTCAGTGGGTTTTTTCCCCTGCAATTTCACCTATGTTGATATTGGTTCGAATCCCACCTCAGACAGAAGCCTTGCCTTGAGGATTAGGTTTTCAGTCCCCACCTGATTGCGTGGGTTTTTCCCCATTGGGGTTTTCCTCCCACATCTAAAACTGAACAATTCTTCTTGTTTCCTATTCATCCTGTTATTGGCGGTTATTGGCCTGTAATAAATAGATACCTATCCAGCTTAATTCTTGGTCAGTCAAGTGAGCAGTGCATTTGTAGATGTATGACATTTGACGTGTGCAAAAATTCAAATATTCACAATTACTTGCAATTTCTACAAAAATGTTATTATTTGGTTTTACCCATACAATGATGTGTAAAGCACTGTATACTCAGTACATTCCAGAGTTCTGTGGAAAAATCCACACGCATGTTACTTGGCTGGGATTCGAACCCATTCTAGAGCTGATGTCTTACCACTAGACCACCAAGATTGACCGATAGCTAGATGCAGTTTGAATCCTATATTTTTCAAAAGGAAAATTAAAAAGATATTTTTAACATTTGGTATTTTTGTTTTCTTTATTCTTTTCTCTTTCCCTGATCCACATGTAGCTAACATGTAATTAGTTTTCGTGACCACTTCTTTATTGCCTTTTCAAGTGAAATGGTGCATTTTTAAACTGAGACTAGAATCTCTTACCAAACTCTCCAATTTATTTTTCCAATTGGAACCAATTGGAATTTTTCCATTGTTGTGTTTTGGCGCAAATCCAATAAGACCCAATTGGAGTTAGTTGGATACAGTTTGATTGTGAACTTTCCCAAATAGACCCTGTTGAGAAATAAAATTTCCAATTGGAAATATATTAGCAGGTGAAATTTCCAATTGGTAGAAACAAATTTCAACTAATTCCAATTCATTTTGGCTCAGTTTCCCTTGTGGTTTATTATTTAATTCCAATTCAATCAAATCAAACCGACTGAGTCTAATTGGCTTTTCCAATTGGACTGAGTTGGTGTAAGATTTTAGTCCAATTGGAAATTCAGTATTCCAATAAAAACCAACTTAATCCCACAACCCTACCCAGTTCTTTCCAACTGGATATCCAATTGGGATGAATTGACAATTTGGTAAGGATCACAGAATTGGCGGCTACAACTACGGCTACGGCTCTGACTGGAGCTGAGGGTGTTGCAAAGGACATCTTCAATTCAGCCATAGCAGTAGGTGTAGCTGCTAATTTGGACACTGCCTTATTTTGTTTGTTTTTGGTATTGATCATTTTGACTATTTTGTGTTTTCTCATATATGTTTAGTTGTGATATTGTGTGCATGGCGTGGAGGGGGGATGGGGGTGGAGGGGCGTTGCTGCTGGGTGGGCGTTGCTGCTGGGTCAAATTTTGCTGTTGTAGGCCTATGTCACTTTTTTAAATTTAGAGATTTCTGGCTGTCCAGGTTTTTATTTTGTTGTTTTTATATTTACAATCCATGGTTGAGTCTATCGACTTACTTTTTAGAAATTTGAATCTGTATTTGTTTCTGTATTTTTATATAATTTTGTATGTGTCTGCATTTTTAACTTGTAAATAGTCATAATTTCATATTGGCTTTTGCTCTGAATCATATTATTTTGAAGCCTTTAATGTGTGGATTCAGCATTATATGACTTTAGTAGTTGTCATTATTATTATTACAGTTGTTGAAACCAAGACTAGTTTCAAGGTCAAAGGGCAAGCTTTTAACGTTGTTCGATATGGCTTTTTCAGGAGAGACCTGTTCACTTATGGCCCAATGTGGTGATGTTATTGACCAGCCAGGCTGAGAGTGGACCGATAGACAGGAACGTCCATTTTTATGACAAGGTATGAAGGGGGATGGAAGAGTTTGTAATAGCCTGTGCAAGTCTCACGTGTAATCAAACATTGGAATCTGTTAAAGTACTATAAAACTAAAAAATGCGTGCCAGACTTGCACAGTCTAAAGTAAAAGAAAATTATAATTAATCAAGAAATTTCATTATAATTACCCTTTTTGATTGCAAACATTTTACTTTCTTGCTTGTGTATCTTGGATGATCAGGAACTTATTTCTATGTTCACTAATCTCAAAGGATTTTTGGTTGAACAAAGAAAACTTGACTAGAGTGGGATTTGAACCAACAACCTCCAGAGGTGCCAGTCAGAAGCCATTCAACTGTAAACTGCTGTGTAGCCAGGGATCACACCCAAGTGTACGATACAACCTGAGGAGATCCCCTGGCTGCCGCTTCCCAGGCGATCGTATACTGAGGAGGTTGTTGGTTCAAATCCCGCTCTAGTCAATTTGTCTTTGTTCAACCCAAACTCATTTAAAATTTACCCAGTCAGTTTCCCTTGTGGTTTATTATTTAGTCTCAAAGGATTACATTTAAATTGAAAACTGAATTTGCATAATGTGCATCATTCCTTAACTGGGTGAAAGTTTTTGAGAAAACTGAAACCATATACCCTGGACTTACAGTACTGTTCAATTTCTTCTCGTAACTAATGCTTTAGTTTGGTTTTATGTCTGGTATCTAGACTCAACAGATAACGTACTACATAAGTCGAGTTGATACGAAAATGAGTCTGGTGATTATCTTTGAGGCTAAGAAATCGGAAAAAGACACGACGATTAACAACTTCCTACAGGGTATGTCAATCTTTTATTTCATTTTTACTGAAAACCTTATTTTACAAAGTGTTTCAAAAGCTTATCGGTTCACAAATATATAAATGTAACACAGAATAAGTGCTATTTGCAGGTGTTAGTTCAGTTGAATCTTATGATTCACCATCTTCAATACAGCAATCCTTCACCGATCTTGAACTCTTGGTGGCAGCAGATACCGCCATTATTGCAGTGGTACCTGGGTGGTACTGCGCTGCCTAGCGACGGGTTTAAGCGATTTGCAAAGTAAAAGTCCAATAACCCGTGACTGATCAAATGATCGCCGTGTAGCCCAAACCTTATACCAGTCGCTAAACAGCGCAGTACCACCCAGGTACACCGCAGTAATGGAGGCATGTCTGCTGCCACCAAGAGTTCAAGATCGGTGAAGGATTGCTGTATAGATTAAAATTTTCATCGGAGATGAAGAATATTATTTGTGTTTCTCAGTACTGTCCCCCAAGTCTTGTGAAAAAAATATCCACATGCCAAAAACTTTGGTGGGATTCAAAGCTACGATCTTTACCATTCTAGAGCAGATGTCTCACCACTACACCACCGAGCTAGCCCGGTAGCTAGAGGCAGTCGGAGTTCTATATCTTAGCAGCGGATTCCGCAACAATTTAATTGATGTTAAGTTTGCATCAAGGATAAAGACTTACCTTCAACAAAGACCTTTAAAAAAAAAAAAATCTTTAAAACGATTTTAATACTTTTAAACAATTATGCAATGGAATTATTATATATATCAACTCATTGTTGTCATAAAAGGATTTTTCCACTAATAGTCACTAATTGCATAGGCCGCCATCGTTGAGGTCAAACACATGTAGTGTGCCCATGTTTAGTATTCATACACTCTGAGCTAACAACAGTGAGAATGCTGTTTAAGCTTGTGACATCATATGCAAGCAGACGTTTGGTTTACTTTTGAATGTAATTTTGGTAGTTCATTTAAATGCCCTCAACATTTCAACGATTGAATCATGAAAGCCGTACAATCTACAATGTTTGGACTTGACACAATATAGGGAACCTAAAGAACAAGGCTATTGGGCTAAGGATTTTAAAAGGCTAAACCCGTACAAACAAATGTTGTGTCTATAGATAGGTTGCAGTATGACGTAAGTCGGCCATCTTTACGGGCAATTTGGAACAAACAGTCATGCGTTACGCGTGAGAACGGCGTGCAGGACGCGCACATTTCACCAAACTCATTGCATGATTGGTTAGTGAATGATGCGGCTGCGTTAATAATTTGAGCGCTTGACGCGCCTGCAAGCCAAAATGCAATTTGCCCGTAAAGATGGCGTCTACTGGGAACTATCTATAACCTGATCGACAGCCTTTTTATAAATCTCCCGCCTGTGAAAAATTGTATCAATTTTGAAAAGATAAAATAAGTTTTCCTGAGTGCAATCAAGTTTCACTACCACATGTTTACCACCAAAATTCAAGACTGAACTAAAATGTTTCATCAAATGTGTAGTCTCAAAGCATTTTCATATGTGCAGTATATTAGGGCTTGAATTTAACACTGGGCAGCAGGCCATGAGGCCAGTGTTTTAGACGTTGGGCCGGTAAACTCATGAAAAGACAAGTCCGGTGGTCTTGTGTTTTTCAATTGACTACAAAAGTACCTCGCTGTGTAATAAAAGAAGAAAGTTTTTTTCAAATGTTGACTTTGAGTCTATCTTTCAATTGTGTTGAGTATCGAAGCATACTTAATACCGTTAGACAAATGAGATATTTACTGATTGTTCATATAAAAACTGTTTGCATTACTCATGCTAAACTCCATACACTCATTCTAGTCTTGTGGATTGTTCTCCAAATTTCGAGCCTTGTACATGTATACATATCCTATGCAGAGAGTCAAAATTTGTAGTTCCTTTTTATAGCAACATGTTGCAAAACAACTGCAGGTACATGTAGATCAAATTTATCTTGGTCAATGAACCTGATTTCTTGTGATACACATCTAAAAAGAATTCCTAACATAATCGCTGTACGCTAGTAGAACCCCATGGAGAGAAGACAAGGAAGGAAGTTTCAGTTTTAGATGTGGGAGGAAAACCCCAGAGAATTTTTCCAGGGAAAACCCCAGAGAATTTTTCCAGGGAAAACCTGTGCAATCCGGTAGGGACTGAAAACCCAATCCATGTAGAACCCCCGGCGAGATTTGAAGCGGGGTCCCAGAGTTGGAAGGCAAGGAAAGATACCCCTACACCCACCCGACCGCCCTAGACCGCTTTAGAATTCTAGTGTTTGCATTCAAACGAATACTCTATCTCTGGTATTTTTATTTCTTTTTTGTTTGACAGAAATGGGAACTTTGCTACGAGTCAACAAATTATTCGCCAGTTTAAGACAAGGAGCTAAAACATAACGGTCTCGATCGATGTGTAAATAAAATAGACTGATTGGTCCATGGTGTCTTGTAAATATGATGTAAATAAGGTGCATCTTGAAAATTTGTCAACTTGCCCTGCTACTTTGTACACCAAATAGTGTAAAATATGCTCATAATATTGCATTAATGAAAGGTTACTGCAGACCTAGATGTTTCAACACCCTTATGTTCCGACCACTGACACCCCTATATACTGCGACACCCCTAATTTTCCTAACACTTAACCTATCATACATGCATGTAATAATATTATATAGTATACTTATTCACAGATCTACATGCTTTACAAAACAAATACATACATGTAGGTACAAAGGCAGTATATGAAACAAAACAAAACAATAAAACAATCAGTTATGCTAAAAGATGAGTTTTTAACAATTTCTCGAAAATTATGAGAGATGATGGTTCCTTCCTAATGGTGGTGGGAAGAGCATTCCACAATCGTGGCCCTGCAACAGAGAAGGAATTGTCACTAAAAGAGCGGCTAGTTTTTGGGGACATGTAGCCTGGTGTGATCAGTTTGGGATCTGAGGGCATGATCATGAACGTTTCATGACCCTAATCCTAACCCTAACTCTAAGCGTCTAGATCTTGAGGGGTTATCGGAACATACGGGTGTCGGAACACTGAGCATTCACCCTTACATATACCAAAATATGTCCATGCCAGTTTATTGTATCTTGTTATATGTTGTAATGCTGATGATATGTTTGTCTTTAGTTGTGCAGACTTAAAACAAAAATGCAATATATTGAAAGATATGTTTGCACAAACCTCATGGATGTTGCATGTATGGGTTGCTTTCTGTCTTTATCAGGCTGTGTTTTCGTTGTTGATGGGTTCTACATTGTTTGCCCCCTGTGTTTCTGGCATGGTTGGCTGCAGATTACATTTGGCATCACCTTGTTTATATCAGAGCTGCCAACTCTCCCTGATTCTGCAGAAGGTTTCTTGAAAATAAAACGTGCTCTCTGATGAACAAATTTGAAGATCTCTGTGATTATGGAAACTGTTTCCCTATTGTATTGAATGTAATTAAAAATATCTCCCTGATTGTTGTACAAAAACTCCTTGATTGCAAGATGCGAATGTTGGCAGCTCTACTATGGGTGCGTTCGATTAGCTTACACGTGTAACTAAAACTTACACAAGAGCGTTCGATTAGCCATCACGTGATACTCGTGTCTGCCCCCGGTGTAAGCCACCACAACCCCAGCTCGCGAGCGGGTCTCTGGTGGATGCACAGGTGTAATGACGCATCATAACAAGATGGCGGGGACAAGTTGAATTTGACGTGAGAACAAAAGTACAACAATACACTCGATTTATCGTCATGAAACAATTATGGGAAATGTAAAGGAAACGTACTTCCAGAAAAAACCCAGATGGTGACTGTTTGCAAGTTATTTCATATTTTATATTAAAATTGTGTCGTTACGGACATCGACATTTTCCAAGTGAGCAGACGACGGAGCTTACACTTTGCCGCTACGCAAAAACGTTTGACCTTAATTTTCCCAGAGTGCCAAGCAAAAACACCACAGCGTTCGATTAGTCTCGTTGCGTGGCTGACACGAGTGTAAATCCCCGGTACACACGGGGAAGCTAATCGAACGCACCCTATATTGACCAATTAGTTCACCTGATGTCATCTTCACAATAACTCTTGGTTGTGCCATGTTGGGAGTCGGTTTCCATGTGTTTTGTACTGTGTAGCCCACATTTTAGGTGTTGTAAGAAACCTGTTTTACCATTAGTTATGTTGTTCTTGTAAAACATAATAATGTATGCATGTAGTCTTAATGATCTTGGTTGTTATTTTAAAAAGATATAAAGATGATATTTCATTTCGTTCATTTTGTTTACTAATTCTGGTTGTGAAGCCATGGAATCTCAGAAAAGCAAACATAATCACTGTACTAGCCAAGAACCACCATGGTTAAAAGACAAGAAGGAAGTTTCAGTTTTAGATTTGGGAGGAAAACCCCAGGCCTTCAGGTAGGGACTGAAAACCCAATCCACAATAATGTCCTGGCGGGATTCGAATCAGGGTCCTAGAGGTGGAAAGACAAGTACACCAGCTCAACCAAAAGCCTAAAAACGTCATAAATATTGTAGAGGGAAATTCTTCTCTTAAAAGTTCAAATTGATTACTGTCGGAATGGGGGTGTGATCAATGGAGAGCATTAGATTTATCCTGTACAATTGAAGGACTAGTTCAAGTCAAACGTGCTCATACAGTTTCAGTTATTAACGATCCTTATGCATGAATAGTGATCGACCCGATGCGTTTAGAAAGTAACATCTGGGCCTAATAAAAATAAATGCTCGTTTCCTGTAACCCTACCATCCATGCAAAAACCCTTGCGACCGTACAAATTTTATCGACATTTGTGGCAAAATTAAATTTATTTTTTACCCACTGTTTGTAAGCTTCCAGTCTGAACATACGGAAATGTGTTTAGAGAGTAAAACTTTTTTAAATGCACATTTTGTGGAGATCAATTCCTTAATTCTGAGAATTCTGGTAACAAGTTCGTACTTTACTATTCATCCCCATAAGCATTTTGCCTGTCCGGCTCTGCGACAGGCATTGCACAAAAGATTGAATTTATTCCAAATTTGAATTTCAAACTCTTGAGTTGCGGCATCCTACCTAAAATAAATTGTTGATTTATATAAAGTAGGGTTGGTTGCCGTCCAGTGGCTAGTGCTAATTAGAAGCGGAGCATTTCTATGACAGTAAACATGTTTTGTTAAATATAAGGCAGTAATCGAAGCAAACCATGCGCACTATATCGTCGATTTCTGACAAAATATTGTATTTATTACGATACTTCAACAGACTTTATGATACTGCATTATGATAGACTTTATGATACTGCATTTTAAAACCGAGTATTTTGTTTTTCCAGATTAAAATTTTATTGTAAAATGAAAAAATTTCCCTACCTACCGTCCCAATTTTTCAGAGCATGTTACCGGAAACAAACAATTATTGTTATTAGGCCCTACCTATCTTTACATGCAAGTTCACTTCCAAAATGGCAAACCATAGGCAGATGGTAGGCGTGTATGACATCAGTGCAAGGGATCAATGAATGGGTCTTTGTAATTTAATAATAATAATTACAACATTTATAGTGCTCAATACGTATGTTTCTAAGCGCTAAAACCAGACTATTCAGATTGACAAAAGAGATGGGTTTTTAATTAATGATTTGAAAGTATCCAATGAAGGTGCTGCTTGAATGTGGGTGGGTAGCTTGTTCCAAAGTGTTGGAGCTATGACCAAAAAGGCACGATCCCCATAGCGTGTCATGGTGCGGGGTCCCAGGGAAAGCTGGAAATGAGCGATGGAAGAATAATAATAATAATAAACAGTTCTTATAAAGCGCATATTACAATGAAGTCTCTACGCGCTTGAGTGGGTAAACAGGTGTGTTTTAAGTTTTAACTTAAATTGTTCCAGGGTGGGGCAGTTTTTGATGTGGTGTGGCAGATTGTTCCATAGTTCAGGTGCAATGAATTGGAAGGCACGTTGCCCATATGATTTGGTGAAAACTGGATGCGGAGTGAGAAGATCTTTGTTGCTGGAGCGAAGAGCGAAGGCATCGGGTAGCAGATGATAGTGAAGATGAACGAAGGGCTAAGAGATCTTTGAGATAGACTGGTGCCAAATTATGAAGGACTTTATACACAAGAAGCAGAATTTTGAAACAGATACGTTGGTGAATTGGAAGCCAATGAAGAGAGCGAATAGTGGGTGTAATGTGCTCTGATTTTTTGGTGCAGGTAACCAATCTTTTAATTCAAACTTATAGCTCTGCATACCTGTCATGAAAATAATGAACACTTAGTTGAGACGCTCGTTGGGTGTGATGAAGCACATACATGTGCTGTTTTGTGGCATGTCATGGCCAATCAAGAGCACCGGACACAAGGTCTGATGTTTCTGATCAGCAGAGTGTTAGTTCGAATCCCGGTCGTGGCACTAATTGTAGCCATGAGAAATACACTTTACCATAATTGCTTTTGTCCTTTGGATGGGACATTAAGCCGTAGGTACCATGTTCTAGAATTGGTAGTGAATGTAAAAGAACCCAGAACACTTATCTTGGAAGAGTAGGGGCTAAACCTTGCATTTCTGGTTCACCTAGGAAGCATCCTTGTTCACAGGTTTCCTCAGGCTTGCGAGCTACAGTGATTAAGTTCACTTATGAGGCATTCTTGGTTTCATTACCAGAAATATAATAATATAAGATAATGCATGTGAACATGTGGGGGTTTTGCAATAAAAATGGCGAAAGTGTAAGGCACACGGATCTGTTCAATGGTTTTCAGTTTTCTTTTGCACTATTTAAAATGGAATATTATCTGAGAAGTTGCATGATTGACTTGTAGTAAGGCATCTTGTTTAAGGACACTGCATCTCTTTGGAACTCCTTGCCTGGTGCATGTTTCCCTCAATCCTACATTCTAGACTTTATGCATTAAGCTGTGGAAACATAGACGGCAACTGTATTGTGTAAAGTTGTGCCTAATCACTGCTAAAAATAAATGTATACTTTTGCAAATTTACAACATTTTATCCGTTTATTATTAAAGTGTTACATGATTGAATGAAATGCTACCAAGCTTAGAGTAAGACTTTTTGTTTTTGACGTCTGATGTTAGAAACTTGTAATTGTTTCACATTTGCATGAGGATTCTATTATATCTATTGAAAAATGAGTTGATCACAAATGTGACTATCGAAATGAGGAATGTCTCGGAAATCACGTTTACGATTAATTCGCCATACACAATCAGTCATGAAAAAACACTACAAAAACTACGATTTCGGTGGTATTAGGTTAAATAAAACTTGATCTTTCTTGTCCTGGTCTTACCTTTAATTGAAAAGATGAATAAATCCACAAAAAGTACGTTTTCTTGAGCATGTTTGTACGCATAGCTACATAGCTGTTAATATATATATAAATAAACACGTAAAATAATGGAAGTGGCCTTGTCTTGTAGACTTTCTTCATTGCCCGATAACTTCAGACTGGAAATAATAATGGTACTGCTGGAAAGCCAGTGAGTTACTTGTTTACATGGTATGCATAACTCAATTCTCAAAATTCTTTATTCGATAGAGCAGGTCACAAATATGAATTTGACCTTGGGGCCCCTCTAAAGGCCAGGACTCGAACCCCCTTTCTGAAAATGACTAAACAATAATCTTGACAAGCGAGACAAAGTTAATATTTAAACATGGACTTCAAAATGTCCAAAGCCTTTTGTTTATTAAACACTTTTTGTTTTTGTCAAAAGTACGATAAAATCACAGAGACGTTACATTTACTCTTTGTAGACAATACAAAACGGTAAAATCAGTATTTTCCATTAATCTTTTGGCAACTTTATGACATCAAACAATTAGACCGAAACAAGTCATTAAGAAGTAACACTATTGTTATCATTAAAAATTAAATAAATCTGCAAAAAGGAGAGGTTTGGAATGTTTACCTAACCCTGAATATTGATAGAAAGTTAGGCTATACTTTCTTAAAATCCATTTTAGAAATTTTGTGTGTGTATACTTTTTGTTTTGGTTTAACAGTCTGCAACTTTTAAACAATCCTTGAAGCTGGAATTACCTTGGCTATAAATAAACCTTTTGTACAGTAACAGAGGAAGTTTAAAACTGTAAAAAATGACTTTAATCTGTGTAAACCAAAAGAGCATTATCTCCCAAAATAGTGAAATTGCCAAACTTTGTTTCTCGCTCACAAAAACCTGGATGTACGCGCCAAGGTACAATGTTTTTACCTGGAGTAATTTCACTTTTGCAGTGACACAACGATTTGTCTCCTGCTGTTTGGCAGATAGCAGGTCACGCTAGAGCAATAATTAACCCCCATACAGATCAGAAGTATGTTCTGTTCTTTTGTTTCAATCATTAATTACAGTTTTGAAGTCTATTTAGTTAAGAATTTTATTTTAAAGTTGTAAAATGGAAGTCCTGATTATCCTCGTAATAACTTTTATGAATAAGTAACAATCTTCCAGTAACCGTTAATTTTAATTTCTCTGATATTTCACAATGCTGTTGAATCAACTTATCAATAGTTTTACAGCGACGAAAAAACTAAGCATTTTTTAAATACATACAGACATACATAGTGTGCTTTTTTCTCCCAGTATGGTTTCCTACACCATGATGGAATAATATAACACCAAATATTGCCCACATTGTGGGTATCAGCCTATTCTGGGACATAAGCCTCACTCTCGAGTTTCAAAGGTTTGTGCATAGATCCAAAATGGTGACACAGTGATACAAAAACACCTGATCTTTCCACTTTGAAGGTAGAGTCAAAACTGGCTTTGTAAAACGCAGGGTTGCCCATTTGCCTTCGGTGACCAAGGCTCAAAGTTAACACTGGACCAAAGACCTCAGGCCAGTAAACACATGACAGGACAAGTCCGACTGTCTTGTGTTATTCATTTGAGTAAAAACATCTCAAAGTCATTTTAAATTTTTTTTTTACCTTAGTCTAATACTTGCCCATATGACAAATCATTTCTTAATCTTAGTGCTTGTACATGCAAACTGTTTTTTATTTGAACATGTTGAACTGTGTCAAAAGCTTTTTAATCATTTTGATTATGCACTTCAAGTCTTGTGGACTCTTTTCCCAAATTTGAGCCCTAATGACAAATGACCGAAATAATCAAGGTAACCCTGATGGAACTATGTGCAGTTTACTCATCTAAATTCACGTTTAAATTAACAGTAATTGTGAGAGAAAAAAATTGGTGGGCCAAGTTTCATGGCTCTGCTTACAAACGAAATCTGCGCTTGCGATCACCATTCTTTGCTTACTGTGCAAGCACTGAATTTCTGCGCTAGCTGTGTAATAGGCTAAGAATGCCTAGTAACATGGAGTACAAGCAAACCTTCCCTGCTCACCCGTGAGATACGCTTGAAAGAATATTGAAACGGTTAGCAAATTTATATTCGGCAAGAAGCTACCCACATACATGCTGAGATAAAACAACATGTAGTTTTAGCATGCCTTTACCGGCGTGCTTAATTATAATTTCCCTAGATTTGGGGGGGGGGGGGGGGGGAGGGGACGTCGAATGATCATGCACCCTTCCTCTTTCCAACCCAAACCATTTTATTATCTTCTTTTTGTATTGATACTTTCCACCTGCAAAATTCCCGGTTTTTGAAAATTCACAAAATTTAGCTAACATTTTCTAAAACTCAATTTCCTTTTATTAACATTTAAAAAAACGCAAGATATGTTTCCATTCAAATTAACACTCTTTGAAAACTGTTATTTTAAGGGAACTGAAGGAGGGGGGGGGCAGAACATTTTCTACGGTGCTGGTGTAGTCAGTGAATGTCATTACATAAATAATTTCTGGGCTTGATTCATAATATAACTTTAAGATCAACTTTACAACACAAAGCTTTTTTCCCAACAACTTGATATCTTGTAAATAGTGAAACATAAAACCAGTGAGACAAATGTTAGCATTTTGTGGGTGCGCTCTGTTCTTTTTTACTCGTAAAATGAAAGAGTGCAATAATTTGTGAATAAATTCTTTGGAACACTCTTCTGTTTGTTCAGTCAACGTTTGCCATGGTCACATAACAGACCTAAACGGTTCACAGTGCCGCGGGGAACCAGCTTTGTTAGGGTCAAAGGTGACTTCAAAGAGTAACACAAAATCAAAATGGCTGCCATTACTCTTATACTACAGGAGAGTCGCAAACGTAAGACAAACTGGACGGTTTACGCTCTAGTGCACACAACGCATCAGTGAACACAAACATGATGTCATCACTCTACATTTATACACCTTTGGTCCGCTCAAAAAAAACAAAAATAACCTGACAAAACTCCAATGTGGATACTTCTTGGCTTGGCCACTTCACACCACAGACTCACAGAAAAATAAAAACCTATAAATAACATCGGACAAACTTTGGGTGTTTAAACTGAAATTGTGGCAACGATTTAATCAGAATCCTCCTCTGTAGATGCCTCGCTTGACGAACTCTCACTCTCAGAAGAGCTCCCACTCTCATCCTTCTCACCGTTTTCCTTCGGCTCTTGCTTGATCACAATCTTCTCTTTACTCTTCTGTTGCTTTCCTTTTCCTTTTGTCTTTGTCTCTTCTTCTTCAGCGTTCTCTTCTTCTTCTTCATCATCTTCCTCCTCTGAGGAGGAGGATCCTGACGATGCTGAGGAGGACGACGACGATGCGGACGATGACTGGCCGGAGTTAGATGCCTCTCCTTCCTCTCCTTCCTCCTCTTCTTCGTCCGAGTCCGAGGCGGCGTCACTGGAGTTGGCCTCGGATCCTGAGCCGGAGGATGCCGAGGAAGAATCATCATCAGATTCTTCATCTGAGTTTTCTTCATCGCTGCTGTCTTCCTCTTCTTCTGCATCGGATGCCACTGCCTTCTTCTACGGAAACAAGAAAAAGACGCAGACATTATTGTTGGAAGAGAACTGTCACTTTAAAACATCTAAAGACACTTAAAAATTAGTGCACATGAACTGCAGCTGAGCATCTTTTGAAATAGATAAAGCAATTATGGTCTAGTGTCTTGCTCAAAGACACAAAGTATGGCAGTAGTCCAGGTTGGGATTTTACCCCACCTGTCGGCTCAACCGTTACAGTAGACTGCTGATAGAGCCTACGCCATTCCAACGTACCTTTCGTTTGACAGGTGGCTTCTTCTTGGTGACCTCTCTGGAATACTTGCTGAGTCCTGCTTTCTTCAGTTCTTCGTATCGATCTCTATCTTCCTTGCTCAGACTCTGGGATGATATTGATAATAAAAGGTATTAGACTACAGATAGATCCACAATATATCAATGTGCAGTATCTTTAAAAAGAGAAGAGTCAAGTTTGCAGGGCACTGCTATAGCCACCCTGAACTTCCAGTCAGCGACCTTTGGAGTGCAAGCAATGTTGAGCCCAAAGAGGTTGAGATCACCTGACCTATGTGGACGTACTGAGGGTGCGTTCGATTAGCTTACACGTGTAACTAAAACTTACACGAGAGCGTTCGTTTAGCCACCACAACCCCAGCTCGCGAGCGGGTCTCTGGTGGATGCCCAGGTGTAATGACGCATCATACCAAGATGGCGGGGATAAGTTGAATTTGACGTGAGTTCAAAAGTACACAGATTTATCGTCATGAAACAAATTATGGGAAATGGAAAAGAAACGTACTTCCAGAAAAACAAACAGATGGTGACTGTGTGCAAGTTATTTTATATTTTGTAATTAAATTGTGTCGTTTACGGACATCAACATTTTCCAAGTGAGCAGACGACAGAGCTTACACTTTTGTAAGTTCTACCGCTACACAAAAACGTTTGACCTTAATTTTCCCAGAGTGCCAAGCGAAAACACCACAGCGTTCGATTAGCCTCGTTGAGTGGCTAACACAAGGGTACACACGGGGAAGCTAATAGAACGCACCCTATGCAGGGACACTGGGTTTGTGACAACAGATGAAATGTCTACATGCATGAAGTATAAGAAAATCTGGAGACCATTCTCTCATGACATTATTGGTCAATGACAACACCCGACATAGAAGAAGAAATCACAATTCTCTTTAATGTTCGTAAACCACTCATCTAGATTGCACAAGGTCCAATCCCACACAAAGTGCCTGCAGTTTTTCTTCATCAGGGTTCAGGAAGGCAGAAAGTGTACAGTGCTGGTCGAACAGTGAAAGGCTTATTAAACTATTCAAATGTAACAAAATCATACACTGGCCTAAATTTGTTGTACTTTTTTTTTACTGTCGTGCATCAACAGTAAAACTGAAATTCCATCAGAGATGTCTTGCTCTAAGCATGAAAGGTTGCTAAAGACTAAAACTACAATCCATGCAAGAATTACTTCAGCCACTTTGTCATACAGCTCAGTAATACATAATAAGAAACACTTCCTGCAAAGAAAGTCCAAGAATTTCAAACCCAGAGAACGTGGAAGCCAGAGGCCTCTGTTGCCCCTGGTCTTGGCCTTGGTGCCCCTTCAAAGTATCCCGCAGATTTTCCTCTGGAAGTGCCCATTGCAAAATGAAAAATAGCCTCGCCCTCTCACCGATGACACCCCCTTGTCTGTCATCTGTGCCTTACCTTTTTATATTTCTCAATTTCTTTCTTGTAATCCTTGAGTAGCTTCTCCTTCTTAGCTTCGTATCTTTTCTTGCCGTACGCCGAGAGGTCGCGCCATTTACCAGCGACTGCCTTAATCCGTTCTGTACTCGGCAGAAGTTTGATATCGTCGCTTCTCATGTGTTCAGCCGTGAAGATACGATAACCGCTACTACAAGATCAATAAAGAACGACACGCAACTTGTTAATTCTGAAAAAGTGGACATTATGTTGAAAACAATTATTTTGAAAAGTGTTCTTCAGTTTTCTTTGACACAAAAAACCCAGGTATTTAGTGCTCGATAATGGGAATGATGTAAACCCCCCCCCCCCCCCCCTCTATTGTGTCTTCATTGTGTGCTTGGAATCTCAGGAATTCTTTTGAGGATTTTAGGGGGGGTTCTTCTGTACTGGAGGAAAACAGTGTGTTGCAGTATGGGAACATTGGGGGGGATACCCTCTGCCCCATATCAGGCATGGTATAGAAATGAGACTTGAAGGGGAATATTAGTCTGGCTACTCTTTTATTCATGAGCTTTAAATGTACATGTTGATATTGGAAACCGAACCAAGATGGCTACATGTACTTACTTGAGGGGTTTATCTGGTTCACCTTTCAGGAGTTGTCTGTCGAGTTGTTTCCTCTGGAAAGAAAAGATAAGATGCAGCGTTGATATGCTTTTACTCTCTTTGCATCAAGATAAGGTACATCATTGGTCATGTTTGTTAAAATGCCATACTGATATATGCTCTTTCTATTTGAATCAATATAATGTACAACAGTGGTAATGCTTGTTAAATGACCTACCGATATGCTCACTCTCTTTGAATCAATATAAGGTACAACATTGGTCATGTTTGTTAAATGACCTTCTGATATGCTCTTTCTTTTTGAATCAATATAAGGTACAACAATGTCACGTTTTTAAAGCTACTGCTTCTTGTAAGCTTACTCTCTTAGAATCAAAATGATGTAAATCATTTGAGATTTTTGTAAAATGACCCACTGGTTGCCTTTTGAATCAAGGTATGGTACAATATGGTTATTTTGGCATAATTGCTACTTGTCACAAGAGTTGTACAGACGTTGACATACCTTTGCCTGTTTGTTGCTCTCGGTAGCTTTCTGAACCCAAGGAGTTCGCTCACTTTTCTTGAGACCTTCAAAAGTTGCTTTCAATTTTGCGGTGGCTGGAGTCTTCTTCATCTGTAATCAAAAGAAAAATGGACAACCATCATCCTTTGGTCATCGTTGTCAGGAACCCTATGTACTTATTGATGTTTAGTTGTGATAATCATTTCAAAAAACAGGCATGCAACTCTTCAGCCGAAAAAAAACGCGGAAAATTACCATGGATTTTTGATGCCTTTATCGGTACTTTTTGTCAAGTCTTGTCCTTGATTGCGATCAACGATGTCTTTCCTAGTGGACGCCATCGTTTGTTTTCAAGCAAACACCTATCGATCGCGTGGTTCACTTGCACTCTTACAGCGTCTGGTTCCCGCCGCATCCCCATATACAAAAAGCAATAAAAACACTACGGAGCCAGACTGTGCAAAAAATAGTGTAGAAGGTATGCTGTACGAGGAGAACTTGTGTCTGTGTCTGGACTGTGTAAACTTCCGCGGAGCCAGACTTTAAGAATCCAGAACCTTTATTTTGTTTTCAATAAGCAATGTTTCTTTCAGCGGGATTTTTTTGTCCATCCAGCAGAGTTTTTTTGAAACGCGGAAATCCGCGGAAGAGTTGCATGCCTGATAAAAAGGTGCCGGACTGTTTTTCTTGTCAGGGACCCTGTGTACCTTTTTGATGGTTTAGTTGTGATAATCATTTCAAACTCACATCATTTTCCGACATGTAGCTGGAGAGATGATGGCTGATGTACATCCGAACTCCCGTCTTGTTTGGTTCATCATCTTCTTCGTCGTCATCGTCGTCATCATCACTGTAAGAAGATTGATCAAAACAAACTCAGAATGAAGTGATGTTTGGAGCTTTGCATGGTGTGGATCCTAAGAAAAAAACGTCCTAGTATTCCTAAGGTTTTTCTTTTGTGGGCGTCCCCCAAACATGAGATGTTCTACCTAGTCCACGTTACTAGGCATTCTATGCTTACACAGCTAGCGCAGAAATTGGCGGTAAGCAGAGCCATGAAATTTGGCCCAGTACAACTGCCATTCTCCCTTAACAGTGGTCATAATAATAAATAATAATAATATGGATTTATATTGCGCTTTATCACACCCAAGGGCGTGTCAAAGCGCTCATTATTACCCCTGGTCACTGGGCCATTTATTTCATTCCTTAAACCATCTCAGCTCCCTGGGGAGTATACAGCCTGTGCTGCAATATATGCGCTACTAAGCTAAATCAATCACAAGAACCATCTCTGCCCTCACAGGTACCCATTTTACCCCTGGGTGGAGAGGAGCAATTATAGTTAAGTGTCTTGCTCAGGGACACAAGTGTCACGATCCCGGGACTCGAACCCACACTCTGCTGAACAGAAACACAAGAGCTTGAGTTCGGTGCTCTTAACCACTCGGCCACGACACACCAGCTGGCAAGATGCCAGTTAAAATTCACTCCAAAGACATCCGGCTGGCTAGTTCAGTGTTGAAAAGCATCTTTATTTCTTGCAATATGAAGTAGTGAAAAAGCTGAAAGACTAGTGAAATGACAAGCTAACTGGTCCTGCTGGCTAGTCACTGACAAGGGGGTAAACAAACAAAAAAATGCTAAAAGCAACACGTGTGTCCTTAAGCAAGACACTTAACCACATGCTTCGTCCTTCGGATGGGACGTAAAGCCGTAGGTCCCGTGTGTTGTGTAATGCACGTAAAAGAACCCAGTGCACTTATCGTAAAGAGAAGGGGTTCGCCCCGGTATTCCTGGTTTGATTGGCTGCATATTGCGCCACAGCACCTTGTAAACCATTACATGGTGCTATGCAAAGGAATAGGTCTCATACTTCAACACGTAACCCCACATACCTTGTAGGAAAAATACTGAGCGCTTTGAGACACCCATCGGGAGTATAAAGCGCTATATAAGAACTGCGTATTATTATTATTATTATTAACTGTGTGTTGCATAGATATAATTAATGCATAACTGTTAAACCTCTATAAAGTAATTTCTTACTCAGAGTCCTCTTCTTGTTCTTTGCGAGCTTCTTGAGCTTTCCGACGATACTTCTCCTAAAAATCAACAAAAGGAATTAAGGGATATTGACTCAAAAGATCAAACGCTTAGCAACTGTTTACTTGAACACAATATAACAATATAACCTTGTTTTACATCCAAATATCAGAATTACAGGTTGATCATGCTCAAAATAAGTTCTTCTGGCTAGCATCCCCTAACAAAGATATTGACAACATAGATCGGTTGGTAGAGCGCTGGCTCATTAATCCAGAGGTCACAGGTTCAAGTCCCGCCCTAGTCAATTCGTCTTTGTTCAACCCAAAATTATTTACTATTTACCGGGTCAGTTTCCCTTGTGGCTTATTACTTGGTTATGTTAGAGTTGTAGTTCCCCCCCCCCCTCCCCCCAATTTCATATGGACTCTATTTTCGAGAAAAATGAGTGCATCACAAAACTGAATTAGACCTTGGGGCCCCTCTTCAATGGGGGACTTTTGGGATGCTTGGTGGCAGCAGATTTACCAGGTAAATCCATTGTTCTTAATAATGTGTGCACGCTCAGTACTACGTAAACAATGGAAATTTACCTGGTAAGTCTGCTGCTACCTAGCATTCCAAAGTCTCCCACTTGTCTAAACTCAAGAGGCACACTGGCTACAGTACTAAAGACTTACTGAGGATTACGCACTAAAAACAAAGAGTAAATTGTTGTCCAAAAGACTGCCAGATACCTGGGTCATACCATTTTGTGATAGGGGCGTGTCAGCATTTTTTTTTTCAGAGATCGTGCATGCATGCTCTAGAAGACAAAACTACAAAGCATTGCACATGCAGCTACTGCAAACAGCACATAAAAATAGCTCATCCAAAATCAATGCAAGAATAATTCACTCTAACATAGCCAAGGTATTTACACCTTACCAACGAAACTATGATAAGTGGAAACATACGTGAAAGCCCATATAAAAATCTGCGAGTTTTCAGATGGAAATATTTCTCCGGAGGATTGGTACTGGTATGAACTTTAGAATCAGTGAGCTTTCAGATGGAAATATTTCTTTGGAGGATTGGTACTGGTATGAACTTTAGAATCAGTGAGCTTTCAGATGGAAATATTTCTATGGAGGATTGGTACTGGTATGAACTTTAGAATCAGTGAGCTTTCAGATGGAAATATTTCTCTGGAGGAATGGTACTGGTATGAACTTTAGAATCATTGAGCTCTCAGATGGAAACATTTCTCTGGAGGATTGGTACTGGTATGAACTTTAGAATCAGTGAGCTTTCAGATGGAAATATTTCTCTGGAGGATTGGTACTGGTATGAACTTTAGAATCAGTGAGCTCTCAGATGGAAATATTTCTATGGAGGATTGGTACTGGTATGAACTTTAGAATCAGTGAGCTTTCAGATGGAAATATTTCTCTGGAGGAATGGTACTGGTATGAACTTTAGAATCATTGAGCTCTCAGATGGAAACATTTCTCTGGAGGATTGGTACTGGTATGAACTTTAGAATCAGTGAGCTTTCAGATGGAAATATTTCTCTGGAGGATTGGTACTGGTATGAACTTTAGAATCAGTGAGCTCTCAGATGGAAATATTTCTCTGGTGGATTGATATTGAAAACAACTTTATAAACCAGTGAGCTCCAGATGGAAATATTTCTCTGGAGGAATGGTACTGGTATGAACTTTAGAATCAGTGAGCTTTCAGATGGAAATATTTCTCTGGAGGATTGGTACTGGTATGAACTTTATAATCAGTGAGCTCTCAGTTGGAAATATTTCTCTGGAGGATTGGTACTGGTATGAACTTTAGAATCAGTGAGCTCTCAGATGGAAATATTTCTCTGGAGGATTGGTACTGGTATGAACTTTACAATCGGTGAGCTTTTAGATTGAAACTTCTCAGTTTGGGGTTGTTGTTCCCTTTATAAACATCAATCCAGAATTTGTTTCTTTTCAACCTACCTTACTCCTTTCAGATAACTCACTATACTGCCGAGCAAGATTCCTTGTTATTTCAGTATCACTCATTTCAGGATTTTCTCCTTTGAAAGTTTCTCGTTGCTCTTTGGTGAAGAGGAACAAGGCAGAGATGGGCTTCTTTGGTTTGAGACGGGAGGAAGACTGGGCAGGGATGGAGACGGAGGGAGAGGGAAATGCGCAACTCAGAAACCAGCGGGATACAGTCGTTTATACAGCGCCACCGTGAAATGAGCCAAAGGTTACTTAAACTAGCCCAACTGGGGTATACTTCTACCCTGTCTTCTCCCAATTAGGGTGTCACTGTCTCAATTAGGGTATAACTGTCCCAATTAAAGAACTGACAAACTAAACTATCCAAATTGGGATATAATTCTACCCCGACTTTTTTCTCCAAATGTGGACATCAGTGGAAAGGAATCCTAAACAATCCCAATTTGGACATTTCTTAAATGGTTTTTTATTTTGTT
The DNA here is from genome assembly GCA_037783415.1 of Leptasterias polaris. Taxonomy (NCBI): domain Eukaryota; kingdom Metazoa; phylum Echinodermata; class Asteroidea; order Forcipulatida; family Asteriidae; genus Leptasterias; species Leptasterias polaris. The sequence continues at coordinate 665,582 of JAZGTN010000082.1, read as the reverse complement.
TATTTTATTTGTTATCCAACAGCGGATATTCTCCATTGACAGGTACACGTATCATTTAAAATTATACTTTATATGACCTGGGCCCAATTTCATAGAGCTGCTTAAAGCACAAAAAGCAGCTGAGCACAACAACATTTTGCTTACCAGAATAAGGTTACCAGCCAAACTACCGTGACACATGTACAATTTTTGACTGGTATCCTGCTCAGTTCTGCTTAGCAGACAATTGTTAAGCAATATTTTCTGCTTATAAGCGCTCTATGAAATTGGGCCCTGATTGGAAGCATTTCCTCCAAATGTGAAAATCCTCAATTAGGAAATAGCAACTGGTCCCCTTCTATTCATCTTTGATCTTGTGACATATCTAACTGCCATGCAGTTTAGATTGACTGTGCAAAAACATGATTCATTTGAAGTCGAGTGGATTGCTTCAAAATACCTGCATTTTGGTAAGCGCGCACTAAGCCCTCTACAAGGGCTTACAAGCGTGTGCGCAGAGCAGTCACTTTTTGTTAGCCGATCAGCGTTGTTTTTCAGTGGTTCCCTTCTAGGGTTTAGTGTCGAGGGGGTTTTGATACGGCGTGCTGCCCATGGTAGCGAGGCCGGGTGTAGCAGTACGTAACCTTGGACTCATTTAACGGACGACTACAACAAAAATACAATACATAGTTTGAGGCTATTTCACATCCCCATGATCCATATGATATGATGACTGCATTGGCAGATATAATACTAGCTCAACTTCGAGAAATCGGACAAGGTGAAAGGTGAAAGTCCCACAAATGCCTGGCAGATAAGTCTGGATAAAATTTAAAATGGTGGCATGCGGTATACCATAGCAACAAGGCAAGCAAAGCTTAACGTTCTAGCATCATTTACATGCATACGACATCACAACAGACACATTGACAGCAATGAGATAAATGGCCAAAAGAATACGGAAAGTTTCTTACGCTCGAGGTCTTCGGTTGTTTCTTATTCTGACGTTCAATGGCTTCAAGTTCGCCGGCGTACTTCCCTCGCTCTTCTACAGGGAGACTCTATCAAGTCAAGAAAAACGGCAACAATGTTTTTACAAAAAATCATAAAATTCCAAGATTGAATCTTGTATGAACCGGGATCCTTCCACGGAAGAAATCACACAAGGTAAAAGATGTTGTTTTTAAATTTACAGGTCTCGAACTAACCCACAAAGCTGGTACAATGATTATGCTCCGACACAAGTTAATGCTTAAATTTGAATTCCTCAGACTACAGAGACAGTTGCTCTGTCAAATGGTTCCAGGCAAGCTTTTGTATAGCAACCTCCAGATGAGCAAACCCTGGTACCATTGTGCCATACACATTCAATCAGAATTGTGTATGGGTGCTCCCCCGTCTCTTATGTAACAACGCAAAAGCTTGCCCAGGTATTTATAGCAACTGTCTCGATAGTCTGAGGAATTGAAATTTAAGCGGTAACTTGTAATCAAGCAAGTCATTGTACCAGATGTTACTCAAATCTAACTCGCAAATAGCTTATTGCAGTGCCCCTTCAAGAGCAACGTTCAAGGCCTGAATTTAGATTGTTGAGAATGAAGACTTACTTCAATGTATTTCTCCAGATCTCTTTTGTACATGAATTTAAGCTGCAAACAAGAAGAAAACAAAAAAGAGGAAATTTCAATTACAGTACTACAAAAATGCATTTAATTTCAAAATAAATCAATAACTTGACTTGCAAAAATGAATTTTCTTGACAAATTCACATTCTTTATGTTGAGTTACAGTAGAGTGGAGTATTTCGGAGGATATGGGAGGGTCCGTCGCCAAAGACATTACGGGGTAAACAAAATAAATTGAAGGTCCGTACCAATGATTCACATCAAACATAATAACTGTTTAATCTTCATTTATCTCTTCAATCACAGGTACGATCACCAGATTTGAAAATCCTCATTCTGATCTTGTGAGTTGACGTGACAAACCAACCTTCTCAACACGATCTTTGTAGTCTTGTTTCTTTTTGAGCTCCGTGTTGGACCACAACGCGCTGCACTCCATCATCTTGGCTCTAGTGTTGGATCCCATGTGACCCATCTGCTTCAACATCTCAGAGCAAAACAGATTGTACGCATTTCTGAAATCAAGAGGTTGAAGGAAGGTAAGGCTTGAATTACTTTCATATATTATTCATTCAATTATGTCTTCGCTTACCTGTGTTTTGCCCGGGCTGTTGGCTTGTAATTAATTTATGGTCTGCATTCGGGAGGATGGGGGGCGCTCGTATCCTTTAATTCATATTTTTAATCTCCAACTTTTTGTGTGGTTGGCTGTTAAGGTGTTTTATTTCGTCCATTTGTCCTTTTATGTTAGGCCTATTGTTCATTTTTAGTTTTCTATTTCCCTTTTTACGCACCTTCTGCCAGTCTTGACGCTTTTTGTATTTTATCTTTGATGTATTTTTATATTATGTGAGGGCCCCAAATGATCAGCTGTGCTGGATGGGTCACCCTCGTTAAATATGGTTTTAAATTTTAAACAATTTAAATAAAAAATCCTTGCGTTAGTGCAAAAATGTTGAATCTCGATTTTGCAAAGACGTCATATCTCGTTTTAAAACCATAAGTGACTTACGCAGGTGGTTTGAACGGTTTACCGTCCATTCCTTCCTTAAGACGAAGTTCTTTTTTGGTAAGAAGGGGTTTCTTAATCTCGGGAACCTTGAAGTTAGGATTCTGCTCCACATATTCCTTTATCTCTTTCTGCAAAGTATTTAAGAATTAATAACAATGGGTTACATACGGGTCAAAGGTTAGGTATTCAATGCACTGAACTGGTCCTGGAAAAAAGCACCATGGGACAACACCTTTAATAGTGCTTAGCAAATTTCTGCTTAGCAAAAAAAGGAGCAGGATACCAATCATAAATTGTACATGTGACATGGTACTTTTGCTGGTAACCGTATTCTAGTAAGCATGTGCTTAGCTATTTTTTGTGCTTTAGCAGCTGTTCGAAATTGGGCCCACCATCCTCTTTATCTAGTACCTTGTCTGCTATCACAATGGTGGGTACTGATTCACCACAAAGGAACCAATCTATTTTCCCTCTCAGCCTCGATTGGGTTACATTCATTTGAATGGCAGTTCAAATCAGTGCAATGTTAAGAACTGCTTACTGATTACTGTCAGAAAGTTGGTCATAAACCTACCAGATATTTGACCTGCTCCTCAAGCGACTTGTTGATCCACTTCACTCGTTTCTTGTCTGGCATAGCCTTCCATTCTTCTCGTAGCTGAGCATCAAGTTGACCTCGGGTCACCTGTGTCAGGTCAAAGATCATTCATGACATATTCACTTATGCTCCAACAAGACCATATTAATTTGAAGTTGATTTTTGGGGGTCTTAACTTGTTTGAATTTATCTTTTAATGTAACTACATTACACTACAGAATGATTCTGATGATTCTGCCACTACAGAATGATTCTGGCACTACAGAATGATTCTGCCTTTACGGAATGATTCTTCCAATACAGAATAATTCTACCACTACAGAATGATTCTGCCTCTAAAGAACAATTCTGCCACTACAGAACGACTTTGCCACTACAGGATGATTCCGTCACTACAGAATGATTCTGTTGTCAAGGAACTTTACGTACCTCTTTGTCTTCCCTCTGCAACACCTCAAATCTTTTATTTGCCCACAGCTGATATGGATTCAGAAGCTTTGGGGGTTTAGGTCCGCCCCCACCATGCCTTGAGTCTTTCTTGTACTCTGGATGCTCCGCCCTGATAATGAATATTCATAAGAAAGAATTAGCACTGACCGATGACTGATCAGGCTTTCATTTATCATTCTTCTGTATCAAATCACAACCATAAAGTTGACTGAAAACTCAGTAAATAATAATGAATAATGTCCGGTACAATGACTTCCTTAGTCACACGTTACTGTTTAGATTTGACTTCCTCAGACTATAGAGGACAGTTGCTACGTCACATGGTTTTGGGCAAGCTTTTGTATAGCAACCTCCAGATGAGCAAACCCTGGTACCATTGTGCCATACACATTAATTAAACATTGTGTATGGGTGCTCACCGTCTCTTACATAACTACGCAATAGCTTGCCTTGAATCATTTGACATAACAGCTGTCTCTATTAGTCTGAGGAATTAAAATTTAAGCAGTAACTTGTGATTAAGTAAGTCATTGTACCAGACATTATTCAAATGTAACTCGCAAATGGCCTATTCCAATTTTTATTTTATTTTAATCAGTAATTGTATTTCCTTCCCAACATCTACCAAGACGGTAGTTCTTAACAATACTCATCATTGCGGTTATGTAATTTACATACAAAAATATGTAGGTCTATTGAATGATTCCACCATAATACATGTAGATCGTGACGTATCATAATACGTGTAGATCGTGATACATCACAATTTAAGTGATCAGATGAGCCACAAGTGCAACCCCGTGTCAAAACAAACTTCGACTTTCATGTGAAATCTCTTAGACAGAATTAAGACTCATAAGGTACATGCTGACAAAATGAAAACATTGAAGATAACAAAACTTACAGAAATGTGGCCAACTCTTTCTGGTACATCAGCCTCTGGTCGCCATATTTCTGGTTGTACTTGGCCTAAATAAAAACATCATAATTAATAATTGTTAATGAGAAATGTCAGTTGCAGGCCTGGAATTTCATGCTTTAGAGGGTAAGGCCATTTTCATTTTGCAAAGGGCACTTCCATTGGAAAATCTTAAAGTCTATGGGAGACTTTTGAAGGGACACCAAGGCCAAGACCAGGGGCAACAGAGGTCATGGCCTCTGTGGCCTGTTACTGGTGTCCGTGTTAATTAGCCTTTCCCATGAAGTATGCATACAGACACTATTGGTTGGCAACCACCATGGAGTTTTGCACAAATGTATGTGCGTCACACCATCATCCCAAGGCACCACGTTCCCTCATTTTGCCCACTAGTTGCGCCCACCAGTGGGCATGCTCGATGTTCAACTTGCATAGAAAAGGTCCATTAATTGGTTTCTGTCTTGAAATGATGTACCTTTTTGTGTTCCGGGAGCTCCTTAAACTTCAGCGCCAACGACCTCGAGATCTCGTACTGTGGCATCTCGGGATGTTTCTTCTTGAACTTCTTGGCTTTCTCGGAGTAGAACATGAAGAACGGGGTCAAAGGTTGCTTGGGGAGGTCAGGGTGCACCTGTTAAAAAAATCAATACTTATTTATACATGTATTAACCAAATGATAAATAGTTTGCATAGATTTATATAATTAGAGTAGCATGTTGCCTCATTTTGTTTCTCATGTTATTTTTTTTCATCAAAAATCATTGGAAAAAGCAAGCTCAGGAAGCAGGAAGTTTGAAATAATGTTTAATATTTGTTTCACCCTTTTTAATGTACTGAGAAAAATAATATTTCAAAGTTGTTGATTTGATGAATTCTGTCAAACTCTTTTCCTTTGAGGGAACTACATACCAGTTTACGATGTGAGAATGGGTTCTGGACGACATGCAGAGCATCAGTGATGACCTCTGCCATGGTTCGGTATTTACGAATCTAAAAAAAAAAGAACAGACAATATTGTTGCTACTTTGTTAAGGTTCAACAGCTGACAAGGGGGCCACCTTTATAGAGTTTTACATCTAGCAAGGTAGGTAAAACAAAGCAAAAACAGGTGTCCAACTAAAATGTATTCTTAAGCATATTATTGACAACTGGTTACTGGCTATTACCAGCTAAGCAGATATGACTTTTCTAAGCAAAACTTTCTGTATATAACATTTTTATGTTGTAAAGTTCTATCAATCTTGCTCATTTTAGTGCCAAAGAGGTTTTTTTTCCCCCCTGCTCATCTTTTATTTTGATTTGATTGTAATGAGTTTCATGTTAGAAAAACAAGGTCTATTGAAATCCAACTTCTAAGCAGCAGGTAAGTAAAAATGATACGTGTCTACTTCATTCAGTATGAGTGATTTGTCACCACAAAAAACCTCACAGTAAAAACTTGTCAATTCAGACGTTGTCAGATTGGTACCATCTTCTTAACGAGGGCTATGTGAACCTCAGTACACTCCGAGGTCCTGGATCATACTTCACTCAGTATGATGTACCACATTTGCTATACTTATGAGTGAACTGTCACCACAAAGAACCTCACAGACAAAACTTGTCAATTCAGACATTGTCAGATTGGTACCATCTTCTTAACGAGGGCTATGTGAACCTCATTAGAGGTTCTGAAACATACCTCATTCTGTATGGTGTCCCACTCCTTCTGGCAAACCTCATAGGTGAAATCGTCAAAAGCTACTTTGCTCCAATCGATCTTGGCAATGCAAACTTTGTAAGAATGCTTCTCAGTCTTGGGCGAGTGCTCTTGGATTTTGTTAATAAGCTGGATGCGGTCTTGAAGTGAAAATACTTAGAGATGGAGGGAAGAAATCATGATTATTGCCTTGTAGTATTGTATTTTAGGAGAGTCCCTTAACTCACTATTACACATCATGACTGTCATTGTATATCGTAAACTGACACCTTGTGTACAAAACCATTATACCATTCGTCAATGCCTACAATTTCGTGAAGTTTCAAAGCTTCAAGTGCTTTACTTTTTAATTTATAATTTTATTATGCATTGCATGAAAATGGCAATTTTCATTTTTATGAACTGACACACAAGTTCTATTTACCATATCAATGCAATGCGCACACTATGCTCGATCAAATGTGAACAAACAATTTGTTTACCAACTGACACAAACCTTGTGTGTGGCGCGTGCATTGACCTACGTTTTCCTGGAGTGACACCCACACGTAGAGGTTGTAATGCATTGGAATGTGTCACTTTGTGAAAACAAATTGCCTGTTGTGCTGGGTTTTTTTGTTTCACAAAGTGAAACGCACCTTTCATACTTTGTTACTTATAAAATTTGGAGCGTAAAACAGTCAAAAAAGTATATTTATACCATCAAGTTTCCACTATACGAAAACTAGTTGGAAACACTCTGATATTTTGCAGGCTAGTGGTAGTTTGAAAAGCGTTTAACTTTACTCCATTTTCTTTGATTGCTAGTTTTTACTAGTATGTGTGTGTTAGTTTCTGGCGGCAGTGATGTTATATTACTACTCTGTACCTAAAATAGTCACTTTACATCAGGATTTACGGCTGGGGGTTGTCCTGTATCTGTGAAAACTCTTCAGCCAGGGGACAACATTTGATAGGACTTGTGTTAAGCAGCTCACACTGCAATGACCTAAACCTTTATTTGAATTGTTCTTACCTGTCTTGGCATGTTTCTTTGATGGTGATGAGTTATCGCCAAGCTGCTGTGAATCAGCTATAGAGCGTTTCTTTCCACGAACTCCTAATGAGAGATTTAAAAAACCATCACAAATCTTATAAACCACCCAAATTTAAAGGTATTATACAGGATTGGTAGAGCTGACAAAATAACCACAGACTGTGTTCATGTTTTGTGTAATCAACCACATACATGAAATAACAAACCTGTGAAAATTTGAGCTCAATTGGTCATCGAGGTCACGAGAAAATAGTGAAAAGAGACCTTATGTGTTTTCTGTTTTTCAAACATCGAGTTTATTATCACGCGCGATAAAAACTATTGTTTTACTCATTTCTCAGAAACGATAGCATTTTAGGCAGAAATATTTTAAGGAACCCTTTCTACCATTACTTACTTTAAATCATGTAAATTATGTGTGAATCTGTGAACATTTGTGTTTTTCGATCTTACCAATAGTGTACAGGGCCTTTAAAGGTAGGGGACATAGATTGGTAAATACTCCATAAATAAATTACCCTAAAAGCCTATCCTATACTTTGGGTTAATAATAATAATAGTGGCTTCTTATATAGCGCTCATATCCGTCACTCAGTGACGCTCAAGGCGCTTCAACAGTGAGTATTTTCCTGCAAGGTATATATGTGGAGCTACTTTTGAAGTTTTGAGACCTATTCCATAGCACCATGTAATGGTTTACAAGGTGCACACTATTCATCTGTGGGACAAAGAATTTCATGTTGTTTTTAAAACCAATGTGACCAATAAATAAATGAATGAATGAATGAATCTTAAAGGTAGGGTCAGAGATTGGTAGATACTCCAAAATTTAATTAATGACCATAAAAACTTTACTTGGTGAAGAGCGCTGCAGCTGTTGATAGTATTATTTATTTTGAGAAAGTCTTCCTTTCCAAGTAATAAGGTTTGAATAATTTTTCACCACAAAACACTTTTATCTGAGAAACAATTCATGGACATAAATTGTTTTTCAGACTTTTGAGGGTTGGTGTCCATTCAGGAATGCTGCAGCAAGAGGTGCGATTGGTACCCGCAGTCCCCTTGCTTAAATGTGGATGGATTTGACATTATTGTGAAAATACTGTGACAGTTTTGTTGCTGTTTTCTCAGCTAGTAGACACTGTATTCGGCTGAAACTTTTACACTTGACTTTTATCTTTAAAATTGTGTCTATTAGTTAGCAATACATTGACAAAAAAATCTATTACCCTACCTTTAATTTAACTAATTAATTACAACACACTGTTGTTATTGTTCAAGACTAGTGCAATCCAAAGTTTAAAGTTTAATATTGAAAGAGAGGGTGGGAATGTTTTTTTTGTAGCCCCTCCTTATTTTCTTCAGTTTATACAATATGTAAATTATTTATCTTTCTCACAACCTACTTATAAGCTAATGCAAATTTATGCAGAATTAGTCTAGATAGTTTTTCAATCTTAGACTTACGCAAGTCTTACGTTATCTAGAGCAAACAGTAGAAATAGTTTTTTTCGGTGTGCTAAAGTCTAAAAATACGATCTTATTTATTTTAATATCTATTTTTTCGTCAGATCGTTAAAATTGACCCTTAAAAAAAAGAAGGGAGGTGACCTCTAAAAAGGAAGCGGGCAGGGACGCTAAAAAAAAAAATAATAAAAAATAAATATTTGGCCTAAAAAGGATTTAAGAAGAATTGAAACCAAGTTTTTTCCCTTTAATTTGAGACTTCCATTGATGCTGATTAATGATGACAACAATTACATTCATGTTGACTTGAATTGAATTGAATTTGACCAATCAGCCTATGGGGAGAACCAGGGGGCATTATAGCTGACTAGAATAGACTAGCCTTGCAGGACTAGATTTCAATCTTAGAATGATCCTTACCTGGTATTGTCATGGTTGGGTAATCACATTTCAAAACAAACCACAATCATTGAATTTCTCCCCAGTTTTGTGACCTTGACTCTTTTGTAAAAATTATACAAACAGATATCAATAGCTCTTGAGCTCATCAACGTTAAAGGTAAAACTAAGAGGACAATAAAATACTGAAAACAAGATTTGTAATGTATTTCTTTTGGTTTTTGAACAGCATGCAGGAAATAAAATTTCTGAAACGTTTACTTCTGAATTATTATTTTTTTTCCTTGTGGTTCTGCATAAAACAGTGGTAAACAATTCATTGTTTTGTTAGTGTTGTCCTTGACAAGTTTATACAAACAAAATAAAGGTATTTCTTTTTTGTCATTCTTCATAAATTATAATGTCTAATGTCTATGATAAATGTTTCTCAATGTTCATGAATTCTTAGGATTGAAATTAAACACAAAAGGAAAATGGTTTTGAGTGGCCCATCTCATTAGAATAAATTTTTCTTGAAAATGCTTTAATAATAAAACATTCTTGCATATTTTGAAGAAAAAAATTATAATAAAAAGGTTGTTAAAAAAAAGATAATTAGTGAAAAGAACATTTTTCGATAATATCACTTGAAAAAATCCCTTGCTCTATACATTTTTTTGTTTTTTACACAAAAAAACCCACACTACTCACTAGTTCCATCAGCAAAGTATTGATTGATAAAACAAAATTAAAATTAAAAACAAAACAATTTAAGCAGCAGTAAATAAAATTACTGTGTTTCTTTTTTTATGAAATATTTTAGTTTTGTTTGTAGCCTACTACAAGTGACGTTTTTTCCCACGAAAAAAAAATCCAGTATAAATAATAACTGAATATGTTTCAGTACCCAAAAACGGTTGGCAAAGACGGACATACTCAACAACGCAGCTAGCTAAACGACTTCAGTTCGTGCGCGATAATTTAATTGCCTTTTTTGTCCATTTTGCAACTGGGTCTCTTAAAGAATCAGAAAGAGGAAAAAACTAAGTCTTTTTGCCATTTACAAATGACAAGTAATATTCAATGACACACGATCAGCAATTCACCGTCAGCCATTCAGCATTAAAAAGTAGGCCCGGACGACTAGAGTCGTCTGTACCGCGGTGGAAAACACGGTGCCTGGAGCGAAGCACGACCGCTGCAGAAAGGGACCTCGCCCGGCTGCATTTGCTGCAAAGCCCGCCAAACTGACCTGGCAAAGCCCACGTAGAATGGGGAACCTGCGTCATGCCTGCCTGCCCCAAACCAGCGTGGCGCAACCGCTTCATACAAGCCACAATTCACCCGCTGATAACACCATTTAAAAATTGCCCAAACGGGTAGAAAAACCCGCTAATCGCAAATATATGTATCACTAAACGGATCTATAGTGTATACATTACATGTTGATTGGAGGAATAAATGGGTATTGAATAAAATAAAGGGTAAATTGGTTGTTTTTAAAACGAGGAAATATGACCGGGAACCTACCTTCGGTGTCGGCCATGATGAAGCGATGATAATGCTGATCAGCCCCAAGAGCTCCCGGGTCAACTCTAGCGGGCACCGCCCGCTAAACTTCCTCCGCGATGCCCCGGTAGCTGTGACGCCTCAACAAATGCTGACGTGACTAGCACGTTCGCGGGTCATGCGTTGTAGGAAAGTAGTGCGTAATAATCATGCTTATTTTCAACGATTTCGAAATATTTGTGAATGTTTTTGGAAAAAGTGTGATCCTCTGGATGTTTTTATGTATAAAAAGCAGAAAAATCAGTGAAAGTCTGTTTGTTTCACATTTAGAAGAGGTTTTTCCTCACGTGGAGTTCGGGACGATATTATCCTCGTTCAAGCATAATAATTATACTTTTTACACAGACAAATAAAACATCCCTAAATTATGTAGTTATTAGAAAGAATTGTTAAAAATCATTGACAATATTTTTAATACACTATAATTTGAAAACAAAATTTAATTTACGCTGATTTACACGGCAAAACTGTTAAAGTTGTATATTTAATTTATTCATTTATTATAATTTATTGGGTACATTGCGTTTCAGCCAATCGCATTCTAGGACTTGTATCTGAATTATGCATGAGGTAATTTTAATAAATAATAAATTGATTTTGTTGTAGCTCTAGAGCAGCTGATGTCCGGCCGACCGTCCGCCGTCCGTTCACTCACCACACACACCGTCTGCTCGTGTGTGAATGGGTACGGAGCTCTCGTGGGATAGACTGGTAAACTCTACGGCATTGTCCACCCGGTCGAGTAGCAAAACAACATGTTCGTCGTCTGTCTTTCAGCGAAAACAGCAACGTGGTTTTCACCACAACTTGACGGCTTATAGCGAGGGAAATAGTATGAAAGCATGAGTGAATTGAAGTATGAAGCTTTAAATGGCGGAGAATCAATGGAAGAATTCGAACTGGATGAATATGTGTCAGGTAAGTTTACTATAATTTTTTTTCTTATCAGTTCAGTTCCTCAAGCACAATCAATCAAGTCCTCTCTCTCGTGTCAGCAATCACCATCCCCATGTGGGGCTCACTCACTTCAATTCTAAGGAACGGGCAATATTTTCGGGGGGCTGTAAAGTAAAAGTTTTCCCTTCTGCTGCATATTTGAATGCATGTTCTGTGTTTGGCAATATTACATTACTTTTGTCAAAGAATCGTACTTCAAATACTTTTTGAATGGGAAATCAACAAATACAGTAACCACTAACTGATCACCACTGTGTACAATGCCAATGGTCTGTCACTTTCCATTGCTAGCTACTGCAGTGTCAGCTTTCCTCCGTGGTGGTGCTACTGTGTACTGCCGGATGCCATAGATCATGGAGGTAGAATTAGACTAATTCTACCTCCATGCATAGATTAGTAAACTAGTAGGGGGGGCCTAGTAGGTTCATAGAGCTGCTTGAAAATATTGCCTTAAAAATGTCTGCTTTATAGTAGAAAAATAAGCAGAGAACCAGTTCAAAATTGTGCTCATTAAACATTGATTGTATTTTGGCTAGTAACACTTTTCCAGTTATCATGGTGCTTAGATTAGACAATTTTTTTGTCTTAATAGAAATAGCAGCTCTATGAAATTGGGCCCGGTATTTATCTGCACGTGGTTACTAAATTCGAGTGATAAAAAATTAACAATGTACATTTTAACATTTTGCAATTTTGGTTTAGAGCAGAACATTCCAGTATAGTAACGGAATTAGAGAAGCTATTTTTTGGTTGCACACGAATAAGATATTATTATAATAAGTTCTCTCTATAGGTTCATTTCATAGGTTCATAGGTTCATTTTATTTACCACAGTATCAAAAATCATAAGATAATGAATGACCCCTCACACCCTTTGCACAATTGTTTTTTATTCAATAGATCAGGTATCCGTCTCCATGTCCCAAGTACCTCCCATTGTCGCTCCAGACAATCATTTGTTCCCAACGCCAATTCATACTTTTAATGCTACTGCTCATAGGGGCATTAACTTATGTGTTTTTGCCTCCCTTTGCCCACTGAGCTTGCTTAACCCCAGATCTCCTGTACCTTTTATCCTCCTGATGTGATGTATCCTTTTATTTGTTTATGGTAGTTTTTTTTATAATGCAGTTTTTGATGTTCACTGTATTTGCCCGTACATGTTGTATTTTCGTATTTTAATGCTAGTTTTTTACTGTTCGTTGTACTCCACGCCGACATATTATGATATTGTATAGCATATTTAATGTTTAGTTTTTACCCATTTTCCAGTGGAAATCGAATTTCTATATTTTTTAATGTGGACAATAATGCTATCTATCTATGTATATCTATTATTTTTTTATTATTTGTTATTAATTTTTGCTTATTGTAGTACCAACTTGGCGTGTACCCCCAACTGCCTAAGGGACAAATGAGTAGGTATACGCCTCTCTTAATATTTATGCTCGAGTATGTCACAATTCTAACCCAAAACGAGGCCATAGGCGCAGCCACTGCAAGTGGTGGCGGACGCGCGCCTATAGCCTCATTTTAAGTAAGAATTATGACGTCATGCATGAATATTAAGAGAGGCGTATAGATAGCTGTATTGTCGATCTTACTATTCTAATACAGTTCTCAGAGATGATTATGGGTAGGTCTGATGTTTCGTTTTTGAGAGGGCAAGGGCACCGTGGCGTTTTCTCCCTGGTGGTACTTCTATGAGAAAGTTGCAAACTTCTACTGGAACATTTTCAAGTGGGGCTACATAATCTGAGATAACTTATGGCCGTATGTAGAGGGCTACAGAATCTGAGATGAACTTACAGTATGTAACTTAAGAGGCTACAGAACCTGAGATAACTTATGTCCTTACATGTACATGTATGAAGAGGGCTGCATCATCTGAGGTATGAGGCTGCAGAATCTGAGATAACTTACATTATATGACCATGTGCATGGGGCTGGCTACAGAATCTGAGATAACTTATGTAACCTAAATGCAAGAGGCTACATAATCTGAGATAACTTATGTAACCTAAATGCAAGAGGCTACATAATCTGAGATAACTTTATGACCTTATAAGAGGCTACTTAACCTGAGACAACTTGACACAAAATTGTCTTTTTAGAACAAGTCAAACAGTACCTGAGTCCATGGGCCAACAAATCTGTTGGGTCCAACCCCAATCCCTCCCCCCCCCCCCCCCCCCCACACACACACAATGTGTGCAGGATAAGTAGGACCTACTAATCCATTTGTTGGTGTTAAATCCATTGACCATAAAAAGGATTATCCCTTTATCAATTCATGAGACTCACTCCAAATATTTGCATGAAATGTCCAAATTTAAAACTGTTTGACAAAAGGAACCCTAACGAGTAGCAACACCAGAAATAAGTGGCACGTCTGAGGGTCCCAAGGGGAAATCCCTTTCGGAAAAACACTCTGCATATGTTTGTTTAGACATGCAAGAAATAAGTGCACCGGTATCGATCAGAGATTGACAATAGTTCGAACAAAGTTTGGTATTGACAAGATTGCTGGCACCAGAAATTCCTGAAACATTCCCAATGTGGGGTATTTGATTATTGTGGCCTAGTCATTGTGAGTTATAATCATAACTACCTGCTCTACTGGATCCAAGACATTATAGCAAAATGACCTATTTTATTGCATTTACGACATTCAACATTTTTGACCGGACATGATCGCCTATCTACACACTCACCCCATCCACACCAGTGGCACCGTGGATACTGTTGCGCTGACGGTAGTTGTGCTGGCTGGTAGTGATCTTGGGTTGGCTGGTGGGGCTGCTGGGCTACTGCTCGGTAGGGCCGCTGGGCTGCTGCTCGGTAGGGCTGCTGGGCTCGCTGCCGTGGTTCAAACTGTCTCCTGGGTGTTTGCTCGTCGTGGAACCGCTGAGTCGGTCGGGGGAGTCGGTTGGGCCATGGCAATTGATGCCAGTTGTCCCTGCAGTGCCTGAATTTGACTGGATAGTTCTTGTATTGCAGAGTTCACCTCTGCTGTGTGGGGCTTTGACTGTATTGTCGTTGACTGGGCTAGGCATGCCTGGGTCACAGCATCGTCGACGGTGTCAGGGTGAGCCTTAATGACATGGCTCCTGATGTCTGGCCGCAGTCCTCTAATGAATGCTTCCATGCGTTCTGCGGGTGTTTTGCCGAGTTGGCAACATCGCCTCTCGATGTCAGCAATGTATGCCTCGACTGACTCGTCTGATCTCTGCTTACGATCGGCTAATCGTACCCATTTCATTCCTTCATGTGGCTGATACTTGGCCAAAAACGCTTGTTTTAATTTAGGGAATGTTTCGGAGCTTTCGCCCGGCAGGTCCCTGTGCCAGTAGCTGGCTGATTCGGTGAGGTACAGTGGTAGGTTGCTGGCCTGTTGCTCCTGGTTCCATTTTTTCTGCTTGGAGTACCTCTCGTACCTGTCCAGCCACAACTCTGGGTCTCCGGAATCGTATCCTGAAAACTTCGGCACGATTGACTCGAATTGATTAGTTGCTGACATTGTTACTTGAGATTGAGCAAGACTACGGGATCGTTATATCATTCAGGAACTAAGTCGGTGAACGATAATAATTACTGTACTCTACTTGAGTGCCCGGGTTCTCCACCAAATATAACCAGCTTGATTATACGCTACAGAAGAACACAAAGTAACACACGATTGTTGGTAGTTGAAACGTTTATTTACTCGATGCTGGTGGAGGCTCTCACTGCCTACTCTCTGACTTTCACCTGGTATTTATTGTAAAACCCAAGACTACTTGTTGCAGCAAGTATAACCGTATTAGGACTTGTTTTACACCTCATTAAGAATACATTTGAATAATTATACAATAAAAGAATATGTTTGGATGGTTTAAAGAAAGGGGTTGTACTAAACAAATGAGTTGGAAGAGGTTGCCCCATATTTGGGTACCCATTTGACCAGTGCCTGGCACTCTCTGTCATCACAGTGGAATGTGAAGACCCATACACACTTGGCACTATTGTCCTGACTTAGAACAATGAGACTACTATAACTGAAAGCATAGAGGTCTATTGACACTGCTACAATCTCAGAGGACACTCTCAGATATATTATTTCGTATTTTAAGTGCATGCTTTTCGTTGGGTGATACTTACACTTTGCAAATCTCTGTCAGACCTGGGGCTGCCTCTCTGGGGTTGGACCAACCATCTGAGGAGGAGTGGGAACATTAGGCCTGGGCGACTAGTGGGACTTCTGTCAAAGTCATAGTTATTGATTGCTACATTATGTCCAGTCGCGACTACTGCTTTTCAACTACCTGACAAAGCCACCACAACTACTGAAAAAAATAATTGCAACTTGTGTCAAAGTTGCGTCTAATCCAAGTGCGACTAGTCGGGTCGCCCATCCCAGTCCTAACTATGATGCCAATGTTGGACTGAAGTGTTTCCTCTTCCTCTTCATTACCAGATAAAAAAAGGAATAATTTGCTCTAAATAGGCCCTGAAATGTAAGCAATGTGTACTACATATTGTAGTTCCACCCATGTTTTGTTTTCAGTGCAAAAGCTTGTTTAACAGTAGAGTAATTGTTGACAAAGGCTTTCGGTCATAATTAGGCCAACTGATTAAAAACTAAATGTTTCCAAACATGTAATTGTAGTGAGAACTTAGTTTGTTACAATGTGCTGGCACTTTAGTCTAAATACTATTAGCATTATAAAGTCCTTAC
Organism: Leptasterias polaris; assembly: GCA_037783415.1. Taxonomy (NCBI): domain Eukaryota; kingdom Metazoa; phylum Echinodermata; class Asteroidea; order Forcipulatida; family Asteriidae; genus Leptasterias; species Leptasterias polaris. The sequence continues at coordinate 649,176 of JAZGTN010000082.1, read as the reverse complement.
CATATGGTCATCACAAAAGTGTACTTGGGGAAAACCTACAATCAGGCAGCCTGCCATGATGTGCAATATTTATAAAGACTGTAAAATTTCAAAATTGGAAAGTTCGTGGGGACTGTTTGTATGGCTAACACCAAGTCTAAGACAAGAAAACAGATACAACCTTTGTGCCACTTGCGCCTAAACTGTCTCTTTTTTTATTCAAGACAAACTGTTCTTGATTATCATTAATGAGTATTCTGTTAAAGAGGGGCTCCAAGGCCAAATTATGTTTTTATGATCCTCCCATTTTCCAATAGAAAGAGTCCATATGAAAATAGAAAAAATATAAGTCTCTAACCTCTGGTTAAATAGGTTTGAAACGCCACCATGTGCAAATTTTGTCAAATTAAAAAAATTATGTCACATTTCATATACATGGTCTGTACATTTTTGTAAATAGAACTTAGTTTATTCCTGAATTTTAATGATATTCAACCAAAACGAATAGATAACTATCAGTGAAAATTTATCTTTTTCATGAACTTTTTAAAAACTGAATTCACAAACAGTTAAGGAACAAAGTTTGAGGATCAATTTGTCTTAGTGGTTTCTTCCCTGCCTTTATACATCTGTGGACCCCGGATTGGATCCCATCTCGAACGAATCCTTGTATGTGATGTGGATTGATTTTTCAGTCCCTACCTGCAGTCAGGGATGAGAAATTTTAAACTTTTTAATGTCTGTCTGCCTGGTGATAAAAAAAGTAGCTGTAATTTTCTTCAGTTATAAAGAAATCATATATCTACACTTCTCTAGTGCTGAGAATGTTCCCAGAAGCTCCTGCAATGTATAACTCCAGGCTCCAGGGGTTACCAAAAGGTGGAAATGCCATTATCTCTTAAAACTTTGCACCAATTATCAGGTCAGCAATGACTCTCACCCCTGTACTTGATTGGGTGGGTTGCCCCATTTTGGGTTTTTCTCCCACATCTACAAAACTGAAGATTTCTTAATCGTCTCCTATTCATCCTATTGTTGAATGTGTAATAAAATAAATAACAAATTAATAAAAGAAATAAAATAAACATAATGTTTCTTGTCTGAAGTGACGACTGATGAAGTGATTGCCAATTGTTAATTCTCATTTGTTTGTGAATTTGTATGAATAGAATGTTCCTAAAGTAATTGGTTTGTGAAACTCTTCAACCCAATTGTCTAACTTGTTGTTGATCTTGAATAGCGTGGGGATAGTTGATGACTGTTCTTTTGTCAAAAACATTGAAATGAGCACTTCATGAATATTCATAGTGGGATCACTTTGGCTGTTCTCAAATTTCAATGAGCTTCCATTTACTTTCAAATCCTCCCAAATCAAACTCCTGCTTTTAACTGGTTTTGATGCACTTGTTACTTTAGCAACCAAAATTGATTGTACTTAATAGCAATAAATGCCCTTGGCACAACAAGTCCAGTATGCGGGCCAATATTTAACACGAGATCCTGTTCACATTATTTCTTATCTACAATTTAAGATTTGAATCCTTTGTCCTTTGTCGCATAATAAATCAACAAACCTTGGGACTCAGATAGTATTGGGACATTGTTGTTTTAAAGCCTTCAATGTTTTAAGGCTTGTTTTTCGTTCCAAGTGCTGAATTCATCAAACTCAAGCAGAAATTAGACAGAGACAAGTCAAAGTCCCTTCTCTTCACTTCCAATGGAAGTTCTTTTTGTAAAATTAAAACAGCATTGTTCCAAGTAGCTGTAGCTGGAATGTGGAATTTGGAGGTAGTCATGGTTGGCCAAATAAACCCACCCCAAAAAAACCAAAATCATGTCATAACACTGTTTATCAGTAATGGTTCTTTTTGTTGGTGTTTAAATTTGAAGCTTCTTGTTTTCCTTCCTGATTCTCTGTTGTTCCTGTGTCTTTCTCTATTCCTAAAGTTCTAGGCCTATATAAGGGACTTGGCAGTGACATGGGCTTTTATTAGTATGTTTTATTTTCTGATGACTTTGGAAATGAAGTGGCCGACATTTCGACCCACGTAGAGTCTTTCTCAAAGGCTAATTTAGACCTGGCAAATGTACAAAAAGTCCTTTGTAGAAGATGACAATTTCTTTTTCTTTTCTTTTTGAAAAACTAGTGAATTTTTTAAGTTATTTTGTGCAGATGGATATTAATTGAGTCAGGTTGTACAATTGTAAATTTTGTATATCCGCTGATTTGAAAATTGGACTCTTTCTAGCCCTATTTTCACCTATATGGAAGAGCATGCAGCAATACAAGACATTTAACAGTTTATAGGTCAGTGAATTTGACAGTTTTTAGCCCTATTTTTACCCCTACAGAGGAGCAGCAATACAATAAATAACATTTATAGGTCAGTGCTATTGTTGTTGCTCCCAGACTCCACTCCTCAAACCATCCAACCATGAATACTGTAGACAGAGATGCAGGTATACTGCACCACTGTGTATAAATTAACATAATAATTGTGCTGTTTGTGTTCAGGCTAGTGTTGGCTGATTGAGATAACTGATGTTCAACCCTGCTGCAGCATTGCTTGCGCCTTGTTATAATAATACCTGACATACTGTGTTGATGCACATTTGTTTGGTTCAAAAAAGCTCATGGAATTATAGATTTTTTGTCAGTTTTTGCTGAAAGAAGGGAATCTTTTGGTTTGTGTTGGTCTGTTGCTGCACACTACACAGTGCAAGGGCTGGGGAGTTATTTGACAAGGTTGATTGTTGGTATTGATTTTGCTCTGGGGTTGTTGGGAGGATAGAGTCATGGCTGCCGCTGGATATTCAACACTGGTGGAGGAGGAGGGAACCAAAGAGCAGGAATTCAACACAAAAGGTTTGTTACTTTTCATTCAGGCGCAAACCGGACGAGGGAATGGACTTTCTAGTTTTGTGACTGACGTTTAAAAATGGTTATTGGTGAAACATCTTCCTGGCTGTTGCATTTTGAATCCTGTTATACCATGATACTATCCCATAGAGCAAGGTGCTATGGTTAGACCAATGTAACCTGTGACATCACATGTTTACAAAAGAAGAGGTTCTGGACTTCATGCAGGCATGATTTGTACACAGCCCAATGGAAGAAAACGTCTAATTTTTTACATTTGATAGAGATGCTATGTCTGATTTTGATCAACTTTTGATATGAAGAAAGGGGGCAATCTCCAATCAATACCATCTTGTTCAGCTGTTATTTTCATAAATCTTTAATTTGTGTGGAAATTCTGACACAAAATGTACAATTTCCGAAATGGCCAGTGTAGTATCTCACCTGTCAGAAATGCCCTTGATAAAAGGTCACACTCTCTTTGTAAACACAGGTTACGTGGTCTATATTTACAACAAATATAAGATAAGGCCCTCTCATGCCAAGTGGTAGAAAACTACATCCATGTACGTAGGAAGGGAAAAGGGGTTCGTTAGTTGATTCAGAGATCTAAATAACATTTATTTTATTTATTTACTTATGTATTTATTTATTTATTTATTTTTTATTTTAAAGTGTTTTCTGTTCACTTAAATTTATTTACTTAATTATTAATTATTTTTCACACTTTTTTGAAATTATTTTTCTAGGGCCTACTTACCTATTTGTTTGTTTTCCTTTGTTTGCTTTTTTATTTTATTTATTTTATTTTTGTATTACTTCTTAAAATCATCTTCTTGTACTTTCTTTGTAATTTTGTTTTGTTTGTCTTGGTCAAATAAACAATAAAAATAATAATAATTATAACATTGCAATGAGACTGATGGTTCTAATTTTAGTTAAGTTTAGCCTGGCGTGTCGTGACCAGGCAGTCTTATTCACCGGACTCGAGCCCTGGTGTTGTCAGCAGCAGAGTATGGGTTCGAATCCCAGTCGTGACACTTGTACAATGTACCCTTGAGCAAGGCACTTAACCATAATTGCTTGTAAAAAGGTTGGGAAGGTAGTGCATTCTGCTCTACCAGCCAGGCTCCTAGTGGATGAAGAAAACAAAAGTTGAGGATTGATACTACTTTATTTCTTCAGCTCCTCATTCCTCTACAATTACATAGGTGGTCGGGTTGGCGTATATGCAGTTGTATCTTTCCTTACCGTCCACCTCTAGGATCCCGGTTCGAATCCCACCGAGGGCACTATATGTGAATTGGGTTTTCAGTCCCTACCTGACTGATGGGTTTTCTCTAGAACAATTCTGTGGGGTATTCCTCCCACATCTAAAACTGAAACTTCTTTACTTGTCTTTCTCTCCTTTGGGTTCTTGAAATGAAATGATAAATTAAAAACAGTCTCTGACTGATCTCCTGTTCCACCAATATTTTAATTCACTCTTTTCTTTATGAGTATTTTCATTCCAGAAAAAAGGTATTTTTTTCTTAGATAAATAAACGCATGCGATTAGAAGTCAATGAGTTTAGTTACAATGTTTAATCTGGTAAATCCATCATTGTAACTACATGATGTACAGGGATGAGGGTCAGGATGACATCGAAAGCTATCAGGCAACCAAACCTACAGTCCTGGAAACTTGACATGTGCAGTACACAATTTCCTTATGGTGTCTGTCACAGACTCTGCATTTGCCTCTCTCTGCAGTCGACATTAGGCATTTGCCCATAGTGTTCTCCTCAAAATGTACCCCACTGGAATCATTGGCACTGCTCCCACCGCAGCCCATCTTGCTGCTTTGAGTTCAGTGGTATCACAACCTGGCCGTTCTCCGATGTTTTCCACTCAGCGCATCTTTGGTTGGCCCACAGAAGGAACATTTGCCACACATCAAACAAATTTGTAGTTTAGAACATTTGACTAGAATTATATATTACAGAGCCCGCTAAGTCCTTCCTTAATGGTACATGTAAGTCCCGATAGGTAGGCAGTGCCATGAAATTGGTTTGATTTATATTTATAAACAAGGTGCAATTTTGATTACTTCTGAATACTTTGGGGGACGTTTTACCCTCTAAGGATAGTGTTGTGTGACATGGCGGAGTGCCAAGCACACTGGACTCGAGTTTTGGTGTTTCTGGTCAACGGAGTGTGGGTTCAAGTACCAGTTTTGACACTTGTGCTCTTAAGCAAGAAACTTAACCCTTATTTCAACAGTGGACTAGCCAGCCCGACCACTGTAAGGGAGAACGCTGATTCTAAACCAATATTGTTTCATTCCTTCAATCAAATCAAGCTCGTGAATATTCATTTTGATTACAGATAAGGCATCATTGATTGACACTGAGAAGTCTGTCGGGAAAGAGAAAGTTCCTCTGAACACCCAGCAGTCCATCCATGCCGAGACAATCTTTGGCTTTGATGGGTTAAAGGTCATCATCTTATCATCTGTAGTGGTATCCCTGGCCATCACAGCTGCTATGGTCATCACCATCCTCATTGGAGAACCACAGGTGTTGATTTTGCATATTTGCATATTTGAATAATTGCTAAAATTTGCATGACATTTCCTATTGGCCTTCAGCAAAAAACATTAGAGAATGTAAGGTAAAGGCCTAAATTTGCATTTTATAAATGAATGATATAAAACTAGCCAGGAGGCTTTTCACTTTCAGACTACAGTGACGTCCTGGATATGAGGGTCTGTTTCTAGGACGGAAAATTTTCAGAGCTCCATAATTCAAAGCTACTAGGAAGCTACTAATTTCACCAGATTAACATTGCATGGCCAAATACATTTTTTGGCGGAGGTTGTTCGATTGAATTAGTTACATGCTGCGGTATGCGTAATCAGCGCCCGTGCAAAGTTTGTGAAAATGTTTAACGATGAGAGCTGAATAATTTCTCCATCAGCCTTTCATTTGTGATAAACTCTGACCACTTTATGCCCAGCAGGGTTCACCAAGGGTTCGCCAAATCCTTCTTCCGACACTAATTTCCTACAACGAGACCGTATGTTTATGTGATATTTTTTTCTTTTTCTAGGTGCCACCCCATGGTGCAGTTGCTACTGGCAATAGTGAGTGTTCGGCTGCTGGTGTATCCATTCTACGTCAAGGTGGATCAGCAGTAGATGCTGCCATAGCCGCTATGCTCTGTATTGGAGTAGCCAACCCACAATCCGCTGGACTTGGAGGGTCAGTCGAACTATCACTCCAAAATCTACAGATGGCAATCACATTAAGCCTCAAGATTAACTTATTGAGCACCATTTCATTCAAGTTAATGAAATTGAGACTTGAGGATATAATAGTTTGTCCTTTGGTTTTTTGTTATATATGTAGACAATTGTACAGTAAGTCTGGACGATAAGGTCGCCGTAGGGTGTCATGGCCGAGCGGTTAAGAGCATCAAATTCAAGTTCTGGTGATTAAGGCCGTTTACGAAACGGAGGCTCAGGCTCAGGCTTAGGCTTCAGAAACGTTGGCCTCATACGAATCAGATGCTCCGGCTTGGGCTTTGTGTTTGAGGCTTCGGAATTCGGCCCAAAGCGGAGCCTGACGAAGCCTGACGAAGCCTGACGAAGCCTCGGTAAGGGGTGGATTCGCAAAGGCTTCAATATGGCCGACGTTTCTGAAGCCTAAGCCTAAGCCTGAGCCTGAGCCTCCGTTTCGTAAACGGCCTATGTCATCAGAGTATGAGTTTGAATCCCGGTCGTGACACTTGTGACCTTCAGCACGATGCTTTACTATAATTGCTTCTCTTCACCCAGGGGTATAAATGGGTTCCTACCTGCGAGGCTAGAGGTTGAAATTGTGGATGAAAATCTTTGAAGCGCCATGGCAGCTCGGGCTGTATACTCCCCAGGGAGCTGAGAAAGATGTTATTGGCCCAATGACAAGGGAACTAATGTAAAGCGCATTGATATGTTGGTAGAGCGCCAGCACGTTAATTTGGAGGTCGCAGGTTCTAGTTTCACTCAAGTCAATTTTTCTTTGTTCAACCCAAAATTTGTTACAAATTTAAAGGTGCTGTATACATTTGGTAATTGGAGCCCACTGATTGTGTTAATCCTATACAAATGTATACAATAAAACTAACTTGTGAAAATTTCACTTCAAAAGGTGGTCGCGTTTTTGAGATATCACCGAAAAACCAGAGCGAATATTTCCACGCAGGAAGAATATTCCCTAAAGGAATACACAGTCTGAGAAGCGTTATGGCCATAACGCTTCTCAGATTCAAATTTTGGGGAATAAAAAGTGATTTATTTTTCCATAACCGTAGTACTTCGAAGTTAAAAGTTTCTCAAAATTCATTATACTAGCCAAAGCTGCTGTACTTACCAAGTAAGCTTTTATTGCCATTACTTTTCAAAGTTATTACCAAACGTATAGACGATGTGACCTCTGACGTCATTTGAAAATCATAACATGATGCGCGCGCATGTCGCCGGGCAAAACCTTTGTGTACTTGACATCCAGCTAGAAAGTACACGCAATATTACCATGACTACGCGTCTTTTTGCCCGGCGGAACATGACTTGGACAACAGACTTGTCAACAGAGGGCGGTTTGAATGTAAACAGAGGTCACATCGTCTATACAGACCCTTTAATCAGCCATTTTCTGTTGTGGTTTATTAATTGTTTTTATTTGATTCCTTTTTGACATCAGTGGTGGTTTTATGCTGGTCCTAGATGCAAAAGCAGCAGCATATACTGGTGTTGACTTCCGAGGGACGGCTCCTGCAGGGTCCTATCCGACCATGTTTGTCGATAAACCTCAAGCTTCTCTTGTGGTGAGTGGAAACATTTCAAACATCTTTACCATCTCTGCTACTTGCCTCAAGAATTAAGTTGAATAAGGGTGATTCACAAGTCAGTGCACCCTCTTCCCAGGAGAGGCCATTTGTCACAGTCTATCATGGGGAAAAGAGTCAACCAGTTTTTGGTTGTCAGGAAATTTGTCAGTATTCCAAAAATATTTCCATGCCTCTGGGCGTTGTTGTTGTGGGGTTTGGTTTTTTTACATTTTGGAGTTTCCGGAGTAATCAATTTTCCTTTGAAAATATTGTACAAATCAAGACAGGAAAGACAACAAAGGTGCAAAATATTATGAGAAAGCGTTCAACATGAATTGCAAAACCTCAGCTGTAAGCCACGGCAGATAATCTGCCATGGTGTGCAGGAATCTCGGAATGCTGGGACTCACTCCAATTGAGCTGAATTCAATGATAAACAAATGTCACATTTGTATAGAAAAGGTCTGTTAACCATCAGAACTTGAGTATGATGCACTAATAACCACTCGGCCACAACATGCCCTGGATGAATATGCGTGCAAAATGGCACTCACAATCACTAGGTGAAATCTGGGCTATTCCATTTCATGAGATTGTGGGCTGGAAACTTACCCTGGGAAAAGGGAGATTAGGTGCACTATTTCCAGTACCTTCCTTACCTCTCATTACAGGCGAAACGAAGTGTACTAGGTATTAGTGCAAGCATGTGCACAATACACAATGAAATATGCAGGTTGACATTCCCAACCCATCAGCCATTCGATTGACTGCCAAAAAATGAGGGCTCTTCAAAGTTTTTCCATTTTACAAAAAACGTCTGCCGGAACCCAGTTTAGAAAAAATGTGCAGATATATATACACTCCATCTAACTCTATCTAAGGGATCTTTAGCAAGATATTGATATTTTGTATTATCTTTAAATGTTGCAGGGAGGTTTGGCAGTGACTGTACCAGGAGAACTTCCCGGCATGAGAAGAGCTTGGGAGAAGTTTGGAAAGTAAGCACAAACCCTGTCATAATTCATGCCAGAATCGGTGGCAGCGGCTACTGCTTTGGCTGTTGCTAAGGGTGTTGCCAAGGCTGTTGCTAAGGGTGGTGCTAAATGTGTTGCTATGGGTATCCTATGCTTCAATGCATGTTCACCATGACGAGCAAGCCGTAGCCGCTAACTCGGACATGAGCCTTTGATGTGGTATCAAAATTCAGGAATGAACTGGAAATTCTCCATGCAAAAGTGTACAGACCACTATAAATGTGATGTCATCAAATGTTTTTGGATTCTGACACAAAAATTGCATTTGAAGGGTTCCAAATCAAGTAATCATTTTTACACCATTTTAACATTCTAACGTGAGGTGAAAGACTGGCAATTTTTTCTCCACTTTTATAAGGACTGTATCTGTTGGCAAATGAGTGCACCACAAAAATCAATTTGACTTTAGAGCCACTCTTTAAACCCAGGGGAAAAAAGTGTATTACTACCCTTGGTCATAGCCCAAAACCCTCATCTCATTGGGATGTAAGGATTTGTCTAATGGCCCTCTTGACCTGTCATCCTAGCTTTGTATGTATTTAATTATTTTCTAATTGGCAGTATAATTAATAATGCATGTTTGTATGTCGTCTTTATTACTTACCAGTTTTCCTGAGACAAATTCTTGATTTCATTTCAGAAATCCCACTAGTCTACTATGTGTTTATGCATTACCAATCTGCCAATATTTTATGATCAATTGGTAAATTTGTTATTTCGTATCAGTTTTTCTTGAGACGGAATCTTGATTTCATTTGAGCAATCCCTCATTGATTTGTTTACCTTGCTATCTCGCATTGTTGTTGTTTACTTGTATACATGTTCTTCTTGTTTATTATAATTTACAAAGACTGTTGTTGTACATGTAGATGCATTACAAATCTGCAAATATTATATGCTCAAAATGTCAAACTCAATTGTTCAAATTGTTTTGATTATGTGATTTCATTTTAGCAATTCCTCGTTGACCTGTTTACTTTGCTAACCTGCATGTTGTTGTTTACTTGTATACTTACCTGTTTTTCTTGTTTATTAAAATTACATAAAATTTTGATTTATTGCAAATATTTTATCCTCTAAATTTCAATCTCAATTGGTCGATTTGTTTTGATTATGTGATTCATTTTAGCAATTCCTTGTTGACCTGTTTACTTTGCTAACCTGCATTGTTGTTGTTTACTTGTATACTTTTATACCATACCTGTTTTTCTTGTTTATTAAAAAAAAGAAATTTTTTGATGTATTCCAAATCTGCAAATATTTTATCCTCAAAATTTCAATCTCAATTGGTAGATTTGTTTTGATTATGTGATTCATTTTGCCAAAGGGAAAGTTTTGCAAAAGGCAGTGCAAGCCTTCATGTATAAGTTTCCCTTCAATGCGCTTTTTAGTTTTCCTTGTGGAATCAAAGGTTGCCAATAGTCTGTGCAAGTCTTGGCAGATTCAAACAATTCTGATACTACTTTGGTCCCATGTACATTGATATAACTGGTGAAGGAAACAAAACTGTTCTCTTCAACGAGTCCCAGTGATTGACTACGTGGGAGACTTGCCCCAAAGTCAACATTTGAACATAATTGGGTTTTGTTAATGACGATATTACACAGTCATGTTTTGATAATCATTTGAAAATCACAACAGCGCCCGAGTTGTCCAGTCGTAAGGTTTCACTAGCCCGACGCTCAAATCACTGGCCACAGGTCTGCGGTCTAGTGTGAAATTCGAGCCCTGGTTATAAATGATGAATAAATAAAAGTAATATATGTTTGAATTACTTTCAATTTGCTGTTGTAGGTTAAGATGGGAAAAGCTCTTTGATTCTGCAATCTCATTAGCTCGTAATGGATTCAAAGTGACTGGCTCTCTTGGTAAGTCAGGATTTCTTCTGTTTATCTTGCAAGATTACTTCTGCTTATCTTTCAAGATTGCCAGCATTTGTTAACAGTTTGTTGTTAATCGGTGTATGGGTAAAAAACACAAACAAATGTTCTTTGTTTCTGATGCAAATTTAACATCTATTATTAACATTGTTGCGATACCCGCTGCAAAAAAATAGGATCTAAACTGCCTCTAGCTACTGAGCAAGCTCGGTGGTCTAGTGGTAGGAAACTGCTGTAGAATGGCAAAGGTTTGGGGTTTGAATCCTGTGCTTTGGGGTTTTTTCCACTGGACTCGGTGCACAATGCACTCACAAACAAACAAACAAACAAATGGCAAAAAATAAACAAGGGACAAAAGCATGGACATTTTACATCTATTCCAGGTTTGTATTTTGCAAAACAAAAATCCTAATGGCCTCAAGTTTCAACTCTAGCAGAGTATTTCTTCAGGCTAAATTAGAAAACAGACGCGGCTAGTGTTGATACGTCAAGCCACATGATTTATAAGTTGTTAAAGGCAATGTTTACCTTTGGTTTTCTGGAACCATTCAGTAGTTTTAATCCTATACCCTAAACTTTCATTTCAAAATTTGGTTGTGTTTTTTGAGATATTAGGGAGGTTTCGCACGCGAACGGATACGCATACGCATACGTTTAGCTATCCGTAACCGTTAGCAGCCTTTCTGTTGTTTTGCAATCCCAGCGTTTTGGTGGCACTGTTCGCTGTTCCAGCACAGCACTTGGTGGCGCTGTTCAACATGGCATCCTCCATAGACGAGCTTATGTTCATAGCTTTAGAGGAAAATGACGAAGAAACGGTGCATTTTTTCGTATTTCAAAGTCTTTAGAAATCAACAAAATGACACGTACATGTTCAGTGATTCATTTATTTTGATACTATTCATACATATTTGGAAACAAATACAGGAGAATTACTAGAAGTTCGAGTTTTCCTACGTGTTTTTTACTTACGTGTAGCAAGCGGGATATCAGTGTCGTCTGCACGTATAGCGAGTAGCGTATGACGTCATAATGATGACGTATCCGTCGCATTAACCGTATCCGTTCGTATGCGAAACCTCCCTAATGTTGAAAATCTGGAGCGGATATTTCCATGCAGGAAGATAATGCTAAGGAAGAACAATCCGTAATTGGAATACACAATCTGAGAAACGTTTCATGCTTAAAACACTTCAACGATTGAAAGGGAATCGTTTCTCAAAGTGTTGTATATTATCAAGAGCTGCAGTGCTTCTTACCAAGTAAGATTTTATGGTCATTAATTTTAAGAGTAATTACCAAAGGTATACCCTGCCTTTAAAATAACTGAATTCTGAAGAGTAGATGTTTTGAAATGAATCAGAGCACAGGAATGTTCCATTCATTCCATTATTAAAAACCACCATTCTTTAAAAACCACCATCCTTAAAGGTGCTGTATACGTTTGGTAATTGGAGCCCACTGTTTGTTTCAAACCTATGTAATTGTAGGTATATACAATAAAACTAACCTGTGAAAATTTCACTTCAACAGGTGGTCGCATTTTTGAGATATCACCGAAAAACTGGAGCGAATATTTCCACGCAGGAAGAATATTCCCTAAAGGAATACACAGTCTGAGAAGCGTTACGGCCGTAACGCTTCTCAGATTCAAATTTTGGGGGCATAACAAATTATATATTTTTCCATAACCGCAGTACTTCGAAGTGAAAAGTTTCTCAAAATGCATTATACTATCCAAAGCTGCTGTACTTCTTACCAAGTAAGCTTTTATTGCCATTAATTTTCAGAGTCATTACCAAACGTATACAGACCCTTTAAAGTTACATGCATTTATCAATTTATGAACTCTCTTACAGAACAAAGTATAAGAAACACTGACCTGTCATCACATGCTGCAAGAAATCTACGTAAAGCCCTCATGCCAAACAGTAATCCCCTAACAAAGGGAGATATAATGTACAGACTCAAGTACGCTGACTTACTGGAGCGAATTGCTAACTCTGGGGTTAAAGAACTGTACACCGGTGAAACAGCTCGAGAAATCGTGGACATGGTAAGGTTTTGAAGGATAGTTTGTGCAACTTGTTTATGTAGGGGATAGCCATTTTCTAGGTGGTATTATTTACTCGAAAGCCCAACAACATTATGGTGGTATGCCTGGCCCCATGCTATAAGCATTATCAGTTTGTTGGCGCAGTACTCTATCCGACACTGTATGGTAACTCAACACCCCATCTGTTGGATTCTGATTATGGTGGTATGCCTGGCCCCATGTTAAGCATGATCTGTTTGGCAGTGCAGTATTCTGTCCAACACTGTATGGTAACTCAACACCCCATCTGTTGGATTCTGATTATGGTGGTATGCCTGGCCCCATGTTAAGCATGATCTGTTTGGCAGTGCAGTATTCTGTCCAACACTGTATGGTAACTCAACACCCCATCTGTTGGATTCTGATTATGGTGGTATGCCTGGCCCCATATTAAGCATGGTCTGTTTGGCAGTGCACTGGTATTCTGTCCAACACTGTATGGTAACTCAACACCCAATCTGTTGGATTCTGATTATGGTGGTATGCCTGGTCCCATGTTAAGCATGATCTGTTTGGCAGTGCAGTATTCTGTCCAACACTGTATGGTAACTCAACACCCCATCTGTTGGATTCTGATTATGGTGGTATGCCTGGCCCCATGTTAAGCATGATCTGTTTGGCAGTGCACTGGTATTTAGTCCAACACTGCATATGGTAACTCAACACCCAATCTGTTGGATTCTGATTATGGTGGTATGCCTGGTCCCATGTTAAGCATGATCTGTTTGGCAGTGCAGTATTCTGTCCAACACTGTATGGTAACTCAACACCCCATCTGTTGGATTCTGATTATGGTGGTATGCCTGGCCCCATGTTAAGCATGATCTGTTTGGCAGTGCAGTATTCTGTCCAACACTGTATGGTAACTCAACACCAATCTGTAGGATTCTGATTATGGTGGTATGCCTGGCCCCATGCTAAGCATTATCAGTTTGGCAGTGCAGTATTCTGTCCAACACTGTATGGTAACTCAACACCCAATCATAGGGTAAATTGGCAACCAAATTGTTGATTTTGTTGGTAAGCCTATTGTCATGCATAGGAAGTATCCCCAAAGTTTGAGCAGTAGGAACATTCTAATTGGATCGGATACATATTCCAGCGTGTATTCATGAACCACTCTGTTGGACCGCTGGAAGGTTCCATTGGATTGTTTCAAATACTAATGCCTGTATTCACTTGTGTTGGATGGCTCCTGTATTTCGCCACAATGAAGCGTTCTAGCAGAATGTTCTGGCGCTCCAATGGATTGTGGGCATGTGCCAACGGGAATGTTGTTTCGCACCTAGAATGTGTCCGACTTTTGAGTCGCTCCCGTAGCATAAACCAGGCCAAAATTCATGACATTCCTTACCACAGATTTCTGCGCTTCTGTTCACTTGACATTGCAGGGTTTGTCCTTTACTTTTTCAGTGACTAGCCAGCAGGACCAGTTAGGTCTTGCACTTGTCCATAACTCATGTTAAATAGGGATGCTTTCCAACTCTGAACTAGCCAGCTGGACCACTTGGAGTGACTTCTCACTGGTCCTCAGGTGTTTTAACTGGCATTTTGCCAGCGGACCACTGTTAAGGGAGAACGCTGCAGAGTTATTTGCCTGTTGTTATTTTTTCAGATTGAAAGATTTGGAGGGAATATGACGATGGCAGATCTCAGAGGTTACAAGGCGATAGACATGGCACCTATTACTACAACCTACGGGGGTAAGTCTGTCTGCATAATCAAATAAATTTACTACTCAGCTTTCAAATGTTAAGTGGAAGGTTTGGCACTAACATCACCAAAATGTTTATAATATCAAGTAATAAAACACAAGGGAAACTGACTGGGTAAATGTTTTTAAAACATTGGGTTGAACAAAGACAAATTTACTAGAGGGGAATTTGAACCAGCAACTGCCGGATTAATGTGCCAAAACAGAAAATGCGGAGACCGCCATGCTAGGGCTAGATAGCTCATTTCGTAGAGTGCCAGCAGGTTAATCCGGAGGTCATTGGTTCAAATCCCGCTCAAGTAATTTTTTCTTTGTTCAACCCCCCAAAAAATTTAAGTATTTATAAATACACTTTTTTGATTTTGAAGGTCTACCCCACCTGAGCGGCGATCTATCAACATCGGATTCGTCCAATCAAGATAATTTGTGTTCTATTTTTCAGATTACAATCTTGTCACTTTACCTCAGCCAGTTTATAACCACCCGCTCGTTCTATTTTTCAGATTACAATCTTGTCACCTTACCTCAGCCCAGTGGAGGGCCGATGTTTCTTACAATGATGAACATTCTGGAGTTATACAACGTGACTGAGGTGGATCAGAATACTGCTTTATATTATCATCGTTTTATTGAGGTTTGTGGCATTAAGATTCAATCACCAACAACTACTTAACCAGTTCACTTTCGATATAAAAAGTCCACTTTCACTGGTCACATAAAGTGTGGATACTGGACTCGATTTGACAAAGCACTAAAATTGATCTTAAGATGAGTCGTTGATATCACCATAGTGATTTGTATTGTGACATCACACTTTGCTTAGCAACTAAGATTGTTAAGATCAATCTTTAGCCCTTGGTTTTTTGACCAATGTTGTCTTCAACTTGAAAACATGATTTCACTTTCTTGTATGATTCCTTAAAAATCAGTAAAAAAGGCGTAGAAAATCACCTCTAGACTGACGGGTTGGCGTAGTGGTTTCCTTCTTCTCCTTCCACCTCTAGGACCCTGGTTTGAATCCCACCGGTGGTTCTACGTGGATTGGGTTTTCAGTCCCTACCTGATTGCATGGGTTTTCCCTTGAATAATTCTCTGGGGTTTTCCTCCCACATCTAAAACTGAAACTTCCTTCATTGTCTTCTCCCCATTGGGTTCTTGGCTAGTAATGTGATTAAGTTCGCTTTTCTGAGAATCCCTGGCATCACAAAGAGAAGTAATTAATAATGATAATAATGAAACTTACTTTGAATTGATTATTACTCCTTCACCATCAGGCGCTAAAATTTGTCAAAGCTCAGGAAGTTGGTCTTGGAGACTCTTCTGCTGTCAACTACACTCAGAATATGATAAGGTAAACTCTATATCTTATTGTACATACCAGTACCACACATACAGATCCTTGTCATTTGATTGATGGAACACGCCTCACGTGTCATCTATTGTTTGCCATGTATTTCTGTCGCATTGTGCCAAATATTGGACAGGTGCACATCCAATATGGATAACTAGTGCAGTGCAGTCCCAAAATAATCATTCCCTGCCCGTTTGTCCAAACGAGCAGACAAGGTTGGTGTCTACGTGGAGAAGGAGCTTTCAGAATTTTCAGAGTATGGGTTGGACAAGTTTCTGTGTCCGTTTGATGTTTATTGTGAACAATTTTCAAATAACACGGATAAATTATATAACAGAAATGCTTTTCATTGAATGCATTTGGTTTGTACGTTATCGCAGAATATAATCAACTTGTGCTTATATTCTGGGACAGTGCACTCATATGCATCCAATATTTGTATATCATTTTAATGTCATAAATCCTTGTTTAATGTCCTATGAGGTAAAATGCAAACTGTGCTTCTTTCCCACAAAGTCTTGATTTAGATCACAATTTCTGTGATATTATAACTCACTTGTTTCTATTTTAACCGGTGTTTGATTGTCTTTAATCCCCAAAAAGTACTGCTTTATATTGCTATATCCTGAACTTGTCATTTATTGTCATGTTTTTTTGTTTGCAAATTGTATTACTTTGGGGGGAAACTGAGCCGAATTTGTTGATGAATTTAGTTCTTATTTTGGCTGATAATTGATTGCTTCTAATCATCATAACACTGCCACTTGATTTTGATATATCTTGAACTATCATGATTTTATTTTAAAATTGTGACATTTTAGAGAAACTGAGCAGAATTTATTGATGAATTTAAATGATATTATTTTGACCTGTGTTAAATTGTTTTTAATTCTCAAACACTTTTGCTTGATTTAGATATATCCTGAATTTGTCATTTATTGTCATGTTTTTAATTGCAAATTGTAATATTTCTAGGAGAAACTGAACTTTTTTTGTGGGTGGCATAAGGTAATTGTTTCGTGCTGACCAGTGTATAACTGTTTTTATAAATATGGATAATCACCACCTGTAATATTGATACATAAATCCTGACCTTGTTGTTTATTGTAATGTTTTAATTTTAACAATTTCATCTTTTTGCAATATGTTTGTGTGATGTTATCATTTCAATGTTTTTACCTTCCCTGTTCTGATAACAAATTTTTAAAACTTACTCGTGTGGGATTTGAACCTTCAACCGCCGAGTTTCCATGTATACCAACTAAGCTATCTAGCCCTTGTGTCGGTGATCTCCCTATTTTGTCAATATTTTTGTTTGAGGTACTAGTAAGAAGTCATACAACCATCATTATTTAGTTGATAACAAGGTACCATGCCCAGTTTATGATACAACCTGTGAAGCACAGTGCTTAAGGGGATACGACATATAGAAAACAACTACATACATGTGATGTTGATTCACCTATCGTTAATTTATTCTACAGTAAAAACAACGCTGAACTGCTCTATGCACGCATTACAGATGATATGACTCATCCACCAGACTATTACTTCTCCTATGCTGAAAGCATACTAAAGACACAGGGTACCAGTCATATATCAGTCATTGATAAAGATAACAACATGGTGTCAGTGACGAGGTAAGTTTCATTATCAACTAGTCATAAGCCCTTTTCAGACGAGAGCAATTTAGCAGGGGTCCTTTGCTCTTTTTCAGCATGGTTGTCAAACTTTACGAATGGGAGACTTTGGAATGCTAGGTGGCAGCAGACTTACCAGGTAATCTTCCATTGTTTAAAGAGTTCTGAGCATGCGCACATTATGAGAACTATATATCACCTGGTAAGTCTGCTGCCACCTAGTGTCTGCAAAAGTCTCCCATTGCAACTGGTGTGAAAGGATAATGTTTGGACAGTCCAAGATCCCTATAGTAAGACAGCAGTGAATGAAGTGACAGACATCTGCCACTCATCACATGGGACCTTTGTTTACACTATTCGTAACTTCACACATGCTTTTCACTCTGTACGTCAAGCGCGATTATCAAGTTGCTGAGTTTGAAATGGGCGGATTCGGGTTGGATTCCGCATGGCACTTGTTGCCATGAGGGGGTCTATGCAAATGAAGGGCGACGCTTTGCACTTGACAAACTTTGCTTTTTGTTAACCCTCTCTACTACTATTTTGTTCTAAGCATACCGTTAGTCTTGTCATATTTACTTTAAAGCGTATTTTAATTGATTTGTATGTTTGTACCTTGTGCATTGATGTGAAAATAAAGTGATTGATTGATTGATTGATGACACTTGTTTGTAACTTCTTTCTTCAAATGTACTTATATTATAATTATTTGTTTAATTTTGTTTACCCCAGTACTGTAAATACAGCATTTGGATCACTGATGATGACACCTAGCGAAATCATTCTAAACAATCAGATGGATGATTTTAATTGGCCCGGGAAGGAGATTACCTCAAACAAAAGCAAGGTTCGTTGTCATTATTATTTTATTATTTATCAGCAAATCTTAACAAGACATTTAAAGGTATTATACAGGATTGGTAGAGCTGACAAAATAGTTGCGGACAGTGTGCATGTTTTGTGTGATTAACCATACAGGAAATAACAAATCTGTGAAAATTTGGGCTTAATCTGCTGTGTGAGTCAGGAGAAAATAGTGAAAAACCAGGCACAATTTTCAGCATGTAAAACACATTGTCCTTAATTTTGATTGTAACAACCGAAATCAGCTGTTGTGTTTTTTCTTGTTTAGGTTTTCAGATACAGTTTTTTGTTAATATGACTTCATTTCACAGAAAAGAATTGTTCTAGTATGAACTTCATTATCAGTAAGCTTTCAAATTAAAATTAAATAATGATGTTTTTTATCCTTACCAATTCTCTATAATCATGATAACACCTCTAAAAACAGTAATAAAGCACACCCAATTTGTAAGCACAGAAACAGTACACATAAAAATAAAACAAGAACACAAGTCAGTGGCATATGACAGGAAATGTTAAATTTATCTTCAATTATTGTCACCCAACACCTTCATTTCAAATAATGTTCATCAAGTAATAAACCACAATGGAAACCGACTGGATGATTTTTTAATAATTTAGAGTTGAACAAAGAAAAATTGACTCGAGCGGGAATTGAACCAACGCCCTCCGGATTAACATGCCGGGGCTTCACCAACTTAGCTATCTAGCCGTAATATTTGCAGTCTCTCTATTTTGTCAGTATCTTTGTTCAGGGGTGCCAGTCAGAAGCTATTTAACTTGTAACTGTCGTGCAGCATGGGATCACACCTAAGTTTACAACACAATCTTTTGATAAACTTGTTTTGTTGATCAATCAATTCAGGCTAACTTCATCGCTCCAGGCAAGCGCCCTCAATCTCACGTGGCACCAGTCATGGGTCGGAATGCGAGCACTGCCTGCGCGAGACGTTTCGCTACTGGAGGCGAGGGCGGCGGTCACATCCCGTCTGGTATTGCCCAAGTCGTTATGGAACTCCTTGCATTCAAGTCCACATTATACAATGCTACAATGAAAGCGAAGAGAGTTTACACACCACTCATTCCTAACAAAGTCCAAGTTGAAGGTAAAAGCGAAATTCATTTCAAATTACAGTTGGTGATTTTTCTGTCGTTGGAATGTTCCATTAGCAATTTAAAGGTGCCCTTTACCTTGGTACCCTTGCCTCCAGATAATTCTGGGTGTGTGATAATTTAGCAGCCGGTGCTGCATACTCCTAAGAAGTTGATAGATTTTTAGGAATGGTTTTTTGTCAGGTTGCAATAGTGTGAGGCACTGTGATACTTGATGTAAAGGAAAACAAATAGTTAATGGCCTGACATTTCGACCCTAGCAGAGTCTTTCTCGAAGGCTAAATGACAACACAACACCCATAAACATTGGGATGTCATTTAGTCTTCGAGAAAGACTCTGCTAGGGTTCAAACATCAGGCCATTAACTATTTTTTGCATTGATATTTAAATCATTTTGATTTTTAAAAAAGGGTCAAATTATTATGCCTTTTTTATTACTAATGTATTTTTTTACAGTATGTTTTGTTGTGCCCGAGTGACTTGTGATTTAATTTGTTCTTTGATATTTTGATGTAATTGTTTTCATATGTGTTTTTATATGTGTAGTACTTGTAGACAGAAATGGTGTGGAGTAAAATTTTGTTTACAAAAAGTTTTGAATCTTGGAATCATTTCAAGTTTGCATTTTACTGTTTTCATTTCCATCCTGTATTAACACATGTGAGCAGAAACAAAATTGTAGCTAATAGTAGTATAAATATGTGAAATGTATTTTATTATTATTATTGTATATTTCTGCTATATTATTATTATATAACCAATGATGCCTCATTGGTAAACTTAATCACTGTAGCTCACAAGCCTGAGGAAACCTGTGAACAAGGATGCTTGCTAGGTGAACCAGAAACAACAGGGGTTAATCCCCTACTCTTTCACGATAAGTGTTCTGGGTTCTTTTAAGTGCACTACCAATCCTAGTACATGGGACCTTTGGCTTAATGTCCCATCGGAAGGACAAAGCAAGTATGGTGAAGTATTTTGCTCGGGGACATAAGTACCACGACTGGGACTCGAACCCACACTCTGCTGATCAGAAACGCCAGAGCTTGAGTCCGGTGCTCTTAACCGCTTGTCCACGCCACAGATGGAATCTAGAGGAATAGTTTATGAGTGTATAACATTTCCTGACCGAGCGGCTAAGCGTTTGGAACACAAGCTAAGGTGTTTCTGATCAGCAGAGTGTGGGTTCGAGTCTCGGTCTTGACACTTGAGCAAGACAGTTAACCATTATTGCTTCATTCTTCGGATGGGACGTAAAGCTGTAGGTCCTGCTTGTTATGTAATGCACATAATAGAACCCAGTGCACTTATTGTTAAGAGAAGGGGCTCGCCCTAGGGTTTCTGGCATAGCATAGTCTGGTAGCAGGGCCCAATTTCATGGCTCTGCTTAAGCACAAAATTTGCTTAAGCACCAAAAAACCTTGCTTAGTAAAACCAGATTACCGGCCAATACTCCACTCGATTGTTATGCTAACTAAACAACAGCTAAATACAGGTCACGAGCAATGTACATCGCATGGAGTTTTGGCCAATAACACGAGTATAATAAGCAAGCTTTTTTCGTACTTAAGCAAATTTTGTGCTTAAGCAGCTCCATGAAATTGGCCCCTGATTGCGCAGCATCCAATGTAAAACCTTCACAAGGTGTTATATAAATGGGTTTCATAAGTTCTAAAACCTAGACATACCGTTGTTTAAAAACACTTCTGACCTCAGAGTAGAGAACTAGATTAATGACGTACTATAAATGCTTTTTTAAATTTTGTATTACCTGAATTACGAGAAGCCAACTTAGAAATGATGTAACTTTGTTGTTTGTTTTGGTTTTTTTCGCAGATGGGTTTTCAGAAAACATCCGCCTCAGTTTAGAAGCGAAAGGACATGTTATAGAAGACATGGAAAGTGAAGATGCTGCAAGAGTAAACACCATCATGAAAGAAAATGACATCATGTACGCTCAGTCCGACCTACGAAGAGAAGGGGCTCAAGCAGTACAATATTAATAAGGTACTTGAAAATAGCCCCCCCCCCCCCCTCCATCCCCCGCCCCCCCTCCATCCCCCGCCCCCTGCTGGTTATGCCACTGCCCTTAGATTTTATGTATTGAAAATATCAATCTATACAATTGCCATTTGTATGTTATGCAAAGACGCAAGGTGTTACTAAAACGATCAATTTTTGTCCCCCAAAATATATATCGTGGAATGATGAAACAAGTGACTTTTGGTTTAAGTACGGGGAAAATTATGTCAGGTTTGGAGCTGAAATAAACTCTGTTACTATGGGTATACTCTCCTGTCCAAATGACTCCTTCCACAAATGACTCCTTCCACAAATGACCTTGGGAGACTGTAGAGACTAAGAATTTTTTAGAACCTCAGCCGTAAGCCACCGCCGAGAATCTACCATGTATGCTGGAATCTCGGAATACTCGACTTACCTCCCATTGAGCCGAATACAATGATAAACAATGGTGGCAACCTGTCCATTCTTGTTTGCTACATTTGTATAACAGGACAAAGGTCTGGTATCAGGGATTACACAATAACCCCCAGAAAAAGGGATATTACAAGGCATGTTTTCCAAGACCTAGTGTCCCTCTTTTTGTATGGGTCAAACGAAGCATTGCGGCGTTGGTGCATGCCTGTGCACACTAAACAATGGAAAGTCCAAGTGCATATTTCCATCAGCTGTCCGGCTGCCAGCAAAATGAGGTCACTCTGAATTTTGTTCCAGTCGTAATAAACTGTCTGCCGAAAGCTAGTCCAGAAACATTTAGCAGATGTACACATGAAATGGTTAGTATACAAATATTGACTGCTTCGAGTGCGAAGCCGAGGGAAATCAGAACGCTCCGGGGTTCACCGAGGGAGTCGTAGTTTTAACCATAGCACGAGTAAAAGCAGTCAATATTTGTTTTATAACACCCCAACAAACTATTTATCATCCTCGTACACGTAACGTTTGTACGCGCATTTCAGATACACAGATGCACAACTGATTGGGTGCGAGGTGGGTAAAAAGACGTCTAGGTACTGCATGCCATGTGATAGTACATCGTTTGCCATGTGAAAGTACCGCGCCAGGTTTCTAGTATAACTAAGACATATCATGTGACGCGCTCTAAACCAATCAAAAGGCAGAATATTTATAAGGGGTGTTATAATACACAAGCGCGTCGATCGCTACTGAAAAGTAGGGGGGGACGGGCGAGCAAGTCTTGAAAAAATACATCTTACATTATTTGCACCCCACACCATTACTTTTAAATTTAATTTGTGTAAAGGGAACAGTGACATCATACGTGTAGTTTTGTGCAAACAGACAATGTGACCACAACAAACATTGTTATGGTTACCGTAATAATTATGAATCATACATACAGAGTGTATTTAGAGAATGACACGCAAAGAAAATAGTAGGACCGGAACGCACTCAAAATGTTCAAAAAGCTTTAGGTTAAATATTTATAAAATGTCTTCCCTTGTTGATGGATAATCATGTATGGAGATTAAAGCTTTAGTCCGGCGTTTATCGTGTGTCAGCTTGAAGTTCTTCAAAAAAACAAAATACTGCTTCTTCGACAAGGCTTGTCTGTCATGGCAAAAACTGGATTTTACTACATTTTGTGCGTTTTGCGATTGTAACAAAATGTAACACATTTGCACGTGCGCGCACACACAGACTTCCTTTGTGCCTTTGTGGAGAGATGTGTACCGTACATTATAGCATACACAAATGACGCATAACTTGAATGCTAACAAGGTATGTAAGTGGGATTTTGGTGTTCATGTCTTGGACGAAACTTGTCGTCTATTGTCTGTATTATAGAAACGGAAATAGGCCAAAAATATCATTCGGCGTGTGGTCCATCAGGAAAAAAAAAATGAAAATTAAGAAAACATTTCACCGTTTGTTCGCTATTCTTTTATTTGAACAAAAATTGTAATGAAATATTAAATCAAGAAAATAGTGTGTATTTTTATATTTTGTTGCATATTTCTAATGAACAGTCAATCAAAAAGTGGGGGGGACATCTGATATGCTGTCCCCCCCAGTCTAAAAAGTGGGGGGGACATGTCCCCCGCGTCCCCCACCCATCGACGCCCTTGATAATACATATTATGCAGCATTAAACATGTTAAAAGCTTACTTTGTCTAGCTAGAGACAGTGGTGAAAAGATTACTTTTACATTCTTTCAAAATAACGTCTGTAGCTTTCTAAACTACGTTCAATCAGGAAAGTATTTGATGGTGTTTATGGGTATTTTGAGTATTATTGAAAATGTGCAAATAAAATGAATATCAAAGTTTTCTATTTATTACTTGAATTTCTTCTTGTATATATAATTAGCGAAATGAACTATTGTGAATATTATTTCTAATTTATAATTTTATGTGAATTTGTTAGATCAATTATTAGAGGACCTATATTCCTTTTATAAGTCAAATGGTAGGTGGTTGGTTAAAGATATTGACATTGCATTCAGGAAGAGTACATTCATTCCAATACACTAGTTTTCAGGAAACATATCATAAAGGGATGGTACATCAGTGGTTGTTGGAAGAGTACATTCATTCCAATCCTCTAGTTTTCAGGAAACATATCATAAAGGGATGGTACATCAGTGGTTGTTGGAAGAGTACATTCATTCCAATCCTCTAGTTTTCAGGAAACATATCATAAAGGGATGGTGCATCATTGGTTGTTGGAAGAGTACATTCATTCCAATCCTCTAGTTTTCAGGAAACATATCATTAAGGGATGGTGCATTATTGGGGTTTTTAAGAGTACATTCATTCCAATACTCAAGTTTTCAAGAAACATATAAAGGGATGGTGCATCATTGGTTGTTGGAAGAGTGCATTCATTCCAATACTCTAGTTTTCAGGAAACATATCATAAAGGGATGGTACATCATTGGGGTTTTTAAGAGTACATTCATTCCAATCCTCAAGTTTTCAAGAGTGAAAAAATAATACAAAATGTTTTATTTAAGAGATTTTGTGCAAGGTAATATACATATTTATTTATTTTGATTGTGGCAACCGAAATAAGCGATGATGAATTGAGGGTTCTTCAAATGCAATTTTCTTGACTTTCACAGTTTAGACTTTTTTGTTTTAGGATTTGAAGTCTTTGATTATTAAATATTTCTCTGGCAGATTGGTATGAACTGGACTATCAGTGAGCTTTCAGATTGAAACTTACTTCTGTTTTTTCTTGCAATAATATCTTGCCCTGTACTTTGCCATTAATCAATAACATCACCAAAAGTGAAGTATTGGGGAAGTATTGGTAACTTTATTACAGTATTCCAATATTGTGTCGTGGCCGAGTGGTCAAGTGCACTGGACTCAAGCTCTCTGGGCCTAATTTCATAGAGCTACTTAAGCAGAAATTATTGCTTAACAATTGTCTGCTAAGCAGAAATGAGCAGGATACCAGTCACAAATTGTACATTGACATTGTAGTTTCGCTGGTAACCTTATTCTGGTAAGCCAAATTTTGTTGTGCTTAGCTACATTTGTGCTTAAACAGCTCTATGAAATTGGGCCCAGGTGTTTCTGATCACCAGAGTGTTGGTTTGAGCCCCAGCAAGACACTTAACCATGATTGGGTTGTCCTTTGGATGGGAAGTAACGCCATAGGTCACACATGTTGTGTGATGCACGTAAAAGAACCCAGTTACACTTATCACTAAGAGAAGGGGGTTTGCCCTGTGTTTCTGGCAGTGGCTGCTGAATACCCCACAGCATGGGTCTCATAATTCATAAATTTCAAAAAACTGTCTGGAAATAAATGATAAGCACTTTGAGAGGTCAGTAGATAAAGCGTATATAAAATCTAGTTCATAAATATTATTAATGACTTCACCAGTATGGCTGAATAGGTCTATTCTCCAACACTGCCGCTGCACTCAGCAACTGTAGACGAAGTCACAGCTTTATGGATTTTTATTAAGGGATACTGTGGTTAAAAATGTATCTTTATTTCATGTGGTGGAATAAAAAATGTAAAAATCCTGGAAAATTGTCTTGTTTTGAGATATATCTTTTGGGGTTTTGTTGGGTTTTTTTGGTGGGTGTGGTTGTTTTGTTTTTTTAGCAGTCGGGTGAGCTCAGTGAGTTTTTCCCTGCCTTTCACCTTTGTGGACTCGGGTTCGATTTCCCGGACTGAAGCCTTCCATGTGGATTGGGTATTCAGTCTCTACCTGACTGTGTGGGATTTTCCTCCCACATTTTAAACTGTAATTTCTTCATTGTCTTTTCCCCCATTGCGTTCTCGGCTAGTACAGTGGTTAAGTTTGCTTTCCAGGGAGTCCTTGGCTTCACAACCAGATTTAATAAATGAAATTAAGAAATTAAAAATGAAATAAATAAATGTCAGATACTGTGTGCTATATGATGACCTCGGTGATTGTGCCATTCGTGGGTACCTCGGGCATTATCCTATATCTGTTGGCCCAGTGACCAGGGTAATAATGTTTATGTGGCTGGGGCATACAACAAGACACTATGCATATTTTTATTACTAATATTAGTTTTAGCAAAGAAGACTTAAAGGCCCTGTACACTATTGGTAAGATCGAAAAACAAAAATAATCACAGATTCACACATAACTTACATGATTTACAGAAAGTAATGGTAGAAAGGGTTCCTTAAAATATTTCTGCCTAAAATGCTATCGTTTCTGAGAAATGAGTAAAACAATAGTTTTTATCGCGCGCGATAATAAACTCGATGTTTGAAAAACAGAAAACACATAAGGTCTCTTTTCACTATTTTCTCGTGACCTCGATGACCAATTGAGCTCAAATTTTCACAGGTTTGTTATTTCATGTATGTGGTTGATTACACAAAACATGAACAGGAAGCCAATACAAAGAATCACATTTACAATCATTTTTTTTAACTTCATTTTTTAATAATAATAATTTTGGATATTAATGTACGTAACATTTAAAACGTATAGATAGGTTGCAATATGACGTCAATCGGCCATCTTTACGGGCAATTTGGAACACACAGTCATGCGTTGCGCGTGAGAACGGCGTGCAGCACGCGCACATTTCACAAAACTCATTGCGTGATTGGTTAGTGAACGACGCGGCTGCGTTAATAATTTGAGCGCTTGGCGCGCCTGCAAGCCAAAATGAGATTTGCCCGTAAAGATGGTGTCTACTGGGAACTATCTATACAATTCTGCTGGAAAACTTTCATAAAAAGTGAGTTAAATATACAATTTTCAAATACTTTAACACACGCTTTTCCTCTTTTACAGAAGTATTTCCCCGCCCCTCTAAAATCCTGTAAAGAGTTCTTGAGATTCCAAAAACACAATGAAGACACAATAGGAGGGAATGTCACATATCGAGCACCAAAAATCAACAGTTTGCCCAGTGTGAGATGCTTTTACAAAAATTGATGGTAACTTAAAAGTTTATAGTACAACAACATGTCACCCTCAATGTTCACTGTGTTAAATAAACCATGGCAAGAATTTGTGCTTTTAAAAAAAATCATAAGTTTATGAATTTGTTACTTAGATTTGCAAATTAACAGAGAAAAAAAACTGCTCATTAGGTTTAATAATCATATATGAAGGCATGTGTGAAATTCTTTTTAAGTTGAAACTAAATGCTGACTTTTTGTTTTTGAAATATTATTTTTAATTTATCAATCCTAATAAATATCAAAACTGTTGAAAAGGTTTCGGCCCAAAGGTTAATACTAGCTACTGGGTAAGCTCAGTGGTCTAGTGGTAAGACATCTGCTCTAGAATGGCAAAGTCGTGGGTTCTTATCCAACCAAAGTATAATGCCATTGGAATTTTTTCACAGGACTCGGGGAAAGTATTAAGCATGCAGTGCTTTACAAACTACTTTGTAAATTGGTAAACCAATATAATATTTGTCATCCCCGATGCAAATTTAACATATTAACTCCAAAAGTTACACATAAACACTTTTGAAAGAACAGCATTTCCTTGTTGGAATTTCAATGAATGCAATAAATCTAAAGGTGTTTTGTATAGTACTCTTAAAAGAAAGTATTTAAAAGGTAAAAGTAGAATAATTGTGCATCATTTTGAAAGACAGCTTAAAGGAACTAATGGGGAACTAAAGAACTAACTAAGGAACTAAAGGAACTAATGTTGCAAACAGTTTGATTCTTAAAGCTCAGTAAACTGTTGTATAAAAAATTGCTTGGTGGAGATACAATCTGGTGACAATTGCATTAAATCTTTCTTGTGAGATGAGATAAATCTGAAAACAGTTCTACACCACTAGTTCTTTTCAGAACCGTGACCTCAAGAATTGTTTTCATTAATCCTGCTGCTGTTTTAAGATAGTTTTAGAGCCTGCGCAATCTTGGACGTTTCAGAAGTTAAGCTTTACCCATTTTAAAATTGGGAATTTGATTTATTTGACTTTTATAATGTCATTTTGTTTTTCAGTAGGCGGAAATAAGGGGAGGGGGGCTTGCTGGACAATCAGCCTCTGTGGTGTTACCACAAACCTCCCTAGATTGCTGTCATGTTAATCAGGCTAAAGTGTGTGATTTAATTTCTGTTAAGATGTTAAAGCATTGTACCCGACGTTCAGAAAAATGTTTAAGCCTTGCACTGCTTATTGTGACCTATTTTTAATTTAAATCTCATTTGGAAAATGGCCTGTTTGAGAATGCTGCAAAGGATTTTATTGCCACGCTTCGCACAAAACTTGGGCAAAAGAGTTTACCAAACGGAGTACCATGTAATGTGAATGTGGTGTTTCTTTTGCTTACCAGCTTTGATGGCATTGAGTAGACAATAAGGCAAGTTTGGTTTTATTTTTGTCTGAGTGGTATTTCGAGTCAGGAAAACTCTTCCTCAATGTAGGCAATGAGATCTTCTTCTGATGGGTTGTAGGTTAACTGCTTGCCTGAGGAGGACCTGAGAGTAACAAAAGGAGACATTATTTTTACTTTCAAAATAACGATGACTGTTATAATAATAATAGTAATAATTTATTCTTCATATAGCGCCTTACATGAAATCTCAAAGCGCTGTACAGAAAATCACAACAAAATATATACAGTAAACCATGCAAAAAAATCACTGCAAATAGTTAATTATAATTATATACCATTGAGTAAAAGCACACAATGGAGAAGTAAAAACCCACAATCACAAAACAATCGTCGTTATACAGATAACATTGCAAAAACACCATAAAAGTGTAAAGACAACAGTGTTATGTTCTGATAACCACTTGTGAGCTACACACTAGGGTTAGGGCTGGGTTAGGATTAGGAAAATTCATCGGGGGGGGGGGGGGGATGTCAGAACTTACGCCACTGGCGGAACATAGGTGTGTAACCAAATAGCATCTTAAAGACCAGAGCTTCTAACATTTGCATCTTGCAATTGGAGAGATTTTGTACATCAATCAGGGAGATATTAACAATTACATTTAGCTTAAGTAGGGAAAACAAAATCGTAAACCAGGGAGATTTTTTGTTGTTTTTTCTAGAATATGGAAAGATTTGTTTATTTTTAGGGAAATTTCTGCAGATTCAGGGAAAGTCGACAGCTCTGTCAGAGCTGCCAACATTTGCTTCTTGAAATCAGGGAGATTTTGTCCAACAGTCAGGGAGGTATTTAGAATGACATTCAACATTCTAGGGACAAAGTTTTCATAATCAGGGAGACATTCATATTTGTCATCATCACCATAGTGATTTGTATTGTGATATCACACTTTGCCAAGCAATTAAGAATGATACATAGTTAAAGGTAGGGCCATAGATTTGTTTTTGTCAACGAAATGCCGAACGTCAAATCCATCCACGTACAGCGAGGTGACAGCGGGTACCAACCACATCTCTGGCCGCAGCATTCGCGAACGGACACCAACCCTTAGAAATCTTTGAAATGATTCATGCAGGAATCATTTCAAAGATTCAAATGTTTTTAAGTGAAAAATTATCCAACCATAATACTTACTGAAGAAAATCCTTTCTCAAAATATTTTCTCAAAATATTTTATACTATCAACAGCTGCAGGGCTTCTCACTAAAGTGTAAGTTTTTGTGGTCATTAATTTTTGGAGTACATACCAATCTACGACCCTATTCTAAAGATCATCTTAGCTCTTTGTGAATTCAGCCCCCTAGGAGGATTTAGAAAGAACCGGGTCTCAATTTCATAGAGCTGCTTAACGGCCGATTCTGTGCTTACGTTTGAGTTTCTATTTCATAGCGCTGCTAACTGTAAGCACACGAAAAGGCATGCTAACCTTCCGGTGCTTACTGCACGAAAATGAATGACTTAACAATGCAAATCCATTGCTAACGCGCAAGATGGCTGCCTTATTTTCTTGCTAATCTGTGAAATATGCTTAAAGAAATTTTTCTGCTACATGAAAATTTGCTTATCGTTAAGCAGCTCTATGATATTGGGCCCAAGTCCTTTGAGCTTCTAACTCTCTACTTCTGAACGATATAGGAGGATTGCGGCTATGATTAGCAAAATGGCCTAATCTGTTAGGCTTTAAGCAACTTTTTGACTAGAGCCTGGCTTTATAGTTTACCTTGCTGGTGTGCTGGTATTGGAATGATCTGATGATGGTAACGTGCCTTGCCTAGTCGTATGCGCATTGTAACCCTTGTAGGTAGCAGGTAAAAGTTTGTCAATTGTATTATTGTTGGTCTGCAAGAAAATAAAGTAATAATAATAATAATAATAATAGTAATAATTTATTCAATTTATATTGCGCTCTCTCCAGGACCAGCCTGTTCGAGGGCGCATAACAATAAAATTCCAGTAAGAAAATTAGTCCATCTGAGGATGTTCGAATGTGCAAATTACAACAAAAATCCATAAAAATTACATTAAAAAAACATACAAAACAGACCGAAAACTCCATACAGAAGCAAATTACACAAAGATCATAAAAGCTGACACACTCACACTATAAAAGAGTAGTTACAGAATATAAGCTTCCCTGAACAAGTAAGTCTTTAATTTAGCCTTGAAGGACCCCAGTGAATTAACCCCCTGCTAAAAAAGTATCCATTGTATTTGTCACTTTTTGGTTATTGAATGGGAAATGTGTATCCTTTGCACAACGCAGAACGCACGTTCGAACATGATGCATGCCCTTCCATTTTGGGAGTCAACTCTATGATTCTTGTGTACAGATTGACTTCCAAAATGGAAGGGTGCGCATCATGCATCGTGCGTTCCATGTTGTGCAAGGGGTCTATACAGCAATCCTTCACCGATCTTGAACTCTTGGTGGCAGCAGATATGCCTCCATTACTGCGGTGTACCTGGGTGGTACTGCGCTGCCTAGCGACTGGTATAAGGTTTGGGCTATCAGTCGCGGGTTATTGGACTTTCACTTTGCAAATCGCTTAAACCCGTCGCTAGGCAGCGCAGTACCACCCAGGTACCACCGCAATAATGGCGGTATCTGCTGCCACCAAGAGTTCAAGATCGGTGAAGGATTGCTGTATAGGTTGACTCACTAGTTCACAGGCCTGGCATTTTATCTTTGAGAGGGCAAGGCCATTTTCATTTTGCAAAGGCACTTCCATTGGAAATTTCAAAAGTCTATGGGAAACTTTTGAAGGGGCGCCAAGACCAGGGCAACAGAGGCCATGGCTTCCTGTGTAGTTACGGGGCTCTATCTCACAATGCAGTTGTCGATATTACAAGAGTAAGTTGTATTGTGACATCACACTTTGCCTAGCAATTAAGACTGATCTGCACTTAAGATCAATCTTAGCTCTTTATAAAATAGGGCTCAAATTTCACACTGGACCACAGGCTTGAGGCCGGTGATTTTTAGCATCCAGCCAGGAAACTCATGACTGGACAACAAGTCCAGCAGTCTTGTGTTTTTGTTCAAATGTTGACTTTCAGTCTGATAGACACAATTCTGTTGATAATATTGACGAATACTTACCATAATACAAATGACATAAATTTTCTCTTACTGCTTTTTCAAATTTAAACAGTTCAATTGGTAAACTGTGTAGGCATTTTTCTTCTCATTTCGATTCTGTTCATGTAGACAAAATTCTTGTCCAGTAAATATTTTGGAAGCCCTGCGGTATTTTGGGTTTTCCCCAAAAATTCAAGCGCTGCAAGATTCATCTTAAGATGAGTTGTCAGTATTACCATAGTAATTTGTATTGTGACATCACACTTTGCTTTGCAGGACTTGATCTGCAGTTAAGATCAATCTCAACTCTTTGTAAAATCGAGCCCAGGCTGGTAGTTATGTCTGTGGCAGGCTTTGTATTTTGATTTATAAAATGAGAACAATATTTTGACATATTTACGTTTGTTAGAGAAAGTAAATCCCTGACAAACAAAATTTCAACATTTTTTTAATTTTTTTTTCGATCAGCCTTCTAAATGTTTTAACTACTGGAGACCTCCTGAGATGAAGATTAGTCCAGGGACATCTATTAATTAAATTGTTGCGTTACGTACCCAATGCTAAAATGTAGGATTCAAACTGCCTCTAGCTACCCGGCTACCGGGCAATCATGGTGGTCTAGTGGTGAGACATCTGTTCTAGAATGGCAAAGCTCATGGGTTTGAATCCAACCCGAGTAATATGCCTTTGGATTTTTTGTTTTAAGTGGACTCAGCAATGTACTGAATATACAGTGCTTTACACACATGGTGTATGGGTAAAACCAAATAATGTACCAAACTAGTCCAACAACAAAAAAATTGATATTTTTTTTTATTTATCAATCCTAATAAATCCAAACTAGTCAGCATACAAAGACTTGCACAGTAAAAATAGAACCAAAATTAAAGACACATCAATATATTTTGAGGAACACTAAATTACACAAAATACTTGGAGCAATGTTTACAGGGATACCCATGAACTGAAATCAACCCCACTGCGTTGATCTCTCAACATGGTCTGTTTATATAAAGTTGATAAATATTGATGTCATATGATATGCAAGCTTTGCTATCGACCCACAGATAGGGTCTAATGTTATGACATAACCCATGATAGGGCAGTTTATCTAAATAAAGTATAAATAATGTTTCTTACCTTTTTGTTTACTGCTTTGAACTTAGAAAATTCAAAACCTTCCCGTTCCTGAAGTAAAAAAAGAAAAAGGGAACAGTTCAAATATTAAAGGTCATGAGTTCAACTTCTCTGCATGAGGTCTCCAGAAACCTCCATCTCGTCATTGTGTGATTGTGCCTCGTTTCCATGGTTACATCTACATTCTACTTTAACGATGTACAAGAAGTCTTGCCCATTGGGTTGGGATGGTTTATTTCCATGGAAACAATTCCTTCAAAATCACTCACTATCCTTAACACTCATTTTCAGTATAACAAAATGTCAGACAAAACAACTTGCCCTCAAACAATGCCATCTTGGTACACACATGTTTCCATGGTAACCCATCTTAATTTGCATTTTTAGCTGACATGGTTATGTCATTACATTTTGCAGGCAAGCAATTTTTCAACTGATCAACTGATCCTTCTTTGTTTTCCCTTTTTGTGTCAAAATTAAAAACATATTACAAAATTGCTGTTTGTGAGGCATCTGTCTGTTTTTGACAATTAATTTCCAAAACTGGCTAGTGTCTTCATCTTGTTGACTATTTTCTTGGCCCTCGTCCCAAGATATTTTTGAGATGTGGCACTATTTTAGGAAAGTGCGTCATTGGTTGAATTTTTTGGACGATTTTTCTAACAAAAAATATTTTCCATAAAAGCTGAACAAATATTATTAAAGGGGTTGTGTTGTCATGATCGAAGCAGGCCTGTGTTGTCATGATCGAAGCAGGCCTGTGGCTGTACCTGGAATTATGAACTCTCACCTAGTTACTGCGCGCGCCCTCCCTCCGCATCATATCTATGGAGAGAGCATGCGCATGCTGTAACTGGGTTCATAAATCCATGTACAGCCACAGGCCTTTTTTGATCATGATGACACAGCCCCTTTGAATTAATTCAACTCGCAATCAAACTGATATATGGAGTTTAATGGACTTAGATTTAAAGACTTTTGTCCAGAATGGAGTCTAGAATCTTAAACCTACTTGTGACGGAACATCTTTCCATTTTGATTCCCTGCTGCTTCCTCCGTCTTGACTCGCCAAAAGAGATGAATTTCTTTTCATCTTCACCAACGACCCGTCTCGAGATGCCCCCTGCAAGAGATTTCTCCCACCCACATACGCCGTCTCATCCGCATACCAAGTATCGTCAAATCGGTTTCTAAGAACTTGTTCTCTTTGAGCTAACTCTTCCGGCATCTTCCAATTTGACACTGGGTTTAGAGCTTTCTTGGCCAGTGGAGGCGGGAGGCTTGGACCGTGCTGCGCACCTCTGCTGGAGAAACTCTCATGTTTTGTTTGATCATCTTGGAAATGGGATAGTTTTCCGCGATTGGGATGAACATGCTGAGTTTCATAAGCATGAAGACCGTGTTCTTGTTGGTGTATCGGAAAACTCCCCAATCTCTGATTGGGATACTCATTAAAATTGTCTCTTCTCATTGTCGCTGGTGGAATTTCTGTTCTCCCTGCTCCTGAATACATTGACGAAGAAACTGACGATTTTCTTTGTGACGCTCCAATCACTGAGCTATGCCCCTCCAGAACAGAATCAATCTCTCCGCAGAATTTCTCAAAAGCGTCGTCATCAAAATTAGAGCTTGATTTCTTGCTCGGCAAGAAATCATCATCACTTTCGATATCTTTACTGTGGTGTTGTTCAGTCATCTTAGATGTAATCTCATATTTAGGTGACTTTTTCTGATGAGCATTTGGTTGGTGTACTTTATTGGTGAGATTTTTAGTTGCAGTTTGAGTTGATCCGACTTGACTTGGAATTGATGTTGTACTTGCACTGCTTCCCATCACATGGATTGCCACAATCTGCAGTGAGGTCACATAGTAGAATTTAAGAAATTACCAGACAAAAGCTTGTAAGCTTTCATTGTCATGTGAGCAGAGATGTCTATCCGTGAAAAAAAAAAACATGAAAGCGCTTTTGTAAAATTAAAATAAAAGACCGTACTGATAAGATAGCAGCGTAGCGAGGCAGTTACTAGCCCGTTGTTCCACGGCGCTTGATAAATGCAATTATGCACGGTGGGTGGGTTCAAGGTAAATCCATCGTTTCCATTAAAAAATGAAACCTAACGAAGACGAGATTTATGCCACGATGCGGGGCTTGCATTCGTAATTCGGCTGACGTCGACTGCAGATTACTGCAGCTTTAAAAAAATAATAAAACATTGAATTGACTGAAGAACGAGAACAAATGCAGCGGTAGTCGCTTTGGGTTTTTTTTAGAGACCGACTTCATCGGTGAACGTTAACAACTCCCGAGTCACTGGGTTTTATCGATTCGTACATGTCGCCTCTCTTTTTGGGGCTCAAAATAGTTAGTTTTTTGTGTTTATCCATAATGATCACAATGGTAAATATAACAAGGGGGAACAAATCGATTAAACAAAACACCAGACCACACGTCACCAACGTGCAATCGATCGATAAACTGCAACTCAGTGCATGCAGTGCGAGCCTTGCCAAATTATTTAGGATGTTTACAAACCAACATCATTCTTCAACAAATTCAGACATGTTTCTGTTACTGTTATTAGGATGTGCTATATTTATTACACTTATAAAGAAGTAAGTTTTAAAGGTTGCATAAATCGAAGAAAACTTACGTGTTTGCCGATACATACACTGGGTGGTGTCGGTGTTGTTGCCAAGGAAGAAGGGCCAGGAAGTGTGTGGGTGTGTGGTGGTGTGGGGAGGGTGGGTCCAAAATACAGTTTAGTAAAACAAAAATGGCGTGACTCTCGTTGAACTTTGAACAAAATTCATATCATTTATTTTATGGTTAACTATTTCAACGATTATTCAATTGAACTAAATGTTAGATAGTTATCAATGTAACTTTTTAACTGATAATTAAAAATTAAAAGTTATTAAAAACTCATTACCCTTGTTTTTCCCCTTTCATAAATTGGTATCTACCAAAAACTTCCAGCCAATGGGCGTGCGCGAGACGCAACAAGCCTGCTGATTTTTCTCGTCTATTTCGAGTCTCATAATTGTTTTCTAAATTTATTAAAAACAAAGGTTTTTAAAAAGTGACTTCGTGTCCAAAACAAAGTTTTTTTTTTTAGATGTATGTTTGTTGCTATAAGCCCTAGTTCCCATGAGTGATTTAGTATTGTAGGATCCTTCCTCAAAATCCTTACAAAATCCAACACTAAAACAACTCTACAGACTACCCAAACTGTTGGACTCTGATTTTGGTAGTATATCTGATCACATGTACAGCATTATCAGGTTACTAGTCCAGCCTCCCTCAGTTGGAGTTTGAATTGGTAGCAATTAATTAAAAATCACCACCTATTTTGTGTGATCGATGTTTTCATTAGTGGACCTAAAAGATAAGCAGAACCCCCTCCCCCACTCCTTATATGAATACAATGCCTAGTTTTTGAACTTGGTTAGTGCCTTATCCTCCAAGCCCCCTCCCCCCCACAAACACACACAAGTGTGTAACAGCCTGCAATTGTGGACCCTCCTTTGTTCAACTCTTTGTGATAGCAACCGTGGACCACAATGCTTTCCTTTGTGATAGCAACCGTGGACCTATTGTCCCTTTTGTTATAGGTCCACGGTTTGAATGTGGATACCTACCCACACACACACACTGTGTTTATGGTGTCAACCGAGGACTTCTCTTTGTTCTCCCATTGTTTGGACATTGTATTTTTAGACGTCCCCATTGGTTTTGTACACGAAATCGAACCAAGGACGTCCTCGGTGTGACTTTTTCCCGGATCCCTTTTGTTAAAACCCTCTCCAAGTCCTCGGTTTGAATGCGTGGACATGCCCACACACACAAGTGTGTATACGCCTGCAATCGTGGACCTCCTATTGTCCCTCTTTTGCAACAGCTCCCATTGGTTTTGTACACGTTTTCCCAACCGTGGACCTTTCCCGAACCGTGGACCCATTGTCCTCCTTTGTTAAAGGATCCCCAGTATGAATGTGTAAACCTAACATCCGCCCCCACTCTTGTAATATCTGCTTTTAAAATGTTCTTCTTCGGCCTACTAGTGCCAAGTAAAAATATTCTTGAAACTGGAGTAAAAATAAACTCTTCAAGTTCCACACGTATTTAAATTGTTTGGGAACCTCGGGTTCACATATAGTGGCTGAATTGGTGGTGCCCCCCCACCGGGTTAAAAATAACTTGTAAAACACTTCTGAAATGTCCTAGATTACACTAGAGAATGTTTAATGCTTAAAATTGTTCAATCTTAAAACAGCAGTAGGATTACTGAAAATGTTCAACTTGGATAAAGGTCCTCAAAATTAGCAACCCCGTCTCTGGAAATCCTTTATCAAACCTTTCTTGCATAAAGAAAAACAATATCCCTCACTTTAACAAACTTGATGTTCCCCCGATGTACACAATGAGACTTGAACGGTCAATAATCAAACTTAAACAATTTATTGAATCGAGAAATGTCTATTATCTTAACCAATTAATTTGGAAGTGCATAGTATAGGTTTTCCCACCAATTTCAACAAAAATTCATTCAATTTAACACTCGGCTCATTCAATTACGTTTGAAAATGAATGCTCCATTGCATCAGCATTCAACAGTCAAAAGGAGTGAATCAATTTCACCAGTTTAGGATTCACTTGTCAAATAAGATTGTACAAGTTCATTATATCCCAAAAGTCATTCCATTTCATAAAAGCTAAGCAAGAGGCTGGTCAACCATTCAGTTTCATCAATTGCAAATAGGCAGTAGAAATTCAATTGAAGATTGGTGAAATCGTAGTCTTCAATTTCCATAAATAATATACTTTAACAAACCTGAATGCGATGAACAAAATGTGTGCACAAAAACGAACGCAACTGTAGCTTAAAAGAAACCCTATTGATCTAATTAGGGAAACATGCATGATTTTGAATGTGTTTTTATTAAATTAAACTAATTGTTGTTGAAAAAGACTAGGAAAACCTATATTTAGGAACGTTTTAGAGTCTAATTATTCTAGCTCTTTGGGTGAAGGTGATTCACACACACACACACACACACACAAAGAATAAAGCCATATAACAGTATGCTCTGATCGATTGGTATTCAATTTTGTTTTCTACTGGCCTACTATTATCTATAAATATCCACTTCACATTAAACACTGAACGCACTACATGCCAGCTTTTCAACGCTTTACCTTAGCCAACTTTTTTTTACTTTTTTTTATTTCATGGTTTATCAAGTGAGATTAAATTCCATGTTCATTACAAACTTGTGCATTTTTGTTAAGGCAATAATATTCCTTGATTACATATCCCTGCAATTTTAACACAATTTCAAAGTCATTATTACTAAAGTGTATAGAGCGCTGAAGGCGCAAGATAGCGAAATGGAGCTCTATCTATTGTTGAGGGTCTATCTATTGTTGAGGTCTCATTGTTGAGACCATGAGGGTTACCTGCAACCGGACCAAATTACATCCTTGGCCCAGGATCGCAGCAACTGGAGGAAATTTGTGGTCGCCTGCTCCGCAGCCGAATGATGATGATCTATTGTTGGAAAATGAAATATGCATGGGTGCTATTTCAGCAAGTAAATGTTTTGATAGCAATGGTCATTATCTGCACTAAGCATCAAAGGATTTGCTTGCTGAAACGGCCAGTGAACATTTCACATTTCAGCCAGAGTTCGTCATCTTGCGCATTCGGCAACTCTATACTCTTTGCTTGTTACTGAGTTAGTTACGCTTCTATGTTCAAACATTTAGGTAAATCTTTTTTATGCATGAGGCTTGTGGTTTTATATCTCAGTACAGTTGCCATGGAGATGGTGGTAGGTCTATGAGCGTTGCTGGTCTTGGCGTCAGTGCTTTGGATGCAGAACGTCTGTCGAGAAAAGAAAAAAGAACGAAAATAATTACAATCAATGTAACGATCAGGGTCCAATTTCATAGAGCTGCTAAAGCAGAACATTATTGCAGAATAATTTGCTGCTAACCAAATATTAGCTGCTAAGCA
The DNA here is from genome assembly GCA_037783415.1 of Leptasterias polaris. NCBI lineage: Eukaryota > Metazoa > Echinodermata > Asteroidea > Forcipulatida > Asteriidae > Leptasterias > Leptasterias polaris. The sequence continues at coordinate 610,705 of JAZGTN010000082.1, read as the reverse complement.
AATATTAGCGGGACACCAGTCATAGATGGTATATATGTGCGATTGTTTTTGGGCTGGTAACCTTATTCTGGTAAGCATCATTTTGTTTTGTTTTGCTACTTTTTCTGCTTAAGCAGCTTTATCAAATTGGGCCCGGAATCAATTGATGATCCCCCCCCCCCCTGAAACACCACCAGCAAAAAGTATTTACTTACCCGTTACGAAACCCTGTATTTTCCTCAAGTAGTCGCATTTGTAAGGCATTCTCCAATTGGCGTTGTTGATAGCGAAGCTTGCATCGTTTGTGCTTGAAGTATCGGCAGAAGCGGTAAACAGCATAGGCTGGTCCTATGGCAATCAAAAGAACGCCTCCAAAACCAACGACGACTGCCAGCCATATTGGTGCAGCAAGCAGTTGAACTCCTGTGAATGTGTGGAAAAATTGTCAAAACTCTTTCCTATATTGTTCATGTTTGGAGGTAGAGTCATAGATTGGTTTTTGTCAACAAAATGTTCATTTATAGGCAAAATTATAAGAAAAATACAGTAATATAAAAAGTCTCATGTGAAAGTTTCAGCTGAATACAGTGTCTATTTGCTGAGAAAAAAACACAAACAAATGTCACAGTATTTCCACAAGAATGTCGAATCCATCCATGTTTAGAGGAAACAACGGGTACCAACAGCATCTCTGGTCGCAGCCGATTCTTTGCTTACGGTAAGCAGAGCCATGAAATTGGGCCATGGTATCTCGGCTGGTAGCCTTTTCCTGCTCAGTAAGTTTTTTTCTGTGCTTTAACCAATTTTGGTTTGCTTTGGTAACAGATGGGCCCTGGTTTTGAAGTTGTTTCTATTATCGTCCTATATTTACAAGTATCATCAAATTTATGACTTTGTGCAAAATGACTGATTTACTATGATCTTGAGAAAATAGAATTAGCTGTTGCAAACTGCTTACCAACCAAAAGGAGCTGTGGTATGAATGCAAAAATTAGTCAGGCCACTAATTTTAACTAACTTTTGCATTTACTATGATCTTGCTACTATGGTTTCACCATTCAGCTGTTTCATGTTTGATTAATGACACTTTGGTAGCTGTTACATGTATAGTTTTCTTGGAAATATGAGTCTGAGAAAACATGTAAACACATTTGCAGGTGGTTTTGTCTCTTGTTCCATAAACTGTTTCATGTTTGACTTGCTGCATTTCTTCAGCTGTTTCATGTTTGATTAATGACACTTTGGTAGCTTTAACATAGATTCATTTCAAATGTGGGCCTTAGAAAAAATGGAAACACCTGCAGGTGGTTTTGTGTCTTCCATTCAACTATTTCATGTTTGACTTGCAGCGTATCTACAGCTGTTTCATGTCTTGATCTGCATCCACCGCAGAGCAGTGGCATATTACAGGAATTTCTGATTTCCATCAAGTCTCTTACCAAAAATAACTCCCCTTATCATTCTACGCTTGATTGGCTCATTCGGACGGTAGCGATACTTGCAGCCAAACACACTCAAACGGGAGAAATGGTTGCCAAAGTATTTACTACTGTAGTAACGACCTCCACAACGGTAACAAAATAGCGTCTGACATCTGCTGCATGTCATCGTATCACAACCGGAACTACGTTGTATGTACACCTGAACAAACACAAAGATAGAAAACAACACACAGGAATGAGTTTGTTTGTCATAATACATACGGGAAATTAATTTGCAAATTTATGGCCTCCAGTTTTGAAACTGGATGAGAATTTCTACACTTGGATTTTCTTTTAGAAGAAGTATGTTAACCCCTACTCTTCCACAATAAGTATTCTGGGTCCTTTTATGTGCACTACTAGTCCTTGTACACTGGACCTGCAGCTTAATGTCCGTCCAAAGGACAAAGCAATTATAGTTAAGTTTCTTGCTTAAGGACACAAGTGTCAAGACCGGAATCAATCAGGCACTCTGCTGATTAGAAACACCAGAGCTTGAGTCCGGTGCTTTTAACTGTTTGGCCCCAACACGTCATTGTCAAAATAGATTATAAAACAAGTTTCTAATTTACGTAGAACCAAGCATCATGAGTTCCTTCAACACCCACCTTACACTTGGGACATCTCTTGGCGTTAGGTTGACCTCTGATGTGATCTTTAGCCCATTCCTTGAACAAGAGGTCACCTTTGATGTATTCTTGGCAGGTCATGCTATGATGCCATGGAGCTTGGCAGCGATAACACCACAGTAACCCACAGGGGCATGCTACCTCTTGATCATCAGGTGTGGATCTTTGCGTACTCGGCCTAAATATATGTCCAGAAAGTACAATAGACATGAGTTAAAACCATAACCTAGGCCATGAAATTACACGGTGGTCATGCCCTCCGTTGCCCTAGTTCTTGGCCTTGGTGCCCCTTAAAAAGTTTTACTCAGACTTCAGTGTGATGTCACAATACAAATTACTGGTAATACTTAAGATAAATCTTCTTAGTGCTTTGTGAGATAGAGCCCTGGAAGTACACAGGAGGCCATGGCCTCTGTTGCCCCTGGTCTTGGACTTGGTGCCCCTTCAAAAGTTTCCCTCTGACTTTAAGATTTTCCAGTGGAAGGGCAAAATGAAGATGGCCTTGCCCTCTCAAAGGTGAAATTCCAGGTCTGTAACTGTCCAATATTCTTCTGATGGTCTGTCTGATTTTGAAAGAATGCAATTCTGATTTTCCAAAGCCACCCTTATCTTGGGGCCAATTAGGATCAAAACGCTTGCCAAATATCCCTGAATGTGAGTGAGCAGTTCCGAAGCTAGTTAATCAATTCTACCAATGATTTAACGCAATATTTAACAGACAGTTGAGGCCAGTGGCTGCATGTCATCTTACAATTATCACAAACATCAACGTGCATACTTTTTCACAAAAAGAAACACAAAAAGAAACATATCTCACTATCTCTGTCTGGTTGTGTTCAAATACAAATTGACGGAGTTCCTATTCAACAAGTGACTCATACCAAATTTCTTGGTGTTTATATAGACGAAAAACTCTCTTGGCAATTTCACATTAAACACATTGAGAATAAAATCGCAAAAAATATTGGTATCATATCTAGGCTTAAACATATTTTGCCTTGCTCTATCTTGCACATTTTATATTGTTCGCTAATTTTACCCTATCTCTCATATTGCAATATTATTTGGGCCAACACATACCACTCAAAACTTAATAGGTTAGTAAAACTTCAAAAGAAATCAATTCGCATTATCAACAAGGTTCCCTTCGGGGAGCACACCGCTCCACTATTTCAAAAGTTAAATTTACTTACCATTCTAAACATAAACAAGTATCAGCAAGATATTTTTATGTTTAAATTTATAAATAGATTACTTCCACCAACAGTCAATGCACTATTTAAAGTTAACCGTTTAGTCCATTCCCACAATACACGGTCTTCTTCTAAGATCCACATTCCGCACGCACAGTCAACTATGTTTCAGCATACCTTGTCCTACTCCGGCCCTGTTAACTGGAACTCTCTTCCATTATCTCTATCTAAATGTAAATCCCTTAATACATTTAAAAAGAATCTAAAGCTTTATATGGTATCTTTACAAAGTTCAAGTTAAAAAATGTATGTCATTTACCATATTCAGTTGTTTATGCATGTATTACTCTCATCTTAATTTGCTTAAACTAGTATGGACTTTGTTTTTGTTTTGTCTGTCTGTCTATCTGTCCGGTCTACAGTCTGTCCGGACTGTCTGTCCGGTCTGTCTGTCCCGTCCGGTCTGTCTGTCCGTCTGGTTTTTTTTCCTATTTTGCCAGTATGTAATTAGATTTGTAATTTACTGTGATTTACGGCATTCCCGCTACAAGCACCTGCTTCTAGGGTATTATTGCCGCCATCCCATTATTCTCTATTATTAATAATGTTAAATATTACAAGTACTCCTTCAGCCTTACAATATTGTAATTACTATTCTTGTGAACTTGTATTCAGTTGAAATGGAATGGAAATAAACGTAAACATGTACAAACTAAGCCACATAAAATAGTCTCGCATAAACACACACAATTCATGCGCCTATAGAGTGGAGCTGTGTGTTTACACCACTTCATCATCACTAACATCCCTCGCTAGTGTCACTAACATCCCTCGCTAGTGTCAGGTATACCATGAAAATATTATCAGTCACATGCAATGATGACTGCATTGGGCACTGCACAACACACAGGGAATTTGACTCCCAAATTGTCACTCCCAAGATTTAATGCCAAAACGTTCGAGTGGGCTTTCAAATATCAAGAAAACTTGTTTAAACCTTGTGGGATTTTTTTTAAATGCCAGTTTAACTCTGATTTTATGTACCTGATTGTCACGTCATTATCAAAGTGTGCGATACGGTTACACTGCGGACACGTCTTCTGACTCGGATCGCTGTTATCCTCAACCAAGTAGCGCAGAAACTTCTCATACAGCTCAGAACTCAAATGATGTAAGATTTCGTCCTTGAAGATGAAGCTGTGACAAGCGGGATTCAAGCAGCGAATGATGACAACGCGGCGGTTGACTTTCTCCCTGATGTACGTCTGGATACAAACCTCACACACTGGCATCCCACAACATTCCCGTTGACGTATCCTTCTATACTTAATGAAACAGACTTGACATTCTGTATATTCAGTCAAATCTTGCAAGACTTTCCGATCGTTAACGACCCTTGGTTCAAAGTCAAGAAGAACTAGATTCATAAAATGTGTACTCTCCGACGTTTTGGGCATTTTAGCAAATGTCTGCTTATGAAAGTGTATTCTTTCGCCACCAGGCAGACTTACTTTGGTTTGTCGGACCGTATTACTGCGTCGTAAATTCTTGACATCCTTGTTGGTTAAATAATGAAGATTTGGGCAAACACATAATCCGTTGCATTCCTGGCAGATTTGAGTGAAGATGGACGGGTAGCTCAGACTGCGACGAAGCTGGTTTTTAGGACGACCTGATGTTGACGGCAAATTCAACTTGGCGAGGGAATCTTGGATTATCTCTTGAATCGTTCCAGTCGCTTCATCTTGGTTAATACCTGATGATGTTGCATCAAGGTTTCCTTGATGAGAAGACAGTGCCTCATCCATGATGCCATCCATTACACTGCCTACTACTATCAACAAAATAAGAAACAAATGGAGTTAGGAAGAGAACATGTAATGCTCGTCATGGGATTTGGTTAGTTTGAACAACAGCAATACAAATATTCTTGATATATTTAAAACTGCTGTTCACTTTTTGTTGTTTATTTTACTTTTAGTAGCTAGTTTATGGTACAGCGCCTTTGTTCAGGTCTACTCAAATTGGCCTGCCAAATATAAGATTAATTGATGGTTCTCCATCAAAGTACCCAAACTGCTTGACTATATGTTTTATTATTTCATAGGTCCGTGTTTCTTTAAACCAATTTGTAAGAGAGAGATTGTCTGTTGCCAGCTCGGCGTTTATATCCCCTTGTGGGAGCTTCGCTGAGTTCCCTTGATGGGAAGAACATCTAAACAAACAAACAAACAACAAACAAACAAACAAAAAAAGCTAGCACTAATTAATTATTCAAATAGGTGACCAGAGTGATTTTATACAACAACTTTGATTTTAGTTATACTGGATTTAGTGGGGTTGAAATTAAATCTATCCTGGTTCAATCGCACCGTGAAGGGATGAAGAAAAGACATTTCAATTCGTTATGAAAGTGGACAAAAAATATCTCACCTCACGGTAAAAATGTGTAAAATGCCATCATACCTTTTACCATTTCATTGCAAAATGTGCTAAAATAAAATTTTAAAAACTAATTACTGATTTTCTTTCCGATGCGATGTTTATCAAATGTCACATTCATAACATCGATCGTTAAGAATTATGTTTAAAACGCGTTTAAAACATGACACAAAACATACCTACCTCTCCACATTCAGCCCATAGATGAATCCAGCAAACAATGCAATTTCTAGAGATGTTCAAACACTAAGTGAAACAAAAAACCTTACCAAATGTGCTCCGTATTTTTTTGACATACGCAACGTCGCCATATAATTCACTACATCGTCACACTGCGACTAACTGTGTTTACCAATCAAGTCAATGACCCCAAGGGTGCACCACACTAAATAAGCCAGAATTAATGCGCCAAGCTACTTATCATAATTTGTAAACCCACAACTTATTTTTAATTATAACGTTTTGGGGGTCATGCAATTAATAGATTGTGTAAATATAAAAATCTATCACAACCTGGGGGTTCTGTGCTTCAACTTTTGAGGAGACTTGATAAATTTAGGCGTTAAAGTTGGCCCTATTTGACCGGGGAAGTGGAGAAGTGCTTCACGAAAACTGGCAGCAAGTCGGTTTTGGAAAAAAAAAAAAAATCGTGTTTTTTTCTTCTGGGGTAGTTAGCAAAAATTCCAAACGGCTGACCTGCCAAAAATTGAAAAGAATTCTGAAGTTTAGTTGTCCGGAAATATGTCTGATTGGTTTTCAAGAGGCTGAGAGACTTACACGATTTTTTGAGTATTTTTGAATAATTATCATTTAGCATTGGTTCCTATGGGAGATCATTTAGAGGGGTGCGCCCCCAACAAGCTGACGTCAATCGTAAATAGCGCCCTCATTTTTCCAGTTGTCATCTTTATTATTAATTATTGTTGACAAACCGTTTGCACGCATGATGATGCAAGATACTGTTTCAGAGTGAAATTTGACTGACGTCATTGGGCGTTAACAATAAAATGGGTCTACCTCATTAGTTACACACATGCTTTTGTTAGTCAAGCGGTTAAATTCATCTAATTAAAATCAGCTTGGAAATTAAAAAATTAACGAAAACATTTCCCCGCACAAAGAAATTTATACACCACACATTATTATAATAGACTCTAATGGGTCTTTACATTAATCGTGCGGGGAATATAATTGTTATTATTATTTGAGACGTGACGTAAGTACATAAAACAAAAATTGATACACAACACATTTCGTAATGGGACGGTAATATGCATTTTACCGTGAGATGAGAGACTTTTGTTTGTCAAATTTTATAACTCCTCTCTAGCCTATGTATGTTTAGAAAATGAGTGCGTCATAAAACGAACTGAATTGATTTTACCATATTGAGAACCGTCTTCGTCACACGACCGCAAGTAGCCCTAACCTTTATGATCTGACCTAAGACTGCTCCTGAAACTCAACTCTGCCGGCCGTGCGGTATTCAAGCACGAGAACAGTTTTTTTAAAGTACACATTTATTGAATATTATTTTTAGATATCGAAATTGGATACTTTCCTAAACGACAACAGGATTCAGGAATAGATTCTCATTATGTGTATAAAGATAATACTTGATCCATTGAACTTTCCACGGAAATCACGTACAATTAAAGATTTTCTTCCAAAAGGCTATTGATTTGAGACGATACCTATCGCCAGGAAGCCCGGACCTTTTCCTGAAGTAATTATCAAGATATTTATTTGACGGCCGACCACATGAGACTTTACCAAATTGATCCAAGTTGCTCTGAGTTTGTCATCGTCCCAGGGGAATTGCAGGGCGATCTGTTTTGCCCTAGCCCTTTAAATCAGTTTAAACACACCAGTGGAAATTTACTCCCAATTATCATATCTACACATTTCCTTACACTCTCTATTGAAATTAAATTATTCAAATTAATCAAACACGTCAATCCGTTTTTTCTCATATCTTTGAGTTGTTTTTTTAATCATCGACATCGACAAACTTTATGTTTCTCCGAATTGTCCATTCGTGTTGGCGGAAAGAACTCGTGCGACCGTGGCCCTTTATGACTTCTGATTGACCCGGTGGAAATTTATTCACAATAATTATCAAATGTACACCCTGCTTACATCTGCTTTCATGTTCTTCTTTTTTTCTTGGAATTAAATAATTCAAGTAAAATACAGTCGATCCATCGATCTCATTAATGTTAAGGTTTTACGTGATTATTATGTTTACCACAATATTTTTATGCATGACCACGTAGGCACTGACAAAATTCATGCTCAGAGAGAGCCGTCAATGATACTCTGCACATTTTAAACTAATAAGCGCTGTTCTTTTTATTTACATAATTCATATTTCATGTTTATGCCGGTTCTTTTTTAAGTCAAAACTAATTTTTCAATTGAAAGTGGGGATCCCAAATGAACGCCGCGCTGCGTCGCATGTATAATAAAAGAGCAAAGTTAAGCGCAAAATCATACTTGGAGAAACCTTCATGCGCTTTACAAAGGTGTATACAAAATCGAGAGAAGGCAAGTTGGAATGGGTTGGATTTGAGGTTGGATTTGAAGTTGTCCAGCTGCAACTATAGCAGCTGTTTGAAGTGATGAAGGTGGGTCATTTTACAACTTGGGTGAGGTGAGTGAAATTGCCTTGTAGCCATAAGATTTAGTCCTTGGTGTGGGGGTGGTGCGGTGAGGACATTAATTGGGCAGATGAGTGGAGAAAACTAAAGGAAGTTGATTTAGACTGGATTTCAAGTCTGAGATCGCGGTTCTCTGCATCGATCCAGCCACACAAAACTCTCCCGCATAATTATTGGCTATCATCATCACACACAGATGTCTAGCTCGGGATAATTCACAAGAGGGTGCTATTTCAGGCAATCATGTGGTATACAAAAACCACGATCACAGACTTGGAATCAAGTCATGTTGATGTCGGTAGAGACAGCTCAATGATGTAATTTGGAGGCTACCTTCTCATCCATTAATGGAGATAGTTGCAATGAACAAGAGAGGAAAACAAAATCGTTTGAAGGGAGTGAGGGTGTTGCAAATCATAGTATGCGTTCTGTTTAAAAAAGGGTGCGATCGGGAGAGGTGGCTGCTGCTAACTTGCCTCGCTATAGACTTCGACTCTATCCATCGAGGCAAAGTGATCAAGATCTTGAAGGCATATGGCGTCCCCCTCGACTTCTCAAGCTACTTACACCGCCACCATCGCCAAATTTGTCACCCCTGACAGAGACGGTGACATATTTAACATTCTCGCTGGAGTCCTTCAAGGGGACACACTGGCACCTTTCCTGTTCATCATCATTCTCAATTAAGCTCTGAGGAGACAGGCACTCAAGGAGTACAAGGATCTGGGCGTCACCATCACACCAAGCAAGTCCTGAAGAATTGGTGCAGTCATCCTATCTGATCTTGACTTTGCTGTTGACTTCAAAAGCTGCTGAGCAGAGTGGAGTCGGAATGTGAGAAAGTGGGGCTGCACCTCAACGCCAAGAAAACAGAGTACATCGTGTTTATAAACATCGGTGACCATGATGCCCTGATTTACCAACGGTGGTGCATCCCTCAAGCTCAATGATGACTTCAAATACCTCGGTGCCAGGATGCATAGTACTGTAAAAGACATCAAAGTACAGAAGGCCCTGGCATGTAAGGCTCTTCATGACATGAGGAAAATCTGGAGGTCAAACCTGTCAAAGATGCTCTAGGTGAGATACTTTCAAGCGGCAATTGAGACGATTCTTCTTTACGGTAGTGAGACATGGACCCTCACAGCAGCACAGACCAAGGGGAGTCACTCAATGGGTGCTACACCCGGATGCTCAGGATGGCAATGGGCATTAGCTGGAAGGCCCAAATGACAAATGCCAAGCTCTATGGCAACCTGCCAAAGGTCTCGGAAAAGATCAAGTCAAGCACCTGGAGATGAGAGTTGTTCAAATCTAAAAATCTTGAGGTTGAAAAATTGCGTACAACTCTTGGTGCACTGAAACCACTCATTTGGAGATCGAATTTTATATCACAAGGAGCTGCAGCTGCAAATACCCCAGCTTACTGACGATGGATGAGAGAAAATATCAGATGGGACAATTTCTGCCAGGAAATGTCTTGAACTACCTGCACTCCAGGCAGTTGATGATCTTGCCAAATGTGGATGTCGCAGCAAAAAATGTACCAGTCATTTCTCCTGCCAAAATAATTTAACTTGCCATGTACATCACTTTGTAAATGTCGTGACTGTAGTAACACAACATCTTGCGATGTGACAAGTCACGAAGACGATATTTGACTAAGTAGCCAAGTAGGCCCAATATTGATCTGGAATGGCCCTTTCTGAGACAATCTGGATGTACTGAACTGGTAATCCAAGGTAACAATGAGATTTTGATGGATAGGCTGCAGTTTATTTAAACACGGGCCTTACAACAATTTTTAAGCTTCTATGTTACCCACATGCTAAGACAAGTGTATTGAACATGGCGGCTATTTTAAATTCTAGATTGTTGCCGAACTAACTTAGCAAAAAGTAAACAAATGGTTTTAAAGGAATCCTTGGTGACATAAACATGGGTATTGCCACCATTTTAACTCTTCTACATTGCTCATAAGTTGAGATATGGGTCAAAGTATAATTTAAAATGGCGGCCATTTTGAAATTCAAAATGGCGGCCGAAGACGCCATTGAAAAAAATTGTACCTAACTTTTTTGAAATCAGCACCCCAAAATTGACAAAGTTAGCTAATAAAATCCATTTTGGCACGAAAATCCAGCTGAAATACATGGACCTGTACTAGAACGAAAACTGAAATACTGGCTTTAAATTACAGATTTTAATTTCATATAATTAAAAACTTATAGCTATAAGTCTTTTAAAAGCTTTGGAAGAAGGGTGAAAAAATCGGTTAATGTTAGAAAATAAGCTTAAAACACGGAAACAACCTTTTAATCCTAAAAAAATAGTTTGAACAGAATTTGTACCCTTCGTTATAGGAGTAAAAATGTAAGTTTAAGCCGAGAATCTTGAAGAATGTTACACTTGGCATACCACATTTTTGAGTTGGCTAATTTGGTCCCCTAACTAAATTCTTAATTTGTTGCAAGTAACCGGAAGCTGAGGTCAAGTTTAATTCTTGGGTTTCTTTGTTGTATTGTTGATTTGATTTTACTTTCATAGTTTTTATCAATCATACAACTGTCATTGTCATAAACTACGCAAAACTAAAATTATAATGAATAGACGAAACAAAATCTTGCCAACAGAAAACTTCATAATGGTTGGGAAGGTCGAAAACGTGCATTGATTTTCAAAAGTGGTTTCTAAAAAGTCAATGTCAAATAAACATCATTGTCCCACAGTTTGTATTTGTTCCAATAATAATTAACAAATTATTGTGTGTATTTTTTACACAAACTTAAACTCATTTTATGAAAATTTTAATGAGTGTTTTTGTTGACCAGATTTTTTCATAAACATAATTAATTTAAAACAAAGATTGGATTTCATAAAAATAATGTTCTTCGTTTGATGTGTTTTCTCGTTCCGATACGCGCGAGACTTGCTCACAGTCTAATTATTTTGCACAGTCTAAGGCCGTGTCCGAAACGGCGACTTCGGCTACAGCTACGGCTAGATCGCGCGCGTCGCGCTGATCTAGCCGTAGCTGTAGCCGAAGTCGCCGTTTCGGACACGGCCTCCCCATTTTGCATGTGCTTTGATGATGTAGCATACTATAGTAGTGACGTAATAGTTACTTGTGATTGTACCCACAGTGCTTCGCAGCTTTGTAATTTTCGCGGGGTTTGCGTTAATTAGTCTGTACGACGAACACTATCAGACGTCTTGAGTTTCTGCTCTCGCTTTTTTGAGGTAATTATCACTTTATTCTACTCTTATTCTTTGTTTATCATTTTCATGTAATTGTAATAAGAATTTATTTCAGTTAGATTGGTGGATAGCATGCATTTAGTTGTATCATTTCTGAACTTTGAAGGAATAATTTGATAGTTCCGGTGTCACGATCTCAGCTCTCCGGGTAACGTATAGGCCCTACTGTACAGCCAGCTGGGCATTTTGAAAGGGCATTTTAGCACGCTGGCCTGTAGTCGTGGTCTCGATCCTGTGCTCCGCTAAGTACAAATTGTCAGACAATACCGCCCGAGTTGTTCTCTCTGTATTCTGTGATCTAAATTTTATATTTTCTTGTTATTTTCTGTTCAGTCACATTCTCTTGGCCCATCTTTATACGTGTTCATGCGCACAATTTTAAGCAGGTACACTTCTTGTATAGAAACGAACCTCTAGCTTTATTTCTACCTTTTTATAATTTTCTAAGTACCCTTTCTCGTTTCAATATAAAACAAATGCATGTTTTGCTCCTGTAACTCTTCTGTATTCCACATGCGAATTGCCCATAACAAAAATATACAAAAACCCACCACCTGTACACAGAGAAAACACTCTTTAATGACAAATCACAAGTTTTGTTTTTTATATTGTACAATTTAGCATAAAATAAAAAACAATAAATACAAAATACAAATGTAATTACCAAATAATTTAAACTGAACTGAAATCAATGAAAAATAATGAAAAATACACAATGAAAAATAAAATTCAAGAGTAGAGTTTAGCATGAAATATAACTAAATGAACACACATAAATAAATGAATAAATAAAATAAGAAACGGTAATAACTACATTGTTTAAATCAGAATTTAAAAACCATACAATAAAAAACCATACAATAAAGGACAGTTTTGCATTAAATAAATAAAATAAAAATAGTAATACAACTAATAAATCAATTAATAAATCCAAAAAAAAAAAAATACAATACCAAAAACAAATAAATATTTATAAAAATAAAATTATTTTTGTTTCTTTACTGAGTACAGTAATAACTACAGTATCAGTTGTATGCCATGCCAAGCTTGTTAGATCTAAAAGGTTTGACACAAATATTGACCTTTAAGTTGTTATTAGGTGACACTCAAGGACGATTTAGGATAAAACTTGTTTGCAAAGAACATACATGTGTGGACATATCAAGACTGAATAAACTTCTTCTTAATGTCTGCCTTGCTGCCAGTGTAGTACATTTTTACCTCCTTAAATTGAAAAAAGTACAAGCAATTACTGACCATCTCTAGCTCTGGCCCAAGTAAGAATTATATTTAATTGAGTAATATACAATAAAAAAAGTTACAATATTGTTTTATAACACGAGAAACTAAGAACCTTTTAAAAAGCAAAATGGCCTCCAAAAGAAAGCAACTTATCATTGCTCTCACCCCCCCCCCCCCCCCCCCCCCATTGTCATGTTGCGATGACTGTAAACTGCGACGACTGTAAACTGCGATGGTCTGCTGGCACTATGCATAACCCTCACCGGCCATCCCTCTTTCCCCCTTGGTCTTTCCCATCATTTCACTTCACCAGCCCTCTGTCACATCTTACACTTTACTCAACCCACCAACTATTCTGTCTATCTAGAAACCACTCTCCCTCTTCCCATACCCCTCGACCTTCTTTCATTTTCTTTTCTTTTCCATAACATGATTTTGTTGGCGGAGAGTGAACGTTTGTTTACAAACCTACTGAAATGTTTTATTCAGTATGTCTTAGTGCTTTACCCTCTTGCTGTCAACTACAATTCATATCTTTATAGTAATTAACTAAAACTACAAGAGAAACTGACATGTTAAATGTTAAATAATATAAGAGCTACAGCATGTTAATCCGAAGGACACAGTTTCATGTCCAGCCCTAGTCAATTTATTTTGGGTCGACCCAAATTTATTCATATGGTGATGTTTGACTTTAAACTACTTTTCTGATTCTGTTTCAGGCATTTGAGTCTTACGAATTTCAACTTTGTGTTTCGTTTTGATTTTTACTTGTACATCCATCTTGCTCTCTTAGTCCTTGGTAAGTTTTAAAATTGTTATTTATAAATTTTGTTTGGCTGTCTGTGGGGTTTATGCTGACCCTGTTTGTTAAATAAAGGCAACAATCCTATATCTTGTCAGTTCCCCACACGGTTTAATTTTACTCAGAAACCGCAGGATATTGAACCCACCAAGAAGATGGTCACCTTCTCCTTGGACAACACAACAACATTACAGCCTACTATCCACAATAACGCACACCCTTACCTGACAAGGCACTATCATGTCATGGACATGACAATCGACAGCCCATGCTAAACCATCACAACTTGATCTGGAAGAGTTGTGAACAAACCAAACAAACTTTCCTTATAAACGACAGTGATTTATGCCTAACTCTTTGATTCTAATGCTGATTTTGTATACCTACCAAAGTTTACCGATTTGAACATCTCAAACAAATGAAGTTGACAGGCTAGACAAAATGTTTTTGGAAAACCGCTACTAGAAAACACAGCAACACTTGTTTACTCACAAATTATCCTTCAAATTGTTTGCATTCAGACTTCTATTTTTGGACAAAAGACAGGTTTTTATGTTTCTAATTTTTGCACATGTTCATAATCATCCTTTTACAAAACTGGGCCTTTCTGTTTCTTTTTCTCTAACAAAAGTTCAGGAAAACAAATATTTTATTTTGGAAAAGGGGGAATTTAACACACCCAGCACTTTCTTGTTTGTAACAACCACCAAGAGGTGGCGCCCTTTGCATAACATGTAAAGCTTGAGACATGTCAGGTTTGGAGTCCTGAATAAAACAAACACGGAGATGAGTTTGGAATAACAATGTTTTTCACAGAGTCTTTATTACATTCTGCCCAGCAGGGCTAGATAGCTCAGTTGGTAGAGTGCCAGCACGTTAATCTGAAGGCTGCAGGTTCAAAGGCCTGCTCTAGTAATTTTTTACTTTTTTTTGTTCAACCCCAATTTTAAATATAATAGTACATAATTATTTTTTAAAAGCTCATTTACATGTAGTATCAAGCTGATGCACGAAGGGCTATAGCTGTTTGAAATATTCAACATCAATGGTCTAATTATGACTTTTGGAGGCCACAAATTTGTGTACAAATGAAATGGGACTGCTATGTCAGAACACCTAATAGTAATAACAACAAAAATTGATGTGTTTTCACAAAATGAAAATGGCATTTCCCTCTTATTCTCAATGATGAAATTCCTGGCCTGACATTGAGATACTTTGAAAAAGTTGTTCCAGATCCACACTGCTCCTTAAAAATATGGGAAAATCCCTGAACTCAAGCTGACCATTTCCTTCTTTTCCCAATCAGCCTATACAGATATGAAGACAGCGTACTTGTTCAACTACAACTTGTTACAGTTCATCATGTGCACATTTATGTTGCTCTTCACTTGGTTAATCCTCAACAGCAAAGGTAATTCATTTTGTAGATTGGTGTATTTTTGTAAAAGTTATTCATTGTTTATAGTATCATGGTTGTTGAAGGGCTATTTGGTCGCTTTAAAAATTATCAACATTCTGAGAGAAATTAGTTAGTGCTTTTCTTTGTGTTTTCATCACTTTCATCTAATTCCATTTGACTGCTTCTGTTACAATAACTTGACCCGTTAATGTGTGTTGTGCTGTAATTTAGAGGCTTTGAGAAAGACTCTGCTGTGGTCAAAACGTCAGGCCACTAACTATTTTTTGCATTTATACCATGCATATAGGTCCTTTTGGGTTGTAAGCAGTTGTTTGTGACAGCTAATTTTATGTGCTAAGATATTTTTGTATGTAATAACAGATTAAACTGACAATATTTCAGTCAGAGTGCATTTTCATTGAATAACTTAGTGTTATTCTTTTATACATAAAACACATTTAAAAAATACCTTAAATATATTCAATGAATAACATTCTTTAGGTCTTTACTAATTGTTTTATTATGTTTGTTTGTTGAACAAAGAAACGATGACCCTACCTTTAATTTGATTGATTCAATTCTGTTCATTTCCATCCTAACATCAGTTGATATGAACGCTGCTTTCAAGAGGGCTTTTCTACCCACTAGGAATATGCCAGATACTGGCACTGCTGGAGATTGTTCATCTATTGACAAAGGCATGTCAAAATGGGCATGGCTGCCCCTATCATGCAGGTAAATAGGGTGTGGCCATGTATGTAGTGCATGTTACTCATTATTTTTACAAGAATAAAAAACTTTGTGAGATATAAACTAGTTTAGAGACACAACCAAAAATATCTCATCTTGAAAGAGCAGTGTTTCTTAAAAAAGGAGTGTGATGAGTCTTGATGTTTCGAGAAGTGTACTTTTTTTGTTGACCCTCACAAGAGTCCTATCAGACAATGTTTTTAGATATAGCACAAAAAATATGTACCAGAATAGAATCACTCTTAAGTTTAGACATATATGAATCAGCAAAAGCTTGACAAATTGTAAGGAAAAATATAGTTTATAAACTTGTGGGTACAACCATGTAGTAAACTTTTCCAGCCAGCAGCGACTCCCACACATACCGGTTAAGAACAGCTTAGCTACTTCCCACCCAAAGTGCATCTTTCCAGTCCTACTTAAGCGTCAGCATCTTCAGCAGTCCAGCATTCTCCAGAAGACAAGCAGAGTATACTGTTCGAAACGTCGAGACGAAACCGGTTTTTCTCAGAACCAGCACTTCTCCCAAAAGAGTTTTAAACATGCATGTATCCGTAATTTTACTAACTATAGTTTTTCTTATGATCCACACCATCACTGGCAAATTGTTGTTTTGGTTCAGAGGGCTAGAGTGATGATAATGATGATGTAAAAAACATTGTGATGTGAAATCTTTTACAGGTGTTGGGTCGTGACCTCCTGTTGTTCGTGGTTATTTTACCGATTGAGGAGCTGCATGCAGAGCCAATAGTGTGTTGTCCGTTTCTCATATGGAGTGCTATAGATGTCGTGAGGTGAGAATATTTCCAATAATTTGTCTACCAGTTTGTGGCAGCACTTTTGCAAGCATGCATCAAGGGAACATTTGTACGCCCTAAATGAGGACACACACAAGTTGTACCCGCGGCAGAAACGGGTTAGCAACAGATAAATATTTTTTTCTTGGCTGTTCTATATAGACCTCACCACAGTGACACTCATGTGCCTAAAGAGACACTCAAGTGCCTAAAGAGACAATGTGTTTTTTCTATGCATCACAGGCTTCCTCAACCAATAATAATGATACAACTAATTACAAGGCAGCGTTACTCGAACTAAATCTGCGTGGAAAGTGTACTCCAGCATAATCATCATCATGGTTGGAAATTTACTGGTACATGACAATTGCAAATGGCAACAAATTAGTTGGCCAAGTGGTTTAGTGCGTCAGATTCAAGTTCTGGTTGCTTAATCACTAAGATGTGGGCTTGAAATTTGGTCATGACACTTTAAATGTGTCCTTGAGCAAGACACTTAAAGGCACTGGACATGTTTGGTAATTATCAAAGACCAGTATTCTCACTTGGTGTATCCCAACATATGCATAACATAACAAACCTGTGAAAATTTGGGCTGAATTGGTCATCGAAGTTGCAAGAAAATAATGAAAGAAAAAACACCCTTGTTGCACAAATTTGTGTGCTTTCAGATGCCTAAAAAAGGCTTCAGGCCTGAAGTCTTTTAATATTTTAGTGAGAAATTGCCTCTTTCTCAAAAACCACGTTCTGAGGGAGTCGTTTCTCACAATGTTTTATACTATCAACAGCTCTCCGTTGCTCGTTACCAAGTAGGTTTTTATGCTAATATATATTTTGAGTAATTACCGAACGTGCCCAGTGCCTTTAACTATAATTGCTCTTTTCACCCAGTGGCAGGGTACCAGTGAGGGCAGAGATGGTTCTTGTGATTGATTTAGCTTGGTGCACTGCATCTTTGGCAGCACACTCCAAGTGAACCGAGATGGTCTAGTATAGGATCAAAATAAATGGCCCAGTGACCTGGGATATAGTGCCATATGTGTCACTGAGTGACGAATTTGAGTGCACTGAGAAGCCACTATATTACTATTACTAATAAATTGGGCCTGTCAGGGATGTGCTATAGATCTTAACATTTAGCATGAAACCGATGAATTTAATTTATTTGGTTGTCTTTTTGTACCCAGGTATCCTTATTATATATTTGCGACCTTAGATTATGACAGTGAGGTTGTTACATGGCTGGGATACACAATGTGGATGCCGCTTTACCCTCTGGGTATGATGTCAGAAGGTAGGTCATACAGTGAACAAATCTACTGAAAAGTTTAATTCAGTTTATCATTGTTTTTACCCTCTTGCCATCAACTACAATTCATTTCTTTATATCAATTAATAAACTACAAGAGAAACTGATTAGGTAAATTTTAAATAAGAGCACCAGCATGTTAATCCGGAGGTCACAGTGAGATGTTCCAGCCCTAGTCAATTCTTTTTTGGTCAACTCAAAACTATTCCTATTTTTATGTTTGACTTTAAACAACTTTCCTGATGAAATTCTTTTTCAGGCACAATTGTGACCCATCTTGCAATTTATCCTTCCAAGAACGAGGCATTTTTTCCACGGGCCTTCCGAATTCTGTCAACGCTGTGTTCCGTTTTGATTATACTTGGACATCCATCTTGCTCTCTTAGTCCTTGGTAAGTTTTTTTATTTTGTATTTATAATTTCTTTTTGGGGCGTTGGGTGTGCGGTTTAGGCTGAAGAACCCTTTTGTCATTAAAGACAACAAAAATCGCCTTATATGTAGCAAAAGAGCAATTAGTAAAATATTTGTAAGGGGCTGTTAATTGTTATTGACATTTTCACTAGCGTACAAACCAAACACTTGTGGAAATGGGGTCTGCAGACCTTGCATGCTTTCCAAAATAAAATTAGAATTGATTTTTAAAAATTTGTTATGCAAGTGTGCCCCAAACGAAGGCTAAAAGCCACTTTTGGTAAGGGACTACAAGAAGAAAAGTGAAGCTCAGTGGAGCTGAAAGCAGGAATTGACCTTCCTCTTAAAACAGTCTAGATTGTAGAATAGAGGGAGACATCAGTGCTCCAGGCAAGGAGTTCCAAAGCTTGGAATAAAGCTTTTGGAATTAAGCTCGAGTGCAGTGAGTGCGCAGGTTTAATTATGAGCAACAGAAGTTGTAAATTCTACTACGGGGCGTTTTTTAAAAGAATGGTCTAATAGAAATTACAAAATGTTTGGCGATTCTTCAGGCTTTTACTATGGGCCGTGAGTTGAGCTGATATCACTCCCATCAAAAATGCATGACGGAAAAAAACTCTTCTTCATCAACACTGTAATATTCTCACAAATTGCTGCTTTCCGACATTTTGATCAGCTTCCTTAATTTGGGTTCCCGAGATGCCTTTTTGCATGTAATAATACATGTTTGTGTGGAGTTAACAAAAACGAGTCCGCAGTATGACGTCAAAGTGTTGTTTGGATTCCTAGGCGCTTAAATTCAACATTGGAATTATATCTTTCTTCCTATAGTTATTACTCAGTGATGTACATGTGCTTTTTGTACAATTGACAATTTCTACAAAACCTTTGGAATTGTTTGGTTATGAGTTTACTGTCCTGACTCTAAAATTACTGGCCTCGGGTCTGCGGTTTAGTGCTAATTTCGAGTCCTGCGTTCCAACTCAAAATGTTGGCTATTGCTCCTGCAGGAATTGTGATGTTTCATGCGACTCATGATCATCTGTGGTGCATTTTAATACGTTAGTCTTGACCGTATTAAGTGTGTGAGAGCTGAAATAAGTTTTGAAAGAGACATTTTTCATCTGTGTCTAGCTGTTTGTTAGAGGTGGTTGTCCCGCATTCCAGCTCAATAAGCTGTCAAAGAACTGTATATTTGCAATCCTTAGTTGAGCGGTCAACTCTCCCTGCTTTAGCTCAAATTCCCCTGATTGAAAAAAAGTATGTATCACTAGACTGGGATAACACGGGATGAGTGCATATGGAGATTATGGGTTAAATGCTAAATTCAGATTGGATATCCAGCAGAGGCAAACTTGCTTCAAATCCTGGATAAACTTTCCTCTGTTGTAGTTCAGTGACCAAGTGTATAAAAAAAACATGATTTGTTCAAACGTGGTCACTGACCCCGGCATGGTCTCCTGCTACCCATTGCTAGCACTTGCTACTTCTGATCATGTACCATTCTACCTAGACTTGCCACAGTCCAACCCATAAAGTTAAACTTATAATTTTGTGTCTGCAATTTCTTCCCAGAACATGATTTTTTCCAAAAATGTTAATGTGTTCTTCTGAATTTTCTTCCAACTTTCTCAGGAAGCCACAGCCTTTTCTTTGTGACTCTGTGCTGTGTGTGTCGCCTCTATGTTCCATGGCTCATGAAAAGGTACAGTTGGGTATTGTTAAAAGTATGATTTAGAATTGGTAGATTTGACAAAATAGTTGCAGACAGTATTCATGTTTTGTGTGATCAACCATATACATGAAATAATAAACCTGTGAAAAGTTGGGCTTACTCTGTTGTGCAGTGTTGTTGTAACCAAGTCATTTTTTCTCAAGTCAAGTCGCAAGTCATCTTTGCTCAAGTCAAGTCAAGTCAAGTCACAAGTCATCTTTGCTCAAGTCAAGTCAAGTCAAGTCACAAGTCATTTTTTCTCAAGTCAAGTCAAGTCACAAGTCAAATTTTCGCAAGTCAAGTCAAGTCACAAGTCACATAATGTCTCGATTAGCCCACTCCCATGATGTTGTGGTGACAGACTAAATACAACCACAGGCCTCGGACTTCGTGTTAAAAAGGGCACGGCAATAATTGCCGTGCCTTTTCTAGAATTTGAAGGGCATCGCAGCAAGTGTAAAAAGGGCACCACAGCATTTTTGTCGAATGTGGGGGCATCATGGCAAAAACAAAATTTTACAAAATTTAACAAGACAGGTGAAAAAACTAAGGTTGAAAAAACGTTTACACAACCACGGATGTGATCTTAAACAATGCGTCTTCACCACCACAGCATTTTGACTTTGCACAAACACCCCGCAAAAAATTCCCCAAAACAACAAAACAAAACTTATTTAAGAAGAAACAAATCTTACGTTTTACAGTAAAATAATCTTTCTGTTGATCCAAAATGTCCTAAATGGTGTCATTTTTGTAAAATAAAGCCTACAAGTTGTGCAGTTTTTTGTAAACAAGCTAACATTTCCGAAGAACTGTGCTTTTAAAACCATGCTGTCGACGGCTCTTGCGTGAATACCAGTGGCTCATTGCTTTGTGCACGGTTTTGCGCACCAGCGATGGTGATTATTGCAATTCGAGGGGAAACCCTTTCCCCCGAGCATGCGCAGACACGCAGTCTTTTGTCAAGGCGTTTCAAACTGGTGTTGTGATCTATCGCGTAATGCATTGGGCTATTTCACCAATGGTATCGCATTGTTTTGAAACGTCCTCTAGCGTTCAATGTTTCCTACCTTTTTTGTTGTACACAAAGGAACGAGATAACAAAGACTAGGAGCCTATAAATGTAAACGATGTGACCGCGTGCATTTTGTAAACTGTGATCGCAATGTGGTCCGTGTTTTGCGAGTGAATTTTTTCGACATTTTATCCGAACCGTAAAAATGTAAACGTATAACTTGAAATTTAGTATTCAACAGTGTTGTAACCAAGTCATTTTTTCTCAAGTCGAGTCAAGTCGCAAGTCATATTTGCTCAAGTCAAGTCCAGTCACGAGTCATTTTTGCTCAAGTCAATGAAATTGGCGACTCGAGTCCAAGTCACCGACTCGAGTCAACAACACTGCTGTTGTGTGAGTCAGGAGAAGATGGTGAAAAACCATGCACAATTTGTCAGCATATAAACACATTGTCCTTAATGTAACAACTTGAATACTATTCATTTCAGAGTTCCACATTTTTACATTTGAAGTTTGGAGTTTGGAGTTGCCTGTGTCTTCTGCAAAATCTCCTTGACATCAAGATGCAAGATAAGTTGTCCTTTGTGATTTTTGCTTTGTTGTCTGTGTTTGTTTGTCATAACTTGTACATGTGTGGTTTGTGGCTTGTTATGTGGCTTGTCATTTGGTGTTTGTGGTTGTTTGTCATATGTGGTGTGTGGTTTGTTATCTGGTTTGTCATTTGGTGTTTGTGGTTGTTTGTCATATGTGGTGTGTGGTTTGTTATCTGGTTTGTCATTTGGTGTTTGTGGTTGTTTGTCATATGTGGTGTGTGGTTTGTTATCTGGCTTGTCCTTTGGTGTTTGTGGTTGTTTGTCATATCTGGTTTGTGGCTTGTAGCTTGTGGCTAGTGGCTAGTGGTTTGTGGCTCTTCATTTGTTTTTTGTGGTTGTTTGTCATATCTGGTTTTCTTTGTAGTTTTCAGTTTGTAGCTTTGCAGTTTGTAGTTTCCAGTTTGTAGTTTCCAATCTGTAGTTCTCATCAGTTTGTAGTTTTCAGTCTGTAGTTTTCAGTTTGTAGTTTTCAGTTTGTAGTTTTCAGTTTGCAGTTTTCAGTTTGCAGTTTTCAGTTTGCAGTTTTCAGTTTGCAGTTTGCAGTTTGCAGTTTTAGCTTGTAGTTTCCAGTTTGTAGTTTCAGCTGGTAGTTTTCAGTTTGTAGTTTCCATTTTGTAGTTTCCAGTCTGTAGTTTCCAGTCTGTAGTTTCCAGTCTGTAGTTTTCAGTCTGTAGTTTTCAGTTTGTAGTTTTCAGTTTGTAGTTTTCAGTTTGTCGTTTTCAGTTTGTAGTTTCCAGTTTGTAGTTCCAAGTCTGTAGTTCCCAGTCTGTAGTTCCCAGTCTGTAGTTCCCAGTCTGTAATTTGCAGTTTGTAGTTTCCAATATGTAGTTCTCAGTTTGTAGTTTCCAGTTTGTAGTTTCAGTTTGTAGTATGTTTGTAGTCTCAGTTTGCAGTTTGTAGTTGTCAGTTTGTAGTTTTCAGTTTGTAGTTGTCAGTTTGCAGTTTTCAGTTTGCAGTTTTAGCTTGTAGTTTCCAGTTTGCAGTTTTAGCTTGTAGTTTCCAGTTTGTAGTTTCAGCTGGTAGTTTTCAGTTTGTAGTTTCCATTTTGTAGTTTCCAGTCTGTAGTTTCCAGTCTGTAGTTTCCAGTCTGTAGTTCTCAGTTTGTAGTTTCCAGTTTGTAGTTTCCAGTCTGTAGTTTCCAGTCTGTAGTTTTCAGTCTGTAGTTTTCAGTTTGTAGTTTTCAGTTTGTCGTTTTCAGTTTGTCGTTTTCAGTTTGTCGTTTTCAGTTTGTAGTTTCCAGTTTGTAGTTCCTAGTCTGTAGTTCCCAGTCTGTAGTTCCCAGTCTGTAGTTTGCAGTTTGTAGTTTCCAATATGTAGTTCTCAGTTTGTAGTTTCCAGTTTGTAGTTTCCAGTCTGTAGTTTCCAGTCTGTAGTTTCCAGTCTGTAGTTCCCAGTCTGTAGTTTCCAATCTGTAGTTCTCAGTTTGTAGTTTTCAGTCTGTAGTTTTCAGTCTGTAGTTTTCAGTCTGTAGTTCTCAGTCTGTAGTTCTCAGTTTGTCGTTTTCAGTTTGTCGTTCTCAGTTTGTCGTTCTCAGTTTGTAGTTTCCAGTTGTAGTATCCAGTTTGTAGTATCCAGTTTGTAGTATCAGTTTGTCGTTTCAGTTTGTCGTTTCAGTTTGTCGTTTCAGTTTGTCGTTTCAGTTTGTCGTTTCAGTTTGCAGTTTGCAGTTTGCAGTTTGTAGTTTGCAGTTTGTAGTTGTCAGTTTGTAGTTGTCAGTTTGTAGTTTTCAGTTTGTAGTTTTCAGTTTGCAGTTTTCAGTTTGCAGTTTTAGCTTGTAGTTTCCAGTTTGTAGTTTCAGCTGGTAGTTTTCAGTTTGTAGTTTCCATTTTGTAGTTTCCATTTTGTAGTTTCCAGTCTGTAGTTTCCAGTCTGTAGTTTCCAGTCTGTAGTTTCCAGTCTGTAGTTTCCAGTTTGTAGTTAACAGTCTGTAGTTTTCAGTCTGTTCTCAGTCTGTAGTTTTCAGTTTGTAGTTTTCAGTTTGTAGTTTTCAGTTTGTAGTTTGTAGTTTGCAGTTTGCAGTTTGCAGTTTGCAGTTTTCAATTTGCAGTTTTCAATTTGCAGTTTTCAATTTGTAGTTTTCAATTTGTAGTTTTCAATTTGTAGTTTTCAATTTGTAGTTTTCAATCTGTAGTTTCCAGTCTGTAGTTTCCAGTCTGTAGTTTCCAGTCTGTAGTTTCCAGTCTGTAGTTTCCAATCTGTAGTTTCCAATCTGTAGTTCTCAGTTTGTAGTTTCCAGTTGTAGTATCCAGTTTGTAGTATCAGTTTGTCGTTTCAGTTTGTCGTTTCAGTTTGTCGTTTCAGTTTGTCGTTTCAGTTTGTCGTTTCAGTTTGTACGTTCGAATTCCACCGGGGTTCCGAATAGCGTAAAGATCCATTGCGTGGCCGCCATCTTTTGTCCAGTAGGGTAGCTCAGTATTACCTACCCCTACTGGACAATTGGACAACTCACCTACCCCTACTGGACAATTGGACAACTCACCTACCCCTACTGGACAATTGGACAACTCTGGTATGCTAAACTCTCCTACTGGACAATTGGACAACTCTGGTATGCTAAACTCTCCCCGCACGAATTACCCGGCACGTCTGCTCTCACTGAAGACTCACCGCGCAATGATACTATCCCCGCCAAAACAACAGTTCGCCGACCCCGGCTGTACGATAAGAACATTCTAAAAACACACGTATAGTAATTATAATATTGCGGTCATGCCGCTTTTATTTCAAATCATATAAACTCTCCCCGCACGAATCACCCGGCACGTCTGCTCTCACTGAAGACTCACCGCGCAATGATACTATCCCCGCCAAAACAACAGTTCGCCGACCCCGGCTGTACGATAAGAACATTCTAGAAACACACGTATAGTAATTATAATATTGCGGTCATGCCGCTTTGGAACATTCTAGAAACACACGTATAGTAATTATAATATTGCGGTCATGCCGCTTTTATTTCAAATCATATAAACTCTCCCCGCACGAATTACCCGGCACGTCTGCTCTCACTGAAGACTCACCGCGCAATGATACTATCCCCGCCAAAACAACAGTTCGCCGACCCCGGCTGTACGATAAGAACATTCTAGAAACACACGTATAGTAATTATAATATTGCGGTCATGCCGCTTTGGAACATTCTAGAAACACACGTATAGTAATTATAATATTGCGGTCATGCCGCTTTTATTTCAAATCATCGAATTCATCGATCGCGTCCGATAATGACATAACCCCCTCTGGTGCTGACTCTCTTTCTGCTGATCTTCTATTTCTGGATGTTACGTTGTTATCTATGCTAACTGGTTGTACTGCTGATGGCACTGCTGCGTTTTTGAATGTCTCTACTAGTGCTATACCTCCGATGCATTCAACTGTGATTTTCCTAAGTACTCTTACGAATACTCTGGTTTGATCGAACAGGTTGGATACGTCAAGTTTAAATGCTGTTAATCCAAGGTTGTATTTCTCGAAGTAAGCGGCTGAAGCTGGAACGTCTTGCCATGGCATTGGACGTCTGTATTCTTCTTGGTTTACTTCTTGGTGGCTTTGCGTGTTTGCGTTAAATAATACACCGATAGTTGGTTTGATTGACCATTTTTGTGGTTTTGTCCATCCATCTACGATGAGGGCGTTGCTCGGTTCTGTGAATTCGTCATTTATGGCTTGGTTGATTGCCTATATTCGTTCCATAGGTAAAGACGAACGTGTGGTCTGTTTGCTACTGCCACTGCTGTTGGATCTAGGTGTTCTAACTCAAGATTGAATCCTGTTGATCCTGCCATTGGTTTTGCTTGTCCTGCGTAATGATCAGCTCTGAATGTTGTTCTACCTCCCGTTGTTGTGGGGATCATTATTCGTATGTTACTTTCTTGGTGATTCTCCACTTTTTGTAGTCTTCGACTTTACTGAATAATAGTGTCGATAGCGAAGAGGGCGATTGCGCAGTTGATGTTGCGTCTTTAGTTGTTACGAAAAGGTTGAAAAACACAATCCCTGCGTCTCCTGCTGGAATAGGTGCACCACCTGATCCCCATGTTTGCTGGCACGTTAACTCTTCAAGAATAGGAATTGATATGATATTTGGTTTCCTAGGCTGCTTGAAAGACAGTTGTTTGCCGCGTCGTTTTATAGTAAATCTACCGCGTTGTGCATTGCTACGTCGTTTGTATGTTGGCTTCCTAGTGTATGGTCTTTTCCCCGCATATCTAGTACGTTTGCGCGCGCCCACACCGGAATAATATCGGTTTCCTTCGTATGCTCGTCGTCTTGTACTAGCCCAGGTCCCAGACCCAAAGCGGGCACCGTAACGGTAAACGGGTGACATGTTATTACAATCCACCTGTCTATACTTAGTTTACTTAGCTCAGGCTGTTGATTACTGAATATAATAACCGTTGGTATTTTGAATACTTTCCAGACTGACTCGTATTTGGCTGATAGTATGCGCCCAGATAAGAAATTCTCCGCCTCTCGGTACCTCATTTTTGCGTCGCGCGCTATGTCGAACAACACCATGTTTTCATCGTTGTAGACAAAGGTGTTGTCCCTCCATGCGCTGTCTTGATCCACTACGTAGCCATTGCAACATGATACGAAATATTTAACTAGTTCCGACTTTCCTTCGTTGCCCATAGCTCCGTGTACGTAGAATACCGTTCGTTTATGATGTGGTTTTCCTAAAAGTGCGATGAACTTTGCTTGCCATGGGCGCCATTTCCATGTGTCGGTTTTGTATATTTCTCCGTTTATTTTGGTCTGAATTGCGCTTTTTTCTTCTGCAGCGGCCGCGCGGAGTTTTGCTGCATGCATGATGTATAGAGGCTCTTCCTTGTATTTATCTCTGTCGCCTGCGATGATTAGTTTTATGATTGCGCCCATTGTGACTTGAACTCGTTTTGGCGCCACTTTTTTGATTCTAACGTCATGTTGTTTCTCGCAGTAATCTACGTTAGAATCAATGCTGCCGTTGTCAGTCTGTAGTTGTCAGTCTGTAGTTGTCAGTCTGTAGTTGTCAGTCTGTAGTTGTCAGTCTGTAGTTGTCAGTCTGTAGTTGTCAGTCTGTAGTTGTCAGTCTGTAGTTGTCAGTCTGTAGTTGTCAGTCTGTAGTTGTCAGTCTGTAGTTGTCAGTCTGTAGTTGTCAGTCTGTAGTTGTCAGTATGTAGTTGTCAGTCTGTAGTTGTCAGTCTGTAGTTGTCAGTCTGTAGTTGTCAGTCTGTAGTTGTCAGTCTGTAGTTGTCAGTCTGTAGTTGTCAGTCTGTAGTTGTCAGTCTGTAGTTGTCAGTCTGTAGTTGTCAGTCTGTAGTTGTCAGTCTGTAGTTGTCAGTCTGTAGTTGTCAGTCTGTAGTTGTCAGTCTGTAGTTGTCAGTCTGTAGTTGTCAGTCTGTAGTTGTCAGTCTGTAGTTGTCAGTCTGTAGTTGTCAGTCTGTAGTTGTCAGTCTGTAGTTGTCAGTCTGTATTTCCCAGTCTGTAGTTTCCAATCTGTAGTTTCCAATCTGTAGTTTCCAATCTGTAGTTTCCAATCTGTAGTTTCCAATCTGTAGTTTCCAATCTGTAGTTTCCAATCTGTAGTTCTCAGTTTGTCGTTCTTAGTTTATAGTTTCCAGCTTGTAGTTTTCAGTTTGCAGTTTCAGTTTGCAGTTTCAGTTTGCAGTTTTCAGTTTGTAGTTTCAGCTTGTAGTTTGCAGTTTCCAGTTTGTAGTTTCCAGATTGTAGTTTCCAGTTTGTAGTTTCCAGATTGTAGTTTCCAGTTTGTTGTTTCCAGTTTGTTGTTTCCAGTTTGTTGTTTCAGTTTGCAGTTTCCAGTTTGTAGTTCTCAGTTTGTAGTTTCAGTTTGCAGTTTCCAATCTGTAGTTCTCAGTTTGTAGTTCTCAGTTTGTCGTTCTCAGTTTGTCGTTCTTAGTTTATAGTTTCCAGCTTGCAGTTTTCAGTTTGCAGTTTCAGTTTGCAGTTTCAGTTTGCAGTTTCAGTTTGTAGTTTCAGCTTGTAGTTTCAGTTTGTAGTTTGCAGTTTGTAGTTTGCAGTTTGTAGTTTGCAGTTTGTAGTTTGCAGTTTCCAGTTTGTAGTTTCCAGTTTGTAGTTTCCAGATTGTAGTTTCCAGATTGTAGTTTCCAGTTTGTTGTTTCCAGTTTGTTGTTTCAGTTTGCAGTTTCCAGTTTGTAGTTTCCAGTTTGTAGTTTCCAGTTTGTAGTTTCCAGTTTGTAGTTTCCAGTTTGTAGTCTCAGTTAGTAGTTTCAGTTTGCAGTTTCAGTTTGCAGTTTCCAATCTGTAGTTCTCAGTTTGTAGTTTCAGTTTGCAGTTTCCAATCTGTAGTTCTCAGTTTGTAGTTTCCAGTTTGTAGTTTCCAGTTTGTAGTTTCCAGTTTGTAGTTTCCAGTTTGTAGTTTCCAGTTTGTAGTTTCCAGTTTGTAGTTTGCAGTTTGTAGTTTGCAGTTTGCAGTTTGCAGTTTGCAGTTTGCAGTTTGTAGTTTGCAGTTTGCAGTTTGCAGTTTGCAGTTTGCAGTTTGCAGTTTGCAGTTTGCAGTTTGCAGTTTGTAGTTTGTAGTTTGTAGTTTGCAGTTTGTAGTTTGCAGTTTGCAGTTTGCAGTTTGCAGTTTGCAGTTTGCAGTTTGCAGTTTGTAGTTTGCAGTTTGTAGTTTCCAGTTGTAGTCTCAGTTTGTAGTTTGTAGTTTCAGTTTGCAGTTTCCAGTTTGTAGTTTTCAGTTTGTAGTTTCCAGTTTGTAGTTTTCAGTTTGTAGTTTCCAGTTTGTAGTTTCCAGTCTGTAGTTTCCAGTCTGTAGTTTCCAGTCTTTAGTTCTCAGTTTGTAGTTTTCAGTTTGTAGTTTTCAGTTTGTCGTTTCAGTTTGCAGTTTCAGTTTGCAGTTTCCAATCTGTAGTTTCCAGTTTGTAGTTTCCAGTTTGTAGTTTCCAGTTTGTAGTTTCCAGTTTGTAGTTTCCAGTATGTCGTTTTTTCTCAGTTTGTAGTTTCAGTTTGTAGTTTCAGTTTGCAGTTTCCAGTTTGTAGTTTCCAGTTTGTAGTTTCCAGTTTGTAGTTTCCAGTTTGTAGTTTCCAGTTTGTAGTTTCCAGTTTGTAGTTTCCAGTATGTCGTTCTCAGTTTGTAGTTTCCAGTTTGTAGTTTCCAGTTTGTAGTTTCCAGTTTGTAGTCTCAGTTTGTAGTTTCAGTTTGCAGTTTCAGTTTGCAGTTTCCAATCTGTAGTTCTCAGTTTGTAGTTTCAGTTTGCAGTTTCCAATCTGTAGTTCTCAGTTTGTAGTTCTCAGTTTGTCGTTCTTAGTTTGTCGTTCTTAGTTTGTCGTTCTTAGTTTGTAGTTTTCAGTTTGCAGTTTCAGTTTGCAGTTTCAGTTTGCAGTTTCAGTTTGTAGTTTCAGCTTGTAGTTTCAGTTTGTAGTTTGCAGTTTGTAGTTTGCAGTTTGTAGTTTGCAGTTTCCAGTTTGTAGTTTCCAGTTTGTAGTTTCCAGATTGTAGTTTCCAGATTGTAGTTTCCAGTTTGTTGTTTCCAGTTTGTTGTTTCAGTTTGCAGTTTCCAGTTTGTAGTTTCCAGTTTGTAGTTTCCAGTTTGTAGTTTCCAGTTTGTAGTTTCCAGTTTGTAGTTTCCAGTTTGTAGTCTCAGTTTGTAGTCTCAGTTAGTAGTTTCAGTTTGCAGTTTCAGTTTGCAGTTTCCAATCTGTAGTTCTCAGTTTGTAGTTTCAGTTTGCAGTTTGTCAGTCTGTAGTTGTCAGTCTGTAGTTGTCAGTCTGTAGTTGTCAGTCTGTAGTTGTCAGTCTGTAGTTGTCAGTATGTAGTTGTCAGTCTGTAGTTGTCAGTCTGTAGTTGTCAGTCTGTAGTTGTCAGTCTGTAGTTGTCAGTCTGTAGTTGTCAGTCTGTAGTTGTCAGTCTGTAGTTGTCAGTCTGTAGTTGTCAGTCTGTAGTTGTCAGTCTGTAGTTGTCAGTCTGTAGTTGTCAGTCTGTAGTTGTCAGTCTGTAGTTGTCAGTCTGTAGTTGTCAGTCTGTAGTTGTCAGTCTGTAGTTGTCAGTCTGTAGTTGTCAGTCTGTAGTTGTCAGTCTGTAGTTGTCAGTCTGTATTTCCCAGTCTGTAGTTTCCAATCTGTAGTTTCCAATCTGTAGTTTCCAATCTGTAGTTTCCAATCTGTAGTTTCCAATCTGTAGTTTCCAATCTGTAGTTTCCAATCTGTAGTTCTCAGTTTGTCGTTCTTAGTTTATAGTTTCCAGCTTGTAGTTTTCAGTTTGCAGTTTCAGTTTGCAGTTTCAGTTTGCAGTTTTCAGTTTGTAGTTTCAGCTTGTAGTTTGCAGTTTCCAGTTTGTAGTTTCCAGATTGTAGTTTCCAGTTTGTAGTTTCCAGATTGTAGTTTCCAGTTTGTTGTTTCCAGTTTGTTGTTTCCAGTTTGTTGTTTCAGTTTGCAGTTTCCAGTTTGTAGTTCTCAGTTTGTAGTTTCAGTTTGCAGTTTCCAATCTGTAGTTCTCAGTTTGTAGTTCTCAGTTTGTCGTTCTCAGTTTGTCGTTCTTAGTTTATAGTTTCCAGCTTGCAGTTTTCAGTTTGCAGTTTCAGTTTGCAGTTTCAGTTTGCAGTTTCAGTTTGTAGTTTCAGCTTGTAGTTTCAGTTTGTAGTTTGCAGTTTGTAGTTTGCAGTTTGTAGTTTGCAGTTTGTAGTTTGCAGTTTCCAGTTTGTAGTTTCCAGTTTGTAGTTTCCAGATTGTAGTTTCCAGATTGTAGTTTCCAGTTTGTTGTTTCCAGTTTGTTGTTTCAGTTTGCAGTTTCCAGTTTGTAGTTTCCAGTTTGTAGTTTCCAGTTTGTAGTTTCCAGTTTGTAGTTTCCAGTTTGTAGTCTCAGTTAGTAGTTTCAGTTTGCAGTTTCAGTTTGCAGTTTCCAATCTGTAGTTCTCAGTTTGTAGTTTCAGTTTGCAGTTTCCAATCTGTAGTTCTCAGTTTGTAGTTTCCAGTTTGTAGTTTCCAGTTTGTAGTTTCCAGTTTGTAGTTTCCAGTTTGTAGTTTCCAGTTTGTAGTTTCCAGTTTGTAGTTTGCAGTTTGTAGTTTGCAGTTTGCAGTTTGCAGTTTGCAGTTTGCAGTTTGTAGTTTGCAGTTTGCAGTTTGCAGTTTGCAGTTTGCAGTTTGCAGTTTGCAGTTTGCAGTTTGCAGTTTGTAGTTTGTAGTTTGTAGTTTGCAGTTTGTAGTTTGCAGTTTGCAGTTTGCAGTTTGCAGTTTGCAGTTTGCAGTTTGTAGTTTGCAGTTTGTAGTTTCCAGTTGTAGTCTCAGTTTGTAGTTTGTAGTTTCAGTTTGCAGTTTCCAGTTTGTAGTTTTCAGTTTGTAGTTTCCAGTTTGTAGTTTTCAGTTTGTAGTTTCCAGTTTGTAGTTTCCAGTCTGTAGTTTCCAGTCTGTAGTTTCCAGTCTTTAGTTCTCAGTTTGTAGTTTTCAGTTTGTAGTTTTCAGTTTGTCGTTTCAGTTTGCAGTTTCAGTTTGCAGTTTCCAATCTGTAGTTTCCAGTTTGTAGTTTCCAGTTTGTAGTTTCCAGTTTGTAGTTTCCAGTTTGTAGTTTCCAGTATGTCGTTTTTTCTCAGTTTGTAGTTTCAGTTTGTAGTTTCAGTTTGCAGTTTCCAGTTTGTAGTTTCCAGTTTGTAGTTTCCAGTTTGTAGTTTCCAGTTTGTAGTTTCCAGTTTGTAGTTTCCAGTTTGTAGTTTCCAGTATGTCGTTCTCAGTTTGTAGTTTCCAGTTTGTAGTTTCCAGTTTGTAGTTTCCAGTTTGTAGTTTCCAGTTTGTAGTCTCAGTTTGTAGTTTCAGTTTGCAGTTTCAGTTTGCAGTTTCCAATCTGTAGTTCTCAGTTTGTAGTTTCAGTTTGCAGTTTCCAATCTGTAGTTCTCAGTTTGTAGTTCTCAGTTTGTCGTTCTTAGTTTGTCGTTCTTAGTTTGTCGTTCTTAGTTTGTAGTTTTCAGTTTGCAGTTTCAGTTTGCAGTTTCAGTTTGCAGTTTCAGTTTGTAGTTTCAGCTTGTAGTTTCAGTTTGTAGTTTGCAGTTTGTAGTTTGCAGTTTGTAGTTTGCAGTTTCCAGTTTGTAGTTTCCAGTTTGTAGTTTCCAGATTGTAGTTTCCAGATTGTAGTTTCCAGTTTGTTGTTTCCAGTTTGTTGTTTCAGTTTGCAGTTTCCAGTTTGTAGTTTCCAGTTTGTAGTTTCCAGTTTGTAGTTTCCAGTTTGTAGTTTCCAGTTTGTAGTTTCCAGTTTGTAGTCTCAGTTTGTAGTCTCAGTTAGTAGTTTCAGTTTGCAGTTTCAGTTTGCAGTTTCCAATCTGTAGTTCTCAGTTTGTAGTTTCAGTTTGCAGTTTCCAATCTGTAGTTCTCAGTTTGTAGTTTCCAGTTTGTAGTTTCCAGTTTGTAGTTTCCAGTTGTAGTTTTCAGTTGTAGTTTTCAGTTTGTAGTTTTCAGTTTGTAGTTTTCAGTTTGTAGTTTCCAGTTTGTAGTTTCCAGTTTGTAGTTTCCAGTTTGTAGTTTCCAGTTTGTAGTTTCCAGTTTGTAGTTTCCAGTTTGTAAGTCTCAGTTTGTAGTCTCAGTTTGTAGTCTGTTTGTAGTTTCCAGTTTGTAGTTTCCAGTTTGTAGTTTCCAGTTTGTAGTTTCCAGTTTGTAGTTTGCAGTTTGCAGTTTGCAGTTTGTAGTTTGCAGTTTGCAGTTTGCAGTTTGTAGTTTGCAGTTTGTAGTTTTCAGTTTGTAGTTTGCAGTTTGTAGTTTGTAGTTTGCAGTTTGTAGTTTGCAGTTTGTAGTTTCCAGTTGTAGTCTCAGTTTGTAGTTTGTAGTTTCAGTTTGCAGTTTCCAGTTTGTAGTTCTCAATTTGTAGTTCTCAATTTGTAGTTCTCAATTTGTAGTTTCCAATTTGTAGTTTCCAGTTTGTAGTTTCCAGTTTGTAGTTTCCAGTTTGTAGTTTCCAGTCTGTAGTTTCCAGTCTGTAGTTTCCAGTCTTTAGTTCTCAGTTTGTAGTTTTCAGTTTGTAGTTTTCAGTTTGTCGTTTCAGTTTGCAGTTTCCAATCTGTAGTTTCCAGTTTGTAGTTTGCAGTTTGTAGTTTGCAGTTTGTAGTTTGCAGTTTGTAGTTTGCAGTTTGTAGTTTGCAGTTTGTAGTTTGCAGTTTGTAGTTTGCAGTTTGTAGTTTGCAGTTTGTAGTTTGCAGTTTTCAGTTTGTAGTTTCCAGTTTGTAGTTTCCAGTATGTCGTTTTTTCTCAGTTTGTAGTTTCAGTTTGTAGTTTCAGTTTGCAGTTTCCAGTTTGTAGTTTCCAGTTTGTAGTTTCCAGTTTGTAGTTTCCAGTATGTCGTTTTTTCTCAGTTTGTAGTTTCAGTTTGTAGTTTCAGTTTGCAGTTTCCAGTTTGTAGTTTGCAGTTTGTAGTTTGCAGTTTGTAGTTTGCAGTTTGTAGTTTGCAGTTTGTAGTTTGCAGTTTGTAGTTTGCAGTTTTCAGTTTGTAGTTTCCAGTTTGTAGTTTCCAGTATGTCGTTTTTTCTCAGTTTGTAGTTTCAGTTTGTAGTTTCAGTTTGTAGTTTCAGTTTGCAGTTTCCAGTTTGTAGTTTCCAGTTTGTAGTTTCCAGTTTGTAGTTTCCAGTTTGTAGTTTCCAGTTTGTAGTTTCCAGTATGTCGTTCTCAGTTTGTAGTTTCCAGTTTGTAGTTTCCAGTTTGTAGTTTCCAGTTTGTAGTCTCAGTTTGTAGTTTCAGTTTGCAGTTTCAGTTTGCAGTTTCCAATCTGTAGTTCTCAGATTGTAGTTTCAGTTTGCAGTTTCCAATCTGTAGTTCTCAGTTTGTAGTTCTCAGTTTGTCGTTCTTAGTTTGTCGTTCTTAGTTTATAGTTTCCAGCTTGTAGTTTTCAGTTTGCAGTTTCAGTTTGCAGTTTCAGTTTGCAGTTTCAGTTTGCAGTTTCAGCTTGTAGTTTCAGTTTGTAGTTTGCAGTTTGTAGTTTCCAGTTGTAGTTTCCAGTTGTAGTTTCCAGTTGTAGTTTTCAGTTGTAGTTTTCAGTTTGTAGTTTTCAGTTTGTAGTTTTCAGTTTGTAGTTTCCAGTTTGTAGTTTCCAGTTGTAGTTTTCAGTTGTAGTTTTCAGTTTGTAGTTTTCAGTTTGTAGTTTCAGTTTGTAGTTTGCAGTTTGTAGTTTCCAGTTGTAGTTTCCAGTTGTAGTTTTCAGTTGTAGTTTCCAATCTGTAGTTCTCAGTTTGTAGTTTCCAGTTTGTAGTTTCCAGTTTGTAGTTTCCAGTTTGTAGTTTTAAGTTGTAGTTTTCAGTTTGTAGTTTTCAGTTTGTAGTTTTCAGTTTGTAGTTTCCAGTTTGTAGTTTCCAGTTTGTAGTTTCCAGTTTGTAGTTTCCAGTTTGTAGTTTCCAGTTTGTAGTTTCCAGTTTGTAAGTCTCAGTTTGTAGTCTCAGTTTGTAGTCTGTTTGTAGTTTCCAGTTTGTAGTTTGCAGTTTGTAGTTTGCAGTTTGCAGTTTGCAGTTTGCAGTTTGCAGTTTGCAGTTTGTAATTTGCAGTTTGTAGTTTGCAGTTTGTAGTTTGCAGTTTGTAGTTTGCAGTTTGTAGTTTGCAGTTTGTAGTTTCCAGTTGTAGTCTCAGTTTGTAGTTTGTAGTTTCAGTTTGCAGTTGTAGTCTCAGTTTGTAGTTTGTAGTTTCAGTTTGCAGTTTCCAGTTTGTAGTTCTCATTTTGTAGTTCTCAATTTGTAGTTCTCAATTTGTAGTTTCCAGTTTGTAGTTTTCAGTTTGTAGTTTCCAGTTTGTAGTTTCCAGTCTGTAGTTTCCAGTCTGTAGTTTCCAGTCTTTAGTTCTCAGTTTGTAGTTTTCAGTTTGTAGTTTTCAGTTTGTCGTTTCAGTTTGCAGTTTCAGTTTGCAGTTTCCAATCTGTAGTTTCCAGTTTGTAGTTTCCAGTTTGTAGTTTCCAGTTTGTAGTTTGCAGTTTGTAGTTTGCAGTTTGTAGTTTGCAGTTTGTAGTTTGCAGTTTGTAGTTTGTAGTTTGCAGTTTGTAGTTTGTAGTTTGCAGTTTTCAGTTTGTAGTTTTCAGTTTGTAGTTTCCAGTTTGTAGTTTCCAGTATGTCGTTTTTTCTCAGTTTGTAGTTTCAGTTTGCAGTTTCCAGTTTGTAGTTTCCAGTTTGTAGTTTCCAGTTTGTAGTTTCCAGTTTGTAGTTTCCAGTATGTCGTTTTTTCTCAGTTTGTAGTTTCAGTTTGTAGTTTCAGTTTGCAGTTTCCAGTTTGTAGTTTCCAGTTTGTAGTTTCCAGTTTGTAGTTTCCAGTTTGTAGTTTGCAGTTTGTAGTTTGCAGTTTGTAGTTTGCAGTTTGTAGTTTGCAGTTTGTAGTTTGCAGTTTGTAGTTTGTAGTTTCCAGTTTGTAGTTTCCAGTTTGTAGTTTCCAGTATGTCGTTTTTTCTCAGTTTGTAGTTTCAGTTTGCAGTTTCCAGTTTGTAGTTTCCAGTTTGTAGTTTCCAGTTTGTAGTTTCCAGTTTGTAGTTTCCAGTTTGTAGTTTCCAGTTTGTAGTTTCCAGTTTGTAGTTTCCAGTATGTCGTTCTCAGTTTGTAGTTTCCAGTTTGTAGTTTCCAGTTTGTAGTTTCCAGTTTGTAGTTTCCAGTTTGTAGTCTCAGTTTGTAGTTTCAGTTTGCAGTTTCAGTTTGCAGTTTCCAATCTGTAGTTCTCAGTTTGTAGTTCTCAGTTTGTCGTTCTTAGTTTGTCGTTCTTAGTTTGTCGTTCTTAGTTTATAGTTTCCAGCTTGTAGTTTTCAGTTTGCAGTTTCAGTTTGCAGTTTCAGTTTGCAGTTTCAGTTTGTAGTTTCAGCTTGTAGTTTCAGTTTGTAGTTTGCAGTTTGTAGTTTGCAGTTTGTAGTTTGCAGTTTCCAGTTTGTAGTTTCCAGTTTGTAGTTTCCAGATTGTAGTTTCCAGATTGTAGTTTCCAGTTTGTTGTTTCCAGTTTGTTGTTTCAGTTTGCAGTTTCCAGTTTGTAGTTTCCAGTTTGTAGTTTCCAGATTGTAGTTTCCAGTTTGTTGTTTCCAGTTTGTTGTTTCAGTTTGCAGTTTCCAGTTTGTAGTTTCCAGTTTGTAGTTTCCAGTTTGTAGTTTCCAGTTTGTAGTTTCCAGTTTGTAGTTTCCAGTTTGTAGTCTCAGTTTGCAGTTTCAGTTTGCAGTTTCAGTTTGCAGTTTCCAATCTGTAGTTCTCAGTTTGTAGTTTCAGTTTGCAGTTTCCAATATGTAGTTCTCAGTTTGTAGTTTCCAGTTTGTAGTTTCCAGTTTGTAGTTTCCAGTTGTAGTTTTCAGTTGTAGTTTTCAGTTTGTAGTTTTCAGTTTGTAGTTTTCAGTTTGTAGTTTCCAGTTTGTAGTTTCCAGTTTGTAGTTTCCAGTTTGTAGTTTCCAGTTTGTAGTTTCCAGTTTGTAAGTCTCAGTTTGTAGTCTCAGTTTGTAGTCTGTTTGTAGTTTCCAGTTTGTAGTTTCCAGTTTGTAGTTTGCAGTCTGTAGTTTGTAGTTTGCAGTCTGTAGTTTGCAGTTTGTAGTTTGCAGTTTGTAGTTTCCAGTTTGTAGTTTCCAGTTTGTAGTTTGCAGTTTGTAGTTTGCAGTTTGCAGTTTGCAGTTTGCAGTTTGCAGTTTGCAGTTTGCAGTTTGCAGTTTGTAGTTTGCTGTTTGTAGTTTGTAGTTTGCAGTTTGTAGTTTGTAGTTTGCAGTTTGTAGTTTGTAGTTCTCAATTTGTAGTTCTCAATTTGTAGTTCTCAATTTGTAGTTTCCAATTTGTAGTTTCCAGTTTGTAGTTTTCAGTTTGTAGTTCTCAATTTGTAGTTTCCAATTTGTAGTTTCCAGTTTGTAGTTTTCAGTTGTAGTCTCAGTTTGTAGTTTGTAGTTTCAGTTTGCAGTTTCCAGTTTGTAGTTCTCAATTTGTAGTTCTCAATTTGTAGTTTCCAATTTGTAGTTTCCAGTTTGTAGTTTCCAGTTTGTAGTTTTCAGTTTGTAGTTTTCAGTTTGTAGTTTCCAATCTGTAGTTCTCAGTTTGTAGTTTCAGTTTGCAGTTTCCAATATGTAGTTCTCAGTTTGTAGTTTCCAGTTTGTAGTTTCCAGTTTGTAGTTTCCAGTTGTAGTTTTCAGTTGTAGTTTTCAGTTTGTAGTTTTCAGTTTGTAGTTTTCAGTTTGTAGTTTCCAGTTTGTAGATTCCAGTTTGTAGTTTCCAGTTTGTAGTTTCCAGTTTGTAGTTTCCAGTTTGTAAGTCTCAGTTTGTAGTCTCAGTTTGTAGTCTGTTTGTAGTTTCCAGTTTGTAGTTTCCAGTTTGTAGTTTGCAGTCTGTAGTTTGTAGTTTGCAGTCTGTAGTTTGCAGTTTGTAGTTTCCAGTTTGTAGTTTCCAGTTTGTAGTTTCCAGTTTGTAGTTTGCAGTTTGCAGTTTGCAGTTTGTAGTTTGCAGTTTGCAGTTTGCAGTTTGCAGTTTGCAGTTTGCAGTTTGCAGTTTGCAGTTTGCAGTTTGTAGTTTGCAGTTTGTAGTTTGTAGTTTGCAGTTTGTAGTTTGCAGTTTGTAGTTTGTAGTTCTCAATTTGTAGTTCTCAATTTGTAGTTTCCAATTTGTAGTTTCCAGTTTGTAGTTTTCAGTTTGTAGTTCTCAATTTGTAGTTTCCAATTTGTAGTTTCCAGTTTGTAGTTTCCAGTTGTAGTCTCAGTTTGTAGTTTGTAGTTTCAGTTTGCAGTTTCCAGTTTGTAGTTCTCAATTTGTAGTTCTCAATTTGTAGTTTCCAATTTGTAGTTTCCAGTTTGTAGTTTTCAGTTTGTAGTTTTCAGTTTGTAGTTTCCAGTTTGTAGTTTCCAGTCTGTAGTTTCCAGTCTGTAGTTTCCAGTCTTTAGTTCTCAGTTTGTAGTTTTCAGTTTGTAGTTTTCAGTTTGTCGTTTCAGTTTGCAGTTTCCAGTTTGCAGTTTGCAGTCTGTAGTTTGTAGTTTGCAGTCTGTAGTTTCCAGTTTGTAGTTTCCAGTTTGTAGTTTCCAGTTTGTAGTTTGCAGTTTGTAGTTTGCAGTTTGTAGTTTGCAGTTTGCAGTTTGCAGTTTGCAGTTTGCAGTTTGTAGTTTGCAGTTTGTAGTTTGCAGTTTGTAGTTTGTAGTTTGCAGTTTGCAGTTTGCAGTTTGTAGTTTGCAGTTTGTAGTTTCCAGTTGTAGTCTCAGTTTGTAGTTTGTAGTTTCAGTTTGCAGTTTCCAGTTTGTAGTTTCCAGTTTGTAGTTCTCAATTTGTAGTTCTCAATTTGTAGTTCTCAATTTGTAGTTTCCAGTTTGTAGTTTTCAGTTTGTAGTTTCCAGTTTGTTGTTTCCAGTTTGTAGTTTCCAGTCTGTAGTTTCCAGTCTTTAGTTTTCAGTTTGTAGTATCAGTTTGTCGTTTCAGTTTGCAGTTGTCAGTTTGTAGTTTTCAGTTTTCAGTTGTCAGTTTGTAGTTGTCAGTTTGCAGTTGTCAGTTTGCAGTTGTCAGTTTGTAGTTGTCAGTTTGTAGTTGTCAGTTTGTAGTTGTCAGTTTGTAGTTGTCAGTTTGTAGTTTCCAATTTGTAGTTTGCAGTTTGCAGTTTGCAGTTTGCACTTTGTAGTTTCCAGTTGTAGTTTTCAGTTTGTCATTTCAGTTTCCAGTTTGTAGTTTGCAGTTTGTAGTTTCCAGTTGTAGTTTTGCAGTTTGTAGTTTCCAGTCTGTAGTTGTCAGTTTGTAGTTTCCATTTTGTAGTTTCCATTTTGTAGTTTCCAGTTTGTCGTTCTTAGTTTATAGTATCAGCTTGTAGTTTTCAGTTTGTAGTGTCAGTTTGTAGTTGTCAGTTTGTAGTTTTCAGTTTATAGTTGTCAGTTTATAGTTTTCAGTTTGTAGTTTCAGCTTGTAGTTTCAGTTTGTAGTTTCCAATTTGTAGTTTCCAATTTGTAGTTTCCAATTTGTAGTTTCCAATTTGTAGTTTCCAATTTGTAGTTGGCAGTTTGTAGTTTGCAGTTTGTAGTTTGCAGTTTCCAGTTTCCAGTTTCCAGTTTGTAGTTTCCAGTTGTAGTTTTCAGTTTGTCATTTCAGTTTCCAGTTTGTAGTTTGCAGTTTGTAGTTTCCAGTTTGTAGTTTTGCAGTTTGTAGTTTCCAGTGTGTAGTTCTCAGTTTGTAGTTTCCATTTTGTAGTTTCCATTTTGTAGTTTCCAGTTTGTCGTTCTTAGTTTATAGTATCAGCTTGTAGTTTTCAGTTTGTAGTTGTCAGTTTGTAGTTTGCAGTTTGCAGTTTGCAGTTTGCAGTTTGCAGTTTGCAGTTTGTAGTTTGCAGTTTGTAGTTTGTAGTTTGTAGTTTGCAGTTTGCAGTTTGTAGTTTGCAGTTTGTAGTTTGTAGTTCTCAATTTGTAGTTCTCAATTTGTAGTTTCCAATTTGTAGTTTCCAGTTTGTAGTTTTCAGTTTGTAGTTCTCAATTTGTAGTTTCCAATTTGTAGTTTCCAGTTTGTAGTTTCCAATTGTAGTCTCAGTTTGTAGTTTGTAGTTTCAGTTTGCAGTTTCCAGTTTGTAGTTCTCAATTTGTAGTTCTCAATTTGTAGTTTCCAATTTGTAGTTTCCAGTTTGTAGTTTTCAGTTTGTAGTTTTCAGTTTGTAGTTTCCAGTTTGTAGTTTCCAGTCTGTAGTTTCCAGTCTGTAGTTTCCAGTCTTTAGTTCTCAGTTTGTAGTTTTCAGTTTGTAGTTTTCAGTTTGTCGTTTCAGTTTGCAGTTTCCAGTTTGTAGTTTGCAGTCTGTAGTTTGTAGTTTGCAGTCTGTAGTTTCCAGTTTGTAGTTTCCAGTTTGTAGTTTCCAGTTTGTAGTTTGCAGTTTGTAGTTTGCAGTTTGTAGTTTGCAGTTTGCAGTTTGCAGTTTGCAGTTTGTAGTTTGCAGTTTGCAGTTTGCAGTTTGCAGTTTGCAGTTTGCAGTTTGCAGTTTGTAGTTTGCAGTTTGTAGTTTCCAGTTGTAGTCTCAGTTTGTAGTTTGTAGTTTCAGTTTGCAGTTTCCAGTTTGTAGTTTCCAGTTTGTAGTTCTCAATTTGTAGTTCTCAATTTGTAGTTCTCAATTTGTAGTTTCCAGTTTGTAGTTTTCAGTTTGTAGTTTCCAGTTTGTAGTTTCCAGTCTGTAGTTTCCAGTCTTTAGTTTTCAGTTTGTAGTATCAGTTTGTCGTTTCAGTTTGCAGTTGTCAGTTTGTAGTTTTCAGTTTTCAGTTGTCAGTTTGTAGTTGTCAGTTTGCAGTTGTCAGTTTGCAGTTGTCAGTTTGTAGTTGTCAGTTTGTAGTTGTCAGTTTGTAGTTGTCAGTTTGTAGTTGTCAGTTTGTAGTTGTCAGTTTGTAGTTTGTAGTTTGCAGTTTGCAGTTTGCACTTTGTAGTTTCCAGTTGTAGTTTTCAGTTTGTCATTTCAGTTTCCAGTTTGTAGTTTGCAGTTTGTAGTTTCCAGTTGTAGTTTTGCAGTTTGTAGTTTCCAGTCTGTAGTTGTCAGTTTGTAGTTTCCATTTTGTAGTTTCCATTTTGTAGTTTCCAGTTTGTCGTTCTTAGTTTATAGTATCAGCTTGTAGTTTTCAGTTTGTAGTGTCAGTTTGTAGTTGTCAGTTTGTAGTTTTCAGTTTATAGTTGTCAGTTTATAGTTTTCAGTTTGTAGTTTCAGCTTGTAGTTTCAGTTTGTAGTTTCCAATTTGTAGTTTCCAATTTGTAGTTTCCAATTTGTAGTTTCCAATTTGTAGTTTCCAATTTGTAGTTGGCAGTTTGTAGTTTGCAGTTTGTAGTTTGCAGTTTCCAGTTTCCAGTTTCCAGTTTGTAGTTTCCAGTTGTAGTTTTCAGTTTGTCATTTCAGTTTCCAGTTTGTAGTTTGCAGTTTGTAGTTTCCAGTTTGTAGTTTTGCAGTTTGTAGTTTCCAGTGTGTAGTTCTCAGTTTGTAGTTTCCATTTTGTAGTTTCCATTTTGTAGTTTCCAGTTTGTCGTTCTTAGTTTATAGTATCAGCTTGTAGTTTTCAGTTTGTAGTTGTCAGTTTGTAGTTTGCAGTTTGCAGTTTGCAGTTTGCAGTTTGCAGTTTGCAGTTTGCAGTTTGTAGTTTGCAGTTTGCAGTTTGTAGTTTGCAGTTTGTAGTTTGCAGTTTGCAGTTTGTAGTTTGTAGTTCTCAATTTGTAGTTCTCAATTTGTAGTTTCCAATTTGTAGTTTCCAGTTTGTAGTTTTCAGTTTGTAGTTCTCAATTTGTAGTTTCCAATTTGTAGTTTCCAGTTTGTAGTTTCCAGTTGTAGTCTCAGTTTGTAGTTTGTAGTTTCAGTTTGCAGTTTCCAGTTTGTAGTTCTCAATTTGTAGTTCTCAATTTGTAGTTTCCAATTTGTAGTTTCCAGTTTGTAGTTTTCAGTTTGTAGTTTTCAGTTTGTAGTTTCCAGTTTGTAGTTTCCAGTCTGTAGTTTCCAGTCTGTAGTTTCCAGTCTTTAGTTCTCAGTTTGTAGTTTTCAGTTTGTAGTTTTCAGTTTGTCGTTTCAGTTTGCAGTTTCCAGTTTGTAGTTTGCAGTCTGTAGTTTGTAGTTTGCAGTCTGTAGTTTGCAGTTTGTAGTTTCCAGTTTGTAGTTTGCAGTTTGTAGTTTGCAGTTTGTAGTTTGCAGTTTGCAGTTTGCAGTTTGCAGTTTGCAGTTTGCAGTTTGTAGTTTGTAGTTTGCAGTTTGCAGTTTGTAGTTTGCAGTTTGCAGTTTGCAGTTTGCAGTTTGCAGTTTGCAGTTTGCAGTTTGTAGTTTCCAGTTGTAGTCTCAGTTTGTAGTTTGTAGTTTCAGTTTGCAGTTTCCAGTTTGTAGTTTCCAGTTTGTAGTTCTCAATTTGTAGTTCTCAATTTGTAGTTCTCAATTTGTAGTTTCCAGTTTGTAGTTTTCAGTTTGTAGTTTCCAGTTTGTAGTTTCCAGTTTGTAGTTTCCAGTCTGTAGTTTCCAGTCTCTAGTTTTCAGTTTGTAGTATCAGTTTGTCGTTTCAGTTTGCAGTTGTCAGTTTGTAGTTTTCAGTTTTCAGTTGTCAGTTTGTAGTTGTCAGTTTGCAGTTGTCAGTTTGCAGTTGTCAGTTTGTAGTTGTCAGTTTGTAGTTGTCAGTTTGTAGTTGTCAGTTTGTAGTTGTCAGTTTGTAGTTTCCAATTTGTAGTTTGCAGTTTGCAGTTTGCAGTTTGCACTTTGTAGTTTCCAGTTGTAGTTTTCAGTTTGTCATTTCAGTTTCCAGTTTGTAGTTTGCAGTTTGTAGTTTCCAGTTGTAGTTTTGCAGTTTGTAGTTTCCAGTCTGTAGTTGTCAGTTTGTAGTTTCCATTTTGTAGTTTCCATTTTGTAGTTTCCAGTTTGTCGTTCTTAGTTTATAGTATCAGCTTGTAGTTTTCAGTTTGTAGTGTCAGTTTGTAGTTGTCAGTTTGTAGTTTTCAGTTTATAGTTGTCAGTTTATAGTTTTCAGTTTGTAGTTTCAGCTTGTAGTTTCAGTTTGTAGTTTTCAATTTGTAGTTTCCAATTTGTAGTTTCCAATTTGTAGTTTCCAATTTGTAGTTTCCAATTTGTAGTTGGCAGTTTGTAGTTTGCAGTTTGTAGTTTGCAGTTTCCAGTTTCCAGTTTCCAGTTTGTAGTTTCCAGTTGTAGTTTTCAGTTTGTCATTTCAGTTTCCAGTTTGTAGTTTGCAGTTTGTAGTTTCCAGTTTGTAGTTTTGCAGTTTGTAGTTTCCAGTGTGTAGTTCTCAGTTTGTAGTTTCCATTTTGTAGTTTCCATTTTGTAGTTTCCAGTTTGTCGTTCTTAGTTTATAGTATCAGCTTGTAGTTTTCAGTTTGTAGTTGTCAGTTTGTAGTTGTCAGTTTGTAGTTTTCAGTTTATAGTTGTCAGCTTGTAGTTTTCAGTTTGTAGTTTCCAGTTTGTAGTTTTCAGTTTGTAGTTTCCAGTTTGTAGTTTCCAGTTTGTATAGTCTCAGTTTGTGTCTCAGTTTGTAGTTTCAGTTTGTAGTATGCAGTTTGTAGTATGCAGTTTGTAGTTTTTAGTTTGTAGTATGCAGTTCATGGTGAGGAGCTTTGTTTTGTGTTTGTAGTTCTGTTTGGTAATTGGTGCTTGTTGTTTTGTGTTTGTACGTTTTGTGTCTTGTTTGTTTGGTGTTTGTTGTGATTGTTGTTACCTGTGTTTTCGGTTTGTTGTTGGTAATTTTGTTTCTTGTTTTGTGATTTGTTTGGTGTCTTCTGTTTGTTGTTTGGTGTTTGTGTTATTTTGTGTTTTGTTTGTTTGGTGTTCGGCGTTGGTGTTTGTTGTTGTTTTTGTTGTTGTGTTTTTGTTTGTCATCTTGTTAATGTTTGTCATATGAAAATCTGTTGCCACATTGTCGAAATTTCTCCCTTTAGAACTCGGGGAAATTAAAACGCTTGGTGTTTTCTAAAGATCTATGAAGACCTACTTATTTAAAGCCGAATATTCTAAGAGGCAGTCACTGTTTTGTTTCTCTCTCTCATGTTGGATTGCAAGGGATTCAAACTGTTAACTCCTTAAGTTCTCATGTTTCACTCAAGTATTCATTTATTGACTGTAGGTTTTCTGTGCATTTTACATTTTTATTATTGACTTCTTTATTGGAATTTTTTATAAATACAACTTATGTGTTTTTCATCGCAAAGTTTTAAACTGTTTATATTTTAAATTATTCCTGTTGTGTAGGCCCTACATTTGTAATGGTGTTTTTTAATGTGTAACTATTTTAGTGTAATTGTTATTAATGATATTATAATTGTTTTATATTGTATTTAATTGTTGATTGTGCTGTACTTGAGTATCATGTGGGTTGCTACTGTTGTGTTTTAAGGTACTTTTTATTCACTGTAATTTGTTTTCTTACTAATTTGTGTTTAGCGCCTAAGAGCTTCCTTTTTTATGAATTTCTGCGCTATATAATTACTGTTTTAATTTTATTATTCATATTATTGTTATTATTAAAATTAATATTATTATAACTACATTCACTGATTAAAGTGCTCTCTGTTGATTTATATTGTATTATATTGTTTATTGTGTTGTACTTGAGTATCATGTAAATTGCTACTGTTGGGGTTTTTTATGGTAATTTTTAATGTGTAACTATTTTAATGTGTAACTTGTTTTCTTAATTGTTTTAAGCGCCTAAAAGCTTGTTAATTTATTTCGGCGCTATATAAATACTGTATTATTATTATCAGTATTATTATTATTATGATTATGACATTAACTGATTAGAGTGCTCTACTGATTATCACTGACAATCATGTGAATTGCTATTGTTGTGTTTTTTAGGGTACTTTTTAATGTATAACTTTTTTCTTAATTTGTATTTAGCTTGTTTTTTATGAATTTCTGCGCTATATAAATACTGTGTTAATATTATTATTCTTCTTATTAATTTTATTATTATAATTACATTCACTGTATTGATTTATATTGTATCAAATTGTTTGTGTATCATGTGAGTTTCTTCTGTTTAGGTTTTTTATGGTACTTTTTAATGTGTAACTTGTTGCAGAAGATAAATTTATATTTGATATTGTAGACATCCTTTGGCGGATTAATTTGTATTTTATTTGGTGGTTGCTCATCCTTTAGTAGATATGAGGATAGTTCCTCCTTCCCTCCCCTTGATACTAAAGGGTTCCACTCTACATTAACAGTGGGCCAAGGGGTAAGGAAAATAAAGGAACAATAGATAATGGAAAGGAAGAGAGAAAGAAAAAAACCGGGGGACAAGATGGACTAAAGAAAGGGAGAAGGGGAAAATAATTGGGGGTGAGAATCATCTTCATTACCTGATAGCCTTATATTAAAATG
Source organism: Leptasterias polaris (assembly GCA_037783415.1). Taxonomy (NCBI): domain Eukaryota; kingdom Metazoa; phylum Echinodermata; class Asteroidea; order Forcipulatida; family Asteriidae; genus Leptasterias; species Leptasterias polaris. The sequence goes on along the minus strand of JAZGTN010000082.1, from coordinate 566,320 downwards.
TAGGGTTAGGTATTTAAAACCATTATCATAGTGATTCTGGTTGTAAGAGTCTCCCCTTTTCGGCTAACAAACACAATCAGATCCAGGAGGAGCCACGGGGGCACATGCCCAGAGAAAATGCCCCCCCCCCCAAAAAAAAAAAAAAAGAGGGGAGGGGGAAGTTGAAGGGAAGGGTAACAAATAATAATTGCTGTACAACTGCGCATTTGTAATGACTACCACGAAGCTGTTCCACAACAGGCCGAAGATATTCAATAGATTTTCACCCATGAAAACTGTTGACCAGATTTTATAATTACCATTTGCAAAAAATAGCTAAGTAATAATTTATAAAAGGCAAACATAAAAGGCCCCAAAAAGGCCAAATTTATAAAAGGCCTGTGAAAAGTCCTCGATTGCACCAGAGAGCATGAGATGTTAAACAATTTTCATGGGCCCTATAGCGCCCCCCCCCCCCCCCCCCCCCCCACCCCCGCCATGACGATTCACATTTGCTCATCCTCAATCACATCCTGACTAGAATGCTCTTTATATTTAAACATGTGTCGTGTGGCCCCTTACATAGCCTACCGGTATCCCCCTTATAGCATACCGATCTCCTAAGACTTTAACAACAAAAAAGCATTAAAAACTGATAAAGCATTTCAAATGTGTATTTAAAAATCAATGTGTGAAACGCCTCTGAAATGTCCTGGACTCCCGGGCACTTATTTTTTTTAACAAAATAATAATAACAACCCCGGGCCCTACAGCGGGCGCTTCGCTCGTTCGTTCTTCTAGTACAAATGCCCCAAATACACAGTCAATCGGTGTGACGCACGGTCACGTTGGGACCACCACCCCACAGGGGCCCTTATGCGGGCTCCTGGACCCCACGCCTTAAGTGCAAGACTCTACACTTTTTTGCCCCCCCCCCCCCATACAAATACCCTGGCGCCGCCCCTGATTAAAATGTCCACAATTAATGTCCACATTGACCTTTCTGCCGTCCCTTATTTCCACTATAAATATAATCCACACTGTATTCATTTTTCTCAAGGCTATCAAAGTAGCGTTGCTTAACCGTCTAAAAACAACGCTGTGATCGTCAGCATACTGAGAAAGCATTCCTTGACACCGTCTACAAATCCCTTGAAAATGTTGTCACTACAAATAATCATGCCCATAATTTCTGCACACAGTAAAAACAAATTTGGGCCCAGACTGTCCCCTTCCACAACCACGGCCTACGGACTAAAGGGTGTAATACAACATTGGTAATTGTCAAAGATCTATATATCCACACTTGATGTGACCTAACAATATATATGAATATCACCCTGTGAAAGTTTAAACTCAATCGGTCTTCGGAGTCATCATGAGAAAACAGTGAAAACCCCCATTATGTTTGAACCTTTTTTCAAACATTGGATTTATCCTGCAGGATGATATTTAAAGACTTTTGTTTTACTCGTTTCCTAAAAAAACTATGGCATTTCAAGAAAAAATATTTCAATGGAAGTTTTCTATTATGAGCATCTTTTTACCATGTAGGTTATGTGCAAATCTTGTAACATTTATTTTCAATCTTACCAATGTTGCACACACCCTTTAAAGGATTCGGATAAAAATCCATTAACTAATACTTAAGCTTTCGCTCTAAACAAAAGTGCCCATAACGTATAATAGAAAATGGCGTGTATTCCCGCGGCTAATTAGGTATTAATTAGTGATCCGATTTAGCCATCTCCAAAATAAAGTGTGCCCAGTGCCCAGATTATTGAATAAAATTTTATCTTTTATGCAACATGAAGGGTACATTTACTTTACGGCGAGTACATTCATAATATTCAGAATTGTGTACAAGTATACCATACCTAACGTGGGATAGACAATGACGTGTATTCCAGCGGCTAATTAGGTATTACTATTAGTTAGTGATCCAATTTATTTACCTCCAAAAAGAAATGTGCCCAGTGGTGTGGTCTATCAGAATTATAGAATAAAATTTCTTCTTTTGAGTGAATTCAAGTTTTCCAACAGTTGTGTATAGTCATAGCATAGAGCAAGGACAGATAGTGGTCTGGATGATGAGGTCCTAATTGTGGCGGCTAATTAATCACTAATTAGGCTGCTAAACAATCTAATTCTACCCTCAAGTATGCTCAGGGATATGTTTTCTCTGAATTTTTTTGGGGAAAAAATCAGATAAAGCAGGATAATTAAAAAATTCGTTAAAGTTGGGAAAAAATGGGAGACAGAAATTTCACCGCCTTTAACCGCATGGATTCTAATTTTCCTGAATACGCGGCTGGCGAACCCCGGATGGAAAATCTGGCCCAAGTACGCGCGCGGCGGATAGCTTCAGTATGGTGCGAAGTGTCTGAGCTGTACAGACGTGACTGACACACAGTACAAACTCACTAACGAAATCTTCTACTTCTACTTGGATACTCGGTAGGATCCATTTAAGTCATTGCTGCACTTTTAATTTTTCAATTACGTTGGAAAGGAGAAGAAGTTTATATTATTAGTCACTGTTTGAGGTAAGTTTGGTATTTTCTTTGTGTGGTTTCGAAGTTCCAAATTCGGTTTGCTGACATTATTTTTCGGCTGGTGATTTCTTTAAATTGTTTGGAATGACGTGCTTTGTTGTCAAAAGCTTCACATGTCAAACAACTAAAATTATATCGTAGGACGCCCTGTATTCAGGGCGTCCCTGAAATCGAGGCAAACCTTTGACCTCTCTGCGCGCGATGTAAACAGTCCCTAGATACAATTTTTGTGGTTTGACTTGCCAAGCAAAGAGTCTCCTCTCATTTGACCAAAACTTAGAAACATGAAAGGCTCCACTGGTTAGTTGCACTTGTTATGCAAAAAGTTGTGGTATTTTAGGCATTTCTGCAAGGTACAAAAATGTGTCATACTGTCGGGGCCATAAAAAAAAAAATTCCCACCGAAAAAGTTTCATCAAACACTTTTTCAATTCACAATTCACGATGATCAAATCATGTGACTGAACATTCTGCTGAGCATTCTGGGGGAAAAAATACAGAGGCTTAAAGGAGCCATGTGCCTTATATCATTTTCTAATAGTCTGGATAATTTTTTTTTGTAACACTCTATCATTTTTGTTATTAATATTAAAATTTAAACATCAGCTTTGTGATTCGATTATCACTGTTTATTTATATGCTTTATTATAAATGTTTAGAAACATAAAAAGACACAAAACTAAATAAAAATAAGATTTGAAAGCCAAGAATTATTTACATTTTTTTTTGTTTTTTTTTGTTTGTTAAGTTTTTGAAAAATACCATGGTTATTTTTAAAACTAAATAAAAAATATGTTGAATAAAATGAAGAAAACTGCTGGCTATAGAGTCATACACAAAGTCTCACAGAACACTAATAGTCACTGCAGATGTTTCTTCCACGTATGGCTTCACCCGGACACCATACTTTCTTGTTTGCATCGAAAACAGGTCAAACTCAAATCAAATGGGACGCTACTGAAGTCATCGAAGATCGGTGCGTGGTGTGAAAGTTTCAATGTCCATCACCTTTTAATATATGTTTGCATATTTCTTATAAACAAAGGAAGGTAATTAGGGCATCAGTTGATTATGGAATATTTTTATTTTTTTTCAATTCAAAGTAAAAGGCATACTACATCGAAAACCGGACAGGGGAGGATACAACAAGGCATGACGGTTTACCCATGGAGGAAGAAATGTCCTCCATGGTTTACCTAACTGCACCCAGGCATGACGTGTCTTGGCAGACGTGGACCCTAGATATCTCGGATACTGCTAGAAATATAATGAAGTTCGTTCCCATCCCCATCCATAGTTCTAGAACTACAATGTATCCTCCCCTGTCCGGTTTTCGATGTAGTATGCCTTTTTCTTTGAATTGAAAAAAAATAAAAATATTCCATAATCAACTGATGCCCTAATTACCTTCCTTTGTTTATAAGAAATATGCAAACATATATTAAAACGTGATGGACATTGAAACTTTCACACCACGCACCGATCTTCGATGACTTCAATAGCGTCCCATTTGTTTTGAGTTTGACCTGTTTTCGATGCAAACAAGAAAGTATGGTGTCCGGGTGAAGCCATACGTGGAAGAAACATCTGCAGTGACTACAAGTGTTCTGTGAGACTTAGTGTATGACTCTATAGCCAGCAGTTTTCTTCATTTTATTCAACATATTTTTTATCTAGTTCTAAAAATAACCATGGTATTTTTCAAAAACTTAAAAAAATAAAAAAATATATAAAAAAATGTAAATAATTTTTGGCTTTGAAATCTTATTTTTATTTAGTTTTGTGTCTTTTTATGTTTCTTAACATTTAAAATAAAGCATATAAATAAACAGTGATAATCGAATCACAAAGCTGATGTTTAAATTTTAATATTAATAACAAAAATGATAGAGTGTTATAAAAAAAAATTATCCAGACTATTAGAAAATGATATAAGGCACGTGGCTTCTTTAAGCCTCTGTATTTTTTTTCCCAGAATGCTCAGCAGAATGTTCAGTCACATGATTTGATCATCGTGAATTGTGAATTGAAAAAGTGTTTGATGAAACTTTTTCGGTGGGGAAATTTTTTTTTATGGCCCCCCGACAGTATGACATATTTTTGTACCTTGCAGAAATGCCTAAATACCACAACTTTTTGCATTTACAAGTGCAACTAACCAGTGGAGCCTTACATGTTTCTAAGTTTTGGTCAAATAAGAGGAGACTCTTTGCTTGGCAAGTCAAACCACAAAAATTGTATCTAGGGACTGTTTACATCGCGCACAGAGAGGTAAAAGATTTGCCTCGATTTCAGGGACGCCCTGAATACAGGGCGTCCTACGATACATGTATGCGTGTGGTTTCACCATGGACATGGTTAACCAACAACAAGGTTTGCAGTCTGAATTTATAATTTAGAAAATAGAGTTAGCTGTTGCAAACTGCTCACCAATCAAAAGAACCGATATGGTATAAATGCAAACAAATTAAAACAATAGTTAATGGCCTGACGATCCCGAAAAAATTCGCGTACTTTCTTTCCAAAAGCCTCAGTCATTGTTATAAAGATAGTAATTGCCAATGTTATAGTTTATTAATAAATACCTCGGAGAATTTGTGCACTCTGATTGGTCGAAGACTGGTCACGTGGGGGTGTATTTAAAACATGCGATATAAAGACCGGCTCTGTAAACAGCGGCCAGCCACCAACCCGGTCATTACCACGCAGTGAAGACCGGCTCCCCACACTGTTATTCCCTAAGTAGTAAGCATCCTGAGAAATTGTTTTGTGTTAATGCCCCATTGATTAGAAAAGAAGTAAATAAAACTAGAATGTCAGAAATTTTAAATCTTCAAAACTCACCTCAAGGCGAGTTTTGGATTCAAATTCTGTGGTGTCCATTTGTGAATGATGCGCCCATTCAAAATCTGTGGTGTCCATTTGTGAATGATGCGCCCATTCAAATTCTGTGGTGTCCATTTGTGAATGATGCGCTCATTCAAAATCTGTGGTGTCCATTTGTGAATGATGCGCCCATTCAAAATCTGTGGTGTCCATTTGTGAATGATGCGCCCATTCAAATTCTGTGGTGTCCATTTGTGAATGATGCGCCCATTCAAATTCTGTGGTGTCCATTTGTGAATGATGCGCCCATTCAAATTCTGTGGTGTCCATTTGTGAATGATGCGCCCATTCAAAATCTGTGGTGTCCGTTTGTGAATGATGCGGCCGGAGATGCGGCTGGTACCCGCGGACCCGCATCACCTCGTTGAGCGTGGATGGTTTTATCGTTCTTGATGAAAATACAAATTATCAAGGCAGGTCTTTTGCTTTTTTCTCAACAAGCGGACAACTGTACTCATCGCTAATCTTTCACTTAGTGACTTAAATCTATCTTGATAATTTTGCCCATAAATTAGCATTACTTTGACAAAAACAGCTACATGTACTTGAGTAAAAAAATTGTTTAAAGCGGGAATGCTATTTAAAATTGTTGATTTAATATGTTTTTCATGTAGTTGTAATTTTGATATTTTTACACGTCTGATTTTTTGTATCTAGGTCTATCAATCAAAAAATTAGGGCCCCAACCTCAAGGTTTTGGAAAACCAGCTACAGTTTCTGGCGTTGATGGCGTCAAAATGACAATATTTCATGACATAATTTGTGGGATGTTGCTTTGATTGCAACAAAGTGGCTACTCAAAACAGATCTCCGACTTATAACGTGACATGAGTGATGACGTCACTGGGCTTTTTGCAAATCTTTCTGACAAGGACCAGAGAAGGGTATTCAAAATGATTGTTTTTCAAAATGATCTGTTTGCTCTCATGTGAACTCAATTTCCTTATTGATTGAAAACATTTTAAATGAATTTCAGCAAAGATTGTTGCTGTTTTTCAAGGCTGGACAGCCACTATTGGGCTGTTGACCAAAATCAACTGACACCAGGGGCACGTTACCACACTGGGGCTGAACAAGGGTTACCCCCTTCACAGTCTGTAAGGATGTAGGCATGGGAATCGTCCACTAGGAGCCTGGCTGTTAGAGCAAAATGCAATACTCTAAGGTAAAAGCTTTACCCCGTTTTTCAAGCATTACAAAGTTTCCTTCATGTAATTTAAATTAACATTTTAATAAAATTAGTGTTTTTCTTTTGGCTTGAATCAAACTGTAACCAATAATCTTTAAACTGGATGGAATGTATCATGAAAAGATTACAAAAGAAATGTCTTAGAAATCATTTATTTAAATTGGAAAATTGTAAACAACTGGCATTTTAATGAAATTGATCTTGTACATGTACAAAAGAAGGCTTTGCTACAAGGTGCCCCCCCCCCCACATGGTCAGAATCGTTAACAAAGAGTGGCATTTAGTGTGACTTTTGATATTTCATGACGTAGATTGAGCTGTACTACATTAGTGTACATGATAATTATAATCCAAGGTCCATGTAAACTATGTAATAGCACGTCATCAGATGCAGTACTAGAGATTACTGTCGGATAAATCCCCACGTGCATAGACGTCTACATTGAACAAATTTGAATTTATGTGATTTGGTCAATATGGTAAATCATGAATTTTGATCTGGAGACCTTTCGTTTACAAGTACATGTAAGAGGATTGTTTGTCTGCAAGAACTCAGTATTTTACTTGACAAGGCAGCTACTATTCAATTTCAAGTGCCTTTTTGATCTACTTTCATGACTGTACTCATAATACAACTCGTACTCTTCTAGCTAAATACTCAAGGACTCAAAGTCATGTCCTCGATACTCAACTGAAAATGTACTTGAGAGTCCGATTTGAAGTAAAAATGGTCAAAATACCGATTTCCTGTTTAGGCCAAGTGCAAGGAATTGAAGAATAAAGCTCTGGAAAAAGTAAAATTTAAGTAAATCTATGTTTCATGTTCAAAAGATACTCATTGTCATATCTGGAGTTTTTGTTTATAAATACGTACGTGTAAAGTACTTGGTACTTGGCTGTTTGACTCAGTGCTTGAATATTAGAATATTTGGTACTCAGACACGTACTTAACGTACTTGACAGCCCAGGTACTCGTAAGCGAGTACTATTCGGCCACCCTAGTACTCGCCTGTACTTGATACATTTTGTTTTCATTGATAGAATTGTGTGCAACATGTAAACATGTGAGGTTTGACTGTACCAACCCTAAGCTCCAATTTATAACCCTTGTGATCTCAAGTTAGGGTTAAGGTTAGGGGAAGGATTAGGAACATCATATATTTTGTAGGGGTGTCGGGAACAGAGGGATGTTAAAATGTAGGATTGTCGGAACATACGTGTAGGGGTTTCAGAACATCTAGGGATGTCAGAATGTAGGGGTGTCGGAACGTAGGGTTGTTCGAAAGTAGGGGTGTTGGAACACGAGGGGTGTCGGACTGTAGGGGTGTGGGAACATACATGTAGTGTACATGTATGGGTGTCGGACCGTAGGGGTGTTGGAATAAAGGGGTGTAACCTTTTGTTTAGATTGTCAAGTCTTGGGAGAGACATTTGTTAGGTGGTGTTAAAGGGGGACTGTCATCATGATCATAGCAGGCCTGTGGCTGTACATTTACATGGAATCGGTACGCGCAGGCTGTCACCTCACAAAGGGCGCCATCAACTGTGGTGTGACGGCCATGCAGGGCGCGTGCATGTGCATGTGACTGGATGAGAGTTTATAATTCCATGTCTAGCCACAGGCCTGCTATGATCATGAGCACACAGCTTGCCCCTTTAACTGACAACAATGAGTGGAGGTTTTGTCAATGTTTATAATGCATTTAACTTCCTGGTCACTCAGTGATTCCAAGTATTGTTTGGGAAGCTTGTGGACTTTAGAATTCTATCTTTAGAATCAACAGTTAGATCAGGTCTATTTAATTTTAAAGCTTCAATAGTACTATGTACTATTGACCTTGTAAACCTGTTGCATGACATGTTTTATCAAAAGAGCCACAGAGCCCGCACTTCCTGCAGGCATAATTTGTACACAGCTCAATCGTAGAGCAAAGACTCGGAGTCAATGGAAGAAAATATTCAATCTTATATTTTATGGAGAGTGCACTGCCTGATTTTTACAAACTTTTGGTATTAGGGACATTAGCAGAGATCATGAGCTACATGTATGATGGATTAGTATTGTTATTATTATTTACTTGAAAGGGGGCACATCTGTTTGCAGCTGTTACACCTTTAAAACTCTTAAATTTATCTGGACATTATGACACAAATGTAAAATTTCCCATATGACCAGTATACAATGTAGTATCTCATCTGCCAGAAAGGTCCTAGAATGTACACTGTACAAGGTCACTCTTTTTGTAAACAAAAGTTACAATGGTCTATATTTTTAAAGGCAGGTTGGTAACAGGATTGTGCCTTTGATGATACAATCATGGAATTTGGAACACAGTCAGTACATCATGAGAAAGATATTTTGACCATAGGGCCATAGATTTGTCCTTAAAAAAAAAAATAGGTTGAATAGCAAGCACAGACAGCCATTTTGAAATTTTTTAAACGTGCTTGTTTTACAAATATTTTTTTCAAAGGACAAAATCTGCGATGGTCCTAGCCAAATATTGTTCTCATGACGTACATGTACTCTGACTGTGTGCCAAACTCCATGCTTGTACCATCAAAAAGAGGCAATATTCCCCTGAATGTTTCCTTTATCTGGGCCCCACTACTACATTAGTTTGAAGAAAAACAATTATAACCCCCAACCCATGCCCCAAACAAACAGAATAAAACTAAAAGTCCACTAGAAATAGACCTATCAATTTACGGCTACAAAAAATCATCAGTCAGATTTCACTTTTTCAAAGAAAACTGTTGCCTGAACTATGTATCACCCTCCCCCCCAAAAAAAAAATTAAAATAAAAATAAATTGGTATAAACATCTTAGTGGATTGGAAGATTTCCTTTAAAGAAAACTGCAAACAAAAAGACGACTCCAATTTGTGTATTCTTTGAAAGGGCGCATTGCCTTTGGGTCGGGCACTTAGGCTATAAAATGATTAAAAAGCTTAACGTGTTATGAAATGAATTGACAAGATATTTTTAGTAGAATCTAATAATTCACATAAATATCCCATTTTTATTGTGTGGTTTTTGTTTAATTTCCTGAAAGAAGACGGTCCGCTATTTTGTGGAACCAAACTGACTTCATAAAATGACTAACCTTACGTTCTGCAAGTTGTATTTCCAGAGGCAAATTTAAATGTTTAATAGTAACTACTTACTATTTACAACATGTACATATAGTGTGTTAGTGCCTGAACAACTCTTAAATAAGGATACTTGAGGGGTAATTCCAAACGGCAAAGTGTGGAGAGATATGAAGGCAATGCCCCCTTTAAATTGGTGTCCATGATTTAGTAAAAATATTTAGTGATTTTCATTCATAAAACCTGAGCAATGTACATGTACACTCATGTACATTGTGTTTGTACAGACTCACAATAACTTGTTTACTAGTCCCATCAACACGTGTATGACATGACATCATCAGTAATATTGTCTGCTCTATTTATAGCATCGGTGGTGACTCCTATAAGAGATTGCAACAGACAGCTAGCTATGCAGTAGTGGCTAGTCTACTGTATCTAATCCAACACATTGTCTGTGCTTTGCTGTGGTGCTTTATGTTGTTAGTTACACTAACAGTGACTGTGGAGAGCGTGTATGATGCATGGTTGAAATTTGTAAGAAACTGGTGACTTCAGATCGTGTAGGGATACTTTTCTCCATTGCTTGACATTTACATGTAAGTACATGCATAGAGAAAGGATGTAATATGGTGCTCGGTGTTCCAACTCATAATGCACTCCATTTTTTTAGTGCATAACTTTAAATCATTCATTGACAATGGAGCAAGGAGCAGCATTGACATTATTCTGTATATGTTGAATTTGTCTCAAATATGTTATTATTTAATATTTTTGGTCATGAAACGCTTGTTAATAACTTTTGAGCGCATGTATAGATGGGGGACGATTAGTAAGCGCATGTCAAAATGCAAGTAATTTGATGCAATTCTTTTAAAGAAGGTAATAAGAGTGGGGAATAAACAAAGAAACCTAATCTAGACTTGTTGCAGGGGAAAAGATTACTAGAGTTGGATAAAATTTTACTTGAAGATTTCAACTCGCCGTTCCGAAGGAGACCCTATACTCTGAAACCTTTAGAAATGACATCAGATTCAGTGCGCTTTCCATTTCCGAACAATTGGTGGCTCCAACATAACTTTTTTCTAAACTTTGCAAATGGAGTTCTGAGCTCCGAGTTTGCAACATGCGAAATCGCCGAGCGAAAGGGCGATTTTGGAAGTAAATTAAGATATTTTTAAATCCAGCCATTGTTGAAACTTAGGGAAGATATTTAGCCTACATGTATTACATTGATTTCGAACATTAACAACCCTCAAATTTTTGGGGAAAACCAAACAAGATTTAACAAATTAAAAATTAATGATTTTCTGCCGTTTAAAAGTCAACATTAAGTACATTCCTTAAAAATAAATCCATGACCTGAGAAAATAAATGTATATAAATTTATAGAATGGTATCAAATGCTAAACCAGTGAGTGACAAGGAGGATCATGTGGCCAGCACCTCTACAAGGACTTCCTGCCACAAAAACCCCCACATTGACAACAGGGGCAACAGCAGTGCGACACTCAGGTGGAGTGTGTCGGCCGATCCGTCCAGAGCACCGTACTCATATGCTCTGGTGTTTTTGATCAGCAGAGTGTGGGTTCGAGTCCCGGTCTTGACACTTGAGCCCTTAAGCAAGACACTTGACCATTATTGCTGTGTTCTTCTGATGGGATGTAAAGCTGTTGTTCCTGTGTGTTGTGTAATGCATGTAAAAGAACCCAGTGCACTTATCGTAAAGAGAAAGGGTTTGCCCTGGTGTTTCTAGCATAATCTGGCAGCAATATGCTCCACCTCAACTTGTATACCTCGCAAGGTATTGAATTATGGTTGCTTTGTATCTTAAAACCATTCTTAACAATCTCCAACAGATTTCATAATTCTGTGCCAGGAGTATCATTTATGACAGACATGGCATAATTATTTACATTATTATTCTTCACTTTGGCACAACTATTGAACGTGATTGCATAACAAATTTATTTTTCTTTCGCAGAGTTCAACTGTTTGCTCTCTAAGATGGATTCCAAAGAGTCTCCGGACAAAGTGGAAGAGACAACATCAGATACAAACCAAGATGAGACAGTCGCAACGATTCAAGAAATAATCCAAGATTCGCTAGCCAAGTTGAATTCATTGCCGTCAACATCATGTCGTCCGAAAAACCAGCTCCGTCGCAGTCTGAGCTACCCACCCACTTTCACTCACATCTGCAAGGAATGCACAGGATTGTGTGTGTGTCCGACATTCCGGTACTTCACCGATGAGGACGGAGGCAAGATGCATCCAAGACACGGTAAGACTGTCCGGCAGACCAAGAGATGTCAGTCTTGTGTACAGGATTGCAGCTTGAATATATCCCTTGCCTCTTTAGACAGTCTTCAAGATGCTGATATTATGACTGACACTGATGAGCCAAGTCCGCCTGTAAGATATGAGAAGATCTTATTCCCACAAGGGGAGGAGGAATACACAGAGTGTCAAGTTTGTCTTGTCTCGAAGATGTTGCATCATCGAGCTTGCTGCAGCATGCCTATCTGTGATCTCTGCGTCCAGACGTATGTCGGGGAGAAAGTCAACCGCCGCGTTGTCATCATTCGCTGCTTGAATCCCGCTTGTCACAGCTTCATCTTCAAGGACGAAATCTTACATCATTTGAGTTCTGAGCTGTATGAGAAGTTTCTGCGCTACTTGGTTGAGGATAACAGCGATCCGAGTCGGAAGACGTGTCCGCAGTGTAACCGTATCGCACACTTTGATAACGATGTCATGATAAGGTAAGGGAAAAATACAAGAAACAAAACGATTTTTGCAGTCAGTTCAATCCATGGAATAGGCCATTAGGGAGAATAATGTCTGGTACAATGACTTTTTTAGAAATTTCAGGTTTAGATGTTGGAGGAAAACCCCAGAGAATTATTCCAGGGGAAACCTCACACGATCAGGTAGGGACTGAAAACCCAATCTACATAGTGCCCTAGGCGGGATTCGAACCAGGGTCCTAGGGGCGGAAGGTGAGGAACCACTACGCCAACCCCAGGTACCCCCCATGAAAAAACAAGTTGCGTGTACATGTAGTGCCATCAAAAAAGGGATAATATCTAGTGGTAAGCAATGCCTCCCCCCTTCCTCTGTTGCTCTCCTGTGAACAAATCCTGGCTACACCGCTAAAACTTAGCACTTGCTCATCATAACTACCTGAGTGTCTTTTCTTCTAAACATAGGACTCACAAAACAGGACAGAATGAGCAGAAGGTAGCCTGTGCCTGCGGCCTGCTGTGGTGTTTCCGTTGTCATGCTCCATGGCATCCTAACATGTCATGTAAGGAATACTTCAAGGGGGACCGGCTACTAAAGTCATGGGCAAAGGAGCGGCACTTTGGTGTACCTAATGCCAAAAAATGCCCTAAATGCAAGGTAGGTTAACAAAGCAAACCCCTGATTTCTTGTACACTCACACCACATGAATCAAAATAAGGTACATGTACAGCATACATGTATGTAATGGTGGTAAAGACTGCTGCCCTTGGTATGCTTACTCTCTTTGAATCAAGATAGAGCACAGCACTTGTAAATCTGCTGCGCCAGGTAATTACTGTCTTTGAATCAAGAGAAGGTACAGCATTGGTTCTGTTGGTAAAACTGCTGCTTCTTGTTAGCTTATTCTCTTAGTTTAGAATCAAAATAATTTATACTGGTAAAACTGCTGTTACTGGTTTGCTTACTGTCTTTGAAGCAAGATAAGGTACATGATGATTGAAATAAAAAGTTGCATACTGCTTAAGGTGATCCCCCTGCTGCAGCTTTTTCCAGGTGGTATCGTAAACTTTGGTGTGATCCCTGGCTACACTATGGCAGTTATTGGTTGTATGGCTTCTGACTGGCACCCTGAACAAAGATATGACAAAAAAGGGAGACCACCAACATTAGGGCTAGATAGCTTAGTTTGTAGAGCGCTGGCACATTAATCCGGTTGCTGGTTAAAGTCCCACTCGAGTAAATTTTTCTTTGTTCAACCCCAAAGAAGTATTACTTAAATAAGTTTTCTTTTTCAATGAAACTGTCATTTGTTTCTTTATTCTGTATATCTTTTTCAGGTTTATATACAACGAAGCGTTGGTTGTGACAACATGACTTGCAGTCGTTGTTTGACGTCGTTTTGTTACAGTTGTGGAGGTCGTTTTTATAGCTTGAAATATTTCGGTGGTCATTCTTCACGCTTCAGTGTGTTTGGCTGCAAGTATCAGTTCAAGCCCAACGAACCGGTCAAGCGTATCATGATCCGTGGAGCTCTATTTGGTAAGAAAAGAAATAACATTAGTTTCTATTGCTATTTTGTAAAAACGTCGTATTTTGCAAAAGGTACTGTGAAAAAAACAAATTTCATCGTATTTTTTAAAGATTTGTGAGATTCTTCACCACTCACGTCGAATGTCGCGATTAAAATGCAAAATATTTGTTTAGACAGCGGAAGTTTTTTAATTGAATGTGTACAGTATTAAAAAAAACTGTCATTAAAATATGAAAAGAGCATCAGCAATAAATTACATAAACAGATAGAAATATCAAACAGTTGTTAAGAAATACATAAAAACACACAAAACGAGTTATCCTCCTTGACTTTGAAGTGTTGTAGCATGCACAGGTTCTGTAAAAAATACCTTGAAAAATGCCTTTCTGTGGTTTCTGTGTTACTCTCGATTCTAGACCTTTATCCTGTTGTTATACAAATGTGGCATACAAGAATGGACAGGCTGTCACTATTGTTTGTCATTATATTCCACCCAATGGCTGATTTTCGGCCATAGCTCACTGCTGAGGTTCTGCCAATCACAGTGAGTTCCTACTCAATTTTCTCACACGCCAACATCAAATTATGGAGCTTCACGTATTATGAGAATCTTTGTTGTCTTTCCATTGTCAAAGGAAAACGATAACTCAAGAAGTTAAAAAATAAATTAAAAAATCCGGTGGGCATGGACACTTTTTCAGAATATCGACTTGAAGTGGTTAACTGTGAAGGCAATTTGGAAACTGATTATAACATTTTGTTTACGTTTAAACAGTGAAATGGTTAAATGTCCAAACCCTTATAATAATAGAGTGGATCCGGCTCTATAAGACGTACATTAAATTGCTTAAAAATATGTTCAACCAGCCATTCAGGCAGCTCGTGTGAATTCCTCTGTATACAGCAATCCTTCACCGATCTTGAACTCTTGGTGGCAGCAGATATGCCTCCATTACTGCGGTGTACCTGGGTGGTATTCATATAATAACAATAATGAAACTTACATACTTTTTTATTTTCCAGGTTGTCAATTACTTGTAGCTCCTATATGCCTGACGGTCACAGTAAGTTTCCTTGGGATTTTTCTTCTGGCTGCCACACCATGGTACCTCACCTCACGTGCTAGACGAGTTTACAAACGTCAAAAGCATGTACGAAAGATCAGAAAGCACGCAATAATTTACCAACAGTATTTAGAGGACACTAAAGAGTTGTATGGCAGGTGAGTTGTCAAGAAACATATCATAATAGAATGGTACATCATTGGTCATTGGAAGAGTACATTCATTCCAATCCTCTAGTTTTCAAGAAACATATCATAAAGGGATGGTACATCATTGGTTATTGGAAGAGTACAGTCGTTCCAATCCTCTAGTTTTCAAGAAACATATCATAAAGGGATGGTACATCATTGGTCATTGGAAGAGTACATTCATTCCAATCCTCTAGTTTCAAGAAACATATCATAAAGGGATGGTACATCATTGGTCATTGGAAGAGTACATTCATTCCAATCCTCTAGTTTCAAGAAACATATCATAAAGGGATGGTACATCATTGGTTATTGGAAGAGTACATTCATTCCAATCCTCAATTCCAGTTCTTCTCAGAGCCAGCACTTAATCAAAAGAAAAAGAAGTATCTTGTTTGAAAATACATTATCCTGTGGTTTCTCATTGAAATAGTCTTTGTGTTTATATTTTTAAAAATTACCTATTTCATCCTTTTTCAGGAGAGAAACCTCGTTGACACCTCGCTCAGCGACCCCTGTCGACCTCCCAGCATCACCATGGCAACCACACACTGAATTTGTTGATGATGTAAACCCAGAGGTATAGGAAGTAACCTTCTAGACATTTCAAATTCAAATCTTTCCCATGAAACCACACATTTCATCATTCAAAGTAGCATACAATCTGGATGATCATGATGAAGTGCCCCCTCTATAGTTTACCTCAGATAGGCCATTTCCCCTTAAAAGCGGTTTGCTAAAAACAATTTCACCCACAACTCAGCCCTGCACAGGCTGGTAATGATTGATGTGGATGTGAAATAACGTTCACTAGTCTTCTCGTTATTAGCTTCAATGCCACGGAGGTAGTTTTTAATTGGTCTCAACGTTTCGACTAGCCTGCTCTAGTCATCGTCATGAGACTGAAGAGTGTTTGAGATGCTGGTCTCTTTATAGGGATTCAGAGGTTTCAGTAATTGGTTCTTCAGCAGTGCTGACTTAAGAACTCACTTCGCAGCTGTGAAGTTAATAACGGGAAGTCCCCTCGATCCACTAAGCGGAAAGTAGTAGTCCCGGCCGATTGCCTACCTTCCGCCCAGGTAGCTGCAAACTGAACATACAATGATGCCTCACCATGCAAATTCCTAAAAACCCATATTCACTAGCCTTACAACAAAATACAATCTTTGGTCAACACTGAAAAATATATCTTTGTTGCTTTGCAAGCCACAAACTTTAACAGTCAGGGTCATGTGGCCTCATGTTGAGGGTGTCAGGTTAGCATATGGGTATCTTTCCTCGCCTTCCACATCTAGGACCCTGGTTCGAATCCCGCCAGGGCACTATGTGGATTGGGTTTTCTAGTCCCTGCCTGATTGCGTTGGTCTCCCCCTGGAATAATTCTCTGGGGTTTTCCTCCCACATCTAAAACTGAAACTTCCTTCTTTGTCTTCTCTCCATGGGGTTACCTGGCTAGTATAGTGGTTAAGTTCGCTTTTCTGAGAGTCCTTGGTTTCACAACCAGAATAAATAAAATGAAATGTGGTGGGCGCTGCGAGAGGACTATAAACCATGCCAACCTTTTACCCATGATGCACTGCGAAAATTGCCTCTCCTGGGGCAAACTGTAGAGGGCGCTCTTTACTGCGAAATCGCCCATATTGAGACTAGCTGTAATGTACGTTTCAGTCTACTTTGACAAAAAAAAAAAAGATTGCTTGCCAAAAGTTAATATCATTGCCACTTCTTTCCTTGTCGCCATGTAGTATATCTTGTATTCTAAATCATTGTAAAAAAATAATTAATCTATGACGAATCTATACTAGGTGTGTATGAACAGTCCTACTGTATATATATATATATATGTATGATATATGCAGATGATTATAAAGTATGATAAAAAGTGATATGAAAGAAATGAGTTGTCTATGATCTAAAGTTGCAACCTATCAGATTTATCACTGAATGTGTTTTTATTTTTTTCTCAATAGTTTATTTTTGTAACGATAAGTTGTAAATGTCTTATGAGACATTGGGGATGTTCGTTTGTTTGTTTTTTTAGTTGAGCAAAACTGTAGGAAGCAGATGAAATTAACAAAAGGTGTGACCAGAGATAAAAGCATACACTTGGTTAACTTATTTTTGTGTTGGACACCAGTGCCCAATTTCATAAAGCTGCTTAAGCACAAAAAGTACCTAAGCACAGTAAAATTTTGCTTACCAGAATGAGGTTACCAACCAAACTACAATGTCACATGTACAATTTGCGACTGGTATCCTGCTCATTTCTGCTTAGCAGAAAATTGTTAAGCAATATTTTCTGCTTAAGCAGCTCCATGAAATTGGGCCCAGGGCTTGAAATTACCTCTATAAGGCCAATGTTTTTCAGCATCGGACTAGTAAACTCAGGACCAGACAAGTATAGTGCTCAAATCCGTCACTCAGTGATGCTCATGGCGCTCCATGGGCACCAAAACCCCTATGGGTAAATTGCATACAGATGTTCACTTACAAAATGTTGGTTGTGACAAAATCAGCTTTACAGGTTCATATATTTTGCTTTTCGTAGATGTTTTCACTAACTTTCAAGGCACTGGACACGTTTGGTAATTACTCAAAATATATATTAGCATAAAAACTTACTTGGTAACCAGCAACGGAGAGCTGTTGATAGCATAACACATATTGAGAAATGACTCCCGCTGAAGTAACGTAGTTTTTGAGAAAGAGGTAATTTCTCAATAAAATATTTGAATCTGAAAAAGACTTCAGGCCTGAAGCCCTTTTCAGGCATCTGAAAGCACACAAATTTGTGCAACAAGGGTGTTTTTTCTTTCATTATTTTCTTGCAACTTCGATGACCAATTAAGCCCAAATTTTCACAGGTTTGTTACTTTATGCATATGTTGGGATACATTGTACACCAAGTGAGAATACTGGTCTTTGACAATTACCAAACGTGTCCAGTGCCTTTAAACCACCCTGCTGTCAGTATTTATTCAGTTATTGTTTACAGTTGTTTAACGAGATTAAATCTATTCATATTTGTTAGCTATTTATTTATGTTGGGAAAACAATTCTGAAATTTGTAATCGAAAGCTGCTGGACATTGATGGAGAATGTAGACTCAGTCTTTTGGAAATGCCTGGATGCAATTTTTACTAAACAATTAAGACAATGGACAAGTCTTAATTCACAGTAGTTTTGACCGCATGAGGGCCTTTGTGAACCAAATTTACATAATGCAAACTGAGTAAAACATTGTTTCCATTGTTTTTAATATTATCATTATGTATTTGGCCATTGATACAAAAACAATGACATATAGGCAGTTAAAATAAGATAAAACTGTGATTGTGATGCAAGGATATTTGGCGTGGAAAGTACCCTCGTGCGGTCAAAAACTGCGGCCAATTGCACTATCCACAATCATCATCACAACGCCAAGAGCCGTTGTCTGGCCCGTAGGCGCCCACTTCTGCGAATTGGCTGTGTCGAAAGTTTTTGAATTTCTATTCTGTGCTGCCCAGCGTCCTTTAGATCAGTAACTGAGAGACCACTCCACTGAATCAAGTCGTTCACCCAACTGGCTCGAGGGCGTCCTGGTCCTCTCCTTGTATGCATTGGAAAACCTGCGATCACTGCAGCTGAAATACCACCACTACGCACGGCATGACCACACCAGCTTGCTTTGCGCGCAAAAACTGTGTCAGACGAAAAAGTCCAGCGACCTCCAATGCGTCCTTCCAGATCCTCATTTGTCACCATGTCTTGCCATAAGAGACCGAGAAGGCGCCGCCATATCTCACGACCAAAAGCACGACCACAATGTGATGTTAAAATTTAAATTGATTGTGGTGGTTGTAAGTTATTTAGCGAAAGGTTTGGGGAAATCAGACCTGGGGAAATCAGACCGGGGCAAAATGTTAAGTCATGTGATACTCATGCAAAACAGTTTTATTTCATAGAACTTTAAGCACAGCACAAATTTGCTTTGCATAGAAAAATCTTGCTATTAGTTAAAACAGGATACCAGTCAAACTGCTACGTCAAGTACATGTATATTGCTTTTGATTGGTCCCACACCTACTTTGATTCTTAGCGAAAAAGTAACATTCCAAGTTAAATGGGTTGTGTTGTCATGATCAAAGCAGGGCCCAATTTTGTAGAGCCACTTAAGCACAAAAATTACCATTCCACGTGTACGATTTGTGACTGGTATCCTGCCCATTTATGCTAAGCAGAAAATGTTTAAGCAATATTTGCTGCTTAAGCAGCTCTATGAAATTGGGACCAGGCCTCAGCGGGCTGTACATGGAATCAGGAGAGCACCCTCCCTCTGTATGGAATCTATGGACAGCGCGCACACATCCTTTTTGTGCTCTGTGTAAACCGGAACACTAAATAATGGGACAATTTAGTGGCTGGTGTTACATTTACCACAGATGTTAGAAATAATAATAATAACTAGTTCTTATATATAGCGCATTTTTACAATAACGTATCAATAAAATTCCTTTAATCTTTCTCAGCTCCCTGGGGAGTATACAGCCCTGGGCTGCCGTGGCGCTCTGAAGGCTTTTTGAATGTGATTTTCTGAATGGTTTACTTGATATGATGACATTTGTTTACTATTAATAACCAAATGTCATGGCTCTGCTTACTGTTATCTATCTGTGTACATCCAAACCAAGCAGTGTATTCCTATTGTGTTCTCCATATCTCAAAAAGACTAATGGAATTACCCCATACAGGACTTGCTTTTAAAAAGTAAACAGTGATTGATAATTTGAGAGGAAAACAAGCATTTCTGTGAGTTACACACAAAGTGACCAAAACACAATATTTATGATTTCAAACACAGTAAAACCTCTTTATTTTGTCTCTTTTTTACATAAAAATAAATGACTCAAAGCGTGCAGATCATATTTTGAAACAAGACTTGAATATTTACAAGCATTTAACATTACCACCACCGATTTGCATACATAATTAAAAAAATAGATGATGACCACACCAATGTAACATTTCAGCGTTGCAATAAAATAAAAAAATATGAAAACGGTTTGTTCAGAGTGCTTTCATTGTTGCCTCTAGCTGTTCCACGAATTTTAAATTATGGTTTGTCTGAGTTTTCCAGAAACTTAAAAGTTTCATAAAAAATAAGAAATATTTTTTGGCAATTATTTTCCTGAAAACATATGGAGTAAGACGTTCATGTGGCATCCATGCTGTTTTCTCATTGATATCAAAATAATGATTCCAAGGTCGTATCCGAATTGACGGCTACATCTATGGCTTGCACTGTTGCTAAGGATATACTCTATTTCAATGCATGATGCGGAAATATAGCCGTAGCCGAGCTGTAGCCGCCAATTCAGACACGGCCTTAGGTAAAATAGTCTGATCCCCTTTTAGTATGATGAGAATCTGTATCTGTTCTTACTAGTGCGAACAGGGAACACGACCAAGTCAATGGAATCACTTATCAACTTCCAGAAGCCGTGGTAGAACACTACTTGAGTTCCACGCTCGCTTATGATCAATTCAATTCAGTTTTAAAGTAACAGCTTTCACCATTACATCATTGTGGCTAACCTCTAGTTACCATAACAACATTCAGTTGTCTTAAGAAAATAAGTAAACTAATAAAATGCAGCACCAAAGTAAAGCAAATGTTTTTCAATTTTTACAATCAAGTTTAAGGTCTGGGAATACTTTCTTTTACCATTTTCACAGCAGTCACTTTAATTTACAACTTAATGTCCTTTAAGGTTTCCAATCAATAATAACAAGTAAAGAACCCAAACCCATCAAAATCATACAGCAACATGTTATGATTCTCAAGGACTCAACCTTAGATTTAAAGAGAAACATTTGGCTAATGATCAGGCAAACCCTTTCCACCAGTCAACTGGTTTGGTAGTGGGGTACTAAATAGTTTGGATTAGAGTATTGAATAGCCAAACTATGCTTAGCACGAGGCATGACATAAACCATTGGTTTGTAACACACACTTGACTTGCTTAGCCAAACTTAAAACTAATTGTGTTTAGCATGACATACCATTGGTTTGTATGACACATTTGACTTAATGCTGCCTAGCCAAACTAATTGTGTTTAACATTTTGGCCTAGCATATTGTACCATTGGTTTGTAACACACATTTGACTCATTAATGCTTAGCAAAACTAATTGTGTTAGCATGAGGCCTGGCATACAATTGGTTTTTAACACACATTTGACTCTTTACTGCTAAGCAAAACTAATTGTGCTAAGCATGAGGCAGCTGGCATACCAATCCACATAGTCCATTGGTTTAGTTGAGTTAATGTCTAATGTTGAGTATGCTTGACTCAATACTGTTTGGTCAAACTGAAAATGGTTAGCATGAGACCTGGCACACAAAAGCAGAGTCCATCAGCCTTAAAACATGTGAGTGGATGTTGTCACAGTTTGGACTCAGTCAGAACACAGTGCCACATAAAAACTGGAATTCATGAGGACAGGCACACCTATTCCAACACAGTCAACAAGTTGGTGAGTTACATGTAGTTTGTGGATACTGTGTGGAGTGGTGGACTCAGTGTTACACAGCCATGAGGCCAGGCAGACCAATTTCATAAGTGTCCAGTGGTCTGGGTCTGGAAGCCGGACTGTGCTTTATGTCCAAACAAATGATGCATTGCATGAGGACAGGCACACCCATTCCTACAGTCAACAAGTTGGTGAGTTACATGTAGTTTGTGGATACTGTGTGGAGTGGTGGACTTAGTATTGCACAGCCTCATGGCCAGGCTGACTAATTTTATCAGTGTCCACCGGTCTGGAAGTTGGAGAACTGTGTTTTTTGGTCAAACCAATGACGTATTGCATGAGGACAGGCACACCCATTCCTACAGTCAACAAGTTGGTGAGTTACATGTAGTTTGTGGATAATGTGTGGATCACGTACAGTGGTTGGCTCAGTATTGCACAACTATGAGGCCATCAGGCTGACCGATTTTATCAGTGTCCACTGGTCTGGAAATTGGAGAACTGTGTGGAGAACTGATGTATTGCATGAGGACAGGCACACCTATTCCAACAGTCTACACATGTACAAGTTGGTGAGTTACATGTAGTAATCAGATATTGTTTTAGTTGTTAGTGTACAGACTTTGAGAGTTTTCAAACTGCACAACCAAACAAGATAATTACAGGATTGAAACTGGCCTCTCTGATGGCCTATGTGGTTAAGACACCTGGGTCCCATTTCATGGCTCTGCTTACCGCGGAATTCTGTGCTTATCAAACCCTGTAAAGCACATAATTCTATGGGATGTATACCATGAAATTCTGAGATTACGCCACAATCTACTTGGGTGGGATTCGAACCCACGACCTTTGCCATGCTAGAGTAGGTGTTACCACTGGACTACCAAGCTAACCTGGTGGCTAGGGGCAGTTCGTAAGGGCATAAAACAAATAATTAAAATCTATTCAATGTTGGAATTTGATAGATTTAGGAAGTCAAATCAAACCATACATAGTGCATCTAAAACAAAAAGTTTGATTATTCCATTTTTTTAAACTTAAAGAATATCATAACTTACTCACAATAAATGTTGTATTCAAAGTATAAGGAAACAATCAGAAATATTAACCCAAAATAAAATGGAACAGTCCAAACTTAACTTAATAATTACATGGGGTACACAATTTGGGGTTGAACAAAGAAAAATTTACTAGAGTGGGTGCTCTACCAGCTAAGCTATTTTGTCAATGTCTCTGTTCGACATACATGTCGTCATTGCTAATTGGAACACTACAACATTTCAATAATATTGGTATGAAACCTTTTAACCAACGAGTCTGACATATTGCAGAATTACATTTAATGACCGTTTTGTAAATGGAACTGGCTTAAAGAGTTAAAGGTCAAATAATTTCAAGTTGAATGTTGCAGCAAGTTTTTAATTCAAAACACGATTATGTTTTAAATTTTTTCTTCGAAATGTTTATCCAAGTGTATACCGCACATTAATTAACACACAATTGTGCCCCAGTGCAACAATGATGTATCTCAATTTTGTAACAGTGTTGCAGTCAATTTTGTAACAGCATTGTCAATTATGTAACAATGTTGTATCTAAATTTTTTGTAATAACTTCATATCTGGCATGAGAGACACAGGAATGTCCTATCTCGGCACAGAAGGTTTTGTGTTATGTGATGTATAATGTATATCCAAGGTAATTTTTGGGGGTGTTTCTCATCAACAGAGTGTGGGTTCGAGTCCCTGTTGTGACACTTGTGTCCTTATACTGCATCCTTCAGATGGGACGTAAAGCAATATGTCCCGTGTGTTGTGTAATGCATGTAAAAGAACCCAGTGCACTTATCATAAAGAGAAGGGGTTTGCCCCGGTGTTCCTGGTTTGATTGGCTGCATATTGCGCCACAGCACCTTGTAAACCATTACATGGTGCTATGCAAAGGATTAGGTCTCATACTTCAAAACATAGCTATGCATACCTTGCAGGACAAATACTGAGAGCTTTGAGACGCCCATCAAGTGAGGCAGTACTACGTAACAGCCTTACTTACAGGTTGTGGTGGTTAGGCGAATCGGTCGTCAGATGGCTTGTACATCTACATGTACAAAATTGTTTTACCTCAGCACATTCTAGATCAAATCAAAAATTTTCATGTGTTTTTTACAATTCCTTGACCAGTGATAAATAAGCAAAAACATTCCCATGTAACATTGATGTTTCTGAAACATTCTTGAATAGCATACAGTCATTAAAAAAAAAACCCAGTGGTCACTAGATTAAAGCCTTAATTTTGTTGAAAACAACAATATATTTTGCAGGTCTAAACTACATACATGTGTAGTATTGTGCAAATTTGTGTCTCGGAAGTCTTGACGTCTAAAAAGGACGACAGTGAAGTAGTTTAGTGGAAATTAAGTGGGTCGACAGAACCCACTAATCTGTGAATAACTCAGTGAGTGCTGCCGTTATTCTATCCTCATGTGTTGTGCTACAATTGGGTTAAGTTTAACCTGGTCCTTGCTCTATGGTTTAACCAATCAACACACTATCATCAACGTGTTTCCCATGGTCATCAAAAAGTTACGGGCAAATTATATGCCATTGTAGGAAATCTGAGCCCAATTTCATGGCTCTGCTTACAGCTGAATTCTGCGCTTCTGTTCACCGTTCTCTCGCTTACGGGGCAATCATCAATTATCTGCGCTAGCTGTGTAAGTGAATAATGCCTAGTAAAGTGGAGTATGCACCCCCCTCTCCCCATTGATTGGTGATGCCTTTGATGATACATGTGTAGCACGCACGCTATAACTAATTGTTACTTAAATTATTTTCTTTCCAAGGATGCTTTCATTTTTATTGTTAACTATATACATACATATAGGCTATATGAATATTGATGTATATTACCCCTTCCTGTAATTGGCGGCTCGTTTGCTGTTGGTTTGGTCAATAAATAAATAAATAAATAGATAAATAAATATTGGCGCTTTGTAGTGTTAACTGAACAGCATTGATCGGTGATGCCTTAGATGTGTGTGTTTTTGTAGCACACAGGCTTCGACTTGTGTTACACTGGTACTTTTGTAGTGTTAACTGATAACTTAACTTAACACCAGTAATCAGTGATACCTTATAGATGCATGTGTTTGTGTAGCACACAGACTTTAACTTGTCTTACACTGGCACCTTTGTAGTGTTAACTCAACACCATTGATCGGTGATGCCTTAGATATGTGTGTTTGTGTTTAAAACTTAGTTTGTGTAGCACACAGGCTTTAACTCGTGTTACACTAGCGCTTCATAAGTGTTAATTCAACACTATAGATCAGTGATGCCTATCATGATGTGTGCGTTATTTGTGTAACGTGTAGGTTTTAACTCGTGTTACACTGGTGTTAATACAACACCATTGATCAGGGATACCTATAATGTGTAGATAAAAACTGGACATAGACTTGTACATACATGTACACAGCAATGGTGACACAGATTGTTGGTTAGATTTGTCTATTAGCTCCGACCAAACAACACCAGGGCCCAATTTCATGGCTCTGCTTACCGCCGAATTCTGCGCTTGCAATCACCATGCTCCGCCTACCAAGCAAGGGTTGAATTTCTGCACTAGCTGTGTAAGCGTAGAATGCCTAGTAATGTGGACTACACAAGCGCACTTAAGCAAAAATTCCATGCTAACCCGTGAAATAAGCTTGACGTTAGTGCGGAATTCCATGCTTCCGTAAGCGCCGATTCTTTGCTTACGGTAAGCAGAGCCATGAAATTGGCCCCTGCTTGTGTCAAAATATGACAGTGCTAGTTGAGACTACGTTGCTAAAACTTTAGTGGAGGCAGGATTATACTGTCTAATAATACTGAAGGAGGTTTCAGGCGAAAGTGGCATCTTAGATGGTGGGTAAACAAATTAGTGTGAGAGTACATACAACAGTGTTCCCATACTGTCTAACACCAAAGGCACTTCATATGGAGCTGATCATATAGTCTTATGTTTCTTACTTTTAAATTATTTAGGTCTACATAATTATTTAATACCATAAGTTTTGATTATTCTGGGCACTTGTGCACTATCAACGTTACTTCTTAAACATTTTGTGACTTCCAACATTTCATTTCCCATATTTGTTAAACTCCAATCAACAACGACAAAAATGCTGCAATGAACACGTAAATCAGTCACCACAAGGAGTTTTTTGTTTCTTGATAACCAAAAATTCACAATTCGAATGCAAGCAATATGATGCCAAAAACAACGCTCGACTCTGTCCGATGAACAGATCGTCTTGATACAAAATTTGGTAAAATTTATTCATGTTTTGAATGCTGGTAATATGATGCTTGTACGAATACTTCTTGGCGTAAGTTCTAACTAGTCCTTTTTCTCTTCTCAAATCTACGCTAGCAATTATGTTAATCTGAATATACCTTTTCAGAAAATGTTGAAGCTTTTTTTTATTTGGCAAATTTTCAGTATACACACTACTTGTCTTTGTAGCACCTACAAAGAATTGTTTATAAATGCAAGAATGCTTCACATATCTTACGGATGCCAGCTGTTGTAGACCCACAGCAATAATATCTCATAGAGCTGCTTAACGCAGAAAAAATAGCTTTAAGCATAATGTAAATATGGTTACAAGCCAAAATGATATATCATATGAACTACTGGTATCTTGCAATATTTTTTGCTTAAGCAGCTTTATGAAATTCAGCCCAGTTTAAAGTTTCCATTTTGTTTGTCACCATGTGTATGCAAACGAATATATCAGCCGGGGAAAACACTGTCCCTGAATACCATACTTGTCCAGAAAATACACTCTGAGCTGCACCAACATTCACACATACATGTACGGTAACGACATGAAATTCTGATTTTGTTGAGAAAAATGGCAAGAACGTGCATACAAACAAGTACTGTTTGCATGTACATACATGTACTATTTTGATAAGAGAAATTGGCCCCTTTCCCCCAAACATGACGCAGTACCTAACTAGAATCTGGCCGCCTTCGTCAAGGTAAAATAACAGTGAGAGGTCTTCCTGTGACCTCAGTGAGGGCGCTGTTTGATCCTGCGACATCATACGGAAGAGGTCTATTGGTTTGTCAGCTCCCCCTTTTAGTCTTCATGGCCAACAGTTTTAATTATTTCATCCCCAATTCAACCTAGCTCTGTACTAAGGGGAATCTTTTGACAATTCTGGACAGCCCCTTAATTTTAAATGACTAGGAATTCTACTATAATTATGTTTAGATGGTATCCCTCTAGTGGGAAGAAGCAGCCATTGTCATGATGAAGGCACGATGGCATCCGATAATGAGCTGCGCATACACACCCTATACTTTGATCAATGTTTAAACATGGTTGATAATCTGTTTTTTAGTTGGCAACGGTTGTCTGTGCTTGCTGTAATTTGCAGCTGCAGGACTAAGCCTTCTGTGAAATAACTTTGAATAATGTCTGGTACAATGACTTCTCTAGTCATTAACCCTAACTCCCAAAGCGTTTTTACTAGAATCCACCCCTAACCCAACAAATTCCAACAGCTTATACTACCATGAGATGGGAACTGTGCCCAATCTTAGGGGGACGATACACAACCTAACAAACTCCAACAGGCCTTTTTTGTTTGATTTTGTTGGAGTGTGTACACTTGGCATGTGCAAAAATTTGATCAGTGAAATCACACAGTACCCAACATAACATAATCCAACAACTATCTCATTAGACCATGGAGGAAAGAGCAATGCCAGACATGTACATTTCACACATCCACCATACCCACTCAATCAAATTCCAACACCATTACTTGTCAGCAAGGATACACAATCCCACAGAATCAAACACCCAATCCTAACTTCACTGTACTTAACCTAACAAAATTAAACACTTTGCCCTGTTGGAATTTGTAGGGTATGGGAGGGTTAGGGTTAATGAATGCTCAATTTGAATTCCTCAGACTAAAATTAGTGTTGCCAATTCGCATAGTTCAGGGCTAGGTCTTGTAGAGCAACCTCCACATCAGCAAATACTGCTATAAGTATCCTTGTGCCAACCAAAAGTGAATCTTGTTTTAAGTAAATTTGTTTTCTTCTTCACCCTTACATTTCCGTATCCTCTATTAAAATCATTGCATTAGTTTTACTTGTTACAAACTATCAGAAGTCTGCAAACGGACTAACTCAACCTGACATATTGTGTGTGTACCACTCTCAGAGACCAACAGTTTGAAGTTTGATTTACAATTTGAATCCTGGGTTGACACGGAGGCAATGACCTCCTTTGCCCTCGTCTTGTTGGCCCCCTTTCAAAATATTCCCATAGACTTTTTCCACTGGAAGATTGCCTTGGTCTTGGGTTGACACTGAGGCCATGGCCTCTGTTTCCCCCTAGTCTTGGCCTTGATGCCCCTTCAAAATATTCCCATAGACTTTAAGATTTTTCCACTGGAAGATTGCCTTGGTCTTGGGTTGACACTGAGGCCATGGCCTCTGTTTCCCCCTAGTCTTGGCCTTGATGCCCCTTCAAAATATTCCCAAAGACTTTTCCACTGGAAGATCTCATGCAAAATGTAAATATCCTTGCCCTTGAAGAACACTTAGTGACACCATTGCACTGTTTCCAACAATATCTTTATAATTAGTATGCCATTTTTGCATGGGTGAACATAATTTCCTTTCAAATGGTCTGAAACATTAGGTAAGAACCTTAAGACTCAATGAAACAAATTCCAACCCAAGGCTACCAGATTTATTTACAACCCTTGTGGGTATTCTGAAATGGGAAGTCAGTGATGGATTCTGAATCAAATAATCCACCCAGGGTAGTTTAAATTTTCAATGCTATTTGGCTAGGAAACTTGGAATTTCTGAAAAATGTCATTAATTTTTGTAAGCGGAGAATACAACATTTTTTTTACATACAAACTGTTCAAAACAGTACCATGACATCATCGAGTGTTTTAAAAGATAAAAGTCCACGCCTGAATTGTTTCTGTACAATTCAGTCAAACATGGGCTAGTGCTGAGCCAATATGGCCAAAGAGTTTATATTGTATAATATCTAAGTGCATCATAGATAGATCTGTTGTATGAACTTGAACTTGCTTTATATACACACACACACACACACACACACACACTTACAATTTCTAGACAACAGCAGAGCCACATCCTGCCCTCGCAACATTCATATTACTCGCCACGGTCCACATATCCGTGTAGGGGTCGTAGATTTCAACACCTCGGAGACGATTCGTTCCGTCGAATCCACCCATGACGTAGATCTTGTTGTCAAAGATGGCTACTGCCGGCCAGGCTCGGGCTGTTTGGAGGGATCGTATGGAAGACCACTGATGTGTTTGTATATTGTACCTGGAGAAATAAAACAACATCATTGTTGGTTTTGAGGCATTGCATGGTGAGGTATCAATCAACCTCGTTCCCAGGGGTGATCGAGCTCACTGTGCCATTTTCCCCCAGTTTGCCTTGCTCGCTCATAATCCCTGGAATTGGTTCATTAAAATGTGCCAGAATCGGGCACATTATTTATTAGCCCGTGGCCGATCCACTCAATGCGCTAGCTCATGTATGGTTGCCCCCAAAAGAGGCATATCAAGTCAAAGAGCAACTGGTCCCCTCTCATTATTCTTTGATCTCGTAATATGTCCAACTGAATGCAGTTTAGGGTGACCATGTAAAAACGTGTTTAATTTGATATAGAATCGCGTCAAAATACTTGCATTTTCACGTGCAAAGCCGTTTTACAAGCGCTCAAACGTTTTTAGCAAGCGTGCACGCAAAGTTGTCACATTTGGTGCCAATCAGTGCTGTTTTTCAGTACATCCCTACCCAAGGTTAGTGATGAGATGTATCGATATGGCGCACTGCCAATGGTAGCCAGCCTGGGTATCAATGTATATTCAGTTTGCGGTAACAACATGTGTATCTACTTATCTGTGTAGATTAGTTCTTCAAGAACTTGTCTTGCTATTTATTCTACTGCCGCAGAGTAGATTACGGAATTCTGAAAATATGGAGTCATTAGAAACAAAGATAGGTGACACTTATACTCTAAAAAGCTTTCTTATTTTGTATTAAGCATCTTATGAAAACAGTTCCATCTGAAATGCAGGCATCTTCAACAAAACTTATTTGCTTGATCAGGGGCCGATTTCACAAAGCACTAAGATTCATCTTAAGATGAGTTATCAGTAATTACCATAGTGATTTGTATTGTGACATCACTCTTTGCTAAGCAACTGCGATGGATTTGCAGTTACGATCAATCTTAACTCTTTGTGAAATCGAGCCCAGATCTTATTACTTTTGCCTTTACACACAAAGCAAAAGAAACAGATTTTTGAAATGATAATAACGCAACCGCAAGCAACTGTTACACATCCCTGATTATGTTACACATGCTCTATGTATGGACCTTCCGTTGTTAAAGTGTAGTGTCATACCTTAATAATCAACACACATTCTTTCTTAATTTATTCAAAAAAGTACACTTTTTTTCTCAATCTCACAAAATGTTGATTATTCATTCACTTATCCAATTCCGTGTGACCACCACAATTCAAGTGTTTCATTTCGTTTCTTGTTGCCTGGCATTGGCACAACTTAATTATTGATTTAAATCAGTGACGGAGCTGAATTGATTTTCTTCGAGGTAGGCGAGGAGGAGTGGGTAGGAAAAGACTTAAGTCAATGGAAAGCTCCAAAGGAATACACAACCTTGATACAATAATTTTTTCTGTCAATTGTAACTTTCTGACTTTGTAGTTTTATAACTTTGTATCTATAATTTTGTTGTACCTTTCTGTCTTTGTAACTTGTAACATAATCGTAACCCTCCGTCCTCCTGGCGGTCAACCGTCGGGAGGATGGAGAGTAACCGTTTTAACATTGTACCTTTCTGTCTTTGTAACTTTATAACTTTTCTGTTCAACTGTTCCACTTATTACCTTTAGATTCCCCAAGTGACCTTTGACCTCATATAACTCACCTCTCTGCTATATTAAAATACTGGTCAGTATGGCGTAGTCTGCCCCCAAAGGCATAGATATAATGATCCATAGCAACCAGTGCTAGACCGGATCGAGCTTTCTCCATTTCAGCTACAAACGTCCACTCCTCAGTCTCGGGGTCGAAGCATTCAACGCTTGCTCGGTCTGTGTGGTAACTTTTATCATATCCACCTTGTGTTGGGAGAGAAAATTGTTGTGTATTAGTAAAATAGCGGAATATTTTTAGTTCACTTATTTGTGCAACATTTGCTGCATTATGATTGTGTGTTCTTTATTTGGAGTTTAAACACTACCCAGTGTATTACATGTACATGTACATGTACGTCTTGGTCTCAGATGGCACATACAATCTGTTTTTGTTTAACCCTAACTCCCAAAGCGTTTTTACTAGAATCCATCCCTAACCCAACACACTCCAACAGCTTATACTACCATGCGATGGGAACTGTACCCAATCTTAGGGGGACGATACACAACCTAACAAACTCCAACAGGCCTTTTTTGTTTGATTTTGTTGGAGTGTGTACACTTGGCATGTGCAAAATTTGATCAGTGAAATCACACAGTACCCAACGTAACATAATCAAACAATGGAGGAAAGAGCAATGCCAGACATGTACATTTCACACATCCACCATACCCACTCAAACAAATTCCAACACCATTACTTGTCAGCAAGGATACACAACCCCACAGAATCAAACACCCAATCCTAACTTCACTGTACTTAACCTAACAAAATTAAACACTTTGCCCTGTTTGAATTTGTAGGGTTAGGGATTGTTAGGGTGAAGGTATGATACAGGATTGGTAAGGTTGAACAAATTGTTGAATTTGTCTGAAAGCTTACTGGTTATGAAGTTCATACTAGAAACATTTTTTTCTTTGAAATATTTTCCTCTGAAATGAAATCATGTTCAAGAAAACTGTATCTGAAAACATAAAAAACATAAAAAACACAACAGCTGATTTTGGTTGTCACAACCAAAATTAAGGACAATGTGTTTACATGCTGAAAATTGTGCATGGTTTTTTCACCTTTTTCTCTTAACCCACACAACGGATTAAGCCCAAATTTTCACAGGCTTTTTATTTCATGTATATGGTTGATCACACAAAACATGAACACTACCAATCTTGAATCACACCTTCAAATCTTGGTCTCTAGTTTTGAACAAAGACTCTGAGGTTTTACACTTTTACTTGTCTTAGAACCATTACTACCAGGACATTAAAAACACTTCTGGTTTTGTAATTATTGTTGATGACAAAACATTTGATTATTAACAGTTTTTTTCTTTACAAATTTTTTTTTTTTGGTAACTGATTATTTTCAAAACTATGTATACACGTAAACCACAACACTGCATCCTTGAACATATTCAATGTATTATAACTAGTTGTTATATAGCACATTTTACACTAGCGTATCAATACGCTTTACTTTAGTGCCCTGGTCATTAACCCAATAACATTCCTGTAATCTTTCTCAGCTCCCTAGAGACAGGGACGTGATAGGTTGTTGAAAAATAAACCTGAACTCTGAGCGCAAAGCGCGAAAGCTTGCGAGATCGAAAACTTGCGAGCACGAAGCCCACTAATAACTTTTATCTTTGGTTTTAAAAGCCCTACTCTGCAATCTGGGGCATTATATATGGTTTTATCTTCATTTTTTATGAATTTGATTTTAAGTTATTAAAAAAAAAAAAATTATTGGGGGGGGGCAAAAAAATGGAATTCTGTTTTTGGAGGACAAAAAAAACCAAACGGATTTCCGGTTAAAAACAGAGGAATCACAGCCCTGGGCCTGCTGTGGTGCTCTGAGGGCTTTTTTAAACACAATTTATCAATCTGTACCCCCACAGGTACAAATTTATACCCCTGGGCAAAGAGAAGCAATTATAGTAAAGCACCTTGGCAAAATCCTGTCCGAACAGAACTCTCATTCTCGGAACAGTTCCATGTAATTGACCTTATAAACTTGACGTCATTTGAGTAGGACGTCCTGGGCTAGAGGTCAAAAGAAGGTAAAAGCTTACAGATGTGCACTTTCTGTTGTTCTATCATCATCAGCCTGATGACTTCAAAGCACAAGGTCTATACCTACATGTACTAATGAGGTAACACATTTGTCTCCATGCTTAGACCATTTTCCATTAAATTTGTAGCATTTAACGTTTAAGGTCTCAGATCTCTTTTGACTTTTGATCTACGTTTAGGTATTTTATTATGTCTTGACAATATAAATGTTTGAAGTATCCCTTACCAAAATGTCCAATTCAATTTTCCAATTGGAACCAATTGGAATTTTTTCCCAATTGGACTCAATTGGACTCAGTTGGATTCAGTTTGAATTTTTTTCCAACTAGACCCTGTTGGGAAATAAAATTTCCAATTGGAATTATATTAGGAGGTGAATTTCCAATTGGTAGAAACAAATTCCAACTAATTCCAATTCAATTAAATCAAGCCAACTGAGTCCAATTGGACTGAGTTGGTCTACGATTTTATTCCAATTGGAAATTCAGTATTCCAATATAAACCGACTCACACCAACTCAATACCAACTCAATCCAATTCTTTCCAACTGGATATCCAATTGGAAAGAATTGGAAATTAATTGATAAGGGATTAATCCATCTCACTATTCAAAATCAGTTTGAAAATAAAGAAGAGATTAATTTTCTACCTGCAACGTAAACTTTGCCGTCACACACTGCTACTCCGCACCCAGATCTCTTCTGTTTCATACTGGGCATAAACTGCCACTTGTCAGTGTTAAGGCTGTAACGCTCCACGATATTATAACTACTTGTAGCATTCTCTCCTCCTGTTGGATAAGAACATAATGTAGGGAGCCAATCATCAGCAATGTATTAACTATGAAATTTAGGCTGGTAACCAAGTTTTGCAGTGAGCAAGAATTTGTTGAGTTTAGTGAGCCTTTTTGAGTAAAGAACTAGAGGGCGCACTGGCAATAGCGCCAGGACCGCAAGGAGACGAACGCACCATTTTGTCGATGGCAATATTGAGTACGAAGTGTACACGATGTGTGTATGGTAAATGCACGCATCGCGCGCTCGGTGTTCATGTTGTTGTTTTGCGTAGCTAGTAAAGTAGTAGTAGCCCAAGAAACATGGCCGCACCACCTGCGCGACGAGTCACGTAACTAGGCTAGTTCTTATATATAACTCTATGGTAGTAACTTAATCTTTTGGTTGGAATACAAAACAGTTAGTATGTCTTGTGCAAGCTGTAAACATGCAAGACACATGTAGAATCATAAATTGAGAGTGAAATGGCTTGCCCCTGGTGTTTCCAGATCGGTTGTATAATGCACCAACTTTAAATCCATGTTTATTGACCCAATTCACCTGTTGTGTCATACGATAAATCTCACTAGCGCCATTTTATTTTTTGGGTGTCACATTCCCTGTGTGTTGGTGTGCAATGTGTTTTTCTCACAAGCCTGTAAACAAGGCTTTTTAATGTGAACCAGAAAAACCGGAGTTGACTCCTACTCTTCCACGATAAGTGTTCTGGGTTCTTTTCTATGTACTACCAATCCTAGGGCTTAATGTCCCATCCGAAGGACAAAGCAGTTATGGGAAAGTAACTTGCTCAAAGACATAAGTGCCACGACCGGAACTCAAACCTACACTCTGCTTATCAGAAACACCAGAGCTCTTTGAATCGCTCGACAGCCACGAAAATGCCTTAAAATTCATAAATTCAAAATGTATGTACACTGTACATGTAGTAGCCTGATGTTTCGACCCTAGCAGAGTCTTTCTAAAAGACTCAAGAAAGACTCTGCTAGGGTCGAATCGTCAAGCCACTTACTAATTTTTGCATTTATACCAATAAGTTCCTTTTGGTTGGTAAGCAGTTTGCAACAGCTAATTCTATATTCTCAAGTTTATAAGTTGATGCAATTTAAGCAAAGTACATACCTAAGGCATACAAAAGTCCATGCAGACTTGCTAAGGCTATGAATGATCGAGGTACGTTCAGATTTGTGCGAGGGCTCCAGCGTTTAAGAAGTGGATCGTAGCATTCGACCTGACCGAGGTACATCGTTTGGTCATCACGGCTCCCACTAAAGGCACATTCACCACCCACAGCGTAGAGCAGGCCGTTACCTGTCGCTGCACCAACTGCCGTGCGAGATATAGACATGCATTCCTGTAAATAAAAAATGGTTCAAACACTACAAAAATTATCAATGGTGAAGGTCAACTTGGTTTCGAGACCAGTCTCAAGACAAAATTTGTTGAGGTCTCCGCAGTTTCCAGGTCTCGATTTGAAAGACTAAAACTTGTTCTCAGTTTTGGAGCAAAGGTCTGGGGGTCTTGTGTAGAGACCTTTCGAGACCTTAATTTCATAATCGGCAGTCAAAGCTAATTTTTATCATGTGCAACGAGAATATGATGTAGTTGTAGAACTCATTTTATATTAACTGCTCATGATTTCAATCCCAGGGTGTGAATGTAAGCAACAAGAGTGCCAACTTGGTCGCCGGTGCTGCATACTCTTAAGGAGTTGAGATGGTTTGAGGAATGCTGTAGGCCGAATGAACAGGCGTAGTAATAGTGAAAGGTGCTTTGATTCAATGTTTAAAAGCCCCTCATGAATGCCTATTATTTTGTATATCGTAATGCTCTTCTAAAAGCAAACCAGTTCTCTTGAATGAAAAGGGTGCTTGCTACATGTATGTGAGCCAGAAACACCGGGGTTAACCCCTACTCTTCCACGATAAGTGTTCTTAGTTCTACACACACTACAAGCCTTAGTACACGGGACCTATGTACAGCTTTATATCCCATCTGATGGACAAAGAAATTATGGTGAAGTATCTTTCTCAAGGACACAAGTGCCTAGACCAGGACTCAAACCAACACTCTGCTGATCAGAAAGACTTGAGCATGATGCCAGTGTGCTTGCCGCTCGGCCATGGTACGCCATTACTATTGGATGAAAAGAGATGTGTAGATCTACAAATCCTTGGGATTCCTGGACTCACCTGAGGGACCCATCTGTCCCTGGACGCGTCGTATCTCTCACAGCTACTCAACTGACAATCCACGCTATTCCTCCCTCCCACGACGTAGATACTCTGTGGTTGCGATCTACTACCTATCAGCGCTAACGCCTGATTATCGTTACGTATTCGCAACGCGTTGGCTAACCTATCGCGACACTTTGAACATTGATTGATGAGTTCCGATTGGTGGACTCTCTTCAGGAGGTACTCCTTGTCCAGCAAGGCAAAGCGGATGTTCTGCAAGACATTGCAACAGCAGCGACTGCGATTCTGGAGATCGTAGCTCAACCACGAGATCGCTGCTTCGTACACCTCCTCCTCACCGTCCACTTGGAGCTGATCACTCTTCAGGAGACTGACGACGTCTTGCTCTGCCAGGAGAAAGAACTCTTCTGTTCGGATGACCTCACGGAAGTGTTGATAGATGAACCGTCGAGACGTGTTTTCCAGATCGGAGCAGGAGTACATGTCGGCAAATGAGTGGATACCTAGAAGTCAAAGGTTAAAAGGTCAATGGTTTTCATGACCTCCAAGATCACTTTAAAGGCCGTTTGATTTTTGTCTCTCAGGTTTTTCTACAACAGTTGGATATGGTAGCAACCTTTTAAGTGACTGTAAAGTCTGGAAAATGGCTTGTAGGCCTGGGTGAATTTCTCCTTATTCTAGACCCTGAACCTCCCAGATGTTACAATTCAGAAGGATTACAGACTTTGTGCATCACCAGAAATACACAACTTCTGGTTTGGACACAATGTGGAGTATTTGTTTCTCCCTCTGGTGATTGCTTTACTTCTTTCAAGAAAATTTGAAGGCTCAAAGAGATTTTGAGAAAATCCTTAAATCACACAAAAATCCTGAGAAGTTACACGCCTCTGAAGCGCCGGGAGAGAATTCCAAAGGAAAGAACAGAATAGTATTTCTGGGAACTACAGGCCACTATGTACACTGTACCATACTTACCAAGGCAATTACTGGCATCAAGCTGAGACTGTAAGAACGTGCAGCAGACGTTACGAAGACTGCTCATGGTAAGCATGCTGGCTCCTGCTAACACGATCTGCACGTTCTCAACATTAATTTCAATGAGCCCTGTACCAAACACATAGAAAATGAAAAGTTAACAAATTAAGTGTACGCAGTAATTCAAATTCATGTGCAGGTCTTTATAGACAGTAGACACATAGAAAAACAGCAATATGTTAACAGGAGTAATAAAATTGTAATATTTTAATTAAAAATCTGTAAAGCGCCATCTACATTGTGTCTATGATCAAACATACATGTACTTCCAGGCACTGGAATTTGTGTGTGTGAAAGAAAAGCATACAATACAAGATACTTAGATTTAATCAAAGCACAGTGGTGGATGTGCTAAAAGAGCACATTAAAGAGAGATTTGCACACTAACAAAAAACAAGTGGTTCTAGAATAGCGGGCTACTTTTCAAAAAAGCTTAAACGCAAGGTCTGCAGCCCTTCTTTAAAGGCACTGAACACGTTTGGTAATTGTCAAAGACCAGTATTCTCACTTGGTGTATCCCAACATATGCGTAAAATAACAAGCCTGTGAAAATTTTGACTCAATTGGTCATTGAAGTTGCAAGAAAATGATGAAAGAAAAAACATCCTTGTTGTACAAATTAGTGTGTTTTCAGATAGGAATAAAAGGCTTCTGGCCAGAAGTCTTTTATTATTTTAGTGAGAAATTACCTCTTTCTCAAAAACTACGTTACTTCAGAGGGAGTCGTTTCTCACAATGTTTTATACTATCAACAGCTCTCCGTTGCTCGTTACCAAGTAAGTTTTTATGCTAATATATATTTTGAGTAATTACCAAACGTGCATAGTGCCTTTAAAGATCTTTTGAATCGCCCAAATCAACAATTTGTTTCAACCTTTGGACAATCCTATTGGGACCATCAATGGGTAAATCTGAGAACTACATCACAACAGTAAATGGGACGGTAGGAGATCTGGCCTTGTGCTTAATCTTTTGTAAAGTAGCCCACCAGGCTGGTAAACTGTGCGTTTCACTTGCCCGCAGGAAGTTTTAGTAGCCCAGATTTTAAACATTCACAGTATTTTCAAAAATGTATCTTTCTGATGTAGTCATGGCAAGCGATCACAACCAGTTTATTGGCCAAATAAAGTTATATTCGCACAATCAAAAATAAATTAAAATGCATTTTTACAATTTATTATTCACATCTGAAAGTGAAAGGGAAGAAATAAGAGCAATTTAAACAACTAGGCTGCACAGTTTTTAGCAGCCCACAGGGCAAGTTGAGAAGTGGTGTTTACTAGCAGTTTTTAATGTAAGCTTGGCAAGTGTTGAGGGAATAGCTCTTGAGATAAAAGCCCCCACCCCAGTACACCAGATGGAACCATTCCATCATGTAAAAGATGGTGTATAACAACAAAAATTTGCAAAAGTGAACATAAATATCAAGGCAGGGTTCGCCCCAGAATTTTTTGCAAAACTGTGGGCCATTCTGGACCCAAATTTGTTGATGTTTGGTGGTTGGCCGAGGAGCGCTGAATTGAAAACAAGGTCTTCTGGAATGTTTTCGTCTTGGTGTTTATCTTGGTTTTAAAAGCCCTCCATTGTGCAATCTAGAACATTGGTTTCCTGTTGATGTTTTTTATGAAATGATAAAGTTATTATTGTAATTATTTTGTCTGCGTATTGGCGAAATTTGCGCGTAGCATTACGCAACTTGCGTGTATTGGCCCAACACGCTAGCTTGTGCATGGGGAGAACCCTCAAAGACATGGAAAGTAAAGGTGGAATGTGAACACCTGCAGGTAGCCCGCTAATGATATTAAGAACCCTGCCAATGGCAAGATAGGAAAAAAATCACTTCCTAATTAGGTTTTGAAGAAGATGTACATGCTTGTCAATACTTGAATCTCTGTGTCAGTCTTCTGTAGCCATAATTTGAGAGAAAACAGAAAAGCATGCACATCTCAGGAATCGGATCATGCCAAACTGATTTGTTGATAAATGTCACGTTTCCATACAAAACTCAACTGATGCAATACATGTAGTCTACATGATAAGTTTGCGATTTCTCACTTTGACATTAAGTTGAAGTTGAAATGTCATCCTTACTGGACATTTTAGTGCTCAAATTTAGGGGTGAAATAACAAGACTGCAGGGCTTGTAGCTCAAAATGTTTACAGGACTAGAATTTGTTTTACAAGACCAGAATCAAAATGATAAAAAGCTTCATAAAAAGTTTAACATGGGCAATTCCACGGTAACGGAATTATCCTGTGCACTAGCCTTAAGACTTAACTAGTTCTTTACACTTTAATAAGCTGCAGAGGTACCCATGCTATCATTAGGAAATGACAAGCCAGACCTAAATATGTCGGTAACGGAATTACAGCAGAAAATTGAATAATTTTGGCGGCTGTAAGTTTGAAATTAATTCCTCTGAAATCTACTACACATTTACTCTGGATTGATATTTTTTGTTATTGTCTGTGGTTTCAACTTTTATTTTGTGCAATTTTTTTCAACCATATGCTTACTTGTACTTCATAAATGAACTTTTTCCCATCAAGACAGTGGTAACGGAATTACAAAAATGGTAACGGAATTACATCTTCTGAAAATCACCTAGGAAAATGCAAATTCTTGACTCATTAGTCTTCTAAAATGCCTATGTAATTACTGTTTATGTTTTCAACTTAAGTATCACTAATAAAAAAAGTCCTCTGAAGGTCTCAGTTAAAAGTAGTACAAGAGTGTAGGCACTACATATGTTTACTGTTTTAAAGTAGCGTAAAACGTTCAGGAAATGAGCAGCCGCGATTAGTCACTTTGTTTATGTTAACCTATTTGTCAACACATTTATTAGCATAAAAACCTTCATGGGTTAAAAACCAACTTTGAAAATTATTCAAGCATTTGAAAAAATCATAAGGGGGTAAGTTTAGCATTTTTATCAAGTTGGGCCAAATATTAAGTTGTGATTTTAGGCTCTAAAATGACAGTAGAAGAACAACGAGTGCAGAAAGATAGAAGATTTGCAATGTAAGGTGTGGCTACCGGCTAAGCCAATCTAAGATTTAAAAGTTAGTAATCAGTAAAATGTACTGAATTCTCTGTCGGATTGGAAGCCGATGGAGATTCTCTAATATAGGTTTGATTGTTTCTTTTATCTTGTTATACATAATATATAAATAAACAAAATACATGTATTGAACATGCAAAAACAGGTATTTCATGCCCCACATTATGAAATTCAGCGTAATTCCGTTACCATGTAATTCCGTTACCACAGTTTTGGCAGAATAGGAAGGGTTCAGTTCAGGAGATAAACTTCTTACATTTTATGGTAACGGAATTACAGGCAAATTGTGAGTAGATTTCACCAATGTTTCCTGAAAATACTGGATCCAATTTCAGCAAGAGCTTAATACAAAGTATGATTGCATAATTGTACCGTTTGCAGACAACTACATGTAAGCCATATATTTAGTGGGAAAAACAGTTATCTCATGCTCCAACTTTGAAGCATCAGTGTAATTCCGTTACCGTTGTAATTCCGTTACCACAGTTTTTGGCAGAATAGGTGGGGATACTTCAGAATTAGATGTATCAGGTTTTAAGGAGTCAGATCAAGAAAGAGAATTTACATGTACAATTACAGAATAATTAAGCAAGAATTCAGTTTAGGAGATAAACTTCTTCTGTTTTATGTTAACGGAATTACATGCAAATCTGAGTAGATTTTGCCAATTTCTCCTGAAAATACTGGATCAAATTTTAGCAAGTGCTGTAACAGATTTGATTGTTACACCTAAACATGTAAAATGGGAAAGTTTGCAGACAAATAAGTCATATATTCAGTGGCTTATTACATTATCATGAAATTGAGTCAAATTATGAGTGCAAACACTAAAAAACTCATTAAGTTTAATTTATGAATAATTGAAAAACCAATAAAGTTATTGAAAAATAGTTTTTAGTTTCTTGAAATATAACACGCTGTCTGTTCAGAACATTTAGATTTGTTGGGATTTTTTTGAGTTTTAAATTTGCTGTTTTTGCCCTTTCTCATGTGGAATTGCCCAATAAATGCATTTAACTGTTTCTATTTGAACTTGTACTACGACATGTACATGTATGTTGAGAAGATATTTCATTTGTCTTTATGGGTACCGGTATTACTTCAATAGCCTACTCAACAGAATTGTCTAAGGTATTTTACCGGCTTCAAAGTAAACATAGGCCTATAATTTTCTGTTCACGATATTTCAGAGTTACAATGTACAAATAGGTGTTGCTATTCAATTGAAAAACACATGACTGCCGGACTTGCATGACCTGTCTGTTCATGTGTTTACTGGCCGAATACTAAAATCGCTGGCCTCAGGCCTGAGGTCCAGTGTGAAATTTGAGCCCTGCATTTAAATTCTACAACTGTTAGTGTTATTTATTTAACTTTTTTCAAATTTGGCATTTCTTGAAGGGTAATTCATATACTGTACTGTCATTTTCCAGCAAGTTGAATAACAATTTGAAACCATTCAACTGCACTGGTTGCGTATGGTGGCACAACTGTGCACAGAACTAAAAATTATGGTGTAGTGTGTAGATGCATTCATCACATCATGCCACATTGCAAACTGCTGACAGACATGTAGTTTATCATTCAATTGAATGGTCAGACAGTAGGAGGGTTGACTGTGTACTGCATTCACCATTTGATACCATATTGCAGGCTGGCATTTAGTTTCATTCAAAACCAAAGTGGATGGTATTGAATGGTCAGACAGTAGGAGGGTTGTTGACTGTGTACTGCATTCACCATTTGATACCATATTGCAGGCTGGCATTTAGTTTCATTCAAAATCAAAGTGGATGATACTGAATGGTCAGACAGTTTGAGGGTTGACTGTGTACTGTGTGGATGCATTCACCATTTGAAACCATATTGCAAGCTGGCATATTCAAAACCACTTGGACGATATTGAATGATAGCTCTGTGATCAGAGAATACTGTGTACACATTCACCACATGATACATGTACCTAGAATTTTATCTTTGAAAGGGCAAGGCCATAATTCGTTTTCAAAGGGCACTTCCACTGGAATATCTTACAGTATTGGAAATGTTTGTAGGGGCACCAACAAGGCCAAGACCATGGGCACCAAGTCCAAGGCATAGTTCCCATCCGAACTCCTCCAAAATCATATTTCATTTTTCCTCTGGCTTTACAAAACCCATAATCAAGCCAGCCGTTTTTATGGGGGGGGGGGGGGGAGGCAGGCAGTATCGATCAATCTGAGTTGAATTCAGTGAGCTCTTGAATAAGCCTGAAGACTTTTATTGATTTGACAGTTTCAAGTTTTAAGGAATTTTTAGGATGAGTTTCTTTTGGCACATGCAAAATGCAATTTCTTATGGAATCGCCGTATTACAAAATTGTCACATAATTTAGTTCCACTTCATCTGTTTTGTCATGTCGTTGCTAAGGCAACATCTTCCTTTTCAAGTATTCCAAAGTAAGGATTTCAATACTAAGTGCAATGCACTTTCTTGTATACTGTTTGATATCAGTTTAGACGTTCATCGTTTGGGTATCACAGTCGACTCTCGTTATAACAAGATCGCTGGGACTGGCCAAATTACCTCTTTATAACAGGAGCGGCGTTACAAGAGGACAACAAACAAAGAAACACAAAGCAGAAAAGAGATTCGGGACTTAAGAATGTGCTCTTTATAAGCAGAACCTCTTTATAACAAGGGTTGACTGTAACAAGGGTTGACCTTATACATTGTAGATTTTCCCAGATTTAATTTTTCTTTTACGTCAGTATGACTCAACTCACCCACAGGTCACTAATGTTTCCCGTTAAGTGTATTTAGAAAGCTTACTTGTGTACATAAAAGGATGATTTGAGATTCGCGACTTCAGAATGTACTAAGTAGAACCTCTTTATAAAGTGCTCTTAAT
The DNA here is from genome assembly GCA_037783415.1 of Leptasterias polaris. Taxonomy (NCBI): domain Eukaryota; kingdom Metazoa; phylum Echinodermata; class Asteroidea; order Forcipulatida; family Asteriidae; genus Leptasterias; species Leptasterias polaris. Next base: position 523,512 of record JAZGTN010000082.1, on the reverse strand, counting down.
AACGAGAGTTGATTGTATACATTTTAGATTTTCCCAGATTTTTTTAATTTATTACTTCAGTTTGAATCACCCAACCCATAGGTCGCTAATGTTCCCCCCTCAAGTTGATTAGAAAGCTTACCTGTGAGCAAAAATGTTTTAAGATGATTTGGGACTTCAGAATGTTATAAGCAGAACCAAGGCCTGGAATTTCATTATTGAGAGGGCAAGACCATTTTTATTTTTCAAAGGGCGCTTCCATTAGAAAATCTTGGGAGTCTATGGAAACTTTTGAAGGGGCACCAAGGCCAAGACCAGGGGCAACAGACCATGGCCTCCTGTGTACAGTAGTTCCAGGCATAGAACCTCTTTGTAGCCCAGTGCTCTTTATAATGAGGGTTGACTGAGTATATTTGAGATTTTCCTGGATTAAATTTGAATTTTTTTCAGCAAGCATCACCTGACCCACAGGTCACTAATGTTTTTCCCTTGATATAATGATTATATTTCTATTCTTACCTGTGTACATAAATGTTAAGATGATTTCCATGGCAACTGGATCCACTCCGTGAATCTCAATGTGATTCTTCGCCGTTTCCTTCATCCCGTTGGTGAACATCGCTCGTAGATACGGCGAACACCCCGCCAGGACCACCTTATGAGCGTGGAACATCTGATCCTCTAGGCACAAGACGATGTCGCACAAGTCTTGTTTCTGCCGCAGCTCGTTCATGACGCTGAAGGCACTGTGCGTGTGCAAGGTGATTGTATAGGTACGCGAGTGGATCATTTTAAGATGCATGTAGGCTGGGCGCTGGACACAGCTTGCTCGTTGACCAATCTTCAAATTATATCCAAATCTTCTTCGGCAAGGTTAGAGTTTTGACAGTTGGGTTTGAAACAATGAGACAACCTCTTGGGTTTGTTGCAAATTATAAAGAATCCATTGCCATGGTAACAGATTTTGAAATATCTCTCAACATAATAATGAGCCTTTTAAAAAATTATATGTGGGCTTCAGATGTAGTTTAGTTTTAGCCACAAATTAATGTTTCCACCTTAACAATACTGGGGGCGATGTATCATATACTGCACCGTTAACATAATCCAACGTAATTAGCCTTGAATCAAGAAGACAAAGCTAATCTTCTGCAGAATGGAACACAAAGGCTTCACTGGTTAATGTTTTCTTCCAATTATTATTTTTCTCCCCAAGACTCGTTTTTTAGATTGATGCAGACAAATCAACTCCAACCCTCTGAAATCTCGCGGTGGAAATTCTAAAGGTTGGCGAGTTCACTCTGTTGGAATAGATTGAATGGCATTTAGCGAGTAACCTACGAATCCAGCCTTGGTTTGGCGTTAATTTGTCTACCCTAGGCTGACTTCAACAAGATGTGCATAGCGTAGGCACATGTGTATTTTCCTCATCGCTACTGAATATTCATAAGATGACATCATCATAATAACACCTTTTACACATTTGAAAGCAAAAAGGTCAAAGGTGCAAGTTTTATTACTCAACACGTAGATGACGATCCCTCCCTACAAATCTCAAACACATAGTTGGCAATGGTGACAATGGATTACAAACTCCCTTGTGTCAGGTTGTACACCGTGACTAACTCATTTACATTTTCTCCCAATTGCGATGCAAATTTTCCACGTTAATGACCACGGAAATGCATGATTCATGGTGAATTTAGCGCAGAATTCACAGCCTATGATGTTGAGTCCAGTGGAGGGATGTGTGGTACATTACACATCCGTGTCATTTGTCTACGGCTGTGCTGTAAATATAAAATGATAAAAAAGACTATAAAATTAAAATTTTGTTGCAGTTCATGTGGTTCATACGATCAAGAGATGAATGTAAAAATTTTATAGTGGATGTAAAAATATTGTATTCAAGTTAAGTTTGACCCCGAAGAGACAAAGGCCCAAAAGCAATAAGAACCCCAAATGGAAATAAGCCTATTAGATAATGGCTTTTTTTAGGGGGGGGGGGATCCTTTTATAATTTTGTCAAATTTTTTATTTCATGTTTTATACTTTCATTTACTGACTTACTTTAAAATTCTCCTGTTTTTGTGATTGTATTTTTGCCATATTTCTTGCTGCATTTTACCCGAATAAATTCTAACAAAATCAAATCAATGAAAATTCATGAAACGCTGCGTGTCGAACAAAAGAGAAAATGATAAACTGGGTCCAATTTCATAGAGCTGCTTAAGCAGAAAGTATTGCTTAACAAGTTTCGGCTTAGCAAAAATAAGTAGGATACCAGTTACAGAAAGTACACATGAAATGGTATTTTGGCTGGTAACCTTATGGCTGGTAAGCAAGATTTTTGTTGTGCTTAGCTACTTTTTGTGATTAAGCAGCTATGAAATCGGGCCCCGGAAAATTGTTCGAGAATGAACAGAGAAATTTTAATCATGACGTTCATGCAGTATAAACAATTTATTAATTTCCAAACGGCAATATTAATTTTAAATTGCCAATTTCCTGCAGCCTGTCCCTCATTCACCCTTAAAATCAATTTCTGTTATTACTGTGTACTTTGTTTAAGTTGGCAAACAGTGCCGTCATAATATTACAACTCGGTGCCTCTAGGATGTTTGTTCTGTGTTGGGTCGTCTGTACATCACACTCTGATCACTTACATACTGGATGTAGGCTCTTCCTTTTTTAAACAAGATATTTAATTATAACAAGTTCACAGACTGTGGGAAATTGTTTGTAGAAGGTTGTTTGTGAAGTACTCTGTAAACAGGTTTTTAAACTGTCCTGTTTGGAATTGGCGATTAGTGGTGAATCAGGACTGTCAAAAGGAAGTGTCTTTATGTTTTTTTGTTGTTGTAATTTCACATTTTCTTCGACGATCTAAAATCTTTTTTTTCTTAGTCATTTTTACTCAAGGCCCCTTGAAAAACCACTTTTTGGTCTCACCGTGGTTAAACAAAAAAATAACAAATGAATAAATAAATAGATTTATAGATAGCCAGGTAAATAGAAAAAAAGACGAATAAATAAATACAAACAAATAAATAAAAAAATATATAAATATAAGGAGAAGCACAAACTCCATTAAAGAGAAAAAAATTGAATAAATAAATAATAGAACAAATAAATAAATACAAAATAAATTAATAATAAAATAATAATTCACAGATTTAGAATGGGAATGATAGACCCATTTACTTGATTTAGTAAAACGAAGAAAAGAAATAAAGAACATGTTGCAAAAACAAACAAAAAATGGGGAAAAAACTAAACAAACAAACAAATAAATAAAAAAAAGAACTATCAGTTTTCCTGAAGCGAATGTCTTATAGTATTGGAGAAATCTTTGATTATGCAATATTTGTTAAAATCCTGCCCTTTTTTTATATTGTGGTTGCAATTAAATAAAATGCTATTCTACTATTTAATTAGACCTAGTCTATAACATGTAAACAATACTTTAATCAACATTGTATAAGATCTTATCATAGATTCTGTTATTCATCATGCTTCTATGACTACATGTAGTTTCACTAGAAATATGACACAGAATACGTGCATTTTATTATTATTAATACTATCTTTATGACACATTGCACGGTTGTTTTCGTAAACTTCCATGGAAGGGAGGGATGTAAAAAATTAAATTGTTACAAACAACCTTTTAAAATTTGTATTAAGTTAATTATTTATATTGTTCACATCTTGTATTTAAACAGTTTGGACTATTGAATTTATAGCATACATCTTTAAAATTGTTTAGAGCGCAATGCATTCCCAAAAGAAAATGTATTATACATTGCACGTCCGTGTGACGTTACCGTGCACATATTTTATGCAACACACATGTGGCTCAGCAAGGCACTGCCATTATGAAAAGAACAAATTTGACTTTAGAATCGTTGAGCATATGAAGACAGAGGGATAATTTTTCCTGTCATTAATGGCCATGCTTAGTACACTTACATGCCTACTTACTGCAGTCCGTACAAGTGACATTGTTTGTGTTCAAACACTTGTATGAAATACATCTAGGCTGATGTAGACACAGTTTTTCTCCATCACCCTCAAGCAACAGATTTACATGAGAAAAATTTGAGAATTTTCTTTTTTTAAAAGGTGCACGATGTATCTTGTGATACTTTCAATAGATGGATTGCAATACGCGTCATTGACCGCCATCTTTGATGAATTGTGCACGCGTGAAGAGCTATCATTGCCTGAGAGTCGTGCGTGCGCGCGTACACGCGTGCACTTTTCCATTGTTTTACATCAAAGATGGCGGTCAATGACGCGTATTGCAATCCATCTATTTGGGGTGAACAAAGAAAACAATTACAGGAACGGGATTTGAACCCTGAGACCTTTGGATTGCTCATTTGGTGCTCCATATGGGGCTTCGGTTACTGCCCCCCCCCTCCCCCCTATCGTGTGCTCATTACAAATGGTGCTTAGAATCTCGGGGAATTCTTTAGGGGATTTTAGGGGGGGGGTTACTTCTGTACAAGAGGAAAATGGGATGTTGAAGTGTGTATGGGAACATTTGATGGGACGAGGATACCTTGTCCCCAGTACTGCTTGTCCCATCTGTCTTTTAAACCTTTTGCGTCTTGTGTCCCTTAGTGATAATTAACTTACTATTTTGCTGTAGTAGATTTTTTATCATTGTAATACTTAATGTTTGGTTTTGTAAGCATGTCATTTTTAGTATTACATTACCTTGTGATACTACCGACCATGTTTTGTGTTTTTAAACCGAAATAAATAAATAAATATTGGGCATGGTAAAGGATTGTTGGGTCTCAAGCAATTGAGCTACATTGTACATTGTATTCTAGCCCTATGTTGGCAGTCTCCCTATTTTGTCAATATGTTTGTTTATAGGTGCCAGTCAGAAGCCATTCAACCTTCACTGTCGTATAACCAGATCACACCTAACCAACTCTATGATAAAATTTTCCAAGTCTACCTACATGTAATACTTACAATGAATAACTCAAAACCTAGAAACAATGTGATGACATTTTTGTGTGATTGAAGTCTTTGAGCAGACCAACATGTTTCTATCTGGTTTCAAAGGCATTTTGACCCTTATTGTAAGTGTAAATTCCACAAACCAATAATAATAATTATTTCAGCCAATTTTTTAAGTGCTTTAAAAACAAACAATGAATTTTCAGTCAGCAAATAACCTAGAAAAGACCTTGTCAATTGTCATTCATGACATCACATGTTTTCAATAAGAACAAGGCTAGAATTTGTTATTTATTTCTTCTTCTTATTATTATTATTATTTTTTGTTTGGGGGGGGGGGGGGAATCCACAAGACTGCAGGGTTTGTAGCTCAAAATGTTTGCTGGACCAGAATTGTTTTTACAAGACCAGAATCGAAATGAGAAAACATTCCTGGCACAGTTTGACATGCATTTAAAGGGTGTGGACAACATTGGTAATTGCCAAAGACCAGTATCCACACTTGATGTGACCCAACATATACATGAAATAACAAACCTGTAACATGTAAACCTCAATCGGTCTTCGGAGTCATGAGAAAACAGTGAAAAAAACCCATTATACGTTTTAACTTTTTTTCAAACATCGGATTTTATCCTGCATGATAAAGACTACTGTTTTACTCATTTCCTAAAAACTACATGGCATTTCAAGCAAAACTATTTGAAGGGAAGTTTTCCACCATGACCATCTTTATACCATGTAAGTTATTTGCAAATCTGTGAGCATTTATATTTTCAATCTTACCAATGTTGTACACACCCTTTTAATTTTTTTTATTTGAACAAGCACTACGACATGCAAGAGAAGGTTTATCTCATTTGTCTCCATCTGGGTATACTTCATGACTCAATAGAATGGAAAGGTATTTTATATCAGACTCAAAGTCAACATTTGAACACAATTTCTGTTTCGTTTGACATTCCACATCATTCCGGCGCAATGCATGTGTTGCCAGGGGGCCCATACTTACAAGCTTTGCTTCTTTATGGGTCCCTCCACAGTCTCACCCATATAATCATTATATATTGTTTTGCTTTATACCCAGATTTTGTTAAGTAGTGACTAAATATTATGTTTTTGTGATCTGTGTATACATTGATACTGTGGAAATTAAATCAACAACAACAACAACACACTATTATACATATTTATTCAATTGAAAAGCACTAGACCGACAGACTTGTTTGGTCTTGAGTTTACTGGCCCAAAACTAATGGCCTAAGGCCTGCGAGCCCAAGTAAAGGTCAAAGGTTAGAATATTGTGCAACAAACTATGGAAAAGGAGCATGAGATGACACCTTTAACTGTTTATTACAAACTTATAAACATACGCAAATCAATGGAAAAAACCCCAAGAAAACACCTGTTACTACCACATGAGTGCCAATTGATGTGTACCAGCACAAATGCTTTGTCATTAAAATTAACAAAGATCATTTAATGGAAATTGTATAAATGCAGGTTGTTCGGACAACACTGCAAAGTGACTACATGTACATGGCAATTTGTTGCGTGTTGGTTTCACCAATTAGGCTATTGCTCTACACTGAACCAACTACATGTACAGCATTTTCTAAATTAGGCTGCGCGGCTGAAATGTGGTGCACAGAGACGCGAGCACATTACCCCCTACCTGACCAGGGGCCAATTTGACAAACGGCCAAAATTGATCTTAACCGTGAATCAATCTTAATTGCTAAGCAAAGTGTGACGTCAAAATACAAATTACTCTCCTGACGATGACTAGAGCAGGCTAGTTGAAACGTTGAGACCAATGAACAACTCACTCTGCGGCAGTGAAGTTAATAACAAGAAATTCCCTCGATCCACGAAGCCAAAATAAAAGTCCCGGCCGATTCCCTACAAACCCCCCAGGTAGTAGTTTGTAGGAGTGTTTTTTTGCAGAGAAGTCTCCAAGATTTTGAAATCTACTCCCCTTGCTTAAGGACACAAGTGCTGAGACCGGGACTCGAAGCCACATTCTGCTATTAATCAGAAGTCCTATGTCACGGTCTCAGATATCCGGCGTGCTCAGCTTTCCCGATTACCAAAAACGGTTACTCTACGTCAGTCCATGTCTGCACACAGCTTGCGAAATTAGTGCCGTGCTGAGTGGAGTTGCGGTACTGGCAACGTGTATTGTAAATACCCACTTCTTGCTGGAGCTGTCATGGTGGCGTCTGCGAACGTGTGAATCGTTTTTAAGACTAGAGTGAACTAAATAAACTCCCATAGCCTGCAGCGTAAAAAGCTTTTTAATACTCAAAAAATAGTTTTAAATTACTTTGAAGTTCACAGCTTTTTACATTGCATAGAAAGTTATTCCTTGACTCCTAAACTTTTATATCCTCTGCTCAATTTGACACTGGTTGTCCTAAGGCCTGTTGAGTTATTCTTCCTCCAAATAAAAACACGCCCCACACTTAGTGTAATTTTCCAAACGTTCGAGCATGAGTCTTGAAAATATATGGTCCACACCTCTCGGCAAATATGATTGAACAGAGTTGGGACCACACAGAACTATACTTGCTTGCAAGGGGGGACGCGGTTGTATTGTTCCCCGATTTTGAAACCAGGATTATCCGAGCACGCCGGACTACACTGAGATAGCAACTACAGCGTGCTGAAAAGCCCAGGTACGTCACCCGGATAGCTGAGCCCCTGACACCAGTTTTCTTATCCGCCCGGCCACGACCTGACACCCTCCCTGGAACCTATATTGCCTTTGTATTGTTTTGAAAAGCGCTTAGATCTGTGAATAAGTGCTATATGAAATGTATTTCAGTGACTGTAAACTGACTGGATCAATTTTTTTGTAAAGCAAACTTGACATTTGAACAACATGATGTCATGTACAGTACACACCGTCTGGTGTCACCAACATGTAAATTGTGTCATTGACAGATCCAATGGGAAGGAACCAATTATTACAAACATGTACCTGACATGAAAAAGGTCTGCAATCAAATTGAATCTTTGTTCGTTACACATCATGCATGATGCATTGTGCGTCGTCGTGTTCAAATTTACTCTTCTCAAGGTCAACTTGGAACATTATGTAAACACTGTGCCCAATTTTATCTATAGTGTTTGCCAAGGGGGGGGGGGGTGGGTATGTGTGACTTTTTGACCCTGGCCAGGTTTGAAATTTAACATATTTTTGACCATGGAGCAACTTTGTTTCTATGAGAAGCTTGGATGACCATTTTGTTTCCAATTAATTTATGTTTTAATAACAAAAACACCAATTAACAAAAACCTGGTCAGCCTTTCTATATGTCAGATTTTGCATTTCAATCCTTTCTTTGACTTCGGAATCTCTGCATAATAAGCTAATTCAATGAGGCCATGGCCTCTGGGCCCCTGGTCTTGGCCTTGGTGCTCCTTCAAAAGTTTCCCATAAACCCTTTAAATAAGATTCTCAAATGAAAATGGCCTTGCACTTTCAAAGATGAAATTCCAGGCCTGTCATTGGTAACTAATCATTGGTCATTGATGGATGATCTCTTTATATTTATTAGGGGCGACTTTGTTGAATGCGACACTGTCTAAGGGCAAGATTATTTCTACCCAGGGCGACCTTGTTTGGGGTGACATTGTTGGGGGCAAGCTTGCTACATGTATGAGGCGAGCTGAACAGTTTCCTAACACATGTATGCATGACATTTAGGAAGTTTAATATTTTGCACTGTGATTTCTAGACATATTAACAATGATTAGAAGTATTGTAAAAGTTACAGCTGAATAAATTTAGAGATTTAGGTATTTTCACGGCCTGATCCTTCGTTTTTCAAGGCGTTTTTCTCCTTGGTACATGAAAAGGTCACCTCTATGAGGAAATTCTAAATTTCTGTTGGATTATTTCAAGGGACACCAAGGCAAATGACTGGGGGCATTGGAGGCAATTGCTTCTGCTGCCTTTGTAAAGTAACTTGCCTGATTTTCTATCTCTGTGGTTTTGAAAAATTCCCCCTTACTTCACACAAAATGTAAAAATTTCGAAATGTGAACAGATTTTCTAATTTATCCCATAGATCTGTGAACATTTTCTGCCTGTCAGATATGCTTCAAGGTTCTTGAGGCTTGAATTTTACACTGGACCACAGGCCAGAGGCCAGTGGCCAATAAGCTCATGACATAACTGCGGAGATCTTTTGGTTTTCAGAAAATATTGACTCTCACTCTGATAATATCTTTCAATTCTGCTGAGTATTGAATAATACTTTCTCATAATACAAATTAGATAAATATTCTTTCAGTGCTTTAGTTCACATGTTAAAACTGTGCATAATCTATAGGTATTTTGTTCCCATTCTAATTATAAATGGTATTGTCAAAAACATTCTGGTCCAGCAAACATTTCGAGCTACGTGACAGTCCTGTGAATTTCCCCTTACATTCCAGCCTTGTTCATAAAGTAAACATGTGATGTCATAATGACAAGGTCTAGTCCTTGCATAATGAGCTTGGTGTACAAAATGTATATTGAATGCTGTTTAGGCAATCCAGGTGGCTGCTTTCTTGACAACAATTCTTTCATTACAGGTGAGCTACTTACAAAAAGCTGGAACCCAAACAAGCTGAGCTTAAAAAGGAATTACTTAAAAAAGACAGTCTTAGTCAGTGATCTGTTCCTGCCGTTATGCATAAAATAGCAAACCAGTGTCTTCTTCTTCTTCCAATTTGTACATCCCTCCAGTGGAGTATACATGTAGTGATTTGTGTCAAGTGATTTGTGGACATTGAACAAGGTTCTTAAATGTGGTGCTCCCATGGAGCATTGTGTACCCACCCCCCTATTGTTCCGACTTCATTGTGTGCTTGGAATCTCAGGAATTCTTGAAATGATTTTAGGGGGGAGGGGGGCAGGGGGCACTTCTGCACAAGATGAAAATAGTGTGTTAAAGTATGGTACTTTGGGGGGGGGGGGATACCCTCTGCCCCATATCCAGCATGGTAGGCCTATGTTCTTGTTATTCTGGTAATGAAACCAAGGATGCCTCATGTGCACTTACGGTAATCACTGTAGCTTGCAAGCCTGAGGAAACATGTAAACAAGGATGCCTCCTATGTGAACAAGAAACACCCATAATTCTTAACAATCCAAAGGTTTCCATTTTGGGGGTAAAGTTTATGTTGACTATCAAACAGGCATAATAACAAATGTAGCTTTATGTAAATATAATAAACAATACAAAAAGTAGACAAAATAAAGCTATTACTTTTAGGCCTTGCCAACTATAAATTACCGCAGCTCAATTCCACGATTGATCTTATTCTTTGTATCATTCTTAACTGCTAAGCAGAGTGTCACAAAGTCACAATGTCACAAAATAGTGTGTTAAAGTATGGTACTTTGGGGGGGGGGGGGGGGGGGGGGGGATACCCTCTGCCCCATATCCAGCATGGTAGGCCTATGTTCTTGTTATTCTGGTAATGAAACCAAGGATGCCTCATGTGCACTTACGGTAATCACTGTAGCTTGCAAGCCTGAGGAAACATGTAAACAAGGATGCCTCCTATGTGAACAAGAAACACCCATAATTCTTAACAATCCAAAGGTTTCCATTTTGGGGGTAAAGTTTATGTTGACTATCAAACAGGCATAATAACAAATGTAGCTTTATGTAAATATAATAAACAATACAAAAAGTAGACAAAATAAAGCTATTACTTTTAGGCCTTGTTGCCAACTATAAATTACCGCAGCTCAATTCCACGATTGATCTTATTCTTTGTATCATTCTTAACTGCTAAGCAGAGTGTCACAAAGTCACAATGTCACAAATCACTACACGGCCATATTGTAAGACTCATATCTACAGTATAGGGTGAATCTAAGTTTGTTTTCTTAATCCAGCCTTCAGGATCGATTTTGCATTAATTTTTAGAATTCAACAAAATAATAAAAAGGGCCAATACTGTGAAGTAACAGTTGCATCTTTAAAAAACCCTTTTTTGTGGTTTTGTGACTTTCAGAAACCATTCTTGAAACAACTTTCAATCGATGCACTACAAGAACTACACTCAAGAGGCGTTTCTATGGCCACAGATCCACAGATCCACAGTCAACACCCAAAAGCTGGATACACCTGTAGGACACCACTTCAACCTTCCTAACCACTCCATTTCTGACATGAATTTACAGGGCATTGAGGCACTAGGTAACTGCAGAGAGACTGTCCGTCTGAGTAGGGAAAAACTTTGGATAAGGCGCATAAAGACCACTCAGCCCCATGGTTTGAATATCCAAGAAGGAAATGACTAATAACCTTTTGTTTTTGCCTTCTCCTTTTCCCACACAGTTATCCACTTTATTAGTCTGCCCTTCATTGTATTAACTAATTATTTACCTCTCTTCTAACCTTCCATTTTGTCCTTTGTGTTCCCAACTTCTTGTGGTCAAGCTATCCCCTTCCCTTCATAACCCCCCCCCCCCCCCCTTTGTCTTCATAATCCCTGCTTACCCCTGCCTTCTCTGAATGCTTTCTGGTTTTCTCCCTCCACTCTCTCTATTCATGTATTTCCACTTGACTACTCTTGCAACTCTTGTCTGCTTGTATGTGTGTTGTGTGTTGTCATTTAGCCTTCGAGAAAGACTCTGCTAGGGTCGAAACGTCAGGCCACTAACTTATTTTTTGCATTTATACCACCAGGTCCTTTTGGTTGGTAAGCAGTTTGCAAAACAGCTAATTCTATTTTCTCACCTTTTTTTTTCTTCATACATGTACATAAATAAATAATAAATAAAAACAATTTTAAATAAAATTTTTGTTACAGGGCCTGAATTACTGGTAATTATTTTCTAAAACTCAAGTTTGATTGGTGTATAGAATTTTTCCCATTACGTGTTAGATCTAGAAACATTTGAAAAGTATACATATATCTTTTTTTAACCCATTCAACTTGAGGAGGCTGAAGCTTGAAATAGTCTGGTTTCAATATATCAAATTGTGAATATAAGAACTATTACTAAGTGTATACAGGGAGCCAGCCTGACATTTGATTGATTCCCATGTCTGAATTTAAAGACAAAGTACAGACAGAATTTGTATTTATAAAAAAAAAAAATTGTTGATCACAATTTTGAAAGTTCTTGATGATTATAACAGTATCAATCCTCTGGAGAATACTGTCTTAAAATGGAGAGTATTTGAAGACTCCTACAGTAATAATTGACTACCGATTAGAGAACAGATTTGTTTTAATCTTGCTCTTTTTGTTTAAAGGCACTGAACACGTTTGGTAATTACTCAAAATATATATTAGCATAAAAACTTACTTGGTAACCAGCAACGGAGAGCTGTTGATAGTATAAAACATTGTGAGAAACGACTCCCTCTGAAGTAACGTAGTTTTTGAGAAAGAGGTAATTTATCACTCACATAATAAAAGACTTCTGGCCAGAAGCCTTTTATTCCTGTATCTGAAAGCACACTAATTTGTACAACAAAGGTGTTTTTTCTTTCATCATTTTCTTGCAACTTCAATGACCAATTGAGCCCAAATTTTCACAGGCTTGTTATTTTATGCATATGTTGGGATACACCAAGTGAGAATACTGGTCTTTGACAATTACAAAACGTGTTCAGTGCCTTTAAATAGATCCTTGAACAAAACTACTCCTCTACATATAGCTTTCCAATTTGCTGTCATATTACATAGTACGTTTTGGGGGGTCCAAACTTGACATCACTCACTTGAATGTTCCCTTTGCAAAAAAAGTTCTTGGTCAGGTCAAAAAGCATTCAGTGTAGCTGGAATAATGATTTGGAACAATCTTCCTCCTGTCATTTAAAAGGCATAGTATAGTTTTTAATCTCTATTTTGTAATGCTCTTATTAAGTGTCACCTCTATCCTTTTATGTGCGCTATGATCTTGATGAAATAGCGCCTTATCAATTTCAATTGTAATATTTTGTTAATCATCGCTGCTTTGTATGTTGATTGTTATAATAAAAATAAGCTCAATATGAACAAAAACAATCCGCTAATTAATATAAGCTGGCAAAAAAGAGTTTCATGAAGGTTAAATGACAACACAACACACATAAACAGGTATACAAGCTTGATACTGAACTTGAAGAAATGTTCACAGGCTGTTCGTAATGTATGGGACCTCTGTTTATTGAAAACTAGTTGTGATAATCGTGACTCTAGGGGAGGGGTTCCATTCCTCCCATATTTACGTTTTTGTTTACATGTACATTTGGTTGACTTGACAGTATCCATAAGTTTGGACTTAACGCCAAGGCCAAGGGTGATTGATAAACAGAGGAGCAGATGTCTTAGGCTCACAAAAATTGAATTTTACTTTAGAAGGGTGGTACGTGTACAAAGGTAGTGACAATCAACTGGTTGGGACTTCAATGGGACTGGGACTGGGTGGCTGGTCCTTGCTCTATGGTGGGACTAATAGCCCACATTGTTTGGCTGTTTGCGAATTGCGTATAGTGTTAACTGTTATGGCTCTCTTTTAGCATCGGTCTTTAGTTGCCATTAGTTACATGATAAGATGGATGTTGAAAGAGAGCCATAACACTACAGCCTAACAATAACATGACAAGGTGGGGACTACATGTAGGTCGAAATAGGGAGAACACCAACGTCACTCATGTCAGTAGTCACTCATCATTCATAGTCATCATAGCATAGAGTAAGGACGCTCTATGCACATTAAATTAGATATACATGGGAGTCCACCCAGTCCTATTGCCCAGTTCATACTGAAGTTATTTGAATTGTATGTCCCGTAATGTTTAGAGAGCCTAACTCTGATTTTGAACTTTTAATGTTGCAATAAATTTCTACACACACACACAATCAAATCAGCAGGGATCACATCATCACAAAAAAGACAAACGAAACATTACAAACATTACAAACACAGACAGTCTTGCGACACCTGGATGTCATTTAATCTGATATAGCTCTTAGATTTTACAAAAATTAAAATATTTAAAATATCTCATCCACAAAATCGCATTCTTACCTCTGTGTTTCTACCCCGATCCAGCAAGAATAAGTCAACAAAACACGAAAAAGGCAATGATTTTCAAGTGGTCCACACCCCCGGTCACAATTTGACATCTGTTGACAACACAATAAACAGCGCCACCTACTGACTGTTTATTTTGCCATGAGAATTATCCATAGTTGGCCAGATTCGGGATAAACAACTTTTGCCCGTATTGGAACTAGTACGGCATCCATGTTATGGTTGTACAAAACAAATACCTAATCGGATGGGGCCATACTAATTTATGGCCAGCGTGTCACACGTGTCAGTCTGTGTCAAGGGTTATTTGGATGGTTTGTGTACGCGGCGGTTGTAACTTGTAGTTGGAACGTCAGCTGCTGCTAGCTTAAAAATCACCAGTGGAAACACACATTTTGAGTTGTTGACATTTCGATTGAGATCTGCAGTAGTCATGGCCAAGACCGGCGAAGCTAGGCAGAGAAAAGTTGGCAGCAAAAATGGCTCCAAATGGACGAAAGGCGCTTCGAAAGAAGGTGGGTGTTTTTCTCTTTTTATGGTTTTCTCTTAAGTTTTTTATTTTAAACATCACCGCTAGAGCATGCACTGGTTCGATTGTCGCGTCGAAACCATAGCTCCAGTCAATGATGAGTAGTGGAACTTTAACTTAAAAACTATGGGTTATGTTGCCCTGCTCTATGTTTGACCTTGGTGCTCCTTGCCCAAAAGTTTCCCATGTCCATAGCATTTTTTTAAAACACAGACTTTAGGATTTTCCAGTGGAAGTGCCCTTTGCAAAATGCCTTTGGCTTTGCCTGGCTCTCTGCACTGCTGCAGCTGTCTGAGTCTCACTCTCACTCAGCTCACTGCTCAGGGACAACATTCCAGTCAACTTGCAAACTATGTTTGTCTTGTGAAATTTTGTTGACCCCATCCTTCATTGTGATTAAATGAACAATTTTTGGGGTGATTTTATGAAATATGAAAACATTTTGTTTTTAAGTTTATGTTTTTAAGAATTTAAATCCTTTCAAAAGTTTAATAGTTGAAACAGTGAAAGTTTGAAATGCCAAAGGGAGTGCAATTATGTAACTGTATGTAGAAAGTAATGACTTTGCAACTCAAACTGACTGAAGAAACAAAGATCAAGAACTTGAAAGCATTTATTCATTGGGCAATCTCAATGATGAATTATGAAAGGGAATTCAAAAAGTTTTTGTTATACATGTACTTATTTTGCTGTAAACAGTATCTTCATTGTGATGTACAGTTTGTAAAAATGGCGTTTTAACAAAAGCTTTCTCCTCTGTTTGAGCGGTCAAACATTGTGGTCACCTGCATTTGTTTATATCGAAACAATGCATTCACCTGCAGAGTACGGTTGTTTATGTCAAAACAATGCAGTCACCAGCGTTTGTTTATGTCAAAACAATGTGGTCACCAGCGGTTGTTTATTAAGTCCAAACAGTGTTGTCACTGGCAGTGGTTGTTTATAAACAAACAATTCAGTATCAAAACTACTTCTTTATTACACCAAAATCTTTGCCATGCCTCTGCATGATTTTCTTGTTTCTGAACTTTTTGGAACTACCAAAATATTGTTGTTGTTTTTAAGAATGTGTGTGTGGTTTTGTTTTTTAACAATGAAATCCTATATAAAATAATAAACCACAAGGGAAAGTGATTGGGTAAATTTAAATGATTTTTATTTGATCAAAGAAAAATTGACTAGACCGGGATTTGAACCAACGACCTCCGGATGAATGGCCGGCGCTCGACCAACTGAGCTATCTAGCCCTATGTTGGCATTCTCAACCTGAACAATGAAATCCTGTCTAAACAAAGTAAAGACAACACACATACTCGTAAAATTGTCCTCTTCACTGTGAATCAGCCAAACCTTGACCATAAGCCACGGCTGATAATTTGGCCATGGTATGCTGGAATCTCAGACTTGCCTCCCATATCCTGAATACAATGACAAGCAAGGGTGGCAGCCCATCAAGATCAACCTCCGGTAATTCTTGTTTGTACAACAAAAGGACGAAGGTCTGGAATCAAGTATTACTCAATAACTCTCATTTAGAGGGAGATTTTGAGCAATGGAATGGAATAGCTGCTGTCTTAATCATAGGTCGACCGGCATGAACGACCCAACCAAAACAGGACATTTCCCATCATCTTCCTATACTATAGTTTTTATGGTCTTATTTTTTAGAGGGAAGAGCAACATTTTCTCCTTCAATTTTTTCACCATATTGTAACCCCAAAAAATGGTTTTTAAAGACAAACTTGGTGTGATCCCTGGCAGTTGAGTTACAGTAGCGTTAAATGACTTCTGACTGGCAACCTGAACAAAGATATTGACTGAATAATGCTAAATAGCTCAGTTGGCAGAGTGCTGGCATGTTAATGTGGAAGTCTCGGGTTCAAATCCCGCTCTAGTCACTTTTTCTTTGTTCCACCCAAAATTATCTTGAAGGTTACCCAGTCAGTTTCCCTTGTGGTTTGTTGCGTGATATTTGTATTTTTTTATCAAAAATTGTTGATTGTACCATGGAGGTTGAAAATGAATAAATTTTGTACAAAGCAGACTTTGGTGAACCCCTGGCTTGCTGTACTATAATGAAGTCAGTGCTCCAAGGTAAAAAAAAAAAATTGTTTGTTATGGTGGTCGCCCTTTACAAGGCACAAAAGGCAATTTGAGAGACGCGGACTAGACAAAAAAGATGGAACAAGAAAGCGTAGAGAATGAAGTTAAAAGAAACCCATTCACGTTACGTTTGAACTGGGACAAATTAGAGGCAGGTGATTGAATTCAGTTTTGTGATGCACTCGTTTTCTCAAAAGAGTCCTCATGAAAGTGGGGGAAGAAATCACAAGTCTCTAACCTCGTGTGAAACCAGTGTAAAATGCCATTGTTGATTCCCTTACCGGTGCAAATTGTTGTCAACATTCTAAAAACATCCACCTTGTAAACCATTTATGGTGCAAGTAAAGGGTCTGATATTTCTAACAAAGCTCGGCACACCTCGTAGAAAAAATTATGAGCGCTTTCAGATGCCCTCAGGTTTGATAAAGTGCTACAAGAACTGTGTAGTATTGTTTTATTGTTATATAAAATTACAACAAGTTAGTCATTTAGTTGACCAGCCCAGACACTAACAATTATAAGTACTGGCATGGCCTGGCCTGCATCCAGCATTAATTTCTGTGGGTACCTGTTACATGTACATAACCAAAGACCTTGGTAAACAGTGTGGTCTCATGTCTCAGGAACTGCAATGGGTTGTCTATTTTGTTCCACCCCAAGTCATTGTATGGTGTGTGCTATCATCATATTAAAAGCTATAAAAAATAGCTCCATGGTACTATCATAGAGCAAGGACAGATGAACAGAGCTGCCTATTATGCAATGTACAGCGTACCCATTGAGGTACCCTGGATGCTATGGCCTTATGGGGTCCCACACCTTTTTCTGTGAAATTTACATGGTACATGTACTGCTGTAGCCCCAGGGATTATTGGCCCAAACAATGGTTGTTAGATGTTTGTTCCAAGAGTTTCACAGGACATGACTGGCCTTGTATGGCTTGGGTTATATTTTTTATAGTTCTAGTTAAATACTGGACCTAAATCAACCAAAATGTAACATTTATTTTGGTGGTAAACCTGCAAAATTTGCTGTCTGGAATTGCGTTTCCTTTAATTCATATTTTTTGTCTCCATATTGTGGGGTGTTTTTGTTTGTGTGTTTAGTGTGTACGTTTGTCTTTCTGTATGTTTGTTTGTTTGTTATTGTTCATTTTTAGTAACTGTATTCCCTTCTTACACTTTCTGCCTAGTCTTGTCACTTTCAGTATTTTATCTGTAATTGATGTATTTTTACTTAATGTGAGGGCCCCAAATGATCAGCTTACTGGATGGGTCACCCTCGTTAAATATAGTTTTAAATAAATAAATAACTAATTTTAAAGAGTTGTTGCATAAATTTGCCTCTTGAGACTGACATGGTTAAACAATCGTTATAATGTAAGTTTCATCTTAATGTTGTTAAACTTTAAAGCAAGGACTGAGCCAGTCTAAACTTCCAAGGCCAGAGGAAGGCAAGATTGCACATTACATAATCCAGATGGATGTTGAGTGGGTGTTAGCTTTTAAGATAAAGGTTTCTGTTGCTATGGGAGGCCAGGCTTATGTAACATGGGACATCAAATGTGTACAAAGCAGCCACAGATACACAACTTCCTGCAGGATTTGTACACAGCCCAATGGAAGAAAACGTGAACATGAAATCGTATATATTTCATGGAGATTGCACTGTCTGATTTTTCTCAAAACTTGTTCAGCCATTATTTTTTTAAACTAATGAATTGACATGGATTTTATGACACAAAATTTCCCATAATTATTATGTAAAAATCCCGCCTAACTATTAATTATGCGCTATACTTCGTAACCTTCTGGTCTGCGACCATCAGGAGGATGGAGGTTTATGATTACTGGCCTGGAATTTTATCTTTTGGAGGGCAAGGACGCTGTTATTTTGCAAAGGGTACATGGGAAAATGTCAAAGTCTATGGGAAACTTTTAAAGGGGCACCAAGGCCAAGACCAGGGGGCAACAGAGGCCATGGCCTCTATGGCCTCAGTTTAATTCCAGGGCCCAACTTCACAGAGCTGCTTAAGCACAAAAAGTAGCTACATGTAAGCACAACAAAATTATGCTATTAACAAGAATAAGGTTACCAGCCAAAATATGTTGTCACATGCACAATATGCACAATTTGTGACAGGCAATCCTGCTATTTTTCGCTTTAGCAGGAAATTGTTTAAAAGCAATATTTCCTGCTTAAGCAGCTCTATGAAATTGGGTCCAGGTCTGTGATGGAAAAACTTGGCATATTATCAGGGTTTGCCCTTAACTAGGCAGCTGGACCAGTTAGCTTATAATTTTAATAGTCTGCAAGCTTTTCCCTTGTCTATATTGATGCAAGTATTTCATATTAATTAGGGATGCTATTCAACACTGAACTATCCAGCTGGACGGGACCACTAAGGGAAAATTTTGACACGTCCTCGGGGGTTTTAACTGGCATTTAGCCAGCAGATTATGTAGAAATTCCTAAGTCAAAGAAAGGTTTAAAAATCAAAAACAGACAAGTGAGAGGGTAAGGCCATTTTCATGTTGCGAAGGGCACTTCCAAAATCTTAAAGCTGCATTATGCGCTGTATAAATTTCTCGTATTATTATTATTATTATTATGGCAAACTTTTAAAGGGGCAACAAAGCCAAGATCAGGGGTAATAGAGGCCATGGCTTCAGTGGCCTTCGTGTAATTCCAGGCCTGTGAAAAACAATTCAAAACAATTTGCCTATCTTTTTTCTTTGATTACAGATAAAAACAGGAACATCAAAAGCAGCAAATCGGCCGAGTCTTCATCAACGGGGATCTTCTTGAAGCTGGTTTTATTCCTTCTCGTTGCGGCTGCAGCTCTCGCAGCAGCGATTGCTTTGGGTGCTATCAAAATAGACCAACTTCCTGGTAAGTGTCAAAAGTAAACACGGATAAGAAGATAATATTATAGATATTGATACTTAGTGTTCACATTGTGTTCATTGGAAGTACATACACACTGCTTCCCAGGACTCCACTATACATACCAGATTTGTTTGTCTTTCGGTTTTGTTGTCTTTGAGTTAGGCCAAGTAAACAAACCAAAACAGTTGATTGTCCCCGCCCGCATCCTTTTTTGAGGCCGCATCCTTTTTTTTAATTTTTTTTATTTTCAATTTTTCCTTTAAAAAAATAAAAAAAAATTATTTGTATTTTTAATCCACCCTTGACATGAATATTCTAATTTTTGATGTAAACTTACCTCATGCAACAAATAGATATAAAGAAAGTTAGCGGTGATTTCAAACTGAAGAATTGGTGGCCTGTTTGAATTGAAATACTTGGCGGCCATCTTGGGAAAAAAATAAAAAATAAAAAGGCCCTCATCCTCCTCTTTTTGGAAAAATCAGGACGATCAACTGGTATTTTTTTTTATTTGGCCTTATAGGTAGGCTCATACACACACATAGATTGGTTTTTGTCAACGAAATGCTGATTTATAAGCTAAATTATCATTAAAGATACAAATAAAGTTACATGTGAAAGTGTCAGTTGAATGCAGTGTCTACTTGTTGAGAGAACAGCAAAAGAGTGTCTCAGTATTTTCATCAAGGACATAGAATCCTTCACGTTTAGCAAGATGACTGCGGGTACTAACCGCATCTCTGGCTGCAGCATTTGAACGAACACCAACCCTCAGAACTCTGAGAAACGATTTGTGCACGAGTTGTTTCTCAGATTCAAATGTTTTGGTGTGAAAAATTATCCAAACTCTATTACAACGACAGCTTATAACAGCTGCAGTGCTTCTTACCAAGTAAGTTACATATTATGGTCAGTACTGTTTTGAGTATTAACCATAGAAATAGAACCCGGAGAACGCCGAGTGTGTCATTGTGCGTGCGATTTCGTTGTGAGACCATTTTTATGGACGCGCGTACGCCATTTTTTTTACGCGTGTATGGCTAGAGATGTACGCCGGGTGTTACGGCGCGCTGCCCATGGTAGCGAGGCTGGTCAGTGATAAGCCATTGCCATACAGTAGACGTCATGAACATTGACCAATGAAAACACGTAGAAACGGTCTATGTGCGTTGCCATTTTGCCATACACGCGTGTCACGTGATGATCATTTTGCCATACACGCGTGTCGCGTGGTATCGATACGCCGCGTCCACAGACGACACAGAGGGCGGTCGAGCTCAGCCTTCTCCGGGTTCTATTTCTATGGTATTAACCAATCTATGACCCTACCTTTAGGTGTGAATTTGTTTTTTTTAAATTGCGGGGTGAGGTATAAGAGTACACATGTGGCTTTTGCTATTAATCTGTCTTTTTGAATCAGAAATTGTAAGTTTGCTCTTCTTGTAACCTATATTTCGGATTGACACACCGTTCGTGGACAAAACAGGCTTGTTAACAATAAACTGCCACCCGGCTGAATTATATATGCAGTGATATTTGTCTTCCCTGCATCGCGTATGCAGCAAACCGCAATGTTTAATCTCTCATTTCTCGCTTCGTTCACGGTCTGGTTCAAATTTGTTTGTTGTAGTACATTTACCATTGCAGCACAGGCACATTTGTGGAGACTTTGGAAAGTCTACTTACAACAATGCACGGTATTTTGTATCGTGTGTAGCATAAGTTTGTACTCGACGTTCTTAAATGACTGCTCTCACCACGATAAAATACAAAAAATAATGGTAAACAATCAACTCAACATCCACACGTACCGGGATGAGTCAGCGGTGCACATTAAATTTTGGGGGAAAAAATAACTTTGCCCCACATCGTTGCCAATGCTAAAACATGGCCCTCCATTGGCAAATGTTTTTGATAGTTTGGTAGCCTTGAGTCAAGGCTGCGTATTGTACAGAATCTGCAGGCCTGCAAGCGCAACGCACACTTTGCACTTGCAGCTATGTTTTATTACTCTGAGTCAAAGTCTAGGTAAACTTTCTTTCAATTGTGGGTATTTATCAGCAACCAATCAAAGCTTGCTGACTTTTTTTAAATTTGGACTTAGGACCTATATGTATACAAGATTGTTGTGTGTGATGTGCATGTATGGTCGGCCGTGCTGTTTTCACTCGCATTTGGAATCTGAGATTAAACAGCTACTTGAGCCAAAACAAATGTCAGTGGTAATGCTGTGTTACTTGTTTATAATGTTGGTTTAAATCATCTCATTGTAAATTTGATATTTTTTTCACTTCTGAATTTATTTTAAAAATCGAGAAAAAAAATCAGGCCCCAACCTCAAGGTTTGGAAAAACTAGCTACACTGGTGGAACGCATACAAGTGTACGTTAAAATTCGTGAATCCTTTTCTGAGTCTGTCTGAAGAACACCAGAGAAGGGTGTTCAAAATGATGGGTTTTTTTTTCTAAAATTTTAATTTTACTCTCATTGATCGAACAAATTTTAAATGAATTTCAGCTCAGATTACTTGTTCCCATTGTAGCTCAAGCTGATAACATTTGTAACATTTGTGTTTATTAAAGTACATGTAGTACATGTCTGTAGGAAATGTTAAAGGCATTTTCATTACCAGAAGCTTGGCAAATGGTGTTGAACCAATCATGAAATAATGATTTAATTATTACGTTTTGTTTATGTACAGGTGGTGATAAATTAGCTTTGCTGAAAAAGAATGTAGAATCCCATGTTTCACCACCTGAGGTACAAACTGAACCAGAAGCCAAAGACAAAGAACTACAAAGTGAACCAGAAGAACCGCTAATAGAGGAAGAATCTGGACAAGAAGCTGAAGAACCCAAAGAATATGTCACAGCGGAGGCTGAGGAAGAACCTAAAGAAGTTGCTGAAGAGGCCTCCATTGAACAAGAGCCAGTTGAAGAAGTCAAGGAAGAACCAGTTGAAGAGGTTGAAGAACAACCCATTGAAGAGGCAAAAGAAGAACCCATTGAAGAGATCATTGAAGAACCTATAGAAGAGGCAAAGGAAGAACCAATTAAAGAAGTTAAGGAAGAACCAATTGAAGAGGCCAAGGAAGTACCAGTTGAAGATATAAAGGAAGAACCAATTGAAGAGGTCAAGGAAGAACCCATTGAAGAGGCCAAGGAAGAACCAATTGAAGAGGCCAAGGAAGAACAAATTGAAGAGGTCAAGGAAGAACCAATTAAAGAGGCCAAGCAGGAACCAATTGAAGAAATCAAGGAAGAACCCATTGAAGAGGTCAAGGAAGAACCCATTGAAGAGGTCAAGGAAGAACCCATTGAAGAGGTCAAGGAAGAAGCCATCAAAGAGTCCATTGAAGAACCCATTGAAGAAGTTAAGAAGGAACCAACTGAAGAGACAAAAGAAGAACCCATTGAAGAGGCTAAGGAAGAACCAATTGAAGAGGCCAAGGCAGAGCCCATTGTAGAGGCCATTGAAGAACCAGCTGAAGAGGCCAAGGAAGAAATAGTTGAAGAGGTCAAGGAGGAACCAGTTGAAGAGGTGATAGAGGAACCCATAGAAGAGGCAAAGGAAGAACCAATTGAAGAGGCCAAGGAAGAACCAATTGAAGAGGCCAAGGAAGAACCAATTGAAGAGGCTAAGGAAGAACCTATTGAAGAGGCCAAGGAAGAACCCATTGAAGAGGCCAAGGAAGAACCCATTGAAGAGGCCAAGGAAGAACCCATTGAAAAGGCCAAGGAAGAACCCATTGAAGAGGTCAAGGAAGAACCCATTGAAGAGGTCAAGGAAGAACCCATTGAAGAGGCCAAGGAAGAACCCATTGAAGAGGTCAAGGAAGAACCCATTGAAGAGGCTAAGGAAGAACCCGCTGAAGAGATCAAGGAAGAACCAGTTGAAGATATCAAGGAAGAACCCGCTGAAGAGATCAAGGAAGAACCAGTTGAAGATATCAAGGAAGAACCCATTGAAGAGGCTAAGGAAGAACCCATTGAAGAGGCCAAGGAAGAACCCATTGAAGAGGCCAGGGAGGAACCCATTGAAGAGGCCAAGGAAGAACCCATTGAAGAGGCAAAGGAAGAACCCATTGAAGAGGCAAAGGAAGAACCCATTGAAGAGGCCAAGGAGGAACCAATTGAAGAAGCCAAAGAAGAACCAATTGAAGAGGCCAAGGAAGAACTCATTGAAGAGGCCGCCAAGGAAGAACCCATTGAAGAGGCAATTGAAGAGGCAATTGAAGAACCAATTGAAGAGGCTAAGGAAGAACCAATTGAAGAGGCTAAGGAAGAACCAATTGAAGAGGCAAAGAAAGAACCAATTGAAGAGGCCAAGGAAGAACCAATTGAAGAGTCCAAGGAAGAACCAATTGAAGAGGCCAAGGAAGAGCCTGTTGAAGAGGTCACGGAAGAACCAATTGAAGAGGCCAAGGAAGAACCAATTGAAGATGTCACGGAAGAGGCAGTTGAAGAGGCCAAGGAAGAACAAACTGAAGAGGCAAAAGAAGCTCAAGTAAAGAAGCCCTTCAGTTTGAATGATCTGATTACTGATGCTGACCGTGAAATCATTGAAGATATTGCTGAAGGAGAAGCTTTACTAGAGCAGGTAAATATTTATTCATCTTCCAAGAACAACTTTCCCTCAAAGTACATCTATTACAGCTCTTAAATTTTACCGAGGCCATTGTTTTAGTTGCCCTGTCCAAGGCATTTGTAGGAAGGTTTTACTTGAGGGGGGGATTTTCTTGCTCTCAGCAAAATGAAATATCCATCTTGTGTTACAAATAGTATATCAAGCTTTATCAGGGATGAGATATTTAATACTTTTATCTGCATGTTCTACCCGGTGAAAATAAGCAGCTGTTAATTCTTCCGATAATAAGAAATCTTGCTCTTTGTTCTAGTGTTGTCGACTTAGGACTATAAGGTCATTTTGTGCAGTTTTATGTGGAAAATGGGTTTGCGTACCTTCCGGGTTCTGCACACGGTGGTCGGTGCCGGAAAACCCGACCGGCACTCATGATTCCCCGACCGGCACTCGCAGAATTTTTTCTTTTTCCGACCACCACACATTTTCCCTTTTTTTGGCCCATTTCCTTCAAAATATTTTGAACAACGTGTAAAACAAATTATTTACCAGTAAACAGTTTTATCCAAAGTTTCGAGTAGCCTACTTCTTTGGTTTGAGTCTATTTTAATGATCCAGGATCGAGCATTCCTCCCGCCTGTACGATGTATATATCCAACGCACGAAACCCGCATTGATTTTGCAATGGTTTCCAGTCACGCTGATTATAGCTTTACGCTTGGAATAACATGATACCAGTTTCATCATGTTGCGAACCCTATTCTACAGCGTTTAATACAACGGAAATGAACTGCAGAGTAAGCACCATGCTATAGATGCTGTAAATTGTTTTCCCATGGCGGTAAAGGCGTGCGCGCACTGAGGGCCTTCATTCAAGGCACAGCTGCAGAGTGCACGTGTGTAACCACTCCGTGCACGATCGAAAGGAAATTGACTTGACTGTACTAGGAAAAAAAAAATTCCGACACTAAACAAATCCTGGGCAGAACCCTGTACCTTGGAGCTCCTGGTAAATGGAGTTTATTGATCAAGAGTGGTGTCCAAAAATGTTGCTGGCAAAAAGAAACATTCAGTTTCTAAGAAAAAACATTTACTTATGGATTTTATTGAAAAAAAATTCCAAACTTATACACATTTTTCGGTTAAATACCTTTTGATTATGGAGGATATCAGGGTTCTCCCCATGCACATGCTAGCGTATCAGGCCGATAAGCGCAAATTGCATGGTGATACGCGCAAATTTCAGCTGATACGCGCCAAAACCAAGCAAATATCAAGAAAAAAAACATATAGAATACTCCAGATTGCACAGTAACATTCCGAAGACCTTGTTTTAAACTCGGCGATTTCAACCAAACAAAAATTTGGGTCCAGAATGTCCCACAGTTTTAAAAAAAACCTTGGGAGAACACTGGATATTAAATTGTAATTAACAACAGGTTGCAATATGACGTAAATCGGCCATCTTTACGGGCAATTTGGAACACACAGTCATGCGTTACGCGTGAGAACAGCGTGCAGCACGCGCACATTTCACAAAACTCATTGCATGATTGGTTAGTGAATGACGTGGCTGCGTTAATAATTTGAGCGCTTGAAAGCCAAAATGCAATTTGCCCGTAAAGATGGCGTCTATTGGGAACTATCTATACCACTGAACCGACAGTACGTTCTTCTCTAGTGCTGAGGATACTGTTACCCTGCTTGAAGGTGATTAAGTTTGCTTTTCTGAGCATTCTTGGCTTCAAAACCAGAATTTAAACAAATAATGAAATGAAGTACATGTAGAATTAGTGTTACGATGGTATGCATTAACCCGAGAAAACCATTCTTTCTCTCCATGCAGAAAGAAAACCAGAAAGCTCTACGGAAGTTTGAGACGCTTCTGGTGAATCATTCAGAGAGTCCTCGAGTTCGCTACGGGAGAGCTAGGTCACTGGATATGCTGTCAGAATCACGCCGCAGTAACGATATCCTAAATGCGTAAGTAATAACTCGTAATACAAAGTAATAAACCACAAGGGAAACTGAATGGGTAATTTTTTGTACAAGAATTGTAGGTGAGCAAAGACAAATTTACTAGATCAGTACAATGTACATGTATTTGAACCTGCGACCTCTGGATTAATTTTTTGATAATTTGGGGTTGAACAAAGAAAGTGGACTAGAGCAGGATTTTAACCAATGACCTCTAGTTTAAAGTGCTGGTGCTCTACCAACTGAGATATCTTAAACTTATAATTTGACATCCTTAAGATTACTCAAAAGTATTTAATAAGATAGTAGGTTTGATGGGTTTCGGGCTATAGTCTGCAAGCGTTTTCATGGGCATGTTTGGAATATGAGGTAAGAATGTTTTAGCAGCATTTGATAAATATTTTGAAAGTTTAGGGGCTGGTTTTGCTAAATGTAGTTTCAATATTAAATGGAAAGGCCTTTGGTAAGAGAGCGTCTCGTCTGTGGTGAAGAGTATTTTTCTTGGAATGTCTGTAAAAACAATGTTTTTTGTCATTTTGGCAGCTTGAAATCCTACAGTACATTATGGTGACTCAATACCCAAAACTTTGGCTTTTATTAATGTTTGTTTGCAGGCCTGGAATTTCATCTTTGAGAAGGCAATGCCATTTTCATTTCGCAAAGGGCATTTCCATTGGAAAATCTTAAAATCTATGGGAAATTTTTGAAGGGGCAACAAGGCCAAGACCAGGAGCAACAGAGGCTGTGCCCTCCGTGTAATGGCCTAGCCCTATGCTGAGCCAGTAGGCCAATATAACAAGTGCCTATCACAGGGTCAGGCATTCCAATCTAATCTAGGTTCAAACACTTTGGCGTGGAATGACATGAAGAGAAAATTGGAGGATTTGGGCTGCACTCTAGCAACTGTTGAAGTTGTCTTGGTCATAGCATGATCTTTGTCATGATCAAGCCCCAAGTGTACACTTCTTTTCACTCATCGGTGTAGAGTAAAATAAAAAAATTATGTAAACACCTACCTGCCAACTGTTCAGATTTAATTGGAATTGTCCAGATTTTTGAGATTACAGGCCGCAAAAAAATCAGAACAAAAAGTTCTGGCAAAAGAGGGTGCCATTTCTTTGCGACATTAGAGATTTTCTTATGGGACAGTGATTTTTGTACATTGTTTTAAATACGTATACATCATTTGTATGTGTACAAACTTTACTCGCACAACTTCTTGCGTTGCTATCTGTGAACTCGCAAAACTGGTGTTCCTATTTCTGTTGTTTTAATGTTGGCAGGTATGTAAACACAATCCAGTCAAAATCTATTTAAATTTTATTTTTTTGCTATGTAACTCAGAGCCATAGTAGCATACGGAGAGGTGACCAGTGCCAAGTATTGCCCAGATGTACTCAAGAAGCTTGCTCTGTCTCGCCAAGCTAACAGACTCACATTCATGGGTAAGTAACACTGTGTATCTAGACTGTCATCATGCTGTAGTAGTACATGTATGTGTCAAGTACCCTGTTTACAGCAGTGACAATGGCAGTTCTAATCTTCATATCATGAAGGGACCATACTGTCTTTTTTTCCTTCAAGCTTCGGTTAGTAATACATTTGGTAGAATAGAAGAGAAGCAAGATGGTCGCACCAATGCAAAGGTCTATACGTATCTCATAGCTTCTTACTCCTTAGGAAGCGTCTCAAAAGTCGGGCGTGTTCCCCGTAGACATACGTCCGCAATCCATTTGGGACAGCTTCTTGCCACAATGTGTTGTGGTAAGGGTTAGTTAGTTCATGAAACCAATGCACAAGGTGTTTATGTTTGAGATGGGTGAACTCTGTTGTTGTTTTTTCTTCCAGGTAAAGCAATTCAAGCAGCTAGAGTCTTAAGAGAAGGCACAATTCTATTTCCTATGGATGTCCAGATGAAGAAGGAACTGGGTGTTGCACTTCTTATCGCAGGGAGAAACACACAGGCTAAACCTATCTTCCAAGAGGTAAGGGGCAATTCAGAACACTCTTCAATTTTTTGTTTTGTACACACCCACCCACCCTAAAATTTGATTGTTAAATGCTGGCTGACTGTTTTATATATCCTACACACATGTAGACACCAACCATGTCTGCTGTGCCTCATTTGAACAAACAGGCGTGGATAATTATTTTGGAAACCATACTATGAGGTGTCCAATAATTATTCATATTGGGCGGGCGCCTGTCCAATTGTGGCGAAACATGGATGACACGTGACCCATGTTTCGCCAATCAGCGACAAGGATCTCTTTGTGTTTTACATCATGGTAATTTATTTACATTGTGAGAAATGACAGCTGTAGAAGTCATTCATAAAAATATTTACCAAATCATCTGGTCAAAATTTTTAAAATCCATTAACCAGAAAATACTGCTTAGCAAATTACTTTGCTAAGCAAAAACAATGATTTGGGAACCAGTGGCAACAATGTAAAGTTTATGTAAATTTGGCTGGTTACTTGTTCCAAATAAGCTATATTTTTCTGTGCTTAGCAGGCTTTATGAAATTGGGCCCTGTCTATTAAAACATTATGAAACTGCATTTGTCACTTTTTTTCCCCCATTTCAAAAGGTTCTGAAGTTGAGACCCTCTGATGGATTTGCAAAGGTCCATGTTGGCTTCATACTCAAGGCAGAGAACAACTTCAAGGAGGCTATTCCATTGTTGACAGAGGGTATAGCATCAGGAGAGCAGGGTACGAATGAGGGGAAATATTACGTCCATCTGGGAGATGCTTTGTTCAGAGAAGGTCAAATTGAAGAGGTAAACTTTTGTTTCAATTTGAGTCTCTTACATTTTTCCAGGAATGTTGTTTTTAAAGTTGGTTCAATTAATAAATTAATAAATGTCAGTCATGTGATTTCTCAGAGTATTTCCTGATTTCAATATTTCCTTAGCTCTTTCACTATGCAATTTAATGTGCAGCTATGATGGAAGTTTATTTGGTTATACAACTCACTGAGCATCCACATGTCAGACAACGAGTCGACGATGTACATTTTGGGAAAACAACAACATTGCCCTGCATCACATGCAAAGTTAAAATATCGGTGAAAGTTTGTCCATGTTTTAGCCTTGATCCAAGGCTGTGTGTAGTACAGAGTCAGCAGACCTGCACAACACTGTACAGCTCCTTTTTACTCGCCTCATGAACATATTCCAAGTTGGAGTCTGGCTAAGCTTTCTTAATTATATGGATATTTATTATGGTCTACAGCCAACCACAGCATGACCACAGTGAGCATCTTGGACTTTTGACCAGCTGTCTTTTCGTGTACAGTAGTATTACACTAACCACAGTCTCAATATAATGTAAATGTGGTGATTGATTGATTGGTTGGTTGGTTGGTTGATTGATTGATTTGATTTGATTGATTTGATTGATTTGATTGATTTGATTGATTTGATTTGATTTGATTTGATTTGATTGATTTGATTGATTTGATTTTGATTTTGATTTGATTTTGATTTGATTTTGATTTGATTTTGATTTGATTTTGATTTGATTTGATTTGATTTGATTTGATTGATTGATGTAAATCTCATTTGTATTATTTTAAATATTGTTGTATAAAACCCTTCTCAAGGTGATGAGAATATGTTCCTTTTTGGAATAAAACAAGAAATCCAAACCATTATTCAACACAGGCATACCAGGTATTTGATGCTGGTGCCGAGAAGGGTCATTTTACATCTCGTTATCAACGCTCTATCTACAACGTCAACCCTCTCACTGCTCAACCATGGTGGACTACTCAAGAAGCTCAGTTTGTCGATGCTGCTAGGGTAAGTTATTTCTAGTATTACTGACGTAATAATAATAATAATAATAAACCGCATTTGTATAGCACATATCACTGCTAAGTCCATATGCGCTTTATAGGACTAAGACAACAACAAGATACAAATGAAATACCAACGGAAGAACAATTACTGATAAATGGTGAATAGATGTGTTTTGAGGCGATTTTTTGATTGCCCAACCGTGACTGCTTCCTTGACAGACTCGGGTAAGCCATTCCACAGCTGCAGCTACTTGGAATGACTGAGCTCCGTACAATTTTGTAACAGGGGTGGAAGTGACAAGAAGGGACTTTGATTTGGAACGTAAATTTCTAGAAGGAATATATTTGTGAACTAGGTCCTGGAGATAAACTGGGGCTGTGCCTTGTAAACAATGAAAAGTAAGGAGAATTTTAGATTTAATTCTAACTTGGACAGGGAGCCAATGTAGGGATTAACCGCTTCACGTCGGCACTACTACTAATAACTACTAACCTTTTGAAACGGATTCTTCGTTTGTCAGCAATTTTCCGTGCCCACCCGCAGTTTTCTTTTTCAGAAGTTTTTGTAGCTTCTACAGTAATTATTATGCTTTGAAATTATCATTTCCACAATGAAACTTTGACCTGACAAAGGAAAGACAACAAAGGTTCTCATAATTTGCACCGGGATTTGATGTTGTATAGATAGGTTGCAGTATGACGTAAATCGGCCATCTTTACGGGCAGTTTGGAACACACAGTCATGCGTTTCGCGTGAGAATGGCGTGCAACACGCGCACATTTCACAAAACTCACTGCACGATTGGTCAGTGAACAACGCGGCTGCGTTAATAATTAGAGCGCTTGACGCGCCTGCATGCCAAAATGCAATTTGCCCGTAAAGATGGCGTCTATTGGGAACTATCTATTGTGAGAAAATTGAGCAGGCACTCACCGTGATTCGCATGATGTTGTATTGTTAACTCCACTGTGTCCATTACCTGCTTGAGGGTTCCTTATGGTGACGAGAAAGTCTAGGGGTGCACCCCAGTAAATAAACTCCCATAGCATACAGTGGGAAATGCTAAATATTCAAAAATACTTAACAAAATACGTTGAAGTCTCACAGCTTTTTACAGTAGAGGGAAAATTATCCATTGACTCTTGAACTTTTATCCTCTGCTTGATTTGATATGGGGAGTCCCAAGACTCGTCGAGCTATTCTCCCTCCAAATAAGAAAAAACCTACTTTTAGTGTGAATTTCCAAATGTTCGAGCATCAATCTTTAAAAAAACCTCCCTAAACCTCTGGGCAAATAGGACGTTTTCCAGGGCTTATTTAAGCTTATTTAAGTCATTCAAAATACCTCAAGCTGGGAGACAACAACCCCAGGTCACAATTGGGCAAAATGTTTACACACACAGTACCTCTTTTATTGAACTCTTCAATCTGGTTGCGACTGCTAAATTATGATGACGATAAAATCTGTCCATTAGAGAACATTTTTAGGGCCTACTAATTATGAATGAGGCCGGCGCTCTGTTTTCTGCATTTTTAGCGGGGTGCACCCCGCCTAAGCAAGAAGTTTGTCCGATGAACTACATGTAGGATAATAATGTTGGTGTCCCCTAGGTTTCTGTTTGCGCTCATTCTGTGACATTTCTGCTGTAATTTCTTTGATCAGAAACTTGAAGACAACTGGGAGGCCATTAGAGATGAGGGACTGACCGTTCTCGACAAGGAGACGGCATCGTTTCTACCGGAGGATGAAAACTTAAAAAACACAGGAGAATGGAATATATTTTTACTGTACCGGCAAGGTGAGGATGTTTAACTGTGATGAGCCCTTTACATTGCCGTCAAGTTGCTCACTTATAGAAGTAAGAGAAGACTTTGGGGGACTGTAGGTGGCAGCAAACTTTATCGAGGCAATCTAGGTCAAGTTCGGGCAAGGACCAATGGTTAACTAGTGGTTGTTGGTGACATAGGTAGGGCATGCGCACAGAAGTTGAAGTGCAAACGACTCTACTTATGTCATGTCAACACGATCGGCGGCTCAACGTACGTATAATTTTCTGATAACTGGTCCACCCTGCACTGTGCTATGAAAACCGCTATTAATAACCAGTGATGCAACCATGCCCAGTAGGTTGGTTCCAAATAGTCAACTAGCGTAGTCCAACTAAAGTCCGCGCTAACTTAATAGTCGAAGTATGGTCAAGGATAGTCCTTGCGCGAACTAGGCCCTAGCATTCTCTGAAATGTCTTCATGCTCAGAACTGAGTGAACAGTTGAAGATTTTCTGGTATTTTTGTTGGAGTATGGTCGTGAAGGACTTGAGGTTGGCGTGGGAGGAATGAGATGTTTGTTAAAACCATTTACTGAAGTAGATGGATTTTCTACTTTCTATAATTTAGTGATCTAATAATTTATTTTTAGAATTGTCCATAAAATTTTACCTGTTTAACTTTTAACTGTCAGTGCTTTTTCTTCATTTAATTGTGTTGATGGGATTGTTCTTTTGTGTTTTGGTTTGTTTTTCTTCTATGGTTGCATTGCAAGTTTAGATTCTTTACATAGGTAGGATTAGAGGAGTCTATGTCCTGAAAAGATCAAAACATTAATGAAGCCAGCAGGGATAGGCCTATAAAGTAACTTTTAGTTCTCTGTTTGCGTGACAGACGTATCCCCATACTGTAGTTTGGGTACTGGCCTGGTGACCAGTCTTGTTTCTTTAACTTTTTCTTCCACTCTGTGCATTTTAACATGTGTTATGTGCTTTTGATGATTTTAACGTAAGGGACGCAATATAAGTTTTAATTTGTTAATATTATTCAGCACCCTAGGGTATGCCTGCTTGCTTAGAGCGCATTGTATATGCTGTTACTATCAATATTGTTGTTATTATTATTAATCTAGGCAACTTTTTAGTCTCGTTTGAAGGAGTGGTGTCCAGGGACATTTGTTCAAATTTAAACATTTTCTCTTTCAGGTAAAAAGGTTGAAAGCAACTGTGAGAAGACGCCTAAAACATGTGCAATAATTGACAGCATTTCACAATCTAGTGGATGTAAAAGAGGACAGGTAAGTTAGCATTATTAGTAATTTTAAATTCTTAATTTTGTTTAATGAAAGATCGCCTAACATCACAAGGCCACAGACATCCACTCCAAGGTGAGGACTACACTTAACTGATTTGGGATGTCGACCCAAACCAACTGTCGCCAGAGGGCACATTGTCGCCTACTTCTGGGGCTGAAACAGGGTTACCCCCTTCGCAGTCCGTAGGATGTTTGCATGGGTATCATCCATTAGGAGCCTGGCTGGTAGAGCAGAATGCACTACCTTTCCAACTTTTTACGAAACTTGAAAACCAGTGTATCGTAAACAGGCATGCACCTTCCATGAAACGCTTCAATTCCCACGTACAAAGAGGGACAACATTTACAAGATATAAATGATCTGCTTTTACATTTTCTGATATATTGTTTGTGTGCATAGGTGAAGTTTTCTGTGATGCAGCCTGGAACTCACGTCTGGCCACATTGTGGCCCAACTAACTGCCGCCTACGAGGTCATCTTGGATTGGTTATACCTGACAGTGCCAAGATAAGGGTGTCTCAAGAAACAAGGTAAGTCTGACATCATGGCCCAATACACCGATCCATTAAGCCACGCCCATTTCTCATTGACCAATCACAATCGCGAAATCTGATCACCATTTGAGCCGTTTGGTGATCTTTGCTCTAATGGTGATCGGGTTTCGCGGCTGTGATTGGTCAACTCTTAAGGAGGCGGGGCTTAATGGATTGGTCTATTGCATAGAGCTGCTTAAGCAGAAAATACTGCTTAAAGGCAAAGTATACCTTTGGTTTTTGGAATGTTCGATTGTTTTAATTCTATTTAAATGTTGATATATACAATAAAACTAACCTGTGAAAATTTCACTTCAAAAGGTGGTCACGTTTTTGAGATATCGCCGAAAAACCAGAAAATAGGAATTACACAATCTGAGAAACGTTTCTGATGGAAAGGTTTCTCAAATTAAAATTTTGGGGCAAAAAACCTGATATGTTTTTTCATAACCACATGACTTCGAAGTGAAATGATTCTTTTAACACTTTATACTATCGAAAGCTGCTGTACTTCTTACCACGTAAGTTTTTATTGCCATTCATTTTCAAAGTCGTTACCAAACGTATACAGACCCTTTAATGATTTCCTGCTCAGCAAAAGGGAGCAGGATACCAGTCAAAAATTGTGAATTTGACATGGTAGTTTGGCTGGTAACCTTATGCTGGTAAGCGTAGTTTTGTTGTGCTTAGCTACTTTTTGTGCTTGAGCAGCTTTATGAAATTGGGTCCAGAAAATTTTCTTGTGTGGGTTAGGGTTGACTCTGTGAGGATTAGAATTTGGGTTGAGTGAAGGGCTTTGAAGGGAATTCATCGTAGTTTGTCATCGTTGAGCGGTGTAGTGTGTGGAACTTAAGTTCCAATGGTGGAGTCATTAGAGTGTGGATTGCAATCCTGAACGTTACACTTGTGTTCTTCGGCAAGGCACTTAACTATAATTGCTTCTCATCACCCAGGAGTGAATGGCTACCTGAGTGGGTTGTGATTATTGATGTAAAAGATTAGCAACATGTGTACCCATTTCTTTGGAATTGCACTATGTAAGCAGTGTTATCTCTTAACACGGGTCTGCTGGCCAAATAACAGTTAAAACACACGAGGACCAGTCAAAATTTACTCTGAGTGGTCCATTTGAAATATGGACTAGTGAAAATACTGACGGACTAGTGAAATGACAAGCTAACTGGTCCTGAACAAACCCTGACAAGAGCTGTTCCGATTTTGATTTCTCCTCAGGACATGGGAGGAAGGGAAGCTGATGATCTTTGATGACTCCTTTGAGCATGAAGTCTGGCAAGACAGTCAATCAATCCGTCTTATTCTCATCATTGACATGTGGCATCCAGACCTGACGGAGTCCCAACGCCAGACGCTAACGGCAATCTAGCATCTCTCCAATACAAGTGCAGTTCCCACACAGCAGTAGAGAGAGAGTCTGTTTCGTTGTTTTTGTGAGTCACTCGTACGTTTGTTGAGCATTTTTTGATCGACGTTGAAGTGGTCACCGTTTTGAGTAAGTCTACAAAGTGCGATTAAAATTACTCGGGAATGTTAAAATCACTGCACCCCTATTTTGGCATTTTTAAGGTATTTTATGTATTCATGTAGCATTGGCAATTGGGCTGATCGATTTTTTTTGTTTAGGGGTCAAGGTTTCTTGAAGATGGTTTAGGATTAATTGATAACTGTGGGGCTTGAAGCTTGTGTTTGTCTCCCACAATGTGCTGGTAGAGAGCAAGGGGAACCCATAAGACCTATGTGCAATTCCATCAAGCCAGGAACAACTGTTAAAAGTTGTTAGAACTTCTTACAAAAGTCAAGCTTCACATCCCTTTTTGAAACTGTTACTTTAACAACAATCCACAACAAAACGTAACAAAAAATAGGATTTTATTTTGCCTCATAAGATAGTTTACTGTACACCATGTGACTGTGACATCACATGTTTACAAAAGAGCTACAGAGCCAGGACTTTCTGCAGGCACAACTTGTACACAGCTCGATGGAAAAAAAGCATCTTGTATTTTATGGAGATCGCACTGTCTGATTTTGATCAATTTTTGATATGATGAAAGTGGGCACATCGCAAAACTTGTTCAGCTGGTCTTTTTAACAACTCTTGAATTGATGTGGAAATTATGACACAAAATGTTAAATTTCCAACATGACCAGTGTAGTGTCTCGCCTGCCAGAAAGGTCACTCATTTTGTAAGCTCTTGTTTATTGGTTTATATAATCAGTTATCTTGTCGGAATTGCACAAATATCCCTTTTACTCTCTCTCTGACTGAACTCAGTTGAAAACCACAAAAGCACTCGCTAAATTCTATTTAATTTGGGGTTGAACAAAGAAAGTTGGCTAGAATGGGATTTTCACTTGCAACCACCGCAGTTATAGGTTGAATGGCTGGTGACTGGCAGACTGCCAACATTAAGGCTAGATAGCTCAGTTGATATGTATTACTCCGGAGGTTGCAGGTTTAAATATTGTTCTAGTCAGTTTTTCTTTGGCCACCCCAAAATTGAATTAAATTTACTCTGTCAGTTTCCCTCATGGTTTAAAATTACAATTTTATTTAAACATACTACTTAAGAGCACCTTTAGTGCACCCTTGGTAGTATGGGTAACCCCTAACACTTTTATAATAACTGTCGATCCAGCCTCAATGGTAACGAAGTTCCTGGTGAATTTTACATTTTGTGACAAATTTATCATTTCCAAAGATGTTTTAAAAAAGATAATTGCATTCATAAAGACAAGCTATTCTCAGCCAAAGTGCTTCCCGCAATTGTACAGAATCTATTTTAATAATACATTCTTGTTGCCTTTTTCTCAAGTGTGCTACATGTAAGTTGGTATCTTTAGTGTAGTTTAGATTTTTGGCATCAACAATTTGCCGTTATTTAACGTACCTTCATAGAAAGATATATTTTCTTTTCAGTATAAAGTCATCTCATTTGAGTAGTTGGACGTTCCAAGAAACCAATGTTATATTTTCTTTTTTGTAGCTTTGTATTAAAACAGTGCCTTCATGAAGTTTGTTAATTGTTAAAAGATACTCTTTAACCAGTTCGCTTTGGAGGACACATTAATGCGCAGAGCTCTACTGCCACACAGCGGTTGGCTTATTGCTGATTGCTGATTGCTGTTTCACGGAGTCCCCGTGATCATGGTTTGGTGGCCCTGGGCAAAAGGCTCTGGAAACAGTGAACGTCTCTGCATAGATTTGTCCCCAATGTCTTTATCAAAGACCTGTTCCGTTCACATACCAACCAAGATTTTGTAAAGATGGATTGTAACAGCATTGTCATGAGGCCTTTCATCATTCTCCAGGATACACTCTGTTCGACTGGTACGGGTTGATGATTGGCCGTTTGATAGATTACAGCTTTCCAATGGTCTGATTGCTCTTCAGAAACATGACCATGAAAAAAATACAAGCCTTTTAAATCTGTAAATGTCACCGAGAAAACGTCTTCATATGGGTGCCCAAACTGAGTTTCGTTTACACAAAAAAATATTAATGGCTAGAAAAAAAGTTGCTTTTTGACTGAAAATAATCCGGTAACAAGAAAAGGTTTTTTAATCCCAAAGCGAACTGGTTAAACTAATTGGTCACACTATGAATTGTATGTAACATTCTTGGCTTGTATGGCGAGTGTTATGGACCATCCGAACTGACAGCCCATACAGCAGGATAAACTAAGAAGCATACACTCTTTTGTTTTTATTTACAATTTATACTTACATATATATATACAATTTATATGGACATCATAAAAAGTCGAAAACATTTGTTACTTAAATTTTACTAACAGGGTTGACAAAAGAGTCTTTATTTGCGGTTAAAGTCTGGTGCCTGGTCTGGTATGTACAGTAGGGAAATAACCACCACCAAAATGGGTACCAGTCTTTTTCAGACATGAGCCTCGGTATGAATCTCATTAACGTGTGTGTTGAAAAAAAAACAAGGGTTGTTTTGTATTTATATTTACTTCTTGTTAAACTAAACAACATTAAAAAGCATTATTTGGTTAAGATAAAACATTTACTAACTTACACCTGCTGCTTAGCATTAACTTACCATAAGCGGCTTAAGCCGGCTACATTCATACCTTTCAACTTAGTATTTATAGAGAAATTGCTGCTGAAAATCACACAGTTCATGTACATGTATCTCTGCTGCACTGGCATGCTTTTTACAACAATATGTGCGAAAAGCTCTTCAACTTTTTAAAACCACTTTTTTCAACTTTATAATCACCGTCAATTCCTTCTATCAGGACTTTTTAGCGAGAAAACCAGTCTTTCTGCTTCTTCTCACCCATACACTCTTGCTTTTCTGAGATGTAATAATAATAATAAAACAAAGAGCCATTCCAATAGCTTTGTTTCACAGACTGCATCTCTTTGGAACTCTTTGCCTGGTGCATGTTTTCCTCAATCCTACAATCTAGACTGTTTTAAGAGGACTATCAATTCCTATCTTCAGCTCCCCTGAGATATTTTCGTTGTAGGCCATTACCAAGAGTGGCTTACAAAAAAAGTATATTTTTCAACCACCATATGTAGAGACTTGTTTTAAACATTTTCCAACTAAACATTTTTTACCCCAAACTACATAATATTTATTAAAAATAACTGTTTTTAGAGTAGAACACAATATTCATAATATTTGTGGAAGCATCCCAAACTTGTTCCTGTTTTTTCACCCATCCTTTATTCTCCTTATCCTTCCCATGGTTTTGACTGAGGCTTTATATAACACAGCCAAACAACAGAACAACAAAACTTCTTTACAATCCAAACATTTTGGTGTTCACTAAGTGCTAAAAGATGTTGACGAGTGTGTGAAAATTCCCAGGAAACATGCTTGGGATGAGTTAAAGAAAGTTTTTATACGGTAGTGGACTTAAAACAATACCAACCAGTCTTTTCATATTGTATTTCAGCTACATAAGTCTTCCATATTTTGGGCACAAGAACTTTAAATTTCAAGAATGTAAATTGACCTTTTATACTAAAATAACACAAATGTGAAAGTCTTTTTCAACACATTCAACTTTTCTTTAAAATAATTGTTAACAATTGTTATGTACGACAGGCCTAGAATTACACAGAGGTCATGACCTCTGTTGCTTTTGGTCTTGACCTTGGTGCCCCTTTAAAAGTGTCCCATAGACTTTAAGATTTTCCAGTAGAAGTGCCCTTTGCAAAATGAAAATGGCCTTGATGAAATTCTGGGACAGGCTACGTTTACTCTGACTTTAGATGAATTGTAAAGACTTGTTTTTCAGAATATTGTTTTAAAAATTTGAAACAATTATCGGCTGAAATAAAAGCAGACACCAGCGTACCATTATTTTCATACGCTATTTCGGCTGGTAAATCACTTCATCTATAAGTGATGTCATACTTAATCTAACAAGCTTTATTTGAACAAACTACAAATAACTTTGTCAATCAAAAGAATAATTTCAATTCTACTTTTGTAAAGTATTTATGTCTTTGGACTTTTTTTTCAAACACATTTTCTCACAAGCAGCTTTTCATTGTTGGATCTTTTTGTAGGGTTCAAAATCTACTTTTTGTTGTCATTTTATCAAATAATTGATTTTTGAACGACTAAACAGGAGATGTCAACCTACTTTTGGGTTGTTTGCATTTAGGACAATTTAAGTATTGTTGATCATTGGTTTTGGAGGAGTGGATTCATTCCAATCTTCAAGCTTTCTTGGAAAAACAAAACAAAGCAAAAATCTTGTTCTCCTTTCACACTGTATTTACTTTCCACTTTTTAAACAATTAAATACCGAATGTACTTAACCAGTTAATCTTCCATCAGCCTTTTTGAGATATGGTGGACTCTACAGTTTGGGCCTATAGACCTTTCCATTGTTGATAAACGAAGACGGCCGAATGTTAGCAAAACTTTCAATCGCGTAAAAAAATGTTGTGACCAAATTCAACATTTTCTATAAAGATTCATGAACTAAAATACCTTCCATGATTGGTTGATTTGTTTTCAACAAATTCAACACTATTTTTGAGTATTTTGTGTAACACTGCTACAAACTATGGCTATCTGATTTGATTTGCATTTATGGCTTTCCATAGTTTTCCAACCTCGGTTGGAAAAAACTTGGGCTGTGACGTTGCAATAGAAAGGTCTATACAAACAGATTTGCCCGAACCAAACTAGTGCCCTATTAATATGCCCACCATCTCTAAAAATGGCTGACTTACTTAAATGGAAGTCTTTTTGATAGACTCTGAATACTGTTTACAATGCTAGTGGATTACTTCAACATTTGTGTATATTTTTTGCCATTAATGAGGGGCTCCAAGATCAAATTCAGTTTTGTGATGCACTCATCCTCCAATAGATAAAGTCCTTTTAAAAGTGGGGATAAAACTACAAGTCTCTAACCCTCAATTCAAGATGGTTTATTCTCTTTCAAAGTGAAATTTATAACTTCACATTATCAAACATCAAAAACAAATGGGTCTGTAAATTTTAAATAGGATTTTGTGCCAGTGTAAGGATCAAATTCATTGCTATTTGGATTGCATATCATCAGTATTCAGGTATGAACTGAAAATTATTTGTACAAAAATGTACAGACCATTATTTGAAATGTGACATCATCAAACGTTTGGAGATAAATAAAACAAAATTACACTTGAATTGTATCAAAAACACAGTGACAGTTTACACCGATGTAACCTGAGACTTGTTATTTTGCCCTACATTTTTATAAGGACTCTCTCTATTGGAAAGTGAGTGAATCACAAAACTCAACTTGACCTTGAAGCTCCTCTTTAACCAGTTAACATTATCCGTCCTAAACGATGCGGTTCTTGTAATGAATTAAGGTGCATTTCAGAAACAAATAAAGTAGATTAATTCAATTTATATCAAATAATAAACCACAATTCTATGTATGGGTATTCTGGTTAAAGCAAAATAATGAAGGAAAGTTTATTTTGTAAAATGGTCTGCGATTGAAAAGTTAGTTTTTAATTGTTTTAAAGATTCATCATTTTGTATCTTGGATAATTCTGAAAGGATATAGCCGATCTTTTGAAATGCTGGTAATTGAGTGCCTTTTTCAAATTAATGTTTCAACATTGGAGGTGCCTTCATTTTCAAAAATTCACGAAAGCTAACCGCTGCTACTTAATTTTTTTAGGGAAAATGTCTTTGGACCATATTTTTAAGTTTAGATTTTTGATTAGAAAGAAACATTTTAATTTGGTGCCGAATGTACACTTAACCTTTACCATGGTGCACATGGTTTGCCCCTAACTTTGTTAGTGACTGGCCAGCACGACCATTAAGCTTGTCATTTCACTTGTACATCAGCTTTTTCACTGATCTACCTACATCCCCATACACTGTGCACAAGCAATGGATACAGGATTATTATGGCCATATATCCCGGGTCCACGAATGTGAATGGGTGCAGGAATATCGCCCTATCTGGGGTTCACAGCACCGAGAGTTAACAGTCTGCATCCTCATACACTGTGCACAAGCATTGGGCACAGGAATATCACCATATCCCGGGTCCACCGGGCCAATACATTGCACAAGCAATGGGTACAGGAATATTGCCATATCCACAGCGCCACGTTTGCGGCGCTGTGGACCCTTGATATAGCTATATATATTCCTGTACCCATTGCTCGTGCACAGTGTATGGAGATGCAGACTATGTCAAATGAAATATGGATGCGTTTCAACACTGAACTAGCCAGCCAGACCACTTGGGTGTTTTAACTGGTATTTAGCCAGCGAACCATTGATATCGGAGACTGCTGCTGGTGCAAGTCATTCAGTATCACTCTCATTCAAGTCTTTGTAACCAAATGGTGGCAAATTCGTAAACTTTTCCATTCAAATTGAATTGTGCCTATGGATAACCAAATGACATGAACATTTTAAAGTTTCAGCTTAATCTAAAGATTTTTAATTAACATAAAGTTAGCTTGATTGTCTTCCAGTCAAACAAGAAATTTAGTCTGGACCCTCGTGATGGTATGAAGATAATTGACAATGAGCTATTTTTTAGTGTGCTAAACTTTTCGGGAATTTTTTTAAAAGTTTCATTGCATTCATTTCATAAACAATTTAATCCATTTTTAAAGCAGCTGGTGCGATTAAATAATAGTCTAGTCTGTAAAATCATGGTTAACAATTTAAAAAATACTGAGTTTAAATCATGCGAAGAAATTATAGGATTGTTTTAATATAATAGTTAAAGGCTCGCCAATCGCAAAATGAGCTGCAAACGTGCAAACCACCCAAGTTATATCTTGTTAATTGGAATGTTTGTCTCTTGAATAATTCATAATGA
Source organism: Leptasterias polaris (assembly GCA_037783415.1). Taxonomy (NCBI): domain Eukaryota; kingdom Metazoa; phylum Echinodermata; class Asteroidea; order Forcipulatida; family Asteriidae; genus Leptasterias; species Leptasterias polaris. Next base: position 481,655 of record JAZGTN010000082.1, on the reverse strand, counting down.
TGTACTAATGCAACCATATAATTGGTTGACCAATCATTATTCATATTTTCTTATTAGCATCTTTGAATATTAATTAGTTGTCATCAAACTGTTTGTTATCATGAATGAACTAGTCCAGTCCGAATTGTAACTAACAATGAATTAAGTTTTGTTGTTACTTTATTTTAATGATTTTTTTTAATGAACCAATCTTTCAAAAGTGACACAAGTTAACAATACTTTACATTGTATTTTCCTAAATAAAAAAAATAGTGAAACTGGTTTCATATTTGTGGTGTGTATTTTGTGAAAGTTGTCGGCCATTTGACAAACAGTTGTAGATGATCATCCACAACTCTTTGTCAAATGGAGTGACTTACAAAAGTCAGGGCCAAATTTCATAGTGCTGCTTTAAGCACAAAAACTAGCTTAGCACAACAAAATTATGCTTGCCAGAAAAAGGTTACCAGCTAAAATACCATTTCACATTTAGCATCTGCGACTGGTATCTCGCTTATTGATGCAATTAGCAGACATTTGTTAAGCAATATTTTCTGCTTAAAGTTAGTGGACACTTTTGGTAATTACTCAAGAAATACATTACCATAAAAAATTACTTGGTTAGGAGCACCTGAGAGCTTCTGACAGTATAAAACATTGTGAGAAACGACTTCCTCTGAAGTAATGTAGTTTTTTAAAAGGAGGTACAATTGCTCACTAAAATATTTGAATATGAGAAAGGCTTCAGGCATGAAGTCTTTCTCGGGCATTTGAAAGCACAATTCTATGCAACACGTTTTTGTTTCTTTCATTATTTTCTTGCAACTTCAATGACCAATTGAGCCAAAATGTTCACAGGTTTGTTATTTTATGCATATGTTGGGATACACCAAGTGAGAATACTGGTCTTTGACAATTACCAAAAATATATCCTGCCTTGAAGCAGCTCTACAAAATTGGGCCCTGTTTAGACTCGTTGGTGGATTAGCGTCCACCATTGTTCAATAAAAGACAGTTTCTGAACTAGGGGCTCTGGCTGAAGCAAACAGCCATAGCCGGCAATTTAAACACAGCCGGCAATACACAAAGAATTTTATTTATTTATTTATTTCGTCTTGTTTAACCAGGGTAGCCCCATCAATTATCAAAGAACTGGGGCCCTGGGGTCACATGAAAAAGTACATAATTACAGAGTAAAATAGGCCTAAGAATGCATCAAATGCATGTGATTTGGCAGGATTTTTTACTGATCTCTGCCTGCACCTTCAGAGAGATAACAAACCTGTCCCTTGTTATATCCAAACTTTCAGATGTCTTCTTGAAATGATGTCGACAGTCTGTAAACCTCGCCAAAACATTCTGCAGTTTAGGAAGCTTCATTTCCACACCAAGGAAATTGTTATCAAGTTTTTGCAAGATTGTTGTCACTCTCATACAATTTCATCCTTGGTATCATCGTGTGATGAGGAATTAGGCCAACATAAAATTGAAACCAAAAACAAGTCTCTAGTTTTTCACTAATTAAACATAAAGAAGTCTGTTGTTTTCCAAATCAACACCCTTGTGACATTTGCAGTTTTCATTTCTACTCCAACCAGTGCTCACCACCAGGCCAGTGCCAGTGATTCATGTGCCCAATTATGGAGCTGCTTAATAATATCAAGCATGAAAATATTGCTTAACAATTTTCTGCTCAGTAAAAATTAGCAATATATACAGCCACTGTTGGTACATGTGACATTGTAATTTTTGTCTCGTAACCTTATTCTTGTGAGCATAATTTTATTTTTCTTAGTTACTTTTTGTATACCTTGCCCGATATGAGGCAGATTGTATAAATGCTTCCATACTTTAACACACTATTTCCGCTTGTACAGATGAGTAGGCATACCCTCAAATTTCAAACACACGATGAAGACACAATGCCCCATATCGAGCACCAAATGTTAGGCAGCTCTTCTATATAAATTGGACCCTGTGCGCTATACAGTGGAAATAATAGAAAGTGTTTTGTCACCAACAGATAGCAAATTCTAACAAGATTTACACGTTCAGATTTATTTCCATGGTGTGGGCACCCTTTGCCATGGGGCTCAGCTCAAAATGAAACGAACTTGTCCGGAAAACAGGTGTTTTTCCTGTAGGCTACTTGGCGGCAATTCAGTGTGTTTTATTGAGCTGGATTGGTAGTTGAATTCTTGGTTTAGTTTGACCCCAAAAAGTCAAATAAAACTAAACACAGACGGAGAGTGCCCGGCTATACAAAATATTAATAGTGCCACAGCGCCAGACAGTGCAAACAAATAATCAAAATCTAACTTGGAAACCGAGTTAACAAAACTGTTAGTCTTAGAATTAAATATTCAATCTGATTTTCAAATGAAAGCAATGTTGTTTGCGAATAAAAATTTTCACAAATGTTTTTTTCGTCGTTTTTAAAAGGGATTTATTATCTGCCGAAGAAAAGCAGACGACGTAAACTTATACCATTCGCCCTACGTTGATGAGCTGACCGTTAGATGTAAAGCCCGCCACCAGCGTTATTATTTTTCCATCTCAAACTAAAAAAAGCTGGTGTCCAAGAAGCAAACATTCCACTACACGCATTATTACAGGATACCATGAGCGGATTAAAACCCCCGTGTAAAAGAATATTGGTAGATTGTTAGTCTGGTACCCTGCTTCGAAATAAATGTATTCCGATATAATATTATACTGTGTTCAGACTTCAAAATTATTGATTTCCGAAACGTTATTTTTGACGGAAAGTGTGAATATTAAGGTGCTGCTATTTTCGAGCGTTTCCGATTAAAGATACATTTATTTTCAGGATGGAATCACGTTGCACGTAGGTATATATTTATTTTCAATTGCATATGCAACCAGAGACCTTAAACAAGTTAATGGAAACACATTTTTTCCGTTGACAAGTGTGTAAAAATTTGGATGCGTTTTTGGAAACAAGCCATACACACAACAATGTGAAACGTGTGTTGACCTCTTCTCTTGCTCTGACCATGGAGGTAGAATTCCTCCATACTCTGAATTTGTTGTTCTTGTTTTTGTTTTTTCAGCCGGGTTTACAAAGTGGACTAAATTCCACAAGAGTTTGTATTAATTGTTGGTTAAATAATTTACAGAGAGGAGCGTATTCATTTATGATTTAGTTATTATTATTATTTTGTAATTTCGTAGTACTTATCTGAACTGTTCAAAAATACTGAAAATGAAATAGTCACCCTGATAGTCTGGTAGTGGTGGTGGACTCCATCCAGCACAGCAGCATGCAGTGTGTGTACTTTGAAGGAAGTATGAGGTCATACCGCTGGAGACGATAGCAGAACTAAAAGAGTACTACTACTAAGTACTAGTGTAACAAATATGCATGTGATTGATTTCAGACTTGTTTTTTATGGTGATGTTTGCAAAATTGTGCCACCTACAATATGGGTGGGTGGGTAAAATGTAATGACTGCAACTGAAATTCGGTTTGAAATAAAAATTACTAAAGAGAAATGAAGAAATTTAAAGGGAAAAGTCGTCTGTCATGTCAGTCTATTTATTTGGAAGAGACTGCTGGTTTGCTGTCCATAGTTATCGGTCAACATTGTTTCAGTAGCCGACCTGTGTGCCTGATGATGATGTGAGGTGGCATAACTTCAAAACTCCTCAGCTACAAAGTTGCATGCTGGAAGCCAGGAAAAGCCATTGAAAACTCCTGAGCTGGGAAAACAGATTTAACAAGCAAAATTTTGGGTGGGTGTGTTGGTCAAACATGTCAAACTGAATTAGAAAAAAATATATATATAAATTTCAAACATTGATTACAACTCTGACTGGCCCCTAAATTTCAATCTAAACTAAAGATTTGGTATAAGATTTTTTGGGGGGTGAATACTCAAAACAATTATGCTGATTTTGGTCATGGTTATAAAAGCAATAGGCCCTTCCCATGAAATATGCTAATTACATTCACGCATGCGTACGCTATTGGTTGGCAAACGCCATAGAGATGTGCACTAAGCAGACGCCCAAATGCGTCTGCGTCACGCCCAAATGCGTCTGCGTCACGCCACCATCAGCCCCATACAAAAAGGTGCAATGTTCCATCATTTTGCCAACCAAAATGTTAGTGCGCATGCGCGATGTGCAATTTACATATTTCATGGGAAGGGTCTAAATTGCAAAGTGGAGTTCAGATTCGGGATCTTTTCTGAATGAATGTACCTGCTTCCTATTGTAAGATCTTTAGATGCTGCCTTGTTTAGTCTGCATTTTTTGCCTATTAAAAATTGTTGTTTCTTTTCCTTATTTCAGGAAACATGTGGTGTTACCCTCAACTGGACACACTTAAGCGGCCAACGTGATCTGATTTCCTTTACTGTGTCTTTTCATGAGAAATGGCGTCAAGTTACGGAAATAGTTCAAGAAACTCGTCGAGCAGTTCAGCTCCGAGTTACAAAGGATCCTCAAACACACCTGAGATTTTACCCATTGGACAATACAATTCAAAGAAGGTAGGCATTTTAAGTTTTAACGACCAGGGAAAGATTTTTTCCAGCAATTTTGCATGCAAAATACACAATGTAGTTAAACTGAACAAGCTTTGTGCACACTGAATGCTAATTACTGAATAGCAAATTGAGTAGGAACTACATTTTACATTTATTTTTACAATTACATTTTGTGCAGCATTTTGCTCTGCTATACAGGCGAAATCATTCACTGAGGAACATTTTTAAATTCACATGATTGAGTTCTTGTGTCAGTCCCGCAGACACTACAGATGATCTGAAAGAGGCCTTTGGATATTGTCATTTTCTTCCCTTTAAAATATTGTTTTTCTTCTATTATATAATTGAAAACTGAGTTTAGATTGTCAGTTATTTCTTTTGACCCACCCACTCACCCACAATTTTTGAAAACAAAAGCAATATTCTGAACATTTTATGTTCTGAATGTCCTCTAATGTTATTTGAGGAAACCTGTAAACAAGGGTGCTTGCTATGTGAACCGGAAAAACACCGAAGTTGACCCCTACTCTTCCAGGATCAGTGTTCTGGGTTCTTTTAAGTGCACTACCAAAGTACATGTCATGTAGCCTCATGCAAAGCTGAGGTTTGGCCATGCAGTTAGTCAAAGCCATACAAAACCCTTGGCTGGAATGGGAATAGCTTAGGGTTAATACATGTAGTTTAATGATGTGCAAATCCATGGTAACAACAATAACCCATTGAGTCCATTATGGTCCATGGTGGAGGAAGATCTAAACAGTCCCTTTAAGCTGTCAACAATAAACAATGCTACCCCTGAGTACACCCTCCAGTGGTTTAACTGGGCTGAAAAAAATGCAGGGTTTTGTCTTCCTAAAATGTACATCTGTCATCAGGCCTTGAGTTTTAACTTTCTAAAACCCTGCAGCGAGGGACCTGGGCCCAATTTCATGGCTCTGCTTACTGCCGAATTCTGCGCTTGCCGCTTACCGAGCAAGTGCCGATTTTCTGCGCTAGCTGTGTAATCGTAGAATGCCTAGTAACGTGGACTACGCAAGCGTACAAGCAAAAATTTCATGCTAACCTCTGACATACACTTGAAGTAAGCGCGGAATTCCCTGCTTCCGTAAGCGCGGAATTCCCTGCTTCCGTAAGCGCGGAATTCCCTGCTTCCGTAAGCGCGGAATTCCCTGCTTCCGTAAGCGCGGAATTCCCTGCTTCCGTAAGCGCGGAATTCCCTGCTTCCGTAAGCGCGGAATTCCCTGCTTCCGTAAGCGCGGAATTCCCTGCTTATGGTAAGCAGAGCCTTGAAATTGGGCCCAGTTTGGTTGCAATGCCCTTGTGGAAGTTGTCATGTTACATGCTGACAGGCTTTTTTCCATATATAGGAATTGATTTGCATAAATTTGTTTCAATTATTTGTTTATCTACATTACACGTATTATGTAAGTGTATTGTTTAAATGTCCAGGTCCTGCCTGGTATAATTGAAGCTTATTTGTTTGCTTAATTACATGTAATGAAGTTTTCTAATTTGGTTTCTTCTGCCATTGAAAAAAATTTGGTAAGCTGTTATGTCAATTTTGACTGATTTTGTATACCTAGGATGTCGGCAGAGTTTTGTCTTGCCCCCTTCTATTTTCTAACCAAGTCACTGACCCCTGTTGATTGACGCCTCTTCTAGGGTAGTCCAGCTCAGAATATCATGGTAAATTATGAGCTGACCAGTGTTTCAGATGTGTCAAGACAATTGTAGTATCATTTAAATATTGCCAGCATGTGCTGACAGCGTCTTCCCTTGCAGGGTTTTTAAAAGTAGCCAACCGGGCTTGTAAAAAGTGCATTTTACTTGCTACCAGAAATTTGTTTAGCCCAAATTTCAAACATGCATGGTCAAAACGTTTAAATGTGTCTTCTTCTATGAATTCACTTTATTTATAATTCATGAAAACCAAAAGGTACTGTAGTATAAAACACAGCAAAAATGTTGATCTTTACAATTAGTCAAAAGTTAGAAAAGGTCAAATGCATTGATAATATTCCCAAATACTCCTAACTCTCGTCAGTGATACTCGGAAATGTGTTCTAAGCATGAGATCCGACATGATAAAAACTGCAATACTTTCACATTGTCACTTTCACTGTGTCACAAACCACTTCTTTCCAGCCATGGACACCATCTGTGTCACCTTGCATTGTATCACGCAGTATGCAGCCTTTCAGATAAAAATCAACCCCCGACAATAGAATCACAATTAAACTTGAACCAAGGCTATTCCTACAATAGACATTGCTCCATCCAACCGGAAAACTCTAAATATTATACTGACATTCCGCACGGCTTTGTTAACCACCGCTCCCCTATATTGGGACGAGTCCGGTGGCAGTTGTTGATTCCAAATACTAGGTTTGAAAAGAAATTCCTGGATATTTTGACAGATAAAGTCACGCCTCACAACTTTGAAGTAATGGTTGAATTACAAAAAATTGCCTATTTCTGACAGTTACAAAAACTAGAATGCTGCAAAAATGCCATATTTGTTGTTATATTTTAAATTTTTACCCTACACCCATGTGTGATATAGTCAGTGTTTTTATTTTTGTTGTAAAAAAAAGAAAATGTTCCTCTATATATCCGAATGCAAATGATTACATTCACTTACTCCCTAGGCCCTCCTCCATCCTCCACTATCCTCCACTCTATGGTCACCCAACACCAACATGTTTGGACAAGTTGGATATGATTGGTATACTTGGCCCAGTGATAAGCACAATTTTCTAATTTGGGCCTAGAGTCCTCAATCCTCCACCATGTCCACAGTCAGACAATTTCCTGAAGAGGATTTTGACGATTTCAGGGCTCGAATTTTACACTGGACCACAGGCCCGAGGCCAGTAATTTTAGTGTTGGGCCAGTAAACTTATGACCTAACAAGTCCGATGGTCTTGTGTTTTTCAATTGAATAACAGAAACACATTATTATGTTCAAGTGTTGACTTTGGGTCTGATAAATTATCTTTCAATTCTATGAGTAATCAAGTATACTCTTCCCTTACTTGTCTCAGTTCTGGTTCATATAAAAGCAGTCAAATGCATGTTAAACTGTGTCTGCAATTTTTTATTTTCACATTTTGAATCTGGTCTTGTAAAAAAATGTCTGGTCCAGTAAAGATTTTGAGCTACAAGCCCTGTAGTCTTGTGGATTTTCTCCCCAAATTCGAGCCCTGGATTTAGGCCGACTGTGTAGTTTGAAAATCATACTGGACATCTACTGTACCTGTATGCTCATAGAGCTAGGTACAATTTATGCCATTAGCTAGGTACGTGTATAAGTAGCATATTAGCCACAAGCCAGGGTTTAGAAATATGCAGGAGGGGGTGTGACTCTCTGTAAACTGACAGCTGCAGAGTTAAACAAATTGCTGGTCCAATACATGTACATGTGAAGGATGAGAGTAGTTTGTTCATTTGTTTTGTCAGTAAATTTTAAAACTACATTGTAAGACTAAACTTTCGATACAGAACTTCAAAGAGGTGATCGGTGGCTATTACACATGTACACGCGCCTTTCCTGTCCGTCATTTTGGGAGTCAAAATCTGCACAAAGGAGTTGACTCCCCGAAATGGTAGGCGCGCATTTTTCGCGTTGTGCAACCAGGGGTCTTTATGGTTTATATCACGCACGGCAATAAAGGGCTGAATTACAAATCTCAGCTTAGGCTCCGTCTCCGGCTCCTGGCTCCATTTGACTGCTCCAAAAATTTTGGCTGGTGCTCTTTTTTAGATTTTAATGGCTGTTTTTTGTAAACTGTACATTTCGGCTTTTAGTCGCTGTATTGCAGTATTTTAATAAACCATAATGATAATAATAATAATAATACTAATAATAATAAAATTGATGACAGAGCCAGGGCCCAACATTCCCCAAGCTGAGGTTTGGGAAAAGGCACATTCATGATTAAGTTCATATTGAAGTCTGTCCAACCGAATAACAGGTCGTCCAAAAGACACACAGACAACCCTCTGGCTAACACTATTTGCCCAAGTCGCAATACCAGTAAATACAAAATCAGTCACAATACACTTCATAAGTCAGCAATACAAATTTCACATAAAGTATGTAGGCCTATAAAATTGAAACATTATCAACAGTGTGTCCCCTTCTCAAGCTTCAGTGATGTTTGTCCAGGTATGAAATTCCACAGGGTTCATTGACTTCTCTTAAGCCTGTAAAAATATTCATGCATGTATCAGACCTAGCTTAAAGATCTTTCTAAAATAATGGAAGATTCCCCAAACAAAATGAAATTACAGTCTACATTTTGGTATTAGACCCTACATATAGCTTTCACAACGTTTAGGGATTGCTCTGTACAAAGTGTTTCATGTATGTACATGTAGGTCAGTGGTGCCTTCACATCAGGTAAAGCTGAGTATTTTTGTGTGTGTTTGAAAAAGTTACCCAATAGTTCAGTGTTACCTTTTTAAATGCAGTGCTCACTGAAGTGTTGTATGGTATTTAACCTACACCATTTTTGTTTGATTGTGTTAGGTTTTGCTTTGTAGTTTCATACTTTAGCTGCAATCAAAACAGGTTAAAGGGGGATTTATAACAGATTAGGTCGAAAACTCTAACCACTGAGTATAATCCGCTGAAACAAATTGTGTTCTTTTTCTTTAGCTATCATTTTAGACTGTGACAAGTGTGCAATGTATACCAGTCCCGGAATTTCATCTACATTACTTGTATTAGAGGGCAAAGCCATTTTCATTTTGCAAAGGGGACCATCCATTGGCATATTATCTTAAGGTCTATGGGAAACATTGGAAGGGGCACCAAGGTCAAGACCACGGCCCAATTTCATAAAGCTGGTTAAGCATAAAAACTTGCTTGAAGCATAACAAATAATGCTTACCAGAATAACGTTACCAGGGCCCCAATTTCATAGAGCTGCTTAAGCAGAAAATATTGCTTAACAATTGTCTGCTAAGCAGAAATGAGCAGGATACCATTCAAAAATTGTACACATGTGACATGATAGTTTGGCTGGTAACATAGTGTTAGCCAGAGGGGTGTCTGGGTGTCTTTTGGACACCCTGTTTTAAATTTGGACACCCTGTTTCATCTGTCATTTACATGTAAATGTATTGTAAGTGAACAATTTGGACACCCAGTTTTTAAATTTCCAGCAGATTTGGACACCCTTTTACCAAATCCTGGCTAAAACCTTGGCTGGTAACCTTATTCTGGTAAGCGAAATGCTGTTGTGCTTAGCTACTTTTTGTGCTTAAGCAGCTCTATGAAATTGGGCCCTGCTCTGTTTCATGTGTACCATCTGTGACTGGTATCCTGATCATTTTTGCTTAGCAGAAACTTTGTTTAATCAATACTTTCTGCTTAAAAGCAGCTCAATGAGATTACGCCAAGGTCAAAAGAGGACAAGGGCAAAAGAGGTCTGGTATGTGTGGAAGAATTTAAATTACAATGTATCTTGCAACTTGATAGGTCCCTACATACAAAAGTGTAGAACCTCAATAAGCCATTTGCGAATCAGTATGATTTGAGTAACATCTGGGGCAATGACTTGCTTAGTCACCAGTTTACTGCTTCAATTTGAATTCCTCAGACTACAGAGACAGTTCCCTCTGTCAAATGGTTCCAGCCAAGCTTTTGTATAGCAAACTCCAGATGAGCAACCCTTGTACCATTATGCCATACATTGGCAGTCTCTTATGTACTAAGCAAAAATCTTGCCTGAAGTATTTGACATAGCAACTGTCTGTGTAGTTAGTTGGAGGAATTCAAATTTATGTGGTGTATTTTGTGATTTTAAAAGCAAGTCTTTGTACCAGTACCAGACATTATTCAAATCTAACATGCAAATATGGCTTATTAATATTATTGCATTTTTCCTACACAGTGGACTGCTGGCCAATGTTGAAATTCTCTCCAAGTAGAGGCAGCTGGCATAATCATTGTTTTGTTTTCCAAAGCTATCCATAAATAGACTACTCTCGTGACATAGTTAAAGAGGGACTCCAAGATCAAATTCATTTATGTGATGCACTCATTTCCCAATAGATTGTGTCCTTATGAAAGTGGGGGATGATTATTTCGAGTCTCTTGTCTCACATTCAAATGGTTCATATTTTCCACTCTGTGTATACATACCTATCTTGTACACAATAACTGTTTTTGAGGAACTTTATGTTTGTACTTCTGTTGTATCATAGTGTTTGCATGACATTATGCTGGTACATGTACTTGTGTCACACAAGTCGGCCCCAATCAATTTGTATTAAATAAACCTGCATACATGCTGTACCAGTACAATGCAGTAGTACGCAGAAGGAGACACAGGCTGCTGTTTGTTGGTTTTCAAAAACACCCACACATTTATGTCTGGTTGACTATCAGGCAGTGTTTGTTCACTTGGTATGAATATCCGTATAAAATTGTATGGAAAATACAGCTTAGTCTTGTCATTGTTTCAATATTTTGAGAATGAAACGAAAGCAAGAAATAAGTGCTTTTATTTCACATCTTAAGATGAGTTGTCAGTATTTTACCATTGAGTTTTCTTATTAAGATACCCCCAAACTTCAAACAAATTTGTTTACGTTTTGACTGGTTTCACTAATCTATGGTGTTCCAAAGACGACAGGTTGCCGTCGCCCCTGGTGGACTCTTGAGGGCGCCGTTTCACTAACTCTGCACGCACATTTCCAACCACATACAAATAGACAGGTGGAATATCTGATGCATTTTGACATAGGTAGTAGTGTCTGGGTAGGCTATAGATGACAACCATGATTAAAATTACCATGAAATTTAGACTTTTGAGATTGACAATTACCAGAATAAATGTTACTCTAGGGTTTGCCCCCTACCAAGCCGGCACTTGCCCAGTACAGGATGTGTACCTAACCGTTACATTTACGGCGACAGCAACGGCGCCGGCGCCGTCAACATTTCCGTCGCTGTCGACGTCGCCCCTGAACCGGGGTTTTATGCACAAATTAATGGGCTAAATGAGACGTCGACGGCGCCGCGACCTGTCGTCTTTAGAACACCATACTAATCACCCTCAGAACTAAAGTGCTAGTCTAAACGTAACCAACAAATTCTGTAAGTTTTTGACTGTTCTAAGAAAATGAATTTAAAAGTTGAATTTTTACTAGCCTGGTGAACTTCTTTCATGAGTACCATGTAGAGGGATTTGTATTGTGACATTACACTTTGGCTAGCTTAAGATTGATTTGTACAGTTAACTTCCATCTTTTAGCTCTTTGTGAAATCGGCCCATGAAATTTCACTTCTAAGAGGACAATGCCATTTTCATTTTGCAACATGTAGGGCACTTTGAGCTATGATACTTTTGCAAAATTGCCTCCATGCCCCTGGTCATTGCCTTGGTGCCCCTTTAAATGTTTGGGTAGTAATTTACAATTTCCTTAACAAAGTAGAAAACGCCTTGGTGCCCATGCCCTGTTAAACACGAAGCATCAGGCCTGCACCTCCATTGAAACTGTTAAATGGGGGCCAAGACCAGGGCAACAGAGGTCTTGACTCCGTGGCCCCTCTGTACATGTATTTCCAAGGTCCAATTTCATAGAGCCACTCCTAAGGTCGAAAATTTTGCTTAACATTTGTCTTCTAAGCAAAAATTAACAGGATACCAGTCACATTTGGTACATGTGACATGGTGGTTTAGCTGGTGACCTTACTGGTAAGCATAATTTTGTTGGGCTTAAGCAACTATGAAATTAGGCCCAGGCCTGAGGATGTTAATACTAGACATACATGTACCTCTCTTGAATTTGTACACAAATTAAAACCAGCTGCTGAGCTGTCAATGGTTGTATTTTTAGACTTGCTGTAATTGCACATAAATTATGCACATCACAGATACTTCATGTTAGTCGTTTATTAAAGCATAGAGCAATGATTAAAGTGATATGCAGTGGGCTACACGTGTACATTAAACGCATGATGGATTAATACCTTCAAGGGTTTTAATGTAAATATTTAATCATGCTCAGAGGTTATTCAGAGTTATTGCCATCCAAGTGTACTGGACGCATTTTTGATCAGCAGAGTGTTGGTTCTAGTCCAGGTCTTGACACTTGTATCCTTCCTTAAGCAAGATTGCTTCGTCCTTCGTCTGGTGGGGTGAAAAGCCGTAGGTCCTGTGTGTGTGTGTGTGTAAATGCACATAAAGATTTATAAGGAATTTGCTATTTAGTATTTTCTGGTATACCACAGCACCTTGTAAGTTACCCTAACATGGTGCTACATGTATGTAATTAAATGGGTCTTAAATATTGCAAGTATAGCTCATATACTGTAGCCAGGCCTTGCGCTAACTTTTTTGCATGACTAGCCCGTAAGTTTGACTAGCCCGCACAATTTTTCACTAGCCCGAATTTCGAAAACAAAATTCCAAGCGCAATCCCCCTAAATAAAGCCCCAAACAAAATCAGAAAGAAAAAATGTTACAGTTTAATATTCTTTGGGTATACTAAAACGGTAATTTTTGTAAAATGAAGCCAGAAATATCTGTAGTTTTTTGTGAACAAGCTAAAAAAATCCACGGAAATGTGCTCAGTAAACCATGCTGTCGACAATTTTTCACTAGCCCGAAATTCGAAAACCAAATTCCGAGCGCAATCCCCCCAAAATAAACCCCCAAAATACAACAAAACAAAACAAAGTCAGAAAGAAACAATCTTACATTTTACAGTTAAATATTCTTTTGTTCATCAAGGGAATCCTAAATTGGTCTTTGAAGCCTGAACAATCTGTAGTTTTTTGTGAACAAGCTAAAATTACCACGGAAATGTGCTCAGTTGACCATGCTGCGGACAAAATGTGCACGAGTACCAGCAATGACAATGCTGTTTAGATGGTTAGCGCGCACACCAGCAAAGAATATTATTGCAATGTCGGGGAATAACCCCTTTTCCTGAGCATGCGCAGGCAGGCTAATTTTTTAGTCAAGGCGTTTGTTACTGGTTTTTGTATGCTATAGCGTAATTTCACCAATAGAGGGCGATTACTTTCACGCTATCGCATCGGTGTGAAACGCCCTCTAGTGTTCAATGTTTCTTGTATTTTTTGTTGCACACACCGTAGCGAAATAGCGAAGACTACAAGCCTGTAAATTGGAAACGATGCTTGTGTGTGTCGCACGGGATTGTGCGTTGTGTGTACATTGTGATCACAATGTGGTCAGCGTTTCGCGGCACTTTTCGAGTGGATTTTTTTACGTTGGTACATGTATGTAGAGCAATTTCTGACTATAGCCCGCCCGGGCTTCCCAGAAGCAGGTTTGACTAGCTAGCCCGCAGCACTCTTGACTAGTGATTGTACGCCGGGCTAGTGGTTAAATTGAGCCCTGCTGTAGCTCCGCCTATTACCTTGTAGTGAGCACTTTGATGCCCTCGAGTGTGCTAAAGAACTACACATAAGAAATGCGCACTGTTTTTGTATTATTTATAGATCGGAAATTAACAAAACTATCATGTTCCTGTACAAGTCACACACCTGTGTTTTCCCTGCCTATTCAATCATGGGGTGGCCCACCTCGCTACTCTTAGTCTTTTAGCTAGTGACAACCTTGTGCATTTTATTGCCAATTGCTGAAGCCCGAACACATTATAATAAAAGCATTCAAGAGAACGTGATCACTAATTGTAGTCTACACATTGTCAATGCTGCTACTGTACATAATAATTTTAACATTAATGTAAATTTATATTTGCCGTTACCCGTCAACTTAATAACGCTCAGGGCGCTCTGCAGTTAACAGCTACATTGGATCATGGAGGTAGGAACCTCCATGATTGAACCTCCATGATTGGATACAAGTAAATGCAAAGCAAGATATTGGTTCACAAAAAATACAGCTCAAAGTAATGTCCTACTACATTGTATGTACTTTTGATGTGTTTGGTGTATATATACAGCAATCCTTCACCGATCTTGAACTCTTGGTGGCAGCAGATACCGCCATTATTGCGGTGGTACCTGGGTGGTACTGCGCGCATGCCTAGCGACGGGTTTAAGCGATTTGCAAAGTGAAAGTCCAATAACCCGCGACTGATCAAATGATCGCCGTGTAGCCCAAACCTTATACCAGTCGCTAGGCAGCGCAGTACCACCCAGGTACACCGCAGTAATGGAGGAATATCTGCTGCCACCAAGAGTTCAAGATCGGTGAAGGATTGCTGTATAGACGATGTGACCTCTGTTTACATTCAAACCGCCCTCTGTTGACAAGTCTGTTGTCCAAGTCATGTTCCGCCGGGCAAAAAGACGCGTAGTCATGGTAATATTGCGTGTACTTTCTAGCTGGCTGTCAAGTACACAAAGGTTTTGCCCGGCGACATGCGCGCGCATCATGTTATGATTTTCAAATGACGTCAGAGGTCACATCGTCTATACAGAGTGTGTTTACATGTTGTCATTGTTTTTAAATGTTAAATTTAAATACTTATGATTTACCAACAAGGTTTTTTTAATAGAGTTTAAACTAATTGCAAGTGGCAGATTTTATCATCAGTTATCTGGAGAAATTATTGGGTCTAAAGAATGGGTTCTGTGATTGGTTGACAATTTTGTTAACAATTTACAGTCTTCATGCTAAGGAATTCCTAAAGTTTTCTCAACTTAGCTATTAATAATCAATCTTGATTGATCCCATTAAACAAACTGCAATGTTATGACTGAACATCTAATTATAGAACTTAGTCTGGTCCTGGAGTCCCACACTAAACTCCAATGCTCTAGTCTAGCTCCCTGTAGCCCATTGCTCACTGTAATTGGTGTCAAAGGTCATCTCATTGCTTATTTGACAGCTAACTCAAAAGGGCGCCACTTCAACCCTCTCTAGTCACCCATTGTCAATAAGAGGGATAGTCTATTCACAACTGTCCCACCGTGGCACATTACTTGAAGTCCCCCACTGCCCTGCATGATCTACAATGTATGCACAGCCCCATCCATATTCAAACAAATCCGTGGTCCTTTCTCTATGGGTTGACTGACTGTGGAACACAAACTGCAATATTTCTGGATCTAATTACGGTGTAATTTCCTGAGCTGTACATCTTGGGAAGATCTTGGAATAGTTGGTGAACCTGTGGATGGATTTTAGAGCTTGTTGATGGGGTGGAAAGAGTGAATTTATGTGTCAGTATGGACAAGGCTGATAAGGTATGGTGGTGTACAGTAGTTGTCATAACAGTAACACATACTGTTGGATGTTTATTTTACAAACGGTACAAATTTGTGTATTGTGTTAGTTGAACTTAGAAGAACAGTGACCTTGTTGAATATATTGACAGCATATTTGTTTGTGTTCGTACATGTACAATAATTTGGATCAAGTTTCATGTGTTATTTGCAATTATGGAATAAGTGATGCACAATTAATATGTCATTATAATATTCACTGTATACTGGATGGACTGTATCTTTTGGGCCATTGTGCATGTGGTTTGGCAGAGTTTTGTTGTTCACATATCTGGAGACACTGCACATTAATAGTATGGTATACACCGTCTGTAGTCCATGATGCCAGACAGAAATACATTCTTGCATGCATTTCAGTGCATGCAAAGCAGCTAGATAATGAAGACTAAGCCCCATGCTTGACGGCTATTTTAACCTAACAAGTGTGGGTACTTACAAGTACGCATCAAATCTTGGTAATTGCGTGTGGCAAGGTTTTGTTTGTTTTTTTGCTTATTACTGATTATAGTATAATTACTCAATTTGGTGACTGAAGTGAAGGATGGAAATTATGTGGATTTGGAAGAAAAATGTGAAGTAAAGGCAGTCCTGTTGTTGTTTTTTTGGAAGGGCAAGTGCACCATGGCGTTTTCTCCTTGGTACATGTACTTATGTAAAGGGCATTGAGGAAATTGTAATTTATATTTTTGTCAACTTTGACAGCGTTACAGACAAAAACCAAATCTTGGGTACTACTGGTATGAACTTCTAATTAATGAACTTTTTGATAACTACTTTTGTTTTTCAATAATTACAAAATATGTACTCTTTAACTTCTTTAAAGTGAGTGTACTGTTTTAGGGTGATTGTGTAAACAATGCACAGTATAATTAAATACATCTCTTAGCTGAATCATGGGCATGTACTTTACTTGAATATTTACATGTATGCTTGAGTGTACATGTACATGTAGTAATTTGTGTACCCATTGTACAGCATTGTTTAGTGTCTTGTAATTTGTGTCACAGTGTGTACCCATCCACTTGATCAATGTTTTGTTGTTCAGTATACACTGTATGTATCCACAAGTGTGGGTGTATTTGTTATCTTAAGTACATGTGTCAGCCTACATCATGTCTATTTTTTGATGTTGTGTATGATGATACCACACACCTAGAGGTCACTGGGTAAAAGGTTGGTAGGCAAAAAGTGTACACAGGTCTAGGGAAGAGAACATGTGGATGTAGGTCTACAGTACATCCAGGTGTAGGCCTACAGTATGTCGAATTATGTAATGTTATGTAAATTGTATGTCAAAAGTACAGCAATTGTACAATGTATAATAATAATAATAATAATAACCAGTTCTTATATAGCGCATTTCACAATAACGTCTCAATGCGCTTTACATTAGTGCCCTGGTCATTGGGCCAATAACATTCCTTTAATCTTTCTCAGCTCCCTGGGGAGTATACAGCCTGTGCTGCAATATATGCGCTACTAGGCTAAATCAATCACAAGAACCATCTCTGCCCTCACAGGTACCCATTTTACCCCTGGGTGGAGTTTGTTGTGTTTTAACTAAATCTTATTGTACTAATTGTTGGAGCTGACAAAATAGTCACAGATAGTGTTTGTGTGATTTTAAAATCATATACTGTACATATAATATAACAAACCTGTGAAAATTTGGGCTTAATTTGTTGTGCGAGTCCGGAGAGGATGGTGAAAAACCATGCACTATTTTCAGCATGCACACGTAAACACATCCTCAATTTTGGTTGTACGTGGCAACTGTAAACGGCTAATTGTGTTTTGTAGACAATTCGGATACAGCTTTCTTGAATTCATACAGGAGTGTGTCTTAATTTCAGAGGGAGTTATTTCACAGAAGAACTTCATAATCAGTAAGCTTTCAGAGTTCAGACTAAAATTAAACAATGATTTGCTGTATCCTTAACAATCCTGTACATGTATACAATGTAATATTTCCTTTAAGATCTTGTGAACTGTTGTTATTTTTTTTGGCACAAGAAATCTGATGTTATTTCCATTACACGGAAGTGATGTACATGTGAACTGTTGTTATTTTTTTTGGCACAAGAAATCTGATGTTATTTCCATTACACGGAAGTGATGTACATGTACATAGATCTTGTACATGGTTGGTGTACATACATAATGCAGGGCTCGAATTTGGGGGGAAAATCCACAAGACTACAGGGCTTGTAGCTCAAAATCTTTACTGGACAAGAATTTTTTTTACAAGACCAGATTCAAAATGTGAAAATAAAAAGTTTCTGACACAGTTTAACATACATGTACATTTGACTGCTCTTATATGAACCCAAACTGAGACAAGTAAGAGAAGATTTATCTCATGTCTTAATGGTATTAAGTGTACTTGATTACTCATGGAATTGAAAGATAATTTATCAGACCCAAATTCAACACTTGAACATAATTTGTTTCTGTTATTCAATTGAAAAACACAAGACCATCGGACTTGTTAGGTCATAAGTTTACTGGCCCAACACTAAAATTACTGGCCTCGGGCCTGTGGTCCAGTGTAAAATTCGAGCCCTGACATACACATTTATTTAGTAACATTAAAATCCATTTTGTGATCAATAAAAACATACATGTAATTAAGTCTGTAATTACAGGGAATCAGATGACCCAAGGTCTCTACACAACATTTATTACAAGATCATAGGCTCGCCCTTTACACTAGTCTGGCGGACATTGTCTGGTAAAAAGCGCTGTGGGCTAATAAATGCCACTCTCAAATTGCGTTGTGGGCTACTAAAAACTGTGCAACCCATGTACTCATCAATGACATCTGGTCACCTCTACTCAAGCCAGTCCTCCCAGCAGCAGCTCACCACAACACTGACACACTCCAGCGCACACACATCCAGCCAGCAGCCAACTACCATGCATCACCGGTCAACAACAACTTGGATACTTCCTGCCCAAAAGTGCACCCCACTAGCTCTACTTAAGCTGCAACACCACCAGCAGTCCAGCATTCTCCTGAAGACGAGCAGAGTA
Organism: Leptasterias polaris; assembly: GCA_037783415.1. Classification (NCBI taxonomy): domain Eukaryota; kingdom Metazoa; phylum Echinodermata; class Asteroidea; order Forcipulatida; family Asteriidae; genus Leptasterias; species Leptasterias polaris. Next base: position 462,893 of record JAZGTN010000082.1, on the reverse strand, counting down.
TACTGTTCGAAACGTCGAGACCAAACCGGCTCTTTTCAGAGCCAACACTCCTCCCAAAAGAGATTATACACATGGTTGTACCCGCAAGTTCACTACTATTTACATTTATAGTTATAGTTACTTCTTACCATGTACTCATATTTCTTCTTTTTCAGACGTGAATAATGAATTTTTAACATGTGTTAATTTATTTTTGAGAGTGTGAATGTAACTTTAAACTGGTTCAGGTTGGGATCGCTACTGCTAGGCCCTATGTATACTTAATGCATCAGAAAGATACATTTATGACAATACATGTTGTTAAAATCTGGACTACACTAAAACTTTCTGGAGGCAAGTAAAACGCACAATTTTTTTGAAATAATCTGACACAATCATACCTTCATATTAACCAGAAACATCTCCTGCGTACCTCATGTGAGTTTAATGTATACTGAAGAGGTCTTCAATGGATTTCGGAGCAGTTTTTTTTCACTCGTTATTTAGGAAAAAGTTTCACTGTCCCACTAGGCTATTGTTTTTGGGGTAATCGGTGTCCCGGAGGTATCGCTGGTCTCGGGCCATCGGGCCAACCTTAATTTTGACTCCTGAACTACAATGTTACTGCTCCCTCACAGAGGTGCCCCTTAATTTGTTTAGTTTTTTATTTTATTTTATGGAAATAAAGTCTGAAATTTGTCACGGTAAAATTTTTAAGTCTCCTAAACATGGCAAAACAGTCACTGAGTGCCATTTCAGCTTTTCACCTTATCTTTTAAAAGGGCCGGTGCTGGTCAAAATTTCCACTGCCTAACTACAAGCGCAATTTCTCAAAATATGTTTTTTGGGGGATGTGGGATGGATTCGCCACTCTGTAGAAGCGGTGACGATGTGTTGTTTGTTGAAAACTACAGCACTTGTAGGCCAAGTTGGTCGCGTACATTATGTACTTGTAATGTGAAATAAATGCAATAGTCCATAATACCTCAAGGTGTATTAGATTTTAAATGTTGGCTACAAAGTCGGTGCCAGTGTTAGAGTGTTCCTTGCCTTCCGTCTCTAGGACCCCGGTTCGAATCACACCGGGGCACTATCTGGATTGGGTTTTCAGTCCCTTCTTGATTGTGTGGGTCTCCCTGGAATAATGCTTTGGGATTTTCCTCCCACATCTAGAACTGAAACTTCCGTCCTGGTCTTCTTTCCGTGGGGATCTTGGCCAGTACAGTGATTTACATGACAGTCCTAAAGTTCGCTTTCTGAGAATCTTTGGCTTCCCAACCAGAATACATTTTGAGTTGATTTAAAAAAAGTTGTATCCCCCATAAGGTGATCCCTTGACTGCAGGTTGTATTGTAAATTTGGGTGTGATCCCTGGCTACATGGCAGATGGCTCCTGACTGGCACCTCTGAAGAAAGATATTGACAAAATAGGGAGACTGCCAACATAGGGCTATATAGCTCAGTTGGTAGAGCGCCGTTAATCCGGAGGTTGTTGGTTCATTCCCGCTCTTGTCAATTTGTCTGTTTTCAACTCAAAATTTATGAATAAGTTACCCCACATCCTTCAAAATATGTTCCCCAGTTTGGCCTGGTTTTGATTCAGTCCCTTAAAATCAGAACAAACCAAGATGTACATGTATAGCATACTTCAGGATTTAATATGAAGAGGTTCTTTATACCTGTACAAGCGCCTTTAAGGATTTTTTACTTTTCATCTGTATCGTGGTTTACGATACCTTTTACCCACAATGATGTATCATAGTACTTGATGAAAAATTTACCACTTGACATTTCTTAGTGGAGTGTAGACTGTACATCCAAGCCATGGTTTGTGATGTCTGGTACTTAGTGTTAGTTGTGTAACATTTTAAAGGATGATCCATCATTATGTTCTGAAATCAGCCATGTCCGAACCAAGCGACTTGGGCTATGGCTATACATGTAGAACTGCCTCTAGCCCAACGGGCTAGCTCAGTGGTCTAGTGGTAAGATGTATCTGCTATAGCAATGGGTTCGAATCCCACCCGAGTGATTTGCCTGTATTTTTTTTTTTTTCGAAGAACTCTTGGAAAGTACTGAATACACAAAGCTTAATACACATCGGTATGAGAATAAAAACAAATTTTAAAGTTAGTCTAGAATATGGTTTTGCATTCCTCCGAAGATTTCCATCCGAGGCTGGCGATCATACATGTAGATGAGACACCACTTTTGCATGGTACATGTAATCCATTTCCAGCACAGTTTTTTGTGTGTACATACTCACAACATATATAATCTGTAAATGTCAGTACTTCTGACCCCGGTAATTCAAGGCTACATATGTACAATGTATGTTCCCCGTTTGGATTGTACTTATTGTGTTAGGCGAATGTCATTATAGTTTTGTAATATCATATTTCATGAAGATCGATAACTATAATGTGACCAGTAGGTGGTTTTGATTCATGTTGTATGAGGTAGTACGTAGGATCGGTTGTGAATAATGCAATGATGTCTGTCTGGATTAGGCCTAGTCTGGATGCTACCAACAGGAATCATAGACAGAGAAAAGGAACTCGGACTGTGTATTTGAAAAGCTGCTTTTTTATACATGGGAGTTTCTAAACAAAACCAGAAATACAGCACCAGATGTCTTCAACTTCAGACAGTGTTGACCGTTGACGGACATGCTGGCACTGGCAGAGGATCTCGAAGAAGCCAAGGGCCCATATTTGGGGTGGGGGTGTTGTAGTTCACAATATTTACAGCAGAAGAAATTTGTGTACAAGACCAGATTCAATGTGAGAAAAAATTGCTGAAACAGTTTAAAATGCATAAATTTGAACAAGCACCAAGACATGAAAGAAAAGATTGATCTCATTTTGTTTTTCGCATAAAGTGCATACACTCTTTACTCAACAGAATTGAAAGGTATTTATCACACCTGCTCTATGATCACACCCAAAGTCAACTTTTGAACATAATCTGTTTCATGGAAGATATTACACAGTGAGGTAATTGTTGTTTTCAGTTGAAAAACACAAGACCACTGGACTTACCAGGTCTTGTCTTGAGTTCACTGGCCAAACACTAAAATCACTGGCCTCGGGCCTGTTGTCCAGTGTCAAATTTGAGCCCTGAGGCCAATACATGTACTAGGTAAATTTCAAATTATTTTAAAATAATTTCTATCCTTTTGTTTTGAGTAAAAACTTAATTTAGATTTTTAGTTAAATTTCTCTTGACCCACCCATCCACAATTTTGTAAAAGACACTTTTCTTTTTTTAAATTGACTATTCTGAATGGCCCCTTAATTTTGTACAAATTGTGCCTGCAGGAAGTCCAGTCTCTTTGGCTCTTTGGTGTGATGTCACAGGTTTTTATAGCACTGTTGAGCAAGGATGCAACAGTATACAATGTACAAGATTGACTGTTGACTTTTATTGACATTTTTTTCACTTGAATTTTCCCTGGGCTTGTTATGAAACACTCTTAGTACAGTGTCCTTGTGCACTGAACCAATGTTCTGGAATTGTTGATATATGTACACGTATAAATGTATTTGGTAATGTTCTATTACATGGTTATAAACATGTAAAATTTTAATGTACAACACAACAAGTTTAGTGAATGAATTATAGTAATTAGATGACCTTGGTCTGTGATTACTTAATTACTTAATAACACATGCAGTCTGTAATGGATGAAGGTGACAGGGGTAAGTACAAATGTATCTGAATGTAATAAACTGCATATTAAATACATGGCTAATCAGCTTTGGTATACGGTATCAACTTAGTGCATAAAGTGCGCAGAAATATAATAATGAACATGGTAGACATGTACTGTACAAGGTCGGCTTGAATTTTACACTGGTCCACGTGGCCCGAAGCCAGTAGTTTTAGTGTAGGGCCAGTTAACTCATGACCAGGCAAGTCACAGCAGTCTTCTGCTTTTCAATTGAATAATAAAAAATACCTCACGCTGTGTAATATCTTGAACAAAAGCAAATTATAGTCAAATGTTGAATTTGAGTCTGTTAAAAAAAATACTTTCAATTGTATGGAGTAATGAAGTACACATGTATACACAATACAAATGAGAGAAGTCTTCTCTTACTTGTCTTAGTCTTCATTCAAGTATAAGACAGTACAATGCATAGTTAAAATGTTAATTACTTGCCAGGTTTTTATATTATGTCTACATTCAGAAAAACAACAACTTGAACAGAACAATTCTTTAGCCGAAGAATTCCGTACACTTTACAGATCCATCTTCATACATCATGTAAGACCGGTTAAGAGTAGTGCCATGGAGGTTGGCCCCACAGTACATGTAGTACATGTATGTGTAGGATACATGTAGTGAGATAATGATCAAGATTAATTTTAGTGTGTGCATATTTTATGGGGAACTATTAGCAAGTATAAAACAAACCATGAACAGACAGTGATGATTGCTCATGGGTTTCATTTCCTTGGTGTTTGCAGTTTGTATGATACAGGGCCTACCAGCAGACACAGCTCTCCTTTAAATCTTACAAGTGTTGATGCTCACATTATGTATCTTGATTTATGTCTGTTGGAAGATGACTCATACAAGTAACGCTAAGGCTACGCTTGTCCCACATACATCTACACCTGTATGCTTCATTACTTCACACGATCTTCTCTTGCATATATACACTGTGCAAGTCTCGCGCGTTTCCGAACGAGAAAACACGTCAAACGAAGAACATTTTTATTTCTGAAATCAAATCTTTGTTTTAAATTATATCTCATGACAAAATCTGAACCAAAATAAATCGTTACAATTTTATGAAATTAGTTTTAGCTTTTGAAAAAACAAAACAAAAGTGTGTTAATTATTATTGAAAACAAATTTAAAACTCTGGGACAAGGATGCTTTTTTGATTAAAATTACGTGGATTCGTAATGGTTGAACAGGTTTAAAATTGACCCGTGTCGCAGTTTAAAGAGGATGCTGACGCCTCAACAATCATAAACTGCAATGAAAAGGGTTCGCTTTGCAATTACAGCATCAGGTGATTATAATCACACATCAAAAACAAGCATTTACATAAGTTTTATGATCAGAGGTGTAACCAAATCAAGGCTAGAATTCAGTGTAACCAAATCAAGGCTGATAACCAAATCAAGGCTAGAATTCAGTGTAACCAAATCAAGGCTTGAATTCGGTGTAACCAAATCAAGGCTTGAATTCAGTGTAACCAAATCTGGGCTTGAATTCAGTGTAACCAAATCAAGGCTGATAACCAAATCAAGGCTATAATTCAGTGTAACCAAATCAAGGCTTGAATTCGGTGTAACCAAATCAAGGCTTGAATTCAGTGTAACCAAATCTGGGCTTGAATTCAGTGTAACCAAATCTGGGCTTGAATTCAGTGTAACCAAATCAAGGCTGATAACCAAATCAAGGCTATAATTCTGTGTAATCAAATCAAGGGTGGAATTCAGTGTATTATAACCAAATCAAGGCTGAAATTCAGTGTAACCAAATCAAGGCTAGAATTCAGTTTTACTGTCAATTCGACCATAAAGACAAAAATGCAAACTTATGATATTACAAATTTGTTGCAAACAAAAAAGATTTTTTTATTGACTATGAAAATAAATAGCCTTTGCAGACAGTGCAGTCATAGATTTGACGCCTCTGTTGTTAGTGCATGATTCACTTTGTATTCACCTAGATCTACTATGGCCTTCAGTGTTTAAATAACTCGAATCATAACCTAAAATAGCTTTGACTGTTTTTCTTAATTTAACATATTCAAAGCAATAAATCCAAACTTATGTTTAAAATATAATAGTCTGGTCCCCACTTTGGTATTATTAAATGCATATCTGTGTGTTGTACATGTAGACAGGGAGCCTGCTTGACCAAGATTGCTGATTCAACCTTGTTTAGATATGCACAGTAATTTTCATGGACTTAAATTTCAATCTCATGCACAGTTGTACACATGAGCAGTCAAGGTTCACCCTTAACACTAGCCTGGTGTGCATTGTCTAGTAAAATCTGCTAGTAAACACCACTTCTCAACCTGCCCTGTGGGCTACTCAAAACTGTGCACGTATAAAAAGCTCATATTTCTCCCTTTTCAGATGTGTATGTATAATAAATTTTAAAACATTTGTAATTTATTTTAAGTGTGGGAATGTGTAACTTCATTTCACCATTAAACTGGTTGTAATTGCTACCATTAATACATCAGACAGATACATTTATGGCAAAACACATTTCAAATCTGGGTTACAAAAACTTCTCGTGGGCAAGTAAAATGCACAGTTTACCAGCCTGGTGGGCTGCTTTACAAACAGCTTAAGTGCAAGGCCAGATAGTACATTTGTGTGTCTACTCCACAAATCACACCTACATGTAGTTGAATTAAATTAGTCATTTGAATTAATCAGCCATTTGGGAAACACCCTAAATATTAATTGCATGAGTGTTATTCCCAATATTCGTTATATTTGTTGATCAAGTCTGAGTTGCAGACTTACGTGTATGTAGATTACATCTAGCGAGTAGTCATGAGTCATTGTTCATGAGGAATTAATTACGCTGGCTGAACAATCACCATGCAGCGCTCAGACCATACGTATCCTCAAATCATGTACGCGGCTATTCAGTACATGTGTGACGTGCACAAACAACCACCATACCAATACAATTACTCAGACTTCAGGCCTTGAATTACATACATGTACATGTAACCCACGGCATCCACTGCAATTGCGCCGTGGTGCCCTGTGCTTTTGCTGCAGTGCCCTTTCCAAAATTCCAATACAAATATTAAAAATCCCCAAAGTGCCCCTTACTAAGATAAGGGGAAAATTGATGTTCCCAATCAAGAACAAAATTCAAGACTTGAGAGTCTAGTCTATCAGTCTACACATTGTACTGTACATGTTCTACTATGAAGGATCATTCCTTCATTTTGCCAATCATACATCATGCAATAATAATACGGGACATTTATTGAGCGCATAATGTAGGAGCCTCTATGCGCATTAAACACAAAACACAAAACAAATAATATGAACCAATTTTTTACAAAAATGTAGATTCAAACAAGGGAGTCCTTAAAAGTCCCTTGAAAATCAGAACAGAGACAGCTTGACGAATATGAACTGGTATTGTCATTCCATATGAAGGTGCAATGAAGTTGAAGGCTTTACATATCATGTGCTTTAGCATCTCTATGAAATTGGGCCTTGGGGCCAATATCAAAAAGCTGTTAAAAGCACACAAATTTGCTTATCAAGGAAATTTGTTTGCAGGAAGTGGCTACCAGCCACAATGTTATACAAAGTACTTTACTTGTTGAGCTAATTTTGTCTGCTTAATACATGTAGCTTTAGGTAAATGGGTCCATGGACCAGTTTTATAGAGGAGATGGTTATTTCATAGAGGAGGTGCTTTTACACAAACATTTTAGCAAAGCATAAAACAATTGTGCTGACCAGAAAAAGGTTACCGGCCAAAATGCCATTCTATGACCATCTGTGACTGGAACCCTTCTCAGCAGAAATTACTTTTAAGCAATATTTTCTGCTTTTAAAAGCAGCTATTTGCAATTGGGTCCAGAGATTTCTAGTTTCTTGTAAAAGTCCGAGGAGAAAAACCTACTAGACAAAAAGTCATCAAAATATTCATTCACTCTGACCTCAACCACTTCACACGCTGCCTTGCATCAATAGTTTCAATATTTTGTAGCCAAACAACGTCAAACAATGCTCTTCACTAACTTTTACAAGACCTTTGTTCTGTTTTTGTCCTACAGTGTTCAGGTATTTGGGGCAGTTTTGACAACCGGGTTACTGTATTCTTTGCGTATTGTTCAAAGGATTAAAAACCAAACACAAATCTTGCAAAAAAAAAGAACTTAAAATAGAACAGGTCCCGTAGTATTGAGTTTGTTGAACGAATTTTGTTGACTATAATTTATTCCCTTGAGTGATTTACTAGGATCCTTCCTCACTCTAACAAAATCCAACACCATAACTCAACAAGTTACAAAAACCAACACCTTGTGTTTGTCCACTTAAAGCACAAGTTATTTTGGTCTCCGGACAACTTTGTCTGTTCTCTGGAAAACAATTATTATAGGCCAACATTTAAGCAAGTTGTAGAACAAGCCTTTCCCACTTCCCACAAAAAAATGAAGAAAAGAAGAAAAGAAAAGAAGAATTTAACAATTGAATGCAATGTATGCAGGCCAGGGGCCAATTTCATAGAGCTGCTTAAGCACAAAATTTGCTTAAGCACGAAAAAAGCTTGCTTATTATACTCGTGTTATTGGCCAAAACTCCATGCGATGTACATTGCTCGTGACTTGTATTTAGCTGTTGTTTAGTTAGCATAACAATCGAGTGGAGTATTGGCCGGTAATCTGGTTTTACTAAGCAAGGTTTTTTGGTGCTTAAGCAAATTTTGTGCTTAAGCAGAGCCATGAAATTGGGCCCAGATACGTGTCATGGCCGAGTGGTTAAGAGCATCGGATTCAAGTTCTGATGGCTTAGTCATCGGGGTGTGGGTTCGAGTCCCGGTCATGACGCTTGTGTCCTTGAGCAAGACACTTTGCTATAATTGCTTCTCTTCACCCAGGGGTATAAATGGGTACCTGCAAGGGTAGAGGTTGATTTTGTGTTTGAAAAAGCCTTCGCAGCGCCACTGCAGCCCAGGGCTGTATACTCCCCAGGGAGCTGAGAAAGATTAAAGGAATGTTATTGGCCCAATGATCAGGGCACTAATGTAAAGCGCATTGAGACGTTTTTGTAATATGCGCTATATAAGAACTAGTTATTATTATTATTATTATTATTATTATAAGGGCATTTTCTCCTTGGTAAAGGACACCTCTATGAGGAAATTGTAAATTTCTATGGGAACATTTCAAGTGGCACCAAGGCAATGACTAACGGCATCGGAGGCAATTATTACATCCATTGCCTCCATGAAGTATCAGACCTGTGTATGATTCATGTTGATAAACAAACCGCCCGCTGGTTTGGCATGGACAGCTAAATGTTAGCAAAACATTGTGTTTATTAACAGATGTTGTGACCAAATTTATAATTTCTGCAAACTTTCAATAAAAAACAAAATTGATCTCATGATTGGTTGCTTTGTTTCACAACTAACATTGTTACAAACTGATTTTGCATTGGATTTATGGCTTCACATACATACTGTAATTTTCCAACATTGGTTGGCAAAAATTTGGCCTGTGACATTGTAGTAGAAAGGTCTTTACTGTACTATACATTTCAATTGGGACACATTTCCAATAAACAAGCTGCGGCATATTCAACTGTAATGTATTTGTCATATTTTAGTTCTCGCATTAAATTTATTTGCATACATGTAGTTGCTGTATTGTACTAGTCCTTGAAATGTAATGCAGCTTTTCATATATTTAATTTATCGTGCATGTATAATAGGGTCAGAGGTCAATCATGAACAACATCAATTGTTGTGATTAACAGAAATATTGGCTGCAAGAATAATATTGCCGGCCTTGTTTGTTTACTTACCGCCGTCTAGGTGTGTCGGTGTACATATTATGTGGGGCTTCAACAACAAGTGTTCCATTTTAACAAAAGAGCTTAACATAATCTTTCAACATGTATGAAGGGGCATTGTATCATTTGTAAGAACTACTCCCCCCACAAAAAAAAATAAAAAATAAAATAAGACATAGATAAATTTGGTGAATTATAGAAGTATGGTATCACAAAGCAACTCCAGACTGTTTGGAATTGAGGCAAGAGTTGGTTGAAATAAGGCACAAACAAATTGTTTCCGGATACATGTAGGACCCTACCATTTCAAAATAGGGTTGGTAGGTGTGTTTGTTGCGTTTTTGGGGTTTATTCTGATAAGTTTGACAAGTGTGTAAAAATGACCTACATGTACAGTATGTGATTCGATTCAACCCAAAAAACAAGTGAAAAAAAACCTGATACAAAATCTGTCAAAATCCTCTGTCATATACTTTAAACAAGTTTACACGAGGTATGCAGGAGAAGTTACTTGTTAAGTGTGTCAGATACCTTTATCAAAAAAGATACATTTTCAGCTGAAATGATGTTCGAAATGGTCCACACATGACTTACATGTATGTTGTGTGTCCAAAGCCAATCAACCTGTAACTGCTGTATAGCCAAGGAACACACCAAAGTTATCAATACAACCTGGGAAGTGGCAAGTGAAATAACAAAAAAAACATCCTCTTAAGGTATAAGGTGATTCCAATGCTGCCACTTCCAGGCTTCTGACTGGCACCCCCGAACAAAGATTTACAAAATAATGAAGGGAGACCGCCAATATAAGGGCTAGATAGCTCAGTTGGTAGAGCACCGGCACGTTAATCTGGAGGTCGCAGGTTCAATCTGGAGGTTAATTTTTCTTTGTCCGAACCCAACTTGATATTCAAAAAAAAATTTTGTGCTTTATTTTCTTTAAATTTGAAGAAGTCCTGCCCTTTGATCTACCTGCACTTCTCTAGTGCCGAAGATACAATGCACTTTTTTTCAAACAGGTCATGGAAGTTTTTAACTCCAGGGTTTACCAAAATGTGGAAATGCCGTTATTTAAGCGTACTTCCTAAGATTTGACTCCTAGTTTTGATCCGTTTGTCAGCTGTTTTTTTATCCTTACCAATCCTGTATTTAATACCTTTAAGTGTAAGCCCCAATCTATCTATTTTTAAACGTGTGCATGTTGTTTCACGATTGCACAGATGTGACTAAAGCAGACAGTAACCCTGAGGTTGTCGGGCCATGTTATTGTACGGCAATATGGATATTATTTCTTCAATCTCCAAATCACATTCATTTTCAATTAAACGCAGCTTGTTTATCGATGGAAATGACCTTGCTTAATGCTCATGTGTACTGTGGTGATACATTGTACATTTTACTGTGTGAAGCATGTGATTGTTGGGAATTATAATCCGTGTATTGTGCAGTCCATGTATTGTGTACTAGCCGTGCAGTACATGTGAACTGTGGGCATTATATGCCTCCATCTGGGGTCCCGGTATCCAATTTGAACATATAATGAATTATGATTCTTATGATATGAACATGGAAAGGGGACCTGACCATTTATTTGGCCCAGTTGATCGGTTGAAAGTAGGGTTGGCATGGTGGGCGGTTGGAGAGAGGGGGGGGGGGGGCAGATAGTGATAAAGCACTGGCCTAAGCCATTTGTGAGTTAGATTTGAATAATGTTTGGTACAATGACTTTCTAATAGTCACAAGTTCCCACTTAAATTTGAATTCCTCAGACTATCTAGAGAGAGCTGCTGTGTCAAATTGTTCAGGGCAAGCTTTTGTTTTGTATTCACATGTAGCAACCTCCAGATGAGCGAACCCTGGTACAGTATGTACATATGTACATGTACATGTACCATTGTGCCATACCAATTCATTCAAAATTATGGGTGTTCACCATCTCTTTCGCATGTACGTGACTACGCAAAAGCTTGCCCTGAATCATGTGACGTACAAGTAGCAACTGTCTCGGGAGTGTCTGAAGAATTCAAATTTAATCATATACGTTTGGTCAAGCAAGTCATTGCACCAGACATTATTCAATTAAACTCACAAATGGCTTATTCTGTAGGTGCAAATTACAGCCTGAACCACAATAAAAGAGGAACCACTTGTCTACTGTTACACTAGCAGTTTTCCCCAATGGTTTTATTTCTTGTTCAATACCTGAAACCACACAAAGTGTTTCAACATAATACTGGACAAGCAAGCTTATACTTAAAGAACCTGAGTTGATTAGACTTATTAATTTGTTAATTACTCTAAAATTTCCATCAAAATTGATGGAAATATTTTTTTATTGTATAATTTTATTAAAACTTAGATCGGTCTTAAAGGCACTGAACACGTTTGGTAATAACTAAAAATATATATTAGCATAAAAACTTACTTGGTAACCAGCAACGGAGAGCTGTTGATAGTATAAAACATTGTGAGAAACCACTCCCCCTGAAGTAACGTAGTTTTTGAGAAAGAGGTAACTTCTCACTAAAATAATAAATGCATGAAGCCTTTTATTAGCATCTGAAGCACACCAAATTGTGCAACAAGGGTGTTTTTTCTTTCTTTATTTTCTTGCAACTTTAATAACTGATTCAGCCCAAATTTTCACAGCTTTGTTATTTTATGCCTATGTTGGGATACACCGAGTGACAATACTGGTCTTTGATAATTACCAAACATGTTCAGTGCCTTTAAAGCAGGCCTGTGATGCTTTTATGGAGGCAATGGAGGCAATTGCTTCCATTGCCCCTGGTCATTGCCTTGATGCCCCTTGAAATGTTCCAATATGAATTTACAATTTACTCAATTATAGAGTGCCCTTTCCCAAGGAGAAAATAACTTGGTGCCCGCCCTTTCCAAAACAAAGTACTACAGTTGTAGGCCTGTTAAACCGTCCATAGATGATAGATGGCATTGATGTGCAGGAGAATTACAGTCACGTCTGTATAGTACTAAACCACATATTAAATATTTAGACATTCCTATGGCAACCAGACGGCTGTTGTCATGGGAACAGTTTTTAAGACATGAGGATTAAAAAGTCCATATGTAGAGGCCTGATTAGTGGTGAAAATTAATCCTCACCAAAAATAATAAATATATGAACTTATTGGATGAAAATCTTGTTGAGTATTTATAGTAATGACCAATAATAACTAGTTTTTATACGGTGCACTACATGTCTATGGGTATCTCAGTACGCTTATTTCCAGACAGGGTTTTGAAGTTTTTGATTTAAGCAGTACAATGAGAATGTATGCAGCGACATTCATTCCAAAAGCCAATGTACTACACTCTGAAATAGACTGCAAGTCTCTTTCATGATTTTGTGAAAGTGCGATATTGTCTATCCTTCACTTGTTTCATGAGCCAAAAATGTTGAGACTTGTACAGGAACATGTACATATGTAGGTGTCAGTGCACATGGGGCTCATGTTTTTTCCATGGATAAAATCCTGTAAGGGGCCTGGAATGTCATCTTTAAGTGGGCAAGGCCATTTTCATTTTGCAAAGGGCACTTCCATTGGAAAATTGTAAAGTATGGGAAACTTCTGAAGGGGCACCAAGACCAAGACCAGGGCAGCAGAGGCCAATGCCTCTGTGGCCTCCGTGTAATTCTTGGCCTGAGCATTCATGAGATTTTTATCCTCTACTATGTAAATGATCCTACATGTACCTGACTAAAAACTATTTGAAAAAGTGGTGGTAAGGTTGTGCTTCCAACTGAAATATTAACTGTTTGTCTTATCAAAGCTTAGAAATACAGTATAGTTGAATTGATATAAAGTTGCATACATGTAGATCTCTTTAAGGTGATCCCTCTCCTGTCACTTCCCAGGTTGTATCATAAATGTGGGTGTGATCCCTGGCTGTATGGCAGTTACAGGTTGAATTGCTTCTGACTGGCACCCCCAGAAAAAGATATTGACAAAATAGGGAGACCGCCAACATTAGGGCTAGATAGCTCAGTTGGTAGAGCGCTGGCACGGTACATGTAAACCGGTGGTTGCATGTTTAAGTCTCGCTCTAGTCAATTTTTCTTTGTTCAACCCGAAATAATAATAAAAACTAACAATAGAAATATTTAGTATTGATTTCTTTGAGGGTACATATTTTTTGTTATAATCTAATGAATGAAAAAGTAGAAACTGTATTCTGCGTTCCTTCCGCAGTTTGTGAGCCATTGGCTGGTTGGATAGACTGGCCGAAAATTATTTGTCGTTTACATACATGTATTATAAATCGTCTGAACAATTCATGGCTAATAGCCTTCAAGGTGACACGATGTCACTCAGTGTCAGACAACCACTTCAAGTCTAGGACATGGCGTTGCTATGGCAATTGTTTGTTGTTGTGTCCATGTACGTAACTATGCAATATTGCAGATACTGGCTAAATAAATTTGCACAATAATATTACATGTCAATATACTTAGAAATTGTGACTAATTACTTGTATCAGACACGTCATACAGAGTTAAATGCATTGAAATTACATGGCATTTGCATAAATGCACAATGCACCGGTGTATTTAAAAGTTGTGCATAACATCGGTAAGACTTACAAAATGTAAGAGTAAAAATATAAACAGATTCACAGATTCACGCATAACTTACATGGTATAAAGATGGTCATGGTGGGAAACTCCCTTTGAAATATTTTTGCTTAAAATACTATAGTTTTTGAGAAATGAGTAAAAGAATTAATTTTGATCTCAGTGTTTGAAAACAGTGAAAATATTGAAGGTTTAAAAAAGAAAAATCTTGGGACTCCAATGACTGATTAAGCTTAAACTTTCACAGGTTTGTTTCTTCATGTTCATGTTGGGTCACATCAAGTGTGGATACTGGTCTTCGACAATTACCAATGGGACACATTTGCTTTGAACATCTACATGTACTAGAGCAAAAACATTGTTAACGGGAATGCGTTATGTACATGTATTTAAATTTGTTTTTAAAGTTTGTTTATCATTTAAATGAAATTTTGTTATTTTTACACTTCTTAATTTTTCGGAATTATCAACCTCAAGGTTGAAAAAAAACTGGCTAAACTTCTGCCGTTGACGGTGTGCGTCAAAATGAAAAATACCTTGACGTCATTTGTCGGCTGTTGTTTTGTTATTGCAACAAAGCTGTTTTACAAAATGGAGCTCCCACAAATGACGTAACATTAGTGATGACGTCACAGGGCTTTTCGCGAATCTTTCTGAAATGCACCGGAGAAGGGTATTATGTAAAATTGATTGCTGGTTTAGTTTTACAGTTAAAATCTGTTTAAGCTCATGTAACCCAATTTCCTTATTGATTGAACACATTATAAATGAATTTCCGCAAAGATCACTTGACTGCTTTCGTTCAAGCTGGTCTTTAATTACACAAATTGTACAAAGCCAAGTGCTGATATCAAAACTTACCACTGTGATGTTTCGCCATAAAATTATTGTGGTATTTGATATACATTGTACATGTACATGTGTAACAACATCGATAGCCATAGTTTGTGTTTACACAGTCATTGTACAATGTACAGGTATTGTATTGCTGGGACGGTCAAACCAGGCTCTCAAAGTCAAAGAATGTTAGCCTTTTTGTTTGTCGCAAGGCATTATTATTTCTAGTTTTTGACTAACATGTATCGATCTGCTATTGATGAAACAGAGGGTGAAGCGAAGCAGTTTGTGCAAAAAATACATTACGCATGTTACTGTGCACCTGATTTTCCTATTGGCTGAAATTCCAATAGAATAAGAAATTTGGCAACCAGAGACAACAATTTTGTGGACATTACATGTAGATATCAAATCTGCAGGTAAAAATGAGGCGAATCCAAGAAACCATGCTGTTATGGCGTTGCACTCCACCCAGGCTACATGTACAATATACTGTATACAACCGAAAGATTATTATTTTTTTATAAACTGCCCACTCACATACATGAACCCGACTTCAAAAAGATGATGTCTTATTACAGTCTTAGTGAACAGCTGCTCAAAAACAAAACCCTTTTGACAATACACTTATGTTAATTTATTTGTGCTTTCTGCTTGTTACACAGGCCAAGCTTTGTGCTTCAATACGATGGCTAGTATGTAAAGCATACAGCAGTTCCGCCATACCACCAGACATCAGAACACCATTCTTCAAAGATAAAGAGGTAAGTTTACTGTCATCCTCATCCCCAGGGCAGTGTTTCATGTATCATGTCTGAAAACAGGTTTAAGCCTATTTATAGTCTTATTATGCATGCACGCGTGTAACACCTGTATTAGCCTGAACATCTGACATTACACTTTGAGGCTAGTGAATATTGCCAGATACTGGCCTTGCCCGTTGCCTGCCAAATTTACCTTTGACCTCGCATCCCAATTCACACTGAAGGAGATTCGTAGTATACACACACAACATCGTGTAAAAAACAACATTACATACAATCATTATGCACACGCAGCAGCAGACGATCGAAAGTACAGTTAACTGCTAGTGTACATGTAGCTGACGAAACTACGTCACTTCTGAGCAGACCAATCATAGCACAGAAATTGAAAGCTTACTACGTCACTGCAAGTTTGTCCACTGAAATCATTGGGCCTAAGACAGGGGACCAGTCTACACATTTATCAGTAAGGTGCTCAAGGCGCTTCAACAATGTCAACAAACAAAAACATTTTAAGACAGGTTTTTGAATTTTTTGAATTATGAGACTGATTTCTGTAGCACCTTACAAGGGGTTACAAGGTGCTGTGGGTCATTCAGCAGCCACTGCCAGAAACACCGAGGCAAGCCCTTGGAATGGAAAGTGTTGGACTCAAATCACAGTGAGGAAATAAAAGACCAAGAACTTGGACATGTATTGGATGATCTCAATGATTTTTGGATTATATGCAGGGGAATTCAATAATTTGAAATTATTTGTTTTGCTGTAAAACAATATCTTCAAGGTGATATAAAGTGTGCAAAGTAAGCCTTTAACAGTAAGCTTTCTGTTGTGTAAGAATGCGTGCTTCACCCTTAAGTGGGCAAACAATGCGGCAACTAGCGGTTGTTTATGTCAAAACATTTCAAGATTGTTCAGCTAAATTTCCCCTACCCAATAGCCCATGTTCAAGTGCCATCTGAAAAATGTACCGCACTGCATCTTGGCAAACCAAATACATTAGAGTAAATCAAGCTGCCAAGATGGGCACCATGCTGTAGTTTACATGATGCCAGGTTTTACAGTTGTGTGCCGCATTGCTTCAAAATCAGCGCACAATGATGGTTACTTGGACTCGGATTTCACCCAGAATCCTTTGCGCTGCAATCATGCACCTTGGGACATACATGTATGCATATAATGGTCAATTACTTTTTAAATTTCGATGTTTGTTTCTCTCCGTAGGGCGAGGATCATCTTCGACCAGCGGTCATCTACCAGCTATCATCAGGAGAGCTGTACAGTCTAGCATGTGCTAATATCTTCCCTCCATCTGTACATCAATGGCAGGGACATTGGAGTGTCATACAAGGATTAGCAAGACGTGGGATTTACGTGACGGACGAAAAGCGGATCCCGGTTACTGAAGCCGCCCTAACGCAGACGCAAAGAATCAAATTGGTAAATAATGAGAACTGGGCCCAATTTCATGGCTCTGCTTACCGTAAGCAAAGAATCGGCACTTACGGAAGCAGGGAATTCCGCGCTAACGTCAAGCGTGTTTCACGGGTTAGCAGGGAATTTTTGCTTGTGCGCTTGCTTTGTCCACGTTACTAGGCATTCTACGCTTACAGTTACACAGCTAGCGCAGAAATTTGGCACTTGCTCGGTAAGCGGAGAATGGTGATCGCAAGCGCAGAATTCGGCGGTAAGCAGAGCCATGAAATTGGGCCCAGATGTTGTTCATTTGTAACTATGGCAATGCTGGCAAACCCGGGGTCCTAGTTTCATAGGAGATGTATCACAGCAAGGTTTGCTCTGGACTCTGTCAGTGACTGGAAAGCAGGACCAGTTAGCTTTTCATTTCACTGGTCAATAGCTTTTCGCACTTGTCCATAGTTCATACTGAATAGGGATGCTTTTCAACACTGAACTATCCAGCAGTCCACTGGGTGAGAGTTCTGTTACAGACGTCTCTGCTACATGTATGTCAGCATTTGCGGGGAACCAGTCAAAAGCAATACACTTGACATGGTACATGTATTTTGGCTGGTAATCTATTTCTGTCAAGCAAATATGGCAAATATTGACTGTTTCAAGTGCTATGGTTAAAAACATCCCAAGGTGATGAACGGCACTTTATAGTTTCCCGAGGCGAAACAATCGCTGGATTTGGACCTGGTTCCAGAGAGGTGAATGGTAGAGAATGAGACCACTGAGCAAACCTGATACATACATGTACATGTAGTTAGAGTCTCGTCTGCTACTCACTTTGTGACTTGGTGCTCGCTCATCCCTGTAAGTAGGTCACTTTCATACATACCATGTGGTAAAAAGCTTGAATCAGAAACCCCAGGGCACTCCCAACTCTATCACATTACAAATTAAGACATGTATAGATCATGATTTCACATATTAAGGCAAATTTTGTACATGACTAAGCCAAGGCGAGTATATAAAAAAATCCCATGCCAGCTCCTGTGATGCATGGGGCATCATCACAAAGGACTGCGGGAACTCAAATCTTAGATCTAAGAAACACCTGCCACCTCATGACATTACAATCCCCATTTGTAATCTATGCACGTTGTAAAACACCCCTCTCCCAAGAAGAAAGAACCAAACTGAAACTTGTGCGCCCCAAAGTGGACCTGATCCCTGGACATATGCCAACCTGGGGGTATCATTGCTCTACTTCTTGATGATTTGATTTCCCTTTAGTCGGAGTAATAATTTCCTGTGAAAAGAGAGTTGAACATCCTGACAATGTGAAGGACCAAATGAAGTGACTGTTTAAGCTTGTTAGCTTTGAATACATCTATAGATACAGCCCTTAGGGTAGTGGGTCAATTTACATGATTTATATCATGTAGTGTACAATGTGGCAATATTTGGTACAGGTCGTTGCTCGATCAGTTCATAGAGAGAGGAACTTGCTGGTTGATTACTCTATTGAGGAGACCTTCATCATGTTTCAGCCATCTTTTGGTTGTCCCATTCAAATCATCAGCTAACCAAACTGAGGCTTGAAGGTGAAAAGTAAAATTAATAATGTAATATGCACCATGAGGCTGAATGACGTACAGTGAACTGCTGCTAGACTTTTCACAAACAAACGCAAGTTCGACTCTATCACGCTGGCACTCTCAAACTGTTGTGGTCAGTCTGGCGGCTGACATGTATATCCACCCGGACATTCCTTTGTATGGCTTGGACAGGCATGCACCTACAAATGAGGGACAGAAGGTACTCAAATTCATGCTCGTAATCTCCCTTTTCCAGGGGTTATTGTGTAGTTTCCAATTCTAGACCTTTGTCCTTTTAATATTTTATTGTTGTGCCCAACACTGATGTCTGATAAAGCTGTCTATTTATTAAGTTTGGATTAATTGATCTCCTTGATCCTTGATTTCTTATCATAGAATGCTCATCTAGCTGTGATGGATGCCATCATGACGGCGTTCACTGGAGAAGTGGTCAATATCGAGAAGATCGTACAAGCTGTCCGGTAACTATAGCAATCATTTTATTATTCATTACTGTTTATTAAAGAGGGGCTCCAAGGTCGTATGAATTTTTGTGATGCATTATGATGACTAATGAATGGCAGAAAACCAAAAAAACTTTTACACTTTTACACATAATTTTGCACATTAATTGCTTACATTCTTTCTCTGGTAACTTTTTGTTACGTCCTTCTTCCACGCACACAACAAAGTGTCTCTTAGTAAGTGTTTGAGCGTACCAGCTTTAATATAAAAATGATTTGAAATACAGTACTTTATAATCATTTATTTATAATCATCCCACAAATTTCTAGTACACAGGTATGATATTTTTCCTACTTTAGTCTGATTTCAGAAAAATCAGAAAAATTGTGATTAAATAGCCTGAAAAATATATATTAAACCATACACCATACACCATATGAACAAGTAGGTCAGCCCTTGTGCTCAAATATTATTTTCCTAATTTTTTCCACGCACCAAATATCATGCCTGAGTACAGTACACCATTTTACTTTTTAACTGTACTATTGAATGATTTCGTAGGCGAATTACGACCTTCAATGCATCCAGTGAGTTGCCCTTTGACCTCGAGAATGCCCTCATCTTCTGGGTCAATAAAGTATGTACGGCTGAGATTTACCGGATGGAAAGAGAACGGCGGAGTCAGCAGGAACAACAATCGCAGGCTCAACTACAGAAGGTAAACACCAAGACCAAAGATTGTAGAGCGCCAAAGACGCAAAATGGGGAACTCGGGCTGAAATGTGCAATAAACGCCATTTCAGCAAGGAACTCTTTTGATGCAACAATAAATCAGTGCAGTCAATGACCATTGCTGTCAATCATTTAACAAAACATTTGCTTGCTAAGATGGCGTTTATGCGTATTTCATGTTCAAGTAATAGATACGAGCTCCAGTTCCTCATCTTGTGCCTTCAGCGCTCTATAATTTCTGACCAATATTTGTCAAACCAATTAGTCCTTGGACAAATGCTAGAAATGTGGCAGGTCTTGCTCAAGTGGTCGAGAGCACCAGACGTAAAGCTGTGGTGTTTCTGATCAGCAGAGTTTGGGTTCGAGTCCCAGTCTTGACACTTGTGTCCTTAAGCAAGACACTTTTCCATTATTGCTTTGTCCTTCGTATTGGACGTAAACCCGTAGATCCCGTGTGTTGTGTATATAAGAACCTAGTACACACATTCGCAAATATGCATCCCTGTGGAGACATTTTCCTTTGTCCCTGTACTTAACATTTTCACATAGACTTTGTACACATCTCGTAGAGCATCCCTAGCATTCTCCCTTAACAGTGGTCCGCTGGTCAAATGCCGGTTAAAATGCCAAATGACCAGTCAGAGTTCCCACCTAGTGGCCCAGCTGGCTAGTTCAGTAAAAGCACCCCTAGTTAATAAGGGAATCAATGTGTGGTGAAGAGGTTTTATACTAGTGGTTTAAACCCGCCGAGGCCAGCAGCCGATTTCACGAAACGCTAGGATTAATCCTATCTTGAGTTAGGACGAGTAACTAGTCCTATCTCTTAGCATTGCCTAGGACTAGTCCTAAGTTAGGAAGAGTTTGGTGAAATCGACGGCTGGTTCTTGATAATTTTACCGAGACGAAGTTTAAAACCGATTCAACACACTTTGATTCCCATTCATAAATATCTTCCCCTTGAAAATATAGACAAAAACCTGTAAAAAGTTGAGAACAAATCGGACAGTTTTGCCCCTTCGGTCGTCTGCAGCTCACTTCGATTCTGCATGAAATTTCTAGACCCATTGCACAATGCGAAAACGCACCTTCGGGCAAGATGCGCGCCCTTCCAGTTTGGGAGTCAACTCTATGATTCTTGTGTACAGTTTGACTCCCAAAATGGAAGGTGCGTATCATGTCCGAACGTGCGTTCCGCGTTGTGCAAACTGTGTTTAAACACTTCTAGCCTTGTTTGTATCACACATTTAAACATGGCCACGGGATGTCCTTTCGACAGGAATGAATAAATTGTCCCAGGTATTTATGAATATGAAATGTGGACTAGTGAAAAAGCTGACCGACCATTGAAATGACAAACTAACTGGTCTTGCTGGCTAGTCACTAGAAAATTTAAGAACAAACCCTAACCCCAGTCTTAGAAAACTTCTATTTTGCCTTTTTTTAGTCAATGGATTAATGTGTGTTTGAATTATAGAGAAATGGGCTCGTGATTTAGTAAGGATAAATATTGTGAATTTTCTTGCTAGGTTCGTATGAGACGTCAACAGCTTCAACCCAAGGAGCCTCCGTGTGTTCCAACCATTAAGAATGTTACTAAAGATATATCAGACGGTCGATGTTTGTGTCTGTTGATCCATCATTACTGTCCGCATCTCTTCTCACTGGATGGTAAGTCACAAGAATCATCATATTCCTGATTTCAGGATATCAGGGAATCAGGTTGGCACAGTGGTTTATTTCACTGCCTTTCACCTCTGTAGACCCTGGTTCGAATCCCACCTCAGACCGGAGCCTTCCTTGTGTGGATCAGGCTTGGTGTAGATTGGGCTTACAGTAGATTGGGCTTACATTTTGGGAGCTAAATCCATTTCTGAGTTAGATTTCAAATAATATCTGGTACAACGACTTGCTTTAGTTACAAGTGACCGGCAAAATTTAAATTCTGCAGACTTCAGAGACAGTTGCTACATGTATCGTCACCGTTTTCACGAAGAGCCACATATCATAAACTGACAAATTATTGATTACTACAGGAAGGGGCCTTTATCTCAATAGATGCATTTTGCGTTTTCATGAATAGCCACAGGCCCCGAAAATGCATTGTAATGCGTTGTAACAGAAGAGCGTAACATGTAGCAAAAATCGTTTTTCAGGTTTTGCGAAGAGCCACTTATGTCGGTGTGCGCGTGATCACGTGACACGCGCCCCTTTCCTATGTAAAAATACGTTATCCAGTTGGGTGTTTAAGTAGGTCATCTCACTTTTTAGGTTTCACGAAGAGACACGTATCTTTGACTAATTACTATGGCAATTAGCCAATATATCTAAAGAAATTAGTTAGTCAATGGAGAGGATAAACTTTATACAGAATCATATGAGAGGTTTTTAACTGCAAACCGTGGCTTTAGTATTGCAGATTTTGCAGTTTTAAGCCAAGCATAGCGTAAAATGTAAATCTCAATCAAGCGTTTGGACATGAGTGGCTCTTCGTGAAAACGGTGACGGTATGTCACATGATTTGGGGCAAGCTTTTTCGTAGTTACAGCAAAAACCCATACACAATTCTGATTGAATGTGTATGGCACAATGGTACCAGGAGTTGCTCATCTGGAGGTTGCTATACAAAAGCTTGCCCCAAACCATGTGACGTAGCAACTGTGTCTGTAGTCCGAGGAATTCAAATTTAATTGGTATGCAATAAAATGCATTGATATTATTTTTGAGATGATTTATAAGTTGCCCAAGAACTGGCTGTTGGAAGAGATTTGGGTGCTTTGGCAAAACGTAAACAAATCATAGGAAAACCTTTGCATGTAATTGTTTAAAGGTGCTATACAGGATTGGTAAGGGAAAAAACACACCATTGTTTGATTTTAGTCTAAAAGCTTACTGATTATGAAGTTCATACTACATGTAGAACCATTTTTTCTGTTTAATATTTACCTCTGAAATGAAGTTAAATATTCAAGATTTTTTTTTCTGAAAGCCTAAAAATGCCAGAACTGATTTCGGTTGGTACAATCAAAATTAAGGACAATGTAAATGTGTTAACATGCTGAAAATTGTGCATGGTTTTTTTACTACTTTCTTCTGACTCACTGAACGGGTTCAGCCCAACTTTTCACTTGTTTGTTATTTCATATAAATGGTTGATCACACAAAACATGAACACTGTTTGCAAGTATTTTGTCAGCTCTACAAATCCTGTATAAAATCTTTATTTATCTGCATAATAAAAACAGTTTTTAAAGCTGTACATTATCCCATCCCCCCAAGATTTACAAATTCTTGTACCCTTTCCTGATGGATAGCTGTGGACATCAATCATATCTCTAGTCAATTGCTGAAATTGTGGCTTGCATAAAAAAACCAGAGTCCTTTGTTCAGTTTTCCTGTTTCTCTCCTCTGACGACAGCGGGCTAACGCTTCTCCAATGGCATCCAACAATGTGTGTCTAATTATCATGAAACTATTGAAGCATAAACAGGTCATTCATGATGGAACTTCATTTGTTTGATTTCACTTCAGGGCATAACCTTGTATGGACATAAAAAACGGTCCCATAAAACTATGAAAGTGGAATTGGTTTCATTTCACCAGCGGTTTCATTTCACCAGCGGTGACCAGCCCCTTCCCCCCTTCCTCCTCTCTGAATTCACAAGGAAAAAGGCTTCTCAATGGAACAAACAACGGGATGCACTTATCATTAAATCAATGAAGCTTGAGAAAGCGACCTACAGATGTTTATTACCCTGCCCCAGTCTTGGTCATTACTAATAATACTAAAAGACTTTTATACAGCGCATAATGCAGGAGCATCTATGCATAACACAACAAAATAAAACAATGTAGATTCGAACAAGTGAGTGTTTCAAATTCCCTTGAAATTCAGAACAGATTCAGCCATGAACTGGCCAATATGAACTGGTACTAAGTCATTCCATAATGAAGTTGAAGGCTCTTTGACCATAGAATTTTGTGGAAAGAGTAGTTTTCGTGAGTAAGTATTGGCCAGCAAAACAAGGAGGACAAACAGGAATATATTTTTGGAGAAGATCAGATAGTCTGGAGAAATTCCCTGTGTACTATGTAGTATTAAATGGCACTGATCAATGTTTTACACTTGAGCACCAGACTATTTTCTTCCAAGTTTGTCATGAGAAGCAACAAATAAAATAAAAATATAAATAAACTTTCAAAATTAATTAATGAAAATAATAATAATAATAATAATAGTAATAATAACCACAGCATGACCAATCCGGAGGTCGCGGGTTCAAATCCCGCTCTAGTTAATATTTTATTGTTCTATTCAAAACTACTAAATTGATGTTGAATCTTTGATTTGGTTAAATTGGAAATCAGTTTTGAAATCTCTAGATGTATCTACAGAGAAAATGAGTTAAGGTTATTATATAAGTTTATTGATTTTTTTTGCGTCGTTGAACATCGATTGTTGAATCGCAAAGATGTCAGGGAAGTCCTATAAAAACCGATCCTCAAATCACAAATCCATGAAAATGGTTGTTGATTTAAATATCATTATTGTGCATATTATACACCCTAAACAACAACAAATTGAGGCTTCGAAAATTGTTTGCATACATACTATGCGGGCTTGTGAAAATGTATGGGGGCGCTCAATATTTTGGTTGACTAGTCCGGCCGGCGAGTGACGGTACAATTTCAGATTCTATCATTTTTTCAGACTCTCATCCCCGATAAACTCTTTAGGGTATTTATTAGTGTTACTTAATAAATTAAAAAAATCATCAGAATAGCACTGGAATCATCATTTGGACAAACTAATGATTTCAAATCTGTTCTTGTTTTTTCACCTTTCAGATGTAGACCTTCGTGAAACTGTCTCATTTGCTGAATCGGTCCACAACTTGGAACAAGTGGAGGCGTTCTTGGATAAGAATCTTCCTGATACACACCATTTCACGTTTGAGGACCTCTTGTATTCCCCGGAGGTCTTAAGGGTCAACATTCTCGCTCTCTTCGCTGAACTCTTTCATTATTTTGAGGTGGAGAGACCTCCACATCTGGATTTCAACCAGGAACAAGGTAAAGTAAAAGTACCTCAGACGTGACTCAAATGATACATGTAATAATCTTGTACTCCCCAGCCCACTTGCCTACAGGTGACCTCAATACTTCAACATACTCCTCTCTTATGTCACTCCACACCAAATTGTTGAGAATTACTTAAGATTGGTTTGCCTGGACCAGTGATAAGGAACTGTTATTTGGACCTACATCCCTCAATCCTGCACTATCCTCCACTCTATGGTCACTCCACACCAAATTGTTGAGAATTACTTGAGATTGGTTTGCCTGGACCAGTGATAAGGAACTGTTATTTGGACCTACATCCCTTAATCCTGCACTATCCTCCACTCTATGGTCACTCCACACCAAATTGTTGAGAATTACTTATGATTGGTTTGCCTGGACCAGTGATAAGGAACTGTTATTTGGACCTACATCCCTCAATCCTGCACTATCCTCCACTATCCTCCACTCTATGGTCACTCCACACCAAATTGTTGAGAATTACTTAAGATTGGTTTGCCTGGACCAGTGATAAGGAACTGTTATTTGGACCTACATCCCTCAATCCTGCACTATCCTCCACTCTATGGTCACTCCACACCAAATTGTTGAGAATTACTTAAGATTGGTTTGCCTGGTCCAGTGATAAGCAACTGTTATTTGGACCTACATCCCTCAATCCTGCACTATCCTCCACTCTATGGTCACTCAACACCAGAATGTTTGGACTTGGTTAGGATTGGTACGCCTGGCCCAGTGATAAGTCATGACAGTCCTCAATCCTGCACTATCCTCCACTCTATGGTCACTCAACACCAGAATGTTTGGACTTGGTTAGGATTGGTACGCCTGGCCCAGTGATAAGTCATGACAGTCCTCAATCCTGCACTATCCTCCACTCTATGGTCACTCAACACCAGAATGTTTGGACATGGTTAGGATTGGTACGCCTGGCCCAGTGATAAGTCATGACAGTCCTCAATCCTGCACTATCCTCCACTCTATGGTCACTCAACACCAGAATGTTTGGACATGGTTAGGATTGGTACGCCTGGCCCAGTGATAAGTCATGACAGTCCTCAATCCTGCACTATCATCCACTCTATGGTCACTCAACACCAGAATGTTTGGACATGGTTAGGATTGGTACGCCTGGCACAGTGATAAGTCATGACAGTCCTCAATCCTGCACTATCATCCACTCTATGGTCACTCAACACCAGAATGTTTGGACTTGGTTAGGATTGGTTTGCCTGGTCCAGTGATAAGCAACTGTTATTTGGGCCTACAGCCCTCAATCCTGCACTATCATCCACTCTATGGTCACTCCACACCAGAATGTTTGGACATGGTTAGGATTGGTATGCCTGGCTAAAAGATAATCAATTGTTATTTAGGCCTACCCCCT
The DNA here is from genome assembly GCA_037783415.1 of Leptasterias polaris. Taxonomy (NCBI): domain Eukaryota; kingdom Metazoa; phylum Echinodermata; class Asteroidea; order Forcipulatida; family Asteriidae; genus Leptasterias; species Leptasterias polaris. The sequence goes on along the minus strand of JAZGTN010000082.1, from coordinate 436,520 downwards.
GAGTCTTTTATAATCCTTTATTTCAGCAAAGACGATAGAAGGATTTGGGAGGGTTGGGATTAATCAGCACAACCATAGCGGCCTGATGTCTCAACCATAGCAGAGTCTTTCTCAAGGTGTAAAATAATGACAAAACACATAATGTACAAGTGTACTACCGTTACTGAGGTAGTAAAAAAAAAATCACATTAAAGATCCCATACCCATTAATAATAACAATCCAAATTATTACCATATGCTCAAAATTTGCCCAGCTTTTTTAACAAACCAGTTCTTTAATATCGATCAAAATTGACAAGAAGTTTCTCGTTTTTTGTTTTTTAAGGACAAAAAGTTCCAGCCACACCAGAAGGAAGATTGAGGGTACAGCAGCTACCCCCTCTGCCAATCAGTTCAGCGACTAAGAAGAGTTTCCAGTGTGAACCTCCGTATGCACGATCTGAACTACGGAGCGCTGCAAGCAACCCTGAGGTGAATCGTATCAACTCAGGAACTCCTCAGTAAGTCTTGTTCTGATCAAACTTTTCAACTTTGAAATGGTCGTGTTAATGCAAAGTTGTTGTATCTGCTAAAGTATCGTTTACATTACGCGCAAGTTTGAAATTGTAAAATGGTTAATGTCGTGACGTTTCGACCTTCCTCTAGGGTCAAAACATCAGGCCATTAACTATTTTTTACATTTATACCACAAGTCCTTTTGGTTGGTAAGCAGTCTGCAACAGCTCATTCTATTTTCTCGGTTTGAAATTGTCAAAACATTGTATCTTGCTCAAAATAGCATGGGTGTACACACTCAACAAGTATGCATCCAGATACAATGTTTTTGCATGTAGCATTTTCGTGCAAGATACAAAAACACAAGACAGTCGGACTTGTCCAGTCCTGAGTTTACTGGCCTGACGCTAAAATTACTAGCGCTAAAATCAACTGCGGTCCAGTGTTCATTTGAACCCTGAATGTAAACCACACTGATCGGAGCTTTATATTGAAATGTATTCAAACTTTTTTTGATTGTTTATTCTGATCTTTGCCTGACTTCATGTTGTGTTTGTATATTAGCATTCACTATACCATACCTGCCAACTGTTCAGATTTAATTGTAATTGTCGAGATTTTTGAGGTTACAGGCCGCAAAAAATCAGAACATTCCTATTTCTGACAAGAGACATCAATGAGCAAGATGAAAAGTTCTAGTAAAAGAGGGTCCATTTGCTTGCGACAGTAGATATTTTCTTACGAGATACAGTGATTTTTGAGCATTGTTTAAAAATACATATTGTGTGTACACGTTATAAGCTTTACTCGCATGACTTCTTGCGTCGCTATCTGTGGACTTGTAAAACTGGTGTTCCTATTTTTGAGGTTTCAATGTTGGCAGGTATGCTATACTATTATGTTGTACTTGTTCTTAGAGATTTCCCCTAAAGCTTTTTAGTTAGAATTGTGAGCACTAGAATGTACTAACCACTAGAGGGCGCTGCGTGCAAAGATAGACAGCACTGAAATTTACATTCACAGTGCACTTCTCACCAACACCATCTGCTTCACAAAAATTATCTATCAACTATGGGTTAGTTTTAACCACATGATTGATTCTAACAATGAAAAACAGGATCAATGGAGATGTTTTTTGCGGGTTAGGCTGTTTTGGAATTGCCGGCTACAGCTAGGGCTACGGCTGGATCGCGGCGTCATCGTGTGTTGAAGTATAGGACGTCTTTAGCAACACCCTTAGCAACAGTCGTAGCCGCAGCTGTAGCCGACAATTCGGATATGGCCTTAGTCTAAAACAACAAAATGTTGAGTAGATGTTTGAGTGACTGACAAAGTTGATCTGCCAATATCTTAAATCATACTCAAGTTGGAAAAAGTGAAATTTGCATAATATCTGTGAAATCACTATGCACTCATTATCCTTGTGGTAAGGCTGACGTATTGGAGCTGGAAGTGCAGTGTTAGCGATTATTAATGGACATGTTGTATATTAGTCATTTAAATTACACTCCCGGCTCTTTCATGTCATCGCCTTTCCACCTCACACCAAAAGGATAGTTTTATCTGTTCATCGAACATCACATCAATACACCGATCCATTAAGCCCCGCCCATTTCTCATTGACCAATCACAGCCGCGAAATCTGATCACCATTTGAGCCGTTTGGTGATCTTTGCTCTAATGGTGATCAGGTTTCGTGGCTGTGATTGGTCAACTCGTAAGGAGGCAGGGATTGGTCTATTGATGCCTGGCACAGCGTGGCTTACACGGACACTTGCCCATCCCGTCCCCCGTTTTGGATGTCAAAATGTACACAAAGCAATTGCCCCACAAAAGGGTGAAAATGGTACGAGCGCATTTTGCGGAGGTGCGTTCCGCGTCTGCAAGGGATCAATAAGGGATCAATAAGGGACCAATCTGTCTGTGCTCCATGGTCTGATGTGGCTGGCTACCCAAAGGCGCCCTTGCATGCATGCAGGCAGCTCAATCACATTGTAGCCATGTTCGTCGCAATTCAGCTTCTCAGCTCCGAGTAAGGATGTTTAGCCTCCCAAATTATTATTATTATTGAATCAAACACTACCATTTCAACATTCACAGGTATAAATTAATCACTCACACCTAGTTTTTTTAAACAGATAGTTTTTTTTGAATTGTCTACTTACTCCTTAGGAGATCCCAATCACTGCTAATCCATCGTGACAGAAAGCAAAGGGAAGGCGCCCTCCCAGACCAAGAGGACCTTGCTAATATAAGACGAGCAAGCTCTCTGGAGAATCTAGAAGCTAAACAGTCCATTCTGGCTTGGCAAGGTCAAGATGAATCCAGAGATAGGTACATACATCAAACTCTCCTCCTTTCTAACAGGCCCTCTAGTGGTGAAACTGGTCCATGCAAGCGTCTTTGTGTTTTTAAAACTATTGCATGAATGCCATCTGATTAATATGAATACTGCAAGTTGGCCCTTAGCCCGAACATCTTACGCATACACTTTGAGGCTCGGGTTTGTAAGACCAGTGCCTGTCTTTGGGACCAGTCTAGTTGGCCCTCTTGTGTGCTTTTTTCGTGGTCGTAATTAATAACTGGTTTGGTTGATTTCGCCAGTTATTAATCATTGGCCAATGACCGGAACAGTTATTGGTTACAGCCATGAAAACACATCCCTGGTGGTATGAGTGGTGCATGTTGGCCCTCTGCTGATACAAAATAGCGCATGAGAGCCCTTTGCATTTGTGAGTAGTGCAAGATGGCCCTCTTGTGCTATGGGTAGTGCATGTGGGCCCTATACACTGTACTGGTATAAGTAATTTATGAGGGCACTTTTTGCTGGCTTTTGGCTGGTATGAGTATAGCATGAGAGCCCTCTTGTGGTACAGTATGAGCTTTGCATTGGTGTAGTGCTGGCCCTCTACTAGGCTGGTCCCCTGTCTTTATCTGCAAGGATAAAGATAGGCACTGGTCTTACAGACCCAATGATTTCATTGGATACAATGATTTAATTTGATAATTGTGCAGTGACGTAAGCTTTCCATATCTGTGAATGATTGGTCTGCTCCGAAGTGACGTATTTTGTCAGTGACACCACCAGCAGTAACTGTTCGATCGTCTTTTGCATGCTGCGTGTGCATAATGTTGTTTTATTTACACTACGGTACACGTGTGTATAGACTTTGAATCTCCACCGTGTGAATGGATGCAAGGTCAAAGGTACAACTGGCAGGACCCACCAGGCGCTCAAGGCTGGTATCTAGCATTATTCACGAGCCTCGAAGTGTGCTGTCAGATGTTCAGGCTAGCCCTCTACTGGTTTGAGTAGTGCTGGCCCTCTACTGGTATAATTAGTGCTGGCCCTCTACTTGTAGGATTAATGTGCATCAGGGGCCCTTCGCATGTATGAGTATTACATGAGAGCCCTCTTGTGTTATGAGTGGTGCATTTTGGTCCTTTGCTGGTATCAGTATAGCCTGAACATCTGACGTCAGACTTTGAGGCTCGTGAATAAAGCCAGATGTACCTTTGACCTCGCATTCATTTCACACGGAGATTCGTTGCCAATTCACACGTACATATATTATGTGTACACTGTACATCTAACAACACTACATGATATAAACTTTATGCACACGCTGCATGCAGACGACCGATCACCTCTGACCAATCATAACACAGATATGGAAAGCTTACGTCACAGCATGCTTATCCAATAAAATCATTGTATCCAATGAAATCATTGTATCCAATGAAATCATTGTATCCAATGAAATCATTGTATCCAATGAAATCATTGTATCCAATGAAATCATTGGGCCTGTAAAACCAGTGCCTGTCTTTATCTTTGCGGATAAAGACAGGGGACCAGTCTAGTATCGTTAGTGCTTGTTGGCCCTCTTGTAATTCGAGCAGTACCTGATGGCCCTCTATTGTTGGTGAAACCATTCAAACACAACTCCCAGTACAGTGAGCCTGATCATGCATGCCTCATAGTATACTTGCACACATATTGATGTTTTTACAACGTTTTCTAGACTTTGTTTTTATGTGTGATTGAAGAATACAGACCATCTGATGGTTAAGAGAATACTGCACAAAGGTCCCCTAGTAGTGTCCCCTGATGCTTGCAGTCCTTCTTGTAATGGGACATGTGTACGCTAGTGACAATATATCATATCTTGCTGCATTCACTTTGCTTGTCGGTGTTTGTTTCAGTTTGAATATGGTTTTGTTTTGTTCTGTATTTTTTTTCAGATCGCAGTCGATGAGAGACAGCAACACCAGCAGCCTCCTTGCCAATGTTAGCATTGACAGCGATCTCAACGACAGCCAAAACTTTTCAGAACTGAACTCTCTCTCCAATCAAAATGGACGCTTACCCAAAGTGAATGATCACGACCAACAGTCCTCATCTCAGTTTGAGAACGAAGACGACTTGGAGGTTGAGAGTTTGACGTCTGCGTTGTCTCGGATCTCACAGAGGAGTGAGAAGCCAGTAGCCCGTCAAGTGAACGAGGAGTTAGAACAAAGATCATCCACGGAAGAAAATGGCCGACTGACTGACCCAGAGTTTACAGTGACCCCTCTGAGTAGTATGTCGTCGAAAGATAGTAGCGATTGGAATAGAAATAGCCAATCAGACTCACGGCGAGTAATTGCTGACCAATCACATTTGAGGAATGAACCATTCAGAACAACTAATAATAGAGAGTTTGAGCAATCTGGAGCTTTTGAGCCGGAGGTGCAAATGACATCTGTGACTCCCTCAAGGAGACGTTTGAAACTTGATATTCAGCCGGTTGAAATGAAACGGACTGAGAGACTCCTACCAGCTGTTGTCAAACCTCTTAAGGAGAAATCACACAGCATTAACAAGAAAGAAGAAAGCGGGGAGGGTCGGAGGACTGGCCGTAACCCCCGAGAGGATCACCATGGGAGGTTACCCGATGCTAACGGAGGTGGCATGACAACCTGGTCAAGGAAGCAAGGAGGTCCTGATCAGGAGTCACCAGAGAGTTTTGATGCTACAACCCCACTGAGTGGTGAGAGTATTGCAGATTCCCTTGCTGGGGATTATGCACAGCAGCAGCAGCGTCTTGCCTGGCAGAAGCCAAGACCTGCCTTTGCACCACAGGGTAATCCCACTCCTGACACCAACTCTCAAGAACCGCATGTCACTCAGTCTAAGCACGGGGAAGCCTTCTTCATCCACACTCACCTTCAGCCTGAGCAATCTGTAGACAGTAGTTCTCTTAGTAGGACTGGTACTGGTAGTAGCTTTACTGTCTGTGACAAACAGCACACAGCATCTACGGCACTTGAAGCCGGCATTCCTGTCGTCTCTTCTTTAGCTGAACTTCAGGGGATGGAGGATGAGGACCAAGAATCCTACAACCGCCAAGCAAGCCCCCGCCATTCCTCTGCTCACTCTAACTTGCATGCTGCACCCTCACAAAATCCTGTTTCCGCTTCTTACCCTACCGAAAGGTTTTCAAGCAACCCCCACCCTTATCATAACCCTTCCCCAAGAACGCATGATCAATCAAATCCACATGTGCATGAAACCGCTTTCAAACCTAACGCTTTGCATTCAGGTGGTGACGGGCACGGCATATCCTTTTCGGATTCCCCAAGGGTGCCTAACACAGGTATAGTAACTTCCAGTGATAACATTCCCAAACCCTCAAGCATGGAGACAGAGTCCTCTAAATTGCATGCAGACGAGACACAAAAGGAGTCAGGTGATGGTGTCCCGAAACCAGTCTTACTGACCTTTGACACCAACCTGAGCCCTAACAAAGTGTCAACCTCTATCCCAGACCTAGATCCAAAATCTACCTCCTCACTTGCCAATGGCGATTATGACAATGTCACTGAAGAAAAAGAAACTGAGAATTTAGAGCCTTCCCTCCCATTTGACACTAATCTGACTGTTGAATCTAATGACAAATTGGAGCCTAGTGTAAATCCTGATAGCTCATTAATTATGCATTCAAAACCAGACTTAACTCCCTTTAGTCAGCCATTCACGGTAGATAATTCATGCATGCCATTAATGTCAGCCAATCATGAGCTAGACAACCAGGTGCTTACCACCTGGGGTGCTAACTCAAAACAAACTCCTTTGTGTGGCATTAACACAGGTGGTGGGAACCCTACCCAGCAAAACAATCAGCTTGGCCTTGGTGAATTCTCACAACTCCGGTCCAAATTGGAAGAAAAACGACGCTTCATGGACTCTGATAAACGAAAGCTGGAGCGTCAGTGGAGCAAACAAAGGCAGCGTATCGGAAAGGCTGCTTTCATACAGGTCATAGCCAATCAGAAGAGGACAAAAGACAATGGCAGTGAAGATCAACCAATCGGGACTGAGGAATTCCGTAGTGAAAAGCCAAAAGACCTTTACTCGAGAGAAGAGATCGAGAGATCAGTTGCAAAATCCAGATCCAATCACGCTCAACAAGAAGGCAAAATAACCTTTGCCGATCTTGGCTCGAATAAAGAGAAACTTGTCCCAAGTCGGTCGGGAGACAGCCCCCGAATGCAGAAGCTTGCTCCGACAAATCAACCAACTGAGGTTTTACCGCTTCGCCCAGAGTCACCCCAGAGTATCCCAGACATTCCTACCGGGAAAGGCAGCCCGGGTTCCAGCTCAGGATCACATTCACCACACATAACTTCAGAAGAATACAACACCTCTCTAGAGAAACTCAACGCAAACCTATCCCAATTGCAGAATGAAATCCAGAGGTTATCGTTGCGTCAGGAGCAGATGCGTAGCGTCATGGACTCTCCTAGGCCCCCCAGTGAACGTAGCATCTCCCCACAACAGGTCCCTCAAGCAGACTCTAAGCCGTTCAGTTTAGACTCCGGTAGTGAAGTGCCTCCCGAATCCCCCGGCTTCTACTTATCACAAGCCGAAAAAGAACCAGAATCATTTGTCCTTCATGAGAACCCCCTCTATGACATGGCCGGAGCAGACATCCCAAGCCCTCGTCCTGTTGGCCCAGTACAAAGGCTACCTTCCCAACAAGGGTTAGGCTCAATCACACGTTCCACAGACCAACCACAAGTTATAAAATCTCCCTACCCTGCCAATCAAGTCCCGTCCAAACAACCAAACAACACCTACATCATACCCCCATCCCAGTCAGCCCCGGTCAAAAACAAAGACAGCATTGAGATCTCTAAAAATGACACCCCACAGAATCAAACTAAGGCATCCACGCCAGCCAATGAGCAGCCACGAAATGCTGACTCGTTGACCAATCAGCATCAACCACCCCTCCCAACTGTTGCAAGTTTATCCAATCACATGGCTGAAATATCTAAAATTGAGAAATCTCCAGAATCAATGGACAGCCAAAAAGTCAAAAAAAGGCAGCGGAATCGTAAAGATTCCAGTACTTCAACGCAGAAGAAGCGTAGCTCTGTGTACGATATCGTCGGGGAGGGTGAAGACGATGACGACTACAGTACAGACGAAGAGAAAATGGTGGTCCTAAACCTGTCTGGAAATGTTTCTCTTGATGTAACTGATGACTCCGAACAGAAGGCAAAGGGATTTGTGGTCGCTGCAGAATTAGTGAGTTATGATTTTCTGTGTGTTAGGGCCGTGTCACTTGAGTCAGTTTACAGGTAGCCATTGCGTGGTAATCTCAAGGAAGAACTATTGTATAAATTTGAATATTAACTAAACTTTCTTGGTGGTTAGTGTCAGACACATTAGAAAATGTCTTTTGCATGCAGTACAGTTGGCTGCCTCCAAGTTGCCTGAAAAATAAATTCCTTGTGTGACCAGGCCCTTAAAGAGGGGTTCTATAAAGTAAATTAAGTTTTGTGATGAATTCATTTTTCAATAGATAGAGTCATCATGAAAGTGGGGAAAAAGTTCTAAGCCTCTAACCTTATGTTAAAATGGTGTAAAATATCATTTTAATTGAAACTCTTTCAGAGTGAAGTTTGAAACATGACAGACGGCCAATTCAAAATGGTCTGTACATTCCAAAGGGGAATTTCTGCGCCACTCTAAATCTCAAATTCAATGTCGTTTTGAAATTAATATTATCAAAATTCAGGAATGAACTGAAATTTCTCTGTACAAAAATGTGCAGACCACATTATTTAAAATGTGACCCGTTGAAAGTTTTTTGGGATTTTGACAAAAATTGCACTTGAAGGGTATCAAATACAGTGGTGTTTACAGAGAGATTTGTATTTTTGCCCCTTTTCCAGTCCAGGGCCCAATCTCATGTCTCTGCTTCCCGCCGAATTCTGCGCTTACTGGCTATAGAATTACATGCTTTATAGGCACCATAAATGCAGAATTCCGCAGTAATTAGAGCCATGTTTTGGACCCAGCTGTGAATGTTAAATTGTTACAGAATACGTTAATCGTTTTCTCATTTTCAAATGTATTGAGGTGAAATTTTTTCAAAATCATACTACTTCGATGGGAATCCTTTCTCAAATTAGTTTCAACAGCTGCAGTGCCTCTCAGCAAGTATTTTTTTATGGTCATAAATTGTTGGGAGTATTTACTATTTTTGACCCTACTTTTAAATGATATCTCATCTGGTTGTGAAATTTCAAATCCACTGAGCTTCCTTTCCTAGTACATTGTCTTAAGTAGAAATCTTTCTCACTGAATTTTAAGTTTTGGAAATTGAAACCCCAATGTATTGTCTGAATTGTAGGATCAGGCGGATGAAGTTGAGAAACGGAAGATGCAGTTTCTTCAGAATCGTCTCAAGAAGCAGGAAGAGGAACGAGCCAAGAGGGCGTCTAGAGAGGCGGACATGGAAAAGAAAAGAGAAGAGCAAAGGTAATGGGTGTACAAAATAATGCTGCAGTTTACCTTCCAGCCTCATTTTGGACACAATGATCGGAATGGACAAGAGACAAAATGGCTGCATCGTGAAAATCGGCAATATAATCAATGTAGTGGCAGTTCCAAGCCCAGTGAGTTTTACTGCACGGTCACGACACGCCACATCGTGTCTGCTGAACACATGTAACTAGAGTGCAGCACTTTGGCAGTCCACTGCAAATGCCTCACATTCTTTAAAAATGCACCCACCCTATCAAGGATCTATTGTTGCTATTGTTATGCATGTTCTGTAGGTATAGCTGTCTGCGCCGATCCCTCGGCGGGATGGAACGTTTATCACGGAGTGCTGCCGTAAAAAAATCAATTCAAAAACCTGATTTATTTTTGTTTATTTTTGATAACAGGCGAAAGCAAGACGAGATAGAAGCTAAGAAAGCCGAAGAGAAAGCACGGAGGGAGCAGATTCGACTGAACTACCAGAAACGTAAACTTCTTGAACAGGTAGCAACGTCATGGAACCTCCAGCCGTTCCTCACTCAATGGGGTTTTAAATTTACCAGTTAGTCAAGCAACTTGTAGGCTGATTTGCTCAGTTTTGGTTTCTCAGCAGTGCCATTGAAAACTTGGCAGTCTGGTTGGCGTAGTGGTATCTTTCCTCACCTTCCTTCCACCTCTGGGACATCGGTTCGATTCCAGCCGGGGGCACTTTGTGGATTGGGTTTTCAGTCCATTGATTGTGTGGGTTTTCCTCCCACATCTAAGACTGAAACTTCTTTCCCTCTCTATGGGCTTCTTCGCTTTTATAGTGATTAAGTTTGCTTTTTCTGATAGTCTTTGGCTTCATAACCAAAATTATTAAATGAAAAACACATGAAAAAAAGTCTTGCTGTGCCTGGCACTTACTTCTTTTTCCATAAACTGCAGTTGCATGCTTGACCATTGATGCATACATGTAGCAAGTGGGAACATAAGAAACACCCACAGGATGTTGAGACATTCCATGGATGGACAAATGGTTGTTTCTGACCTCCGCTTTTTAAGGTTGCTTGTGCAATTCACCTCTTTGATGAGTGTTGGACATCATTTGCCGGTGTTTAGAATTCCTCTCAAGCACCTGGTAGTAAAATTGTTAGATATTTTAATTAGGTGGTTGATCCATTCTATGCTAGAGACGTACGCAGAGTGCGCTATCAAAAGAGGTGCTGTTGATTCTAAATATTCTTACATTATTATTTCACAGCAAGAGAATGAACCGGCAGCCCTACCAGTAAGGCGGACGAAGTCATCAGTGAAACCACGTCCTAAATCTTGCGTTGTAGAAGATCAAACAGACCACGGCCGGCCGGCAACAAGCCGCTACGGCCATGACAAAGACATCACTGATTACAGTAAGTGCTTCTTGTTGGGTCAAAGGTCAAAGACGATGACCCTGATTGAACACATGAATATGTTGGATCTGCATTCAGGGTCAGAAATTATACTCGGAGGAAGTTTTAGTATGAAGTGGTGAAGCTTCTTTGGAATTCTTCAACAAGTTTGGATTGTGAATTCCAAAAGGGAATTTGAAATAAATATTTGTATTCCACAGCGGAAGATTGGTATCGTATCATGTCAAAGTTGAAGGGTCATGTTACAAACATTTCTTCAAATGTCATCCTACATTGCAACCATTCAGGGCGTATTTAACAATTTTACATTTTGGTGAACCAAAAACCACACAATTTAGCAAAAGTGTTGTCATGAACATGTTGACAGAAATAACAATATCCTTTATTAGTAAATACAAAATGGAAAATTAATTCTCACACAATGTTAGTATTTTCTGTTGACACTCTTCAAAAGGTTAAAGGTCATTTATGCATTGTGCCAGCTGCCCTCCCTTTATGTTTGTATGTTGCATTTAAAAGCATTTAAGCATTTTGGTGATTTTTTTCTTTTTAATCTGCATTTTGGAAGAGGAAAATAAAGAAAGCTAAAGATTTCCCAAAAGAGAGGTTTTGATCAATGAAAAGGAATGGGTCAGTGGGAGAATAATTTGCAAATTGTTGAAATGAAGAATTGTCAGAGGGATTATAACACGTCGTAGGTCTGGATGCAATTTCATGGTACTGCTTACCACAGATTTCTGTGCTTCATGGCCTATAGAGCCCATAGAATCACACACTTTAGAGGGTACTGTTAGTCCAGAATTTGACCCCAAAGGAATGACAAGGTCTACAGGGCGCTGAAGCCTAGAATAAAGCGCTTCACGCGGCTCTGGAGCCTAGAATTTGGCCCACAGAATTACACCCTTTATTTATAGAGGGCGCTGTATGGCACATAGAATTACACCCTTTATTTATAGAGGGCGCTGTATGGCACATAGAATTACACCCTTTATTTATAGAGGGCGCTGTATGGCACATAGAATTACACACTTTAAAGGGCCCAATTTTATAAAGCCTGTAAGCACAAAAACATGCTCCGCACAGAAAAGTATTGCTTAGCAGAAACAGGTTACCAGCCAAAATTACATAATCTTTGCATTGTTGTGACTGGTGGCCCTTCAATTTCTGCTTTGCATAGAAATTTGTCAAGCAGTATTTTCTGCTAAACAGCTTTATGAATTTGGGCCCCGTTTGTACACAGCTCAATGGAAGAATACAACAAATCTTATATTTTATGGAGATTGAACTGTCTGATTTTTCTCAACTTTTGATATGATGAAAGGGGGGACATCTCAAAAGCTGTACAGCTTTTGCTTTTGTAAATTTTGAATTTATGTGAAAATTATGACACAAAATGTAAATTTTCCCATATAGCCTGTGTAGTATGTATCTTGCCCGTCAGGAAATGCATTATAATGTACGAGGTCACTACTCTGTAAACAAAGGTAACTTGGTCTACAAATGTATAAGTACAGAATTCTGCAGTAAGCAAGGCCATGAAATTAGGCACAACATCAGTCTCTTGCTGAACGCAGCGGCTTTGGCTACAATTATTATCCAGATCACTACATCAACATTCTGGCTGTACTCAACAGCCGTAGCCATCAGCCAAAAGATACCAAGTTCAAATATGGCCTTATACATCCATTTCAACTATCAGGTTTCCAGAAGAAATCCTTCACAGTGAGTGCGCCCTCTAGTGATGATAGTGTCATGCCCTCTCGTGGCAGTCAAGTGCCACATGGGGTTTTAAGTGGTGGTGGAGCGCCGGGTATGTTTGTGTGGAGTGCTTTAAGTTCATCGCTTATTCACTCACAAGTCATCGTTACTTTCATACTAACAAAGTTTCTCATTCATGTTTGTAACATTCTTACCTCCATGGCTTTGGCCCATGTTTGAGTCCATTAAACTCGATTTGAAGGGGATAGTTCAATGTAGGTTTTTGAAGATCAGAGCAGTGTTTAGTCTACAGAACTAAAGGTATTATACAGGATTGGTAGAGCTGAAAAAATAGTCGCGGACATTGCTCATATTTTTGTGTAATCAACCATATATATATGAAGTAACAACCCTGTGAAAATTTGGGCTTAATCCGTTGGTTGAAACAACCAAAATTTGCTGTTGCTTTTGTTAGGTTTCCAGATACAGTTTTTCTTGAATATGGCTTCATTTCAGAGGGAAATATTTCACGGAAAAAAATGGTTCTAGTATGAAATTCATGATCGGTAAGGTTTCAGACTAAAGTTAATCAATTTTGTTTCATTCTTACCAATCTTGTAGAATACTTTTAACCCTTTCAGCTGAAATTGCGACTTTGGTCGACTGTCCACTATGTCTGAATTTCAACGATGCTACCTAAATCATCCCCTTAAAGACTGCATAAAAATTTCATCCATCTTTTTTTCCATAAATGTCTAACATCATAAAGTTGTTTTCTTTTAAACTGTTTGTTTGCCACAAAGTTAATTTTCTTTGCAAAGCAGCAAAGTGTCATCATAATAATCTGCATTATATACTGATTTAAACATTTGCATTTTCATTTGCATATATTTGCATAAATAAGTGTGTTTCGTACTTTTGTAATTACCTTGAGATACCACTTTTTGGGCATTTCTTTTAACCAAGCTTATCCAAATAGTTATCATCCAAAATTAAAAATTATTTAGGGTACGAAACTCACTCATTTGACATACTATCCAAATGTCACCAAATGTCACTAACTGTCACCAAATGTCAGCATAATGTCATCATGAACTCAGATATCTCTGCTATGGTTTAACAGGTTAATTCATTTCTTGACTCATTGTCATTTACTATGACTAGCCTAGAAACCTAAAGATTAGTCCTTTGTACATAAGGACAACATTTGTTGCTCCTTTCAGAGATCAAATTGTCATAATGCATTGTCTGTGCACATTTCAAGTCTTAGGGACTCGGTTGAAGTGATTTAGTTGTTATTCATTCACATTTGTCCCACAATGGAAGACGGGTACATGTAGCTGGGTGACACAATTCCTGAATGTAAAATTTCGTTTTCATAACCTCTGCCTATGCATATTTATTTTCACATTTTGCACTAACTTTCACTGTCATATCACAATCCTCACAGAAAAAAATGGGTCTGAGCCAACCACTGCACCCAATCAGCAGAATGTCCCGCCTGAAACTAAAGCGAACACTGTTAGTACTAAAATCCCCAGAGTGGTGAAGAAATCACTTCCTGTACCATCTCTCGAAAAGGTTGCCAAGCAACCCCCTGAATCCCCTAAGGCCAAAGAGCCCAAACACCCAGAACCCAATGGTAAGGAGAACCTGCCGCATGTCAAGGGTCAGCTGGAGGAAAAGGTCACGGGGTCATGTGCGGCGAGTGTCGTCTCGCTGGACAGTAGTGGCTCCGGAGGCGGTGGTGCAGCCGTGGAATACCAGGGTTTGTGGACGATGATTTATTGTGTCTGCTAGATTGGTATTTTGTCACCCTGTGTGTCTGGACTCTCCTCCCCTGCATGTTAAATGCTTTATGAAGCCATGTTGATATTATTTGATGTGCATGGCTGAGCTCCATTATGATTTGCTGGTGATCCCCGTAGTTGTCTTCCTGCAAATGTTTGTCTCTAAACCACAGAGTCCTCGAGAGGCCAAACAAATAGCCATTTAATGAACAATTATTACCTTGCTAAACCTTGCATGAATACGCTTGTTAATGTGCAGCATTATTATGTGTGGATACACATGTATGCACTTATGACGTATTGGAAAGCATGGCCCTGAAGTGCAGACTACATGCAAATCTTCAAGTCAGTGTTTGACCTTTGCCCCTGTGATAGTCTTTGTGGTAGTCGGGTTCCTTGACAGTCATCTATGGTTGCCCAGTGGATGCATGCATTTAGACCCCTGCTTCTTATTAAACATATTGATCCCTGTGTCCCTTCACAGCCGTCTTCCAAATGTATAAGCTTTTACTTGTCTATTCCGCTTATCCCAATACCAAAAGATTCTATGCCTTTTATAGTAGACAAATATTGGATGTGTTTGAGTGCATGTGTTTGAGTGAAATCCGAACTATTCTTTTTCTTTAGGTGAAGCTGAGTGAAATGGTAAAGCCCTATTCTGACCCTTAATAACCCATGGTTCAGACATTACTACCCATTAACTTGAATTCTCAATGCCACCCGTTATACCCATTGCCTTTTCTTCCCTCAAATACCCCACAAATCAAACATCAGCACCCATAAACTTGAACTCCCAATTCCATCCATTATACCCAATACCCAGTTATTACCCAATACCCATTCAGTCCTCCAATAACTCAGGTTTCAGACTTCAGCATCCATGATCTTCAATTCCCAATTCCATCCATTATACCCATTACCCAGTTATTACCCAATACCCAGTTATTACCCAATACCCAGTTATTACCCAATACCCAGTTATTACCCAATACCCAGTTATTACCCAATACCCAGTTATTACCCAATACCCATTCAGTCCTCCAATAACTCAGGTTTCAGACTTCAGCATCCATGATCTTCAATTCCCAATTCCATCCATTATACCCATTACCCAGTTATTACCCAATACCCATTCAGTCCTCCAATAACTCAGGTTTCAGACTTCAGCATCCATGATCTTCAATTCCCAATTCCATCCAGTATACCCATTACCCAATGTTTCCCCAAATAACCCACAATTCAAACATCAGCACCCATGAATCTAAATTCCTAATCCCACCCATTATACCCGTTACCCATGATGTAAACCCATTTGTAATACCCTAGACAAGGCTCATATTGATGTATACTTCTCTACCTACAATTCTTCTCTATGCTATGCCTTCAAACTCTCCCAGCATTCTAACTGTTTCCAGCAATCAGCTGTTTCAGTGTTTTGTATTTGACCAATCACCCATCTGTAACAAAAAAAAAGTGCTGTTTTCAAGATCATAGGTTTAGCATAAGCTGTCTCTTCCTTTAATAGATAGTTCCCTCTTGATATGTCATACACAAGTCGGCCATCTTTACGGGCAATGATAGTCTCATTTAGATGGCAAAACTTTGCGTTATGCATAAATCCCGCTTGCGACACGCATGAGTTCTATCAAATTCCTTGCGTGATTGGTTGATGAACCACTTGGCTTGAAATTTAGAAAGCTTGACGCTGCCCAAAGCCAAAACCTAAGTTATCCGTAAAGATGGTGTCCTTATCGGGAATTGTCTGTTTGATTAGTTCAAGTTGTTGAACTCCTTTGCAAGATTTTGATTTATACTTTTCAATGAGTAGCACGTGATTTAATGTTGTACAGTTTTAGAACATTCTATTAATAGGCGTTTAGATTTCAATGTTTGTTTCACCATTTTATCGATTTTATTCACACATTTTTGAAGTTTTTGATGTATTTACACAGTTAACTTCACCTTACTGTTAATTACTTGATACTTTCTTATTTAAATGGCCACTACTAATACCAGTTGGACTACAGAGAAAAAAGTTGACTGAAAAAATTTAGTTTTTTTTCTAAGAATCAAATTGCTATTAATGGAGGTCACCTGCAGTAAAATTCATGTACAGAATGAGCAACATAAACGAAGTTGATCATCTGTCCTATAAAACCGCATTAGAATTATGTTTTCACACTCATACAAAAGTTAGAAAAATGAACCTGAAATTTTGCCTTTGGATCTTATAATTTTTGTACACAATCTAATGAGTAGATTATTGTGGAGAAACTTGTGAACATTTAACTGAAGTATCACCTGTGTTATACCAAGTCAAGTTCATCCCTTGCATGTAGAGATGCATGAAGCTAAGGCTGTGTCCGAATTGGCGGCTACGGCTACGGCTACGGCTATAATTGGTTCCCCGTATCCTCATGCATTGAAGTATAGGACATCCTTAGCAACACTCTTAGCAACAGTCAGAGCCATAGCCGAAGCCGCCAATTCGGATACGGTTAAGTAATGCGGGTTTCATCTGTGTGTCTAGTCTAGAGTCCTTGCTTGATAAATCTACTGAGACTGTTCGAGTTTTCATACACGGATCCATTAAGCTCCGCCCACTTTACAACTACCTAGCAACAGTGTATACATTATGCAGCTGTCATTATATTTGTCACCAAAATTTGTACGTTTTTTGGTAAACATGATGACACGGTAGCCACATGAAGCATAAACACGGTATCTAGGTGCCAGGTTTATCGTGAAGTTGATTATTTGTTGATTGTGCGTTCGATTTGACAGGTCCCAAGCTATACGTCAAACCAACAACTAAGTCCAATCGTCATATCATCACAAACGCCATCTCTCATTGTGTGCTCGCTGGAGTGGTCAATAAGGATCATAAAGATAAAGTCTTAGAGGTAAGTCCAGAAAGAAACAATTGGTGCTCAATATGGGGTATGGTGGCCCCCCCCCCCTTCTATTGTGTCTTCATTGTGTGCTTGAAATCTCAGGAAATTCTTAAGAGGATTTTAGGGGGAGTACTTCTGTGCAAGAAGAAAAGAGTGTGTGAAAATATGGGAACATTTAGGGGGGAAACCCTCTGCCCCCATATCGGGCATGGTATAGAAAGAAAAGCTCAGGCGGTCGAGAAGTCTAGTACACCGGACCTTGGGCCTGAGGCTAACTTCATAGAACCAGGGCCCAATTTTATAAAGCATGTAAACACAAAAACATGCTCGGCACAGAAAAGTAATGCTTAGCAGAAACAGGTTACCAGCCAAAATTACATAAAGTTTGCATTGTTGTGACTGGTACCCCACTCAATTTTTGCTTAGCATAGACATTTGTCAAGCAGTATTTTCTGCTTACAGGCTATATGAAATTGGGCCCTGTTAGCAGTCATTTTTTCCTTACAAAACAAGTCGTATAAGAACCTGTAAGCAATTATTTTCTCCTTTCAAAACTGATCGTATTACAACTTGTAAGCAGTCATTTTCTGCTTACAAAACCAGTCGTATTAGATTTTTCATTCCATAATCGCTGCTTTACCAAGGGAAAGCCAGTAATTCATGTAAGCACTTGAGTTTTGCAACAATGCAAATCCATTGTGGAGTGTTGTTGCTGAGCCGTCAGTTGCATCGGACTAAAGTTCTGGTATTGTCAGATCCATGTTAACTATAATTGCTTCTCTTCCCCCAGGGGTAAATAGGTACCTGTGAGGGCAGAGATGGTTTTTGGATTGATTTAGCTTTTTGCGCTATGTACTTGTCAGCACAGGCTGTATACTCCCCAGGGAGTTAAGATGGTTTAAGGAATGAAATATTAAGTGGCCCGGTGACCAAGGGTAATAATGTTGGAGTGCAATGAACAATTTTTTTAGAATTGCACAACATGTAGCGCACTTACACAAGCCTATCCTGTCCGCCATTTTAGGAGTCAAAATGCACATGAAGAAATAGACCCCTTGCCTTTGCTGCCATCACTGATTTCATACAATGGAAACGTGTACGCACCACGCACAACTCTCAGCCAATGATAGGTCTTCATTAACATCAGCAAGGGCACTGTTCAGGTCTTGTAGCAACATATGCAAGGACTCTATTGACTCCAAAAATTATAGAAATTGTAGACTCGCATTGTGTGGAGGTGCGTTCCGCAGTGTGCAAAGGGTCAATATAAGAGCATTGTTATTGTAGCGCGCCGTCGCGGTCAAGGACTTGTTGGTTTGATTTGGACAAGAATTAAATATAACGGACATAAACAGGAACAGAGCAAGAGACAGACAAACGAATAAATAATTGTGACTCGTAAACAGTTCTCAGCTCTGATTCTTCTCTGATTCTCTTCTCGTATAATCATAAATTACATTGTCAGTCTTAATCTCTTGTGAATCTTACATATGAAAACGGGGGAGTCGGAGCTTTCTAGAGTTTGTCCTGACTCTTCGGGACTCAGGACAGCACTGACTGTATCCCCCAGATCACAAGGTAAACCAAGCCTGCCATCCCACGATTTTGCGCGCAAAGGTGCCTGTATTACCATGTGCTCCGGACGTCTGCGGTCAGCGCTGCCTGCGAGTCCTCATGTGAACTTGGTGACCTTGTCATCCCTGCTCATTACGTTATTATAAAAATAATACTGAAATGTTTGAATTTGTTTTTTGCAGGAGCTAGCCAAGGCCGATGCTAAACATTTCATCATCTTGTTCCGAGACTCACAGCTTCAATTCCGCTCAGTCTACAGCTACTCACCAGACACTGAGGAGCTCTGGAAACTCTTCGGCGTCGGTCCACGACACATTACTCAAAAGATGGTTGAGAATCTGTACAAGTGAGTAGTCAGTCATGAGAAATTTTTGACTTTTGTCTGAATTCAGACATTTTTATATCTGCCTGGTGACCGAGAAATAAACCTAAAACTGCAATTTTCTCCAGATAAAAATACGTCATGCTCTAAAGATGAGAAATTTCAGACTTATGTCTGAATTCAGGTTTTTATATTTGCCCGGTGAAAAAAAATATCACTGCAATTATCTCCAGACAAAAAGACGTCATGCTCTTTGATCTACTTCTCTAGTGCTGAGGATACTGTTTCCAGAAGCTCCTTAGAATCTATAACTCCAGGGGTTATCCCAATGTAACTCCTAAAATTTAAATAATTTAGGGTTAAACAAAGAAAAATATACTAGAGCGGGATGATTTGAACCTGCGACCTCCGGATTAATGTGCTGGCGCTCAACCAACTAGCCCCAAATGTTGGCGGTCTCCCTATTTTGTCAATATCTTTGTTCGGGGTGCCAGTCAGAAGCCATTCAACCGTTAGCTGCTGTATAGCCAAGGATCACACCCAAGTTTACGATACAACCTGGGAAGTGGCAGGAGAGGGATCACTTTAAGGGGATGCAACTTTTTTATTTGAAATATCAAGTAAGAAGTGTGAGAAGTGCTGGTTCTGAGAAGAACTGCAGTCGAGATGTAGTAGAGTCTTGATGCTTCTAACAGCGTGCTCTTGTTGTCTTCCAGGAGAAGGCACATCCCCCCTGGTATTATTCTTTTATTTTCTTTGATGATATCATTTGTTCACATGTTTATTGTTTATGTTGATTTGTTTTCATTTGTGACATTCAGATACAATTCTGGAAGTAAGCAGTTCAGCAAGATTCCCTCCAAGACGATGTCAGTATCGGTGGATGGTCTGACGATAGGAACTTCCTATTGGCTGAGTAAAAAGAAAAAATGAGTCATTCAGCACTGACTGTGATTTTTCAGACGGTTGCCATAGTTTCACATACTTACCCCATTGTAGATAAATTTGAATGTCAAAATATTACAAAGGTAGTAGAAAATTAGACTTGCATCAGTCTCCAGGTGGAATGGTTCATTGTCAAAAAAACTGTTAAGGAAAACACCATTAGCCAAAGGTATTAATCAAGAATAAAACTAGTCGGGGAACCAGTCACAACTAATCTATTACATTATATTTTGACTGGTAACAAGTCTTTTACAAAACAAGAATATTGTGCCAAGCAAAATTGTCTTTACTATAATCTGTTCAAGGACCCACTGCCCAATATCACAAAAATTGCTAAGCTGACTATTTTGCTTGCTTATCAAATGAAGCTGGATACCAGTTAGAGTTTAAAAGACATTGAAAAAGCATCTTGTCTTGGTAAACAGATTCCAGTAATTTTATTGTGCTTGATTAAATTTAGCCATTATCATATGTGTCAGACTCAGAACTGTGAATATCCATAAGTCTTTCTGAAAGCTTGTTGTGTTCAGAGGCTCCTAGTTCTTTCATAGTGCCATCGTAGAGTCATACTTGTTTTAAGGTCGGCTACCACGAAATGAGTTGAATATAAAACTTTGCATGGTGGAGATACAATCTAGAGAGGTTTGTGGTGACACCATGGAAATATCTCCCATGAGTAGGATTTGAAACTTTGCAAGGTGGGAACACAATCTAGAAAGGTTTGTGGTGACACCATGGAAATATCTCCCATGAGTAGGATTTGAAACTGGGCATGGTGGAGATACAATCTAGAGAGGTTTGTGGTAACACCATGGAAATATCTCCCATGAGTAGGATTTGAAACAATGCATGGTGGAGATACAATCTAGAGAGGTTTGTGGTAACACCATGGAAATATCTCATATGAGTAGGATTTGAAACAATGCATGGTGGAGATACAATCTAGAGAGGTTTGTGGTAACACCATGGAAATATCTCATATGAGTAGGATTTGAAACAATGCATGGTGGAGATACAATCTAGAGAGGTTTGTGGTAACACCATGGAAATATCTCCCATGAGTGGGATTTGAAACTTTGCATGGTGGGAACACAATCTAGATAGGTTTGTGGTAGCACCATGGAAATATCTCCCATGAGTGGGATTTGAAACTTTGCATGGTGGGAACACAATCTAGATAGGTTTGTGGTGACACCATGGAAATATCTCCCATGAGTAGGATTTGAAACTTTGCATGGTGGAGATACAATCTAGAGAGGTTTGTGGTGACACCATGGAAATATCTCCCATGAGTGGGATTTCAAACTTTGCATGGTGGGAACACAATCTAGATAGGTTTGTGGTGACACCATGGAAATATCTCCCATGAGTAGGATTTGAAACTTTGCATGGTGGAGATACAATCTAGAGAGGTTTGTGGTAACACCATGGAAATATCTCACATGAGTAGGATTTGAAACTCTGCATGGTGGAGATACAATCTAGAGAGGCTTGTGGTAACAGCAACAAAATCGTTTTACTTCAATTTTGCCAAGTGTGAGTGGATCACAGAGGGAACTTATACTTCAAGTTACCTTAAAAACATGTAGTAATTTGACAACACAAATTCTGATTGATAAAAGGCAAATTGCAAAACCTTTGCATCAACCCCATTTAAAATTGCAGAGATTGATCTGCATAAATACAAGGAAAGTGTTGCCATGTACAATCTCCAAACCAATGTTATGACTCTAAAGTTTGGTCTCAGACCCGCCTTCTTGTTTGTTCCTTAAAAGCCCTTGAACCAGATGTTTTAAATCTTAATATTTGTGGCATTTTGTAGGTCCAGGATTTAGAAAAAATTGAAGCTAGTGTACACTCCAATCAAATAATTTGTTTATTTAAAAAAAATAAAGTTAAAGGCACATTTTTTAAAAGTTCATTGTATTAAAACGCAGTGAAATTTTTCTCAGTACAAGGACAAGTTGTAATGGTATTAAAATGAACAAAATATATTACAAGGTGTTTTCGAAAAAAAAAAAATAATAATACATTTTGTTCAAGTGCCGTTTAGTAAATTAACATGAACATATAACTTATCATATATCATAAAACAAAATACATATATGCCAGTGCAATGTTGTATAGTTGTTGCAAAAATGTAATTGTTATATTAAACGGTAAAACAGATTGTTCAAAATAATAGCGAACTGTAAACGGTTTTATTAGTTTTCCGCTGCAGAGTTGTAAACAAGTTATACAATCAAATATTTGGTGTTTTGGAAAAAAAATTGCCAATTTGTTATTAAATTTAATCGAAATGACAAGCAGTTTATAAATATTTAGAACCATTTATAATGACTTAATGGTTTCTGGCGGCTATGGCTACGGCTAGAATTGCGCGTCATCATGCGTTGAAGTATAGGACCTCCTTAGCAATGCCCTTAGTAACAGTTGAAGCCATAGCTGTAGCCACCAATTCGGATTTAGCCTAACTCATACTCTATCGGTCAGACTCCTAATCCTATATAGTGAGGATTCGTAACTGCTAGTAACCAAATAAACTTACCGCTACTTGTTGTCGGTAACGCAAACCCTTTTTTCAGTTTGATATGCAGAAATAAAGCCTTAATATTTCAATTTTCCAGTTAGAGGGTGTGTACAACATTGGTAATTGTCAATGACCTGTATCCACACTTGATGTGACCCAACATGTACATGAAATAACAAACCTGTGAAATTTTAAGCTCAATCGGTCATCGGAGTCATGAGAAAACAGTGAAAAAAAACCTTCTGTGTTTTAACTTCTTTTCAAACGTCAGAATTTATCCTGCAGGATAAAGACTATTATTTTACTCATTTCCTAAAAGCTATGGCATTTCAAGCAAAACTATTTCAAGGGAAGTTTTCCTTAATGACCATCTTTATATCATGTAAGTTATGTGCAAATCTGTGAACATTTATATTTTCATTCTTACCAATGTTGTACACACTCTTTAAGCAGTTATTGGTTTGGAAATACAGTAGATATAATAACCGATGTAAAAAACCTTCCCTTTTTGGTAATTTATTTCAGCATTATTTATGAAAACTATCATCTTTATTTGGTCTTAGATAATATTTATAACTTCAATCATTAAAATAGAGTATTTTTAAAAGACCTTAAAAATTAGTTTTGAAATGCATTCTTCGATGCAAAAAAAACCCAGAAAAAAACACAGATCCAATAAAAATGTTTTTCTCCCCCCCCCCCCTCCCAAATACCATTTAAGCAGAAAAGAGATTAATTAAAACATGCTTTAAGTTATAATTGAATGGTGTATTAAAATTTTTCACAATAATTTCAATTAACAAAAACATGAAAGAAATATGTATGTTTTTTTAACCATAATTTTACAGAGGCTGATAGGTGTTGGCTATTAGACTTATACAAGTCCTTTGAGAATATGATTTTTTAAGTTGTTATACAATAGTTCAAACTTTTTATATTGATTTTAGAAAGGTCTTATTTCTTTCAGCCATTCAGTGCATTTAATTCTTCTCTTTGAATGGGAGCTTGCGATTTCGTATAGAGCTCATTAGAAATGCAGGTAGCTCTAGAGATAGGTCAAAGGTCAGAGTTTGATGGACTGGACCTGGAAAGTGGGCTGAAATGGCCTCTTTAAGTTAGCGATTGCAAAACCTCTTGAAACAAGTAGAAACTAATGAATATCTTATCACTAGCAAAGTGGAGAGGGTAATTAATTGCTCAATTTGTAAAAGTCATTTTTTTAAACCCACAAAATGTTTAACTTTCCTTACACAAACGATACACCCCTGATCCATGAAATGGTATCTCCCATCCAGCTAAAGTTGTTTTTTGATTTGTACCATTTTGGGGGTGCCTCAATATATCTTTTTGTTAGCTCCTAAGTTTGTTATATACATAAAATAATGTATGGGATTATTTAATCACACCAACTTTTTCACGAAATATACACAGAAATGAGGAATCCAACATAAGTCAACAACAATAATTGCATTTATTACACAGTCAGTAGAAGTTGATCACATCACAGAATCTTTTCAGCTGTTAACTACCATACTTCAGTATTAAACCTTGACCATCAAGCAAACTTGAATCCTTGAATCTGATTGGTCAATCCATAGCAACAAGAGTGTGATATTAACCTATACTGCACGGCCCATATATCAAACCATGTTCTAATACGCTGTTCTAGCTATGTGTATAACGCTGTTGTTAAGCTAGCTTTAAGTTTGCTTGAAGATAAATTCGTATATCACACGCAGGTTTGTGGAATGTGGAAAGATAAAGCGCATCAGCATCGGGGCGCTGAAGTGCTATACTTGTTTCTTATTTCACTCATGCTGGTGTGATATCTAATATCGTCACACAGGGCAACTTGGAGACAACCAACTGGACTTATTGCAAAAGGAACACTTTGGTGCATTTTTCTATCAGTATCTTAAAGTTCCCAAGAAAATTATGTAGAAATTTATGTGGGAACATTTTTGCCTTCTTGGAGATTGCATGAAACTGGTTGCCTGTAAATTGCCGTGTGACACAGCCCTTAGTTTTAGTCAGAAATGTGCTTTTTTTGCATTGCTGTCCTTTCTTGTGATAGGATTATATTGTATTAAAATCTCTTTTAATATTTTGATTGTTTTTGAATACCCTATTAAGACCCAAGCATAAAGACATATGCGTAAAAGCCCATAAGTTGAGCTATTATAGTGAGTCTGTTTTGAAATTAACAAAATAGAATAATGTGTACTTCGTTAAGTAAACACGTTTCAATTTAAGGTATTTTACCATTCCATTTCCCAAAGTAACTCTTTAAAATCATAGTATCTTTGAGGAATTTGAAGGATAAATTGTTAAAAAAAACTTAAAATGTGTACGGTTGAGGACAAAGGTAGTAATCTACCAACCAATCAGAAAAAGGTATCAGCTCATAAATATGTATGAGACATGGCTAATGAATATGTATAAGGTATAATAATGCCAGACAGTGTTTAAAAAAAGGATGTTTGTATGAATAGTTTGAGGGGAAACCCTGGTTGCAATGAAAGAGTAAAAGTGTCAACAAAAACGACAAATTGTTGTGGTGTTTACTTCTGTGGCTCAAAACGGCTATTGAAATTGTTTGCTATTTATTTCTTTGTTTTGTTTTGGAGCTTTAAACAAGTTGCACAGATTGCAGTTGTGAAAGGTATTTTTAACTTTATTAAAATGTATTAAAAATTGCCTATAAATTTATTGCAAATATTATTTCTAAATTATACATTTTGTTCAGGGTTTTGAGTTCACTAAAGCATTTGTATATAAAGCAAGCAAAATGTGAAGAGTTAGAAAGATAAACGTACAATAAAATAAAAAAACATCGGCTTTAAATTGATTTATGTATATACTTTGTTATGGCTTGGCCAACTAAATAAAAAAGTCTGTGATATTAAAGAATACATGTTTGGAATTGTGTTTTCTTATAAATAAATTTGTAACGTTCGGGCAGGAAAAAAACACTGTAAATTAAATTATAAGTTAATATATTTATGTATGTATTTTTTGGTGACTCCACTATCTACCGGTACCTGAAGTTTGAATTCAATGCTTTACGGCATTACTTATAACCCAAACTCTTGAGACTTAGAAGGTATGTGACATCATAATCAATTGGCAGGGGATGCCCTGGCTAGTCAAGGCAGAGCGGTCTAGCGCACCGGACTCGAGCTCTGTTGTTTCTGATCAGCAGAGTGTGGGTTGGAGTCCCGGTCTTGATACTTCCTTATTGCTTCGCCCTTCGGATGGGACGTAAAGCCGTAGGTCCTGTGTGTTGTGTAATGCACGTAAAAGAACCCAGTATACACTTGTCGCTAAGAGAAGGGGTTTGCTGCCCTGGTTTTTCTGGCAGTGGCTGCTGAATGCGCCATAGCACCTTGTAAGCCCTAATTACAAGGCGTTACACAAATGGGTCTCACAATTTTTTAAAACCTCTCTGGAAATAAATAATGATAAAGCACTTTTATTATTATTAATCAGTCTTACAGAATCAAACAGAACCAGTGGTTGAACTGCGATGGGTGAACTGCGATGGGTTTGGTTCTTAGGCCATGTACGAATCAAATGACTTCTTTTTTGGCTGTTGACTGCAGTGACAAATCTGACGGATTAAGTCTTTTCAGCAACCTGGCCATTGCAACTGCTCCAAGACATTCAGACATGGCCTTACTCTGAACTGTCTTCTTAGTTTATTATTTTCTTAAATAACTCACATTCCAGATCTTGATTTGACTTAAAAAACAACAACCCACAGTGGCATTCTATTTTTGCAGTTTGGTATGGCTAGATGAAACATTTGGTGCTCTATTGTGTCTTCATTGTGTGCTTGGAATCTCAGGAATTATTAAGAGGATTTAAGGGGTTCTTCTGTTCATGAAGAAAATAGTTTGTTATACATTGGGGAGGGGGACCCTCTTCCCCCATAATGGGCATGGTGTAAGTTGAAACAATGGTTTATATTTAATAAATAATATTACTCTTTATACAACCGGGGAAGTTAAAGCCATTATGAATTTTGCCCTATTTTCTTTTCTGTTCAGGAAATGTTTGTGGCAGTTTTAAAAGGACATCTACAGTATAACGAACATCAATGTCAAGCAAAGTATAAAACATTCACTCTGTACATGTTTTTGCTATACTGAATTACCACACAGAGATCACCCCATTGGTGATTACAAATACCCTCATTGGTTGGAAATGGCTCCAATCGGGACTATGATTGAGAGATCTATTTTAAGCAAAAATGAAGTCATTAGTGCAGAGTGCTAATAGTAGTTGGTATCAGAGATTAGTGGAAAACAATTGTTCTTTTGGATGGTACGTTGCTCACTGATTCTTAAGATTAACTGTTTTCTTCCTCCGAAGTTGTCAGAAGTGTTATAACCACATTGTCATCTTTTCCTTGCCACAGCATCTCCCCTTCAAATTGAACTTGTCCCTGCTTCCGCGCTCGCAGTAAAATTCCCACCAGCTTGTTTGAGATATTAACATACACCTCAAAGAGTTTCCCAAACGTCACCCGATACAACCCATCTTTGTTGCTTTTCTGTCCGACGTTCTGGATGACACGGATCAGATTTTGGATTTCTCCTGAGATGCGTTGTCCAGCAGCCTGCCCTCGTATGGCAGTCATACTCCCGCTGACAGGGCGTGCGTATTCCGGATCATCTGGACGGAGTTTTTGGCGAGTTGATGCCCCCTCCCATTCTGAGAAGGGGTTAATGAGTTGCTTGTCTTTGTGTTTCTGTTCTACAGCTTTCCAGGCGGCGATTCTGTTTTGGATCTGTCCGAATTGCCCACTGTTACTCCCACTTTCAGAATCATCCGAGTCCGCCATATTTAAACTTTTTGGGGGGATGTACTATCCATGTAGCCTAGAGGTCTGTAAACTTTGTTGTTGTAGTTGAATGATTAGCGATTTGAGAGTTTCTCCGGCCAATCATTAGCAGCCAAAATCAACACTTCCTTCTGTCTTACTCAAGCACTAGTCAAACTCTAGCTTGTATGTCTAACTCCATTGCATGCTGTAGTTTTAAACTAAACAGTACTTCAATTATAAATACTACACTAACTAATCAATTATTAATTTTTATAAGCAAACCATTGTTAATGTTTGTGTTCACGAACTTCCAACACATTTTTTGTACACGCAGGTTTGAAGCTCTTTTCGTGGTTAATTCATGGAGGCTGGTATCATACGAACATAGACGTCCTTTTCAACGAACATTCCACACGTGCTGATGATCTCAATACACAATATTTTGGGGGTTTGTTTACATTTTGTGACCCCAAAATATGCGACGTATTCGCCGCACCGACAATGTACACACCCCCTTTGTTCCTTTAACCCGGAAGTAGTTCAGAGTTCAACCTGACGTGTCCATTCAGTTCATATTACAACAAGTAGTTCGTGTTCCAGCAAAAATTGAATAACTCAACATATTTTGATTGAAACTAGCCTCGTGTTTTCCCTTTAATAGTATTTTAATGAACTTTCGTTTTGGAAATGAAATTTTTGTTGTTTGTTTGAGCAATTTGTAATATTTAATTTGAAAATATTTAGTTTGTCACAATCTATGTGTTTTTGACTTTCAAAAAACCGGTTCGTTGGTTAGCAAACACGTGTAAGTCATTGGCAACGTGATCCGGGTACCAGCAGATTTCGACATCTACAGAATCCAACAGAATGGAGGAGCTAAGCAGAATTTTCAGCGTCTTTTTCGCTGTTTTTGTCTTCTTCATATTCTCAGAAAATAAATTTATTGTAGCTAAAGCTGGTACGTATTATGTTAATTTCCTATTCGATACTTTTTGACTGAATTGTGTTTTTCTTTCACTGATAAATGTATTAAATATTTTTCTCAAATTTCTCAACTTCCTTCCTTCCTACACTATACACTAACCACTGGTTGAAGCCAGTTTCCCGGTCGGTGGCCGGTGAACTGCTGCAAGGGCGTCGATGGGTGGGGGACGGGGGGGACATGTCCCCCCCACTTTTTAGACTGGGGGGGGGGGGACAGCATATCAGATGTCCCCCCCACTTTTTGATTGACTGTTCATTAGAAATATGCAACAACATATAAAAATATACACCATTTTCTAGATTTAATATTTAATTACATTTTTTGTTCAAATAAAAGTATAGCGAACAAACGGTGAAATGTTTTCTTCATTTTCATCTTTTGTTCTGATGGACCACGCGCAGAATGGTATTTTGGGTCTATTTCCTTTTCTACAGACAATAGACGACAAGTTTCGTCCAAGACATGAACGCCAAAATCCCGCTTACATACCTTGTTAGCATTCAAGTTATGCGTCGTTTGTGTATGCTATAATGTACGGTACACATCCCTCCACAAAGGATGTCTGTGTGTGCGCGCACGTGCAAATGTGTTACATTTTTTTACAACCGCACAACGCACAAAATGTAGTAAAATCCATTAAAATAAATAGGAGCAGTTTGGGCCATGACAAGATTTGTTGAAGAAGCAGTATTTTGTTTTTTCGAAGAACTTCAAGCCGTTCAAGCTGACACACGATAAACGCCGGACTCCCGAAGCATGTTTGTATTTGGTAGAATCTCGGTTTTACATAAGGGAAACCCAGGCCCAAACACCATTTCGGATGATGTTATTGTTAAATATCACCCCCTGTAACTCGCCTCCTGGTCAAACAAAAAATAGGGAACAAAAAGTAATGGTGTGGGGTGCAAATAATGTAAGATGTATTTTGTCAAGACTTGCTCGCCCGTCCCCCCTACTTTTCAGTAGCGATCGACGCCCTTGAACTGCTGCAGTCAGTAGCCTACAGTACACCACACAGTCAAGTAAATTTACGTCCGTGGTTAAAATTTCTGTATCCGACCTGCAACTTTTTCACTCATTGTTACCCAAAAGCAATATGTCATTTTGAGCAATTTTAAGATACCATTTTATTTCATAATTAATGAAAAAGTAGCAGTCGGATACCGGAAATTTTACCAAAAAATCACAAATAAATCATGTAAGATTGACAATGTGATCCTGTCATGCCTGTGTGCGCAAGCACTAAAACGTATGTACTCCAAGTCCAATCGACTTTCACGTCAACTGAAGCAAAACATTGGTGTTTTAATAGTATGGTATCAAATCTATTCTAATATTGATACTATACTACGCTAACGCCAACGGCTACATTATTTTGTTATAAAAAAATAATAAA
Organism: Leptasterias polaris; assembly: GCA_037783415.1. NCBI lineage: Eukaryota > Metazoa > Echinodermata > Asteroidea > Forcipulatida > Asteriidae > Leptasterias > Leptasterias polaris. The sequence continues at coordinate 406,853 of JAZGTN010000082.1, read as the reverse complement.
GTAACTTATATAGTAAGTAAGTTGTTAATTGATTGGTGATAATCATAAATCACTAAAATTATTTTTATTAATACATATCATATGGAGTCAAAATTTAGCGTGTCATGGCCGAGTGGTTAAGAGCATCGGATTCAAGTTCTGGTGGTTTAGTCATCGGGGTGTGGGTTCGAGTCCCGGTCATGATGCTTGTTTTCTTGAGCAAGACACTTTGCAGGCCTCGAATTACACAGCGTCCACGACGGCCAGTGCCGTCGATGCCCTTGTAACTGGCCGTGGTGCCCTTCATAAAATTACCCTTTTCACGGCCATAATTGCCGGCCCTTCTTCCCCGTTGGCCGTCGTGCCCTTTTTAATAAAAAATCAACTGTTTTCAGTGTTGTCCAGAAGCGCAGGCTGCCAGCAATTTCACTAAAAACTTGTTTTACCCAGTTGACAATGATTTAAAAAACCCAAACTTTTCTACCCAAACGAAGCCGACAGGGAAAAAAACAAAACTGTCGGTCCTTTTCTTTACCTCAGACACTCTCCAGACACTGCTGGGAGAATGATTGACACTCCTATAGACCTTATGCATATGACGTAATTTGAGTAGGGCGCCCTCACCTAGAGGTCAAAAGGAAGATGCTCATTGGCCAGTCTTGTGCGCCGCGCGTACAAATCAGCACGTTTCCATTGTTTCATCATCAGTTTACCTCTAAGATGGCGGCTTGGTGACGTCAATGCATAAGGTCTATTGTGATCCAATTACGTCTTATCTTAATCCTCTTCCGATTGTTATACATTGTTTTAGTTTGTAATACTCTTGCTTCACTCAAAAGACAAGCCGCATGTGCGGTGTCTTTGTGGTTTTATGGCCTGGTTTTTTACCTTTAGGAGTGGGTATTTTGTTCTATCATGGTTCTATTAAACCTAGAAAGTGCGTTGACATGTGCTGGCTGTAGCATGGAGGTAGAATTATACTTTTACAGTTTGTTTATGAATAAGATATGATTTATCAATATCTTATTCATGAAAACTGTTTCATTGGGTTTACCACCCTTAGGGGAGCCTCTGGCCAATTTTCAAATTGTTACAATTTTTAAAACTTTTTTAAGGGTATCCTAACTTTTTCAATAAAGATAGTATAGTTTTAATCAATAATAAGAAAAGGCATGCACTATGGTTTTACTTTGGATCACAAAAGGGCCTTGTGCCTTTTCTATTTTTACATTTGTGGCCTTGGTGCCCTACCTACTGGCCTTGGTGCCCTTCAAAATTTGGCCTGCTCCAAGGCCAAAGTGGCCTTGCCCTAAAAAATGTGTAATTCCAGGCCTGACTTTGCTATAATTGCTTCTCTTCACCCAGGGGTAAAAATGGGTACCTGCAAGGGTAGAGGTTGATATTGTGTTTGAAAAAGCCTTCGGAGCGCCACGGCAGCCCAAGGCTGTAAACAATGTGTTCTTACAATGTGTGTGTGATTTTTAAAAGTGGTAATAATTGGGCAAATCTGTTCAATAGTCCGACAAAAATTTTCAAAATTTGATAAGTTCTAAATTCTTATGAATTCTTACTTTGTAACCCTGCGATTGTGGGGAGAGTAGAGGGTTACAATTATTGCAACTGTTAGTTGTAATGAGATACATCTTTGTGACAAAAGTGCATGTTCAAATTGGAGTAAGAAAATTGCTATGAATATTTAAGTTTATTTCGTGTAAATATTTGGTTTTCCTCTTTCTTTCTTCCAGATGACTTTGAGTATGAGTATGTAACCTGCGGGTCCCTTATTAAACTTCTCAACACAAAACATAATGTCAGACTTCATTCACATGACATACGATATGGATCAGGAAGTGGACAACAGGTGAGTTTGACCTACATGTAGAAGTCTAATCGCCTCAAACATGTCACTTGTTAGAAAACTTGTGTAGTATCTGGTTATTCCTAATAACATCACAGTCACTGGCCTGGAATAGCCCGTATGTTCATAGGGGTATGGGTTCGAATCATGGAGTTTGAGCAAGACACTTGAACTATAATTGCTTTATCTTCACACAGGGGTAAATAGGTACCTGTGAGCGAAGAGATGCAGAGTGTGAAATTACGGCAAAGTAATAAAGTTCATGCACCGTGAGTGTCAAAATTTGCGAATACTGGTGCTATATAAGCGTCCCATAATATTTTGAAATAATTCTTGTACTTTTGTTTCAGTCGGTGACAGGAGTAGAGCCAGTTGCAGATACAAATAGTTTTTGGCAAGTAAAAGGCATACAGGATCATCCATGCAGTAGAGGGTAAGTCAAGTACCCAGAATCCCTGGCTGTAAAATTCCTTTCCATGGGAATTTTTAGTTTTACGTAGCACCCTGCAGCTGATCCCATGAAACTTTATGCAAGTGCGTAAGTCCGCGTGTGCAACAGTTATTGTGTGAGTGGTGCACAACTTGCGCAATAAATGTTGGCCCAAGTGGACTTAATCAGTTGCATAAAGTTTTGTGAAACCGGCAGCGAGAGTTATACGGACATTGTGGTTTGTCAAACAATTTTTTAAATGCAGAAAATAGTTCCAGCTGAACAATGTCATAATGTCACAGTGGTTAATGTTGGACTGATTGTTGGGCGGAAATGGTACCAATGTGTTTTCATATTCTTACTGGTTTTACTGAAGAAATGTTTCCGTACCAATGTGTTTTTATATTCTTACTGGTTTTACTGAAGAAATGTTTCCGTACCAATGTGTTTTCATATTCTTACTGGTTTTACTGAAGAAATGTTTCTGTACCAATGTGTTTTCATATTCTTACTGGTTTTACTGAAGAAATGTTTCCTAGTTTAAGGGTGGGTTCATTGATTGGTTTTTGTCAACGAAATGCTGATTTATAGGCACAATTGTAAATAAAGATACAATAAAAGTCACTTGTGAAAGTTTCAGCTGAATACAGCGTCTACTTGCTGAGAAAACGGCAAAAGAAAACCCCCAGGTATTGTCACAAGAGTGTCAAATCCATCCACGTTTAGCGAGGTGACAGTGGGTGTATCAACAGCATCATGACATAACACCTGTGTGTTTGTGACACAGGACCCTAGTCTTTCTAGGCTCCAGTTTTTTTAACAACTTTTTTTTTTTTTTTCATAGGACCCCAGTTAAATGTGGCAGTACGATCAGACTGATGCATCTACAGACCAAACGCAACCTTCATAGTCATCGCTTCTCATCGCCGCTCTCTCACAACCAAGAAGTTAGTGGCTTTGGTGAAGAAGGAGTTGGAGATAACGGTAAGTTCAGTTTGGGTTCAAGAAAACTTGAAACTCTGATGTGTTGAGTAAACTTGGGCCTAATTTCTTAGAGCTGCTTAAGCAGAAATTTATGCTACCAACTTTCTGCTAATGAAAAAAAAAGCAGATTCCCAGTCACAAATTGTACATGTGACATGGTTTTTTTCAACATGGATTGGATACGCATTGTTACGTCATTCATTTTAATACTGTAAGCACCGGAAGGTCAGCATGCCTTTTCATGTGCTTACAGTTAGCAGAGCTATGAAATGGAAACTCACGCAGTAAGCACAAAAACAGCCGTTAAGCAGCTCTATGAAACCGTGCCCTGCTGTAGAATGCAGGGGTCATGGGTTTTGTTCTCTTCAGCTGGGCTTTAAATAATAATTGTTTTAAAAAAAGATTATTGACTGTATACATATTTGTATTGGTCTTTTCTCGTGAAGGTGATAACTGGGTAATCACATGTTCAACAACCTACTGGGAGAGAGATCTAATGATACGCTTGAAACATGTCGTCACAAACAGGTAGGCATCAGAATGACTTCATAAGACATTACCCTTCACATTATAATAAACAAATCCATAGAATAAGTTGTATCAGTCATTTTACAGGATCTTACTTGATCCAGCAGGCATTATTCTTGTCATTCTATTTTTCTGGTGATTAAACCAAGTGACCTCAAAAATGATTAGCACTGGTGACCATAAGGCCTGAAGATACCTGTGTAGAGAAGATGATGAAGAAATTTCCTTTGCAGACGATGGAGGAAAACTCCAAATAGGGAAACCCATGCAGTTGGTTTGGGCACTGAAAACCCAATCCACATGCAATCTGGGATTCAAACCTGGGTCCATAGAGGTGAAAGGCAGGGAAAGAAACCAGTTAACCAACCTGAATACCCTCCATGTTCAAATTTAACTCACAAAGGGTGGTCGGGTTAGCATCGTGGTAGCTTTCCTCGCCTTCCACCTCGGGGACCCGGGTTAGAATCCTTGCGGGGGGACTATGTGGATTGGGTTTTCAGTCCTTACCTGATTGTGTGGGTTTTCCCTGGACTAAATCTCTGGGGTTTTCCTCCCACATCTAAAACTGAAACTTCCTTCTTTGTCTTCTCTCCATTGGGTTCTTGGCTAGTATAGTGATAAAGGTTTGCCTTTTTGAGAGTCCTTGGCTTCACAACCAGAATTAATAAACGGAAAAAATAATAAGAAACAAAAAAAAGTACCATAATGTTTTCTTATTATTTTGTTCTTTTAATTTTTCCCTACCAGTTATTTAACAGTATCTGGCGATGTGTATGGTCGACCAATCCACGGTCAGAGAGAGATTGTAACTGTAACAAACCCCACCCAGTCCAACTTTTGGAAAGCTATGGAGGGAGTCTATCTGAAACCGACGGAGACAAACGGCCGTGATTGACTAGACGGGGAGAGAGAACTCCGAGATGAGTTATGAATCAATCCTCAAAAAAAGTACATGCAATTTTTAAAAACCATTACACAACTTCATGAAGCTGCTAAGCAGATATGTACAGATTTGCTCAGCGCAGCAAAATCCTGCTCACTTGAAACAGGTAACCTACCAAAATACCATGTCTTGTATATTGTTATTGAATGGTCCCCCGTTAATGTTTGCTTAGAAGGAATTTATATGCTTAACGGCACTCTGAAATTGAGCCCAAGATTTGGGCCCGATTTCAAGACTCTGCTTACCGGGTAATTCTGCGCTTATGGCATGTGTGTTTTGTTGGGCACCAGAAGCGCAAAATGCTGTGTTGAGCAGAGCCATGAAACTGGACCCTATACTTCACTTGAGTGAAAAGTGAACGTAGACGATAAAAAAACAAATATGCATAAGTTATTTGCAAAAGTTCATCACAGTATATTACTGGGTTAACTATTACGTGATGTAATATTTCATTTTGCATTCATGCTGGGTCGGATTTGGTTGATAAATTCCTTGTTTTCTCTTGGTGTCTTATCTTGTGTTTTAATAAAATTCAGATCAATTCATTTTGCATTCATGCTGGGTCGGATTTGGTTGATAAATTCCTTGTTTTCTCTTGGTGTCTTATCTTGTGTTTTAATAAAATTCAGATCAATTATATTTACATTAATTATTATGTGACCCAGGGTCATGCTTGTTAATAATAATTTATGTAAATTAATTTCCCCGATGGCCTGTTAATTGGTTCCCTAGGAAAGGCTTGGGTGAAAACAAAGAAAATATGAACCCAATGCTGCAGGATTTCCAAGACGTTAGTGAGACCTTGGCAAGTTAGTTAAATTATGCCTTAAGAGGGCAGGCAATTACAAATTACTTGGAGCGAACATACACAATCCGCTATTGATCACTGACGTCTTGGGCCAAGACTAATTCCTCACCAGCTAAAAATAAATTGTATGTTTTCATGAGTAATCAGAAGGAACGGGTTGACTTTGAATTAGAGAGTTGTGCAACTTCAAAATGCTGTTTGTCTCATTGCAATTTGCTGTTCCATCACATACATGTATTTGAAAACTTTTCTAGTTAGAATCTTGTGTTTGCACAATTAAGTCGTGATTTCATTTTTTTCTACGCTAAGAACACCAGGTTAGGCATTTCATCTTTAAGAGGGTAGGGCCATTTTCATTTTGTAAAGTGCACTTTTGAAAAAAACTTTAAAATGGTAAACTTGGTTTCAATTTTAAACAGCTGTTTAAGCAGACAATTTTGCTTTAAAATATTGTGCTTAGCCAAAATTAGAAGGATACCAGTCAGAAACAGTGCACGGGACACATTATTTTGGTTGATAACCTTACATTTGTAGTCAGGTAAGCAAAAACCTTTTGTGCTTAAGCAGCTCTATGAATTCAGGAAAAGTGCAACAGAAGCAATGTCCTCTTGTGTAATTCGAGCCCTGGCTGGAGTATATAACAAATTCTAACTCTAGGTAACACTCAACATTGATGAGCATTTGAACACATTTAATGTTGTTTATGTTTATCGTACATAGCTGTTACCTGGTTTTTATTGTAATTGTTACTGACACAGAAGAGATCAGGCCGTTGTGCCTCATCAAAGATTACTTGGGTCTTGTAGAATTGTAGAACATTGGTTAACCAATGGTTTAAGTCAACATTTTGGGCTCAGTAAGCACTTGTGTGTTTGGTTAATAGACTGTGAAAGTCTTATGCATATTTCAATGTTTGGACCCGTTAAAGTACACGTAGTATTTGTTCTGGTTTCCGTCACGAGTTAACCATTTCACGTCGGAAACATGCAAAATATTTCTGCGTAGTAGAAATACAATTGACGTGTATAAACGCCTGAAGCAACTTTGGAGCGTCCTTTTTTGGTTGCGGTCAGTTAACCGGCTCACGTGTGTACATGCCCCTGGACAATCCATTTTCCAGGCATGATCGAGGGTCAAGGGTACTGTAATTCATACTCAAATTTTCCTTTTCCCATGGTTATTGTGTATTTCCCGATTCTAGACCTTTGTCCTTTTGTTGTACGAAGATTGTGAGATCGATAGGCTGCCACCATTGTTTGAAAAGTTCCAAAAAATACATGGGAACTCAAGGATCCGAAATTGTTTTATTGAAATATGCACAAGACTTAAAAGGTATATTCCCTCAAATAGTTTAGTCTACTTTTGTTGTTGAGCAAATTCTAGAATGTAGAGTTTATTGACGATACAGTTCTGTCGCTTGTAGATTTTACTGCAATGTTTTGTGCATTGAATTTTTGACCTGCTGTTACATGTAACTCCGATTTTTTTAAGCCAAAGTTTTATTTTTTTAATCCTGGTTGTGAAGCCAAGGATTCTCAGAAAATTGTAATCACTATACTAGCCAAGACCCCCATAGGGAGAAGACATGGAAAAGAATATGTTGCATGGTCCCTGCATTGCAGAGATGCACGTTTCGCTCACGGGTACCAGTGATAAACAGTTGCTGGGGGGGGGTGGGGGGGTTATGGAAAGGTCTACTAAAGAATATATGGCATTGCACAGATGCACTTTTCGCGCATGGGTACCAGTGCTTTGGGGGGAGGTGGGCTGTTGTGGATAAGTCGGCTAAAGGGGAAACTATGGTGAGAACAGTTCAGATGTTAAGTTACCGTAAAGCATTGGATTTTGTTACAGTATGTAGGGATCAGTTTTACCCTAGTAATGACTACATTATTATACGTTCAGTTTAAATTAGAATTGTCTGGTTAGTCCAGATTTTTATTTGGGACGTAACGTTGATAAGAATAGAAGTTCAATAGTCCTTGCAGCTTAACCATCAATGCAATTAACTAACTGGTTATTTTATGTCTGTTTGGAAGAAAAGAAATTGTCGGTCAAATCCAAACCTGTAAGGTGCATACAACTCGTAAATAATGGCTTCTGACTGGCACCCCCGAACAAAGATATGGACAAAATAGGGTGACTGTCAAAAAAGCTTGACACAAAAGCTTGCCTTGCACCATTTGACAAAGCAACTGTTAGAAATAGCACCCCGCACTGATGATGTCGCTTTTGCTTTTTGCCCCAAATACCCGACTGCCAGACAAACATTCCACCACGTATGTGATCACCGCTTATTGAAGTGCCAAACTGCAGTAGTAGACATGCGAGTGAACATACAACTTGTACAACATGTTTGCACACGTATCTTATTAGTGAAATTCGACACGTTTGTCTGAGATCTGGATACTAAGGTTCTGTTTTAAGCATGAGTGCGGAGTGCTTTTCAAAATTGAAGCTGTCACTTGTGACTAAAACAAGTCAGTTTACCAGACATTCAAATCTAACTCACAAATGTCCTGTTGAATTTGCTGCCCTCTATAGTGTCCTCTAACGGCTTTCTTTATTTGTTATGAAACGCTTTTAAAGCTTTCGTTTATTTAAGTTCATTTAATTGTCATGTTTATCTGCATTGCTGTTTATCGTATATTCCGGTTCACTACGTGCGTCATTATTAAAATTAAGATAAAAAAACATAAAGATCTTACACATGGGTTAGGATTGAAATGCTGTTAACTATCGTTATTTTTAATATATTATTTTCATTTTCCACTTGGTAAAAATGTGTATTTGCAAAATAAATATATCATCACTTAATATCTTTCGTGTTATTCTCTTTTCTGAAAGTTTCGGTTTTGATTTAACAAAGTTTCCTCTTGGAAATTTGGGGAAATAGTGTACTGGTTGTCTGGGGTCAACTTCATAGAGCTCAGCACAACAAAATCATGCTAACCAGAGTATGGTTACCAGCCAAAATGCCATTTTCAAATACAATCTGTGACTGGTACCATTTTTGAGCATTATTTTCTCTATGATTGGGCCCTGGTGGCTTTCCAAGGGCACCAGTAGGCCCCTACAAGTTAATTCACTCTGTTTTAGCGAAACCACTTCTAATATGACCACTTTCTTTAAAACAAGATAAACAGTCCTCTTGAAAAGTATGCAATTTGTTTACTATGAAGGGAAGATTGGTACCTTAATCATCTTGACATTCAATTAATTAAATAAATTTGACAGATGAGCACAATGAGGTTAAAACATTTTTTTTTGCGAAAACAGGTTTGCACAATTAAGGGCCATTCAGAGTAATAAATATTTCAATCTTTTCAAATTTTGTTTCATCCCAAATTTTGACTTTTAAATATTGACAGAATATTTAGCATACCATATACACTCAACAGCAAAGTGATGCCTCAAACGAAGCAGATATTTTAGATCAATGCTCTCCCAGCTCAGGAGTTTTCAATGGCTTTTCCTGGCTTTCTTCCAGTAGGCAGCTTTTGCGGTTGAGGACATTTGTGTCACTGCACCAGGCACAAAGGTCGGCTATTGAAACAAGGTTGACCTCTAATCCGTGACAGACGATCTGGAAGAGAATGATGTCTGTTTTTTTCTATTATGATTTGTATTCATTATTTTTATTGTAAACTGAATTTCTACCTTCCGCCCAGTTAGTAGTAGTTAATAAGCAGGACAGTTCTTTTCAGAACTGAGAAGTCTCCCGAATTCAGAATAATCTACTCCGCGGCAGTAGAATAAGCAGCAAGACAAGTTCTCAAAGAACAAAATCTACCTAGCAAGTAGATATACACATGGTGTTACCGCACACCATCAATATACATCAAACCATGGTCCGACAAACTGAATTTCGATTTCTAGTTATTTCTTTTTGACCCACCCGCAAAGCCACAATTTCAAAAATAAGATGAACTTTTAAACATTGATTACTCTGAACAGCCCCTTACTTGATATAAAGATGGTTTTGGTGGAAAACTTGCCTTAAAGTATGTTTGCCTGAAATGCTATACACGGTGGAAAATATATAAGACAATAATTCTACTAGTCTCAAACTTGATGTTCTGATATGAGCTGTAGGTCTTTTCACTATTTTCTTGTGACTCTGATGACCAGTTGAGCTTAAATTTGTACAGGTTTCTTATTTCATGTATATATTGGGTCTCATAAAGTGTAGATACTGATCTTTGACAAATGCCAATGTTGTCCATGTGTTCTATTTCGATTATTGATTGAATGTAATGCATCCCCTTAAAAGACTCCTTTCCCCCGCCCCCAAGCGAGAAAATGTTTTGAGATGAGTAGCGCCACCATTCGTCAAAAATTAGTCATTACATTAAACATGGCGTCATGAGAGAGAGTGTTCGCGCGAAGTTTCTTATTCTCTTGATGATTTCCTTTAATATTGTGCCACATACTGGAGTTTTGTAATAACTCAGAGGAAGGGTTTCATCATTGATTACATTGTAAGTATTTCAAAATGTTGTGTATCTTAAAGCGCGGGAGACGCCGTGTTTTGTTGTCATTGCCATCAGGAACGACCGACTGTCACGTCGTCATTCGGAATTCGGTACTCCTACCTAACCTAGAACTGAGGTTCGAAACTGATCGATCCGCTACCGTCTAGCGGATCGAACCTCATAGTTCTAGGAGTAGTCATTCAGTATTCACAAAGTTGTACACACTCGTTGACTTACGACCAACTCGTATACTCCGACCTCATATTATCGCGGTGGTTATCGCTTTTTTGTGTCCAAATAAAGAAATATTACCAACCTGTGTGTGTAAAGTAAAGTGTCCTGTTATTATAGGTACGTGATAATCCGACCATTCCGTGCGTAGCTCCGTGCACCCTGAACCGATCGCGCATTGACCGGCCGCACAGTAAGGCGCGTCATCAGTTTGCGTGTAGTAGTCGTGTTTTAAGAGCATACTTACTACACAGGTATTGATGACGTAGTACACATGTTCCTCTCTATCAGCGTCTTTGGATTTTTTCGATCCGGTGTGTAAAAGTGAAGAAAAAAAATCCGTCGAAGTTTTGGGTCGTCAAAGTCATCGATTCGTTTCCCGAAGGTAAGTTTTGTTTGTTTTAAAACCTATACTCATTGTTTGAACATATGTTTGTCTATACCTGTTGTGAATTTGAAGTGATTCTGATAACCCCCACTTTATTTTTTACCGGCCGCAAAATTTTGTGTCGGCGGCGAAAATCGTTAAAATGGCCGGATTTCATATTGCCGGACGCTTTATTTCAATTACTGTCACTTCCTTTTAAACAACTGTTCGGCTCTAAAATCATACTTAATTGAGACTTATGAATGTGTACTATTGATTTTTGACAAAATTTGTGTAAATTATGCCTTACAGACACCGATGATTAAGGATTTTTAAGGATGCTTTTTCAGTTGAGAAATAATGCATAAGCGATCTGGACGTCACGTGACCCAATCTTGGCAATGTGATTGGTCAATGCCAATGTTTACAAACACAAGCTGCCGTGTTTTGGGGACAGTGTATTACTTAACCTTCACGTTGTGTGGTTTTAAAAGTTCATTTTGCCTTTTTCAGCGATTGTTTTTAATTTTAATGAGTCTTTTAATAAACAGGCTTATGAAATAATCGATTTACAGGAAACATTGACTTTCTAATTACATTTATTTTAATTTTTAATTTTTTATTTTTTTATTTTTTTTTTCACAATTTTTATTTTCATGGCTTATTTAGGTAAAACATAATACAAGGATCCGGGTGCAAAAGAACAAAGTTGTAGATTTTCTTGACAATCTGCAAGTAGAAAAAAGACAAAAGCTGATTGAGTTAGCAATATCATTAGGGAGAAAACACAGACAGGAGAGACGGAAGAAAAGTAGAGAAATCCAAGCAGAGATTTGCAAACGACTGGCAAACAAACTCCAGGAAAAGAAAACGAAAGACAGAAAGAAGCTGGATCGGCTACTCAGATTCTGTGACACAGGGTCATTGGACATAAGTAAACAGGTTGAATTTGGGGATTTGGAAGTGAGTATCCTTCAGATAGTGAAAGACATCATTGCTGGGAAGATTGTGGGACACCAAATTTCCCACATTTGGTATGATGAGGACACTCGGCAGAAGACTGTGTACTTTGGGAAGGTAGAAAAACTGTTGAAGAGAAATGGGGGAACTTACCGCATTGGTTACTGGAAAGAGGGTGAGCTGTACGACGATGATGCAGAAGACTTTGACATTTCAAAGTATACACTTGCAGTGGACTTCATCTGTGAAGACTTAATACTTTCTTAAAGATACATGTAACTCAATTGCAAGTGGATAAAATGTTTTTCAAAACAAATTGCTCAAGTCGCATGATTTTGTGGGTTTTTTGTTTGTTAAAGAAAGCATCATTTTTTTCAGTGTCAGTAACTAAAATTAAGGAACCCATCTTTTATAATGAGTAAAAAGAGTTGCAAAGTGTTCTGTGTTAGTGAGGCTTTCTTTACTGAAAGTTTTATTAAAATCTGTGGAATATTACAAAAGTTATGACACTTTTTAGTTCTGAACTTCCCTAAAAGTCCCGAAAAGGTCACAACTTTTCTTTGTTTTCCATTATAAAACAATACAAAATTAAGCCTGTCAATGAAATCTTAAAATATTCATAACTTTTTTAATAATTGGCCCATAACAAAATTATGCATATCATTGTAATGCTTATCATGAGCTCTTTCCAATGGTATTAAAATTATGCCAACATGTTGAATTTGAAATTTTTTGTCACATACCTAGTTATTATCATTGCTGAAGTATTACTTTCCAATAGGCCTATGCGGAAGTCCACAAAATAGTTGTCAGGGCCTTAGTTACCGGTTCACTTATTGAAAGTCGTCGCTTGGGGGCGTATTGACAAAGAAAAAAACCCAGAATTTCTGGTACCGCGGTATTACGAGACCCGCGGTAATATGAGGTCGGACTATACCCATTTTGGACAACTCGTATCATTGCCATTTCCCAACTAAACCACCTGAAAGTCTGAGATTTTTTGTAAAATGTAAGGATTTAGGTATCTAAATCCGTATTTAGAAAAATTTCTGCATCGGGCCACCACTTTGGGATAATTTGTTTGGGTTATTTTAAATGGATGTTCTAGTTGGACTTTCTTTATTTCCCTTAAAAAAATTATATTCCTTTATCCTAGTGAATTTGTAGCTGAAGTGAAACTGACAGGAAAGTGAATCAGTAAATTTTGCACCTAAAAAAAGATTATTCAAGCGCACATTTTATCGCGCAGACGGAACTCTCTCGTTCACTCTTGCCCAAAGGAGCTAAAATTAAAAATAATGGAGTGTAGCGTGCAGTTTTGTTACGACCACCATACCATAGACCTGAATTCTGAAAAAGACTTTTTTTCTCTACGATTTTGACACATTGTTGTTCAAAGTGCCTAGCCTCTCACAGTCTATGTAAACATTCTGTGTACTTCTAGAACTTTGAGGTTCGATCCGCTATTGTCTCCACCAGGAAATGATAGCGGATCGAACCTCATCATAGTCATAGTTCTAAGACTGGAGTACATTCTGTGAACCTTCTTGACAGGTTATAAAGGGTATAATTTGACCTACATTAAATTAAGATAAAATGGTGTTCGAAAGCGAAATTTTAGGCCCATATTTTGACTGGTCTAATTAATTACTTGTACTTAGTTTAAGTTTGTTGTTCACTTTCACTGACATGATTTAGGACTCTGTGACTGATCAGTGTATTTGACTCAAGTCAGCTCAGTTACCAACTTGGTTTGACTTTAAAAAAATGACTTCAGTCCGAATTACTGGACCAAACAATGCTTTTTTATTATTTGGACATTATCTGGCACAGGTAGGTAGGGTCTGAGTGAACACTAATGTGTTTGTTCAGTGCTAATCTGATAAGTACAATGCTGTTGAGAGTTGAGGAATATTTACCCAATGTAGTACTTGTGAGATCAATCTTTCTGTTACGGCTTTTACAATTTCAATAAATTCAATCGTTAAAGTTTTTTGACATTTTAAAAAATTCTCATTTCAATTCTTGTCTTGTGAACCAAATTCTGGTCCATTAAATATTTTGAGCTACAAGCCCTGCTGTCTTTTTGTTTTTTACCCCAAATTCAAGCCTTGTTAAACATCGTCGGCGCCAAGATGTTTACTGATGCGCATGATCACAAGCACTGAGTTCAACAATTTCGAGGCAAACCCTGGGAATCCGACACATTTCTCACCCATACCCAAAAATGTGATTTTATATTTTATCCTTGAGAGTTGAGACATAAATTAGTGGGGGGAAAAATGGTGGTCAGATTTGGCATCTTCTTCTTTGGTTACCATCAGGAAAAGTACAGTGCTCGACATCACGTATTGCATAGACTTGACTCAAGTCCCAATCCCGTGCAAGGCCCTTCCTTGCCTCATCGTCAGAAAACTATTATTTTGCGCTCTGCATTCCCCAACCTCCCTGTTCCGCGTGCGGGACAGGGACTTGACGAACCCGCAGTTGCCTGATATGTAAATTTATTCACTTACGAATATGCAAAGTTATGGCGCATTACTTGTTGTCCAATCAAACGCGTTCAAAAAGAAGACTCGTTGATTTTTTATTTGCGGGGGTGGTAAAGTACTTTGTCGAGGATCGAAATGCATGAATATATATAAAAACTACAAATTTATTTGAATTCAAGTTAATATTACGTATACATTGGGATTGGTATTGTTTGCAAATGCATACTTTGAATTGTTGACAAATGCAATTTAGCGACTTAAAACACCCACCCCCCTCTTCCGCCCAGCAGCCATTCTGGAGATGCTTACGTCCATAGATACACGATACAAACGTCACAGAGCAAGATGAATACTAAATGAAAGGGGCGGCACTTCCACGCTCCCATTGGATTTGTACATCTCCCCATTTGGGGAGATTTTTCTATTCAAATGCGTGGAGTAGGAAACGACCCCGTCAAGTCCCTTGATCGCCACCGCATAAATAACTACATTTTGTCGGTGAGGGCGCACTGGTATTCTGTGGCTGCATGCTGGCGCGTTACGTTAGGAACCTCGCACGAGAAAGGGACTTGAATCAAGTCTACGTATTGCATGGTTGTATTGGTTTTTTTCTACCGTAACCCCACAGTCTACTATTATCTTGACAAAAATACTTTCTAAACCGCTAGGAAAAACAAAAAAATAACTTCTACTTGAAACAAACTGCAATGGATTGGGATTAATGATACCAAACTTTCTCTAACCAGTTTATTTTGCAGCTCTTGGTTCATTGGTTTTGACAAACTTTCAACAATCAACGCACTTTTTTTGCAATCAGTGCATACATGTATACATGTAGTTGCAATCTGGCCGCCTGCTCAGTTAATTGCAAGTGACACAGTGTAGTGCTTGACAAAAACTGGGCAGTCGCGCATGCTCTCAAAAAATTAGGTGTTTTTTTCTCTCTTTTTTCTCACATTGTACATGTAATTTCACTAATTCTGCTCTATTTGGATGAAACTTTCACAGGTTTTAGATAAAATATTACATAAAATTCTCAGAGTTACAAATGCACCCTACATGTATGTCTTGTTTAACCCTCTTGCTGTCTGACCATTCAATACCATTCACTGTGGTTTTGAATGATAGATAAGCTATGCCAGCCTTGCAATATGATACCATGAGGGAATGTACACAGTACACAGTTAGTTCTGTGCACAGTTGTGCCACCATACACAACTTTGGCAGTTGAATGGTTTCAAATGGTTGGTCAACTCACTTGAAAATGTTGCGAACAGTAGGAGGGTTAATGTGTATAATGTGGAGCTCTTTTCAACTTAAGTTGTCTGAACAAATTGACAACTGAAATGTCTATTAGCAAAATTTAAAAGAAAAACTAGTTAATCAGTCTCCAAAACAGCAGTCTGAAAATTGGTTCAATTTCAAAGGCGATTTCTTTAAAACACTGTTGGGCACTTTTGTCACTTTGTAATTAACCAGTCACGAAATGTACACAACAAAATGCTCAGTCTCATCATCATCGTCGTTGTCATCTTTCTAATTGTGCAGAATTCTCCTCTGGAGTTTGCTTGCACATTGGTTGAAGTGCAAATGGCCAAACTTAATGCAGCCAACCACACCTGAAGCACCGGGGCGAACCCCTTCTCTTATTACAGGATAATTGTACTGGGGTCTTTTACAGGCATTACATAATTCATCGGACCTACGGCTTTACAATGTACGTCCCATCCAAAGGATGAAGCAACACAAGTGTCAAGAATGACTAGCCAGTTTGTAATACATTTCTTGTTTAAAGTTCTTCTTTTTTTCTTCTGTTTTAGATTAAATTACAAAGAAGTTTACTGAGCAATTAGTCCAAGCAAACAAAATGGATGCTGAATCTGACGTTTTGGGAGCAAGTGGAATGTTAAGACAGTCTCCAAGGGTTGAACAAAGCCTAAATGTATCCTCACCTGAAAAAGTGACTGAAGACATTGATGTTGAAGCCACTTCCGACATTGAACCAGAAGAAGTGGTTGAAAAATCAAGCAGCGTTGATGACATCAAACCTACTGAGGATGGGGATGATGTAGTCAGAGCAGATCTTAAGAAGCCGGTCAGTCTGGATCAGAGAACTACAAATCAGAATACACCTGAGATGCAGAGTTCTGAATCTACTCCAGAAACGGTTCCAGACGTTCTTCCTGATCTGAAAGAAACCGAGAAAGAAGGCCTTATTGATGATAAACAAACAGCTCGTTCTTCAGATCTTAAAGCTTCTGAAACTAAGGTTTCTGATTCTTGCATAAAACTGACGTCGGAAACTTCATCGGAAAAGCAAGTCTTGAATGATCAGACAGATGGTTCATCGAGTGTGTTGTTGGAAGACGGCTCTGAAACTAACCGTGAAAGTGAGAGAGAGAAACAGAGTGAAACCAGTGAAACGACGAGAGATATCTCAGGAACAAGTTCTGTAGAGACGCAAAAAAGTAGCAAGATTGAATCTGGGGCCAGGAGTTTAGACCATAGGCTTGGCACCATAAAGACTACCCCAGTTACAAGTAGCAAAGCCAAAACGCCAATAGCTTCAACTTCCATCCAATCCAAAGAAAAAGCTCTCAAACCACCTGAAGAGATATTTTCTAGACGGCTGAAATCATTTGAAGACGCATTTAAAGCAACATTAAAGAACATTGAAGCCCCGAAGAAAACCGCTAGCACTGGGGTTATTGATTTGACGGATAATAAGGAATCAACGGGGGTGTCGTTGAACAAGAATTTAGATGATTCAAAACAGCAAATGCAAAAATATATTAAGCAGGAGTCTTCCAGTAAACAGCCCTCCAAGATTGATTCTAAACCCATCCCAGAGAAGGAGGAAGGAGATGTCATCGTTATCGATCTGACAGATGATGAAGAGGATAGTTCTAAGCAACTTGAAGACGAGAATTTCAGCTCAGATTCCTCCTCTACCATTATCGATGTCGAGCAAGCCCCTAAAGAATCCACTGAAGAAGAAGTTCCTGCGAAAGCAGCCGACCAAATCAAGACCTCTGATTCAAATGAGACACCAAGCCAACCAGAAAAATCAGAACTCAAAATCAATACTGATGTTGGTGAAGCAAAGCCTGAATGCACTGATCCCACTTCTGACACCAAAACAAGCAGCAAGGATGGTACGCCATGGTTTCCCAAAGATGAAAAGGAGCATAACAAGATGGAGACATCAAGTGAACGTACAGTCCTGCAAGGTGACAATCCAGTCAAGGACAAGAAGGAAAGTCATCGATCAGAACAAATCAACAGAGACTTCGAACTACGGCGGCGATCCAGAAAATCTATTTTCTTGGAGAACCAGAAAGCGGAGAACATTGAAGGTTTTAGAGTTTTTGAGGGAATTACTTTCAGTCAGTCATCTAAGACCAAAGAGATGAATAGAAGACGATACTTTACAGATCAATCAGATCAACAGACCAGGGTAGAAGGAGGCCCAAGAATTAGATCTGCACCACGAGAGAGATCCAAAAGTGATGAAGGTCGGATAGTTCCTGGTAAGAAGTATCGGATCTCTAAAAGTGGCGTCCTTCTGCAACCGGGCAATAAGGTTGAAGCCATGGACTACTCTAAGAAATGGTAAGAGGTGATTTCTTTCATTCTGCGTTCTAAATGGAAAAAAGAATTTGAGATACTTTCTTGCAGTGTTCTCCCCATGATGCACAAGCTAGCGTATCAGCCGACGTGAATTGTGTGCCAACATGCTACTATTGCAGTCAATAACCAAAAAAGAAAAAGAAAAAAAATAATTTGGGGAGGGAGGGATTCAAGAACAAATTTAAAACAAATCATTAAGACCAAACCATTTAGAGGACTAAAAACCAAACAAACACCAATTAACCCTAACTCCCAAAGCGTTTTTACTAGAATCCACCCCTAACCCAACACATTCCAACAGCTTATACTACCATGAGATGGGAACTGTGCCCAATCTTAGGTGGACGATACACAACCTAACAAACTCCAACAGGCTTTTTTTGTTTGATTTTGTTGGAGTGTGTACACTTGGCATGTGCAAAAATTTGATCAGTGAAATCACACAGTACCCAACATAACATAATCCAACAACTATCTCATTAGACCATGGAGGAAAGAGCAATGCCAGACATGTACATTTCACACATCCACCATACCCACTCAATCAAATTCCAACACCATTACTTGTCAGCAAGGATACACAATCCCACAGAATCAAACACCCAATCCTAACTTCACTGTACTTAACCTAACAAAATTAAACACTTTGCCCTGTTTGAATTTGTAGGGTATGGGAGGGTTAGGGTTAAAGAACATTACAAGGACTTTGTTGCAATTCAGCGTGCTTCGGCCAAATTTTTACAATATTGGTCCAGAATGTTCCACAGTTTGAAAAATTCTTGGGGAGAACCTTGTTTTGGTCATGAAAACTGTTTGCACCTGATTTGTCTTTGCTGCTCTGTATTTGCTGTTCTGAACACATCCTACTTGACTAAAATCTAGGGTTTGCATAAGATCTACATTGTATGTTTAGTTCCCTAAATGGTTAAACAGAACTTGATATGAAATTTGTGGTTTTTGAGATGAACCCTAATCCTTACTTTCGAGGCCTTTTTTGCCAACACGTGACCTCAGTCCTCCAATATCCTCCTCTCCTATGTCTTATATATCACCTGTTTGTACCGATAAGGTGCTTGAACAGACAGAAGCATTCTAATTGGAATTATGAGACCAAATTTATGTAGCATCTTTTAAGGGTTAACAAGGTGCTGCGGCGCAATCAGCAGCCACTGCCAGAAACACAGGGGCAAACCCATTCTCATAGTGATAAGTGTAGCTGGGTTCTTTTACGTACATTACACAACGCATGGGACCTACATGTGCATGTACGGCTTTACGCCCCATCCAAAGGACGAAAGCAATAATGGTAAAGTGTCTTGCTTGAGGAAACGAGTGTCACCTCACGACCGGGACTTGATCCCACACTCTGCTGGTCAGATACACCAGAGGTTGAGTCCAGTGCGCTTGACCACTTGGCCATGACACACCATATTTTTCATATAGTGCTCGATCATCTCGATATGAGGCATTGTGTACACACCCCCACCCTGTTATGTCTTCATTGTGTGCTTAGAATCTAAGGAATTCTATAGAGTATTTTAGAAGGGGAGGGGGGGTGTACTTCTGTCCTTCTGATATGAATCTTGGAAAACAATTGTTTGGACTTACATAAAGATTGGAATGTCTGACCCAGTGATAAGCCCTTGTTATTTGGGCCTTACAACCAGCGTTGTAGCCACGCCGGTCGGCGCCGGTCGGGTGTAACCGGCATTTGCTATTGCCGACCGCCACACAGACTAGATGAACATCCTACCGACCGGCACAAAATGCAACAAAGTTACAATAAAATGAACTACCTCTTTTACACAGTCGATCGCTTGTTCAGTTTGAACGGTAAACTTGTTTTTCCCCAGTTGTCAATGATTAAATAAAACACATTTTCAACCCAAAGGAAGCCGACAGTTGGATGTCCTTTTCTTTAATGTTAGCCCCAGACAGCTGGACACTATCCAGACATGTCAGGGAGAATGATTGACCCTCCAATTGAGACCCAATTACTCTTATCTATAATCCTCTGCAGTTTGTTACACAATTGTTTTAGTTTGCAATGCTCTTGCTTCACTCAAAAGACAAGCCGCTTGCGTGGTGTCTTTGTAGCTAATCCTCTACAGTTGTTATACAATTGTTTTACTTTGTAATACTCTTGCTTTACTCCAAAGCGAGCCGCGTGCGCGGTGTCTGTGTGGTGTTGTGACCTGGTTTTGTGACTCTTCGGAGTGGGTTTCGTGTTCTTTTAAACCTGGAAAGTGTGTTGACATCTGCTGGCTTTTAGATTCAATGTTTGTTTTTGAATAAGATATGATTTATTAACATTTTATTCATGCAAATTGTTCCATCGGGTTTACCACCCATGGGGAAACCCCTGGCCAATTTTCAAAATAGTATTTTTTGGTAAATTGCTTTTTTCAGAGTACAACTAATAGTTTATTTATAGCCTTCAGGCCTTTGTTAAAATAACATGTTTGGCCTTTGTGCTCTATCTACTGGCTTTGGAGCCCTCCAAAATTTGGTTTGCTCCAAGACCAAACTGGCCTTGCCCTAAAAATGTTGAAGTTTTAAATAACAGATTTACATAGCTTAAAATGCATTACAAAAATCATGTCTCAGAAAACCCATACAAATCCATTTTTAAAGCAGTAAAATTAAAAGCTTCGCTCTATTTTGATTGTAAATTAGCCGGCACTCAAAAAGTTCTAGCTACAACCCTGCTTACAACCCTCGGTGCTGAATTTAGGAGGGTATACACATACATGTAATCTTGATAATTTGTTTCTTTCTATATGACATTGTTAGGTACACAGCAAAGATCGTCAACCTAGATGAAATTGATAGCACTGTACTCATTCACTTTGAAGGATGGAATTCCCGATTTGATGAATGGCTGGAGTTTGACAGTGATCGTCTACGACCTTTAGCTAGAGTATCTGCTCGTAAAGAAGTGGCTAAAGAAGTCAAAGCATTAGGGGTAAGTACGTGTAGCTACTGCATTGTAAAGCTAAACTGTTCACTGTGTATCACTCACAATCTTTTGCCCAATTCTTTCTTTACCTCTGTGACACTCTGTGAATGTATTTTGTTCATGCATTGTCGCAGAATATAATCACTCTGTGAAATCTGGCTTTTCTATTTAACTCCGATTCGCCTCTTGAAATGGAATAGTCCAGATTTCACCGTGTGATTAAATTCTGGGACAATGCGCTCAAACGCATCCAACATTTGTTTAATATTTCTACATCGGCACAAAGAGAGATCATAAAGAAAGTAACTTTAAATTTCCATGATTTGGAGTTTGAACAAAGAAAATTTGACTAGAACAGGATTTGAACCAACAACCTCCGGATTGATGTGCTGGCGCCCTACCAACTGAGCTATCTAGCCTTATGTTGGGGTCTCTCTATTTTTGTCAATGTCTTTGTTCGGGGGGGGGGGGGGGGGTGCCAGTCAGAAGCTATACAAAGATATTGGTAAAATAGGGAGACCGCCAACACTGTAGCTCAGTTGATTGAGCGCCAGCATGTTAATCCGGAGGTCGCTGGTTCAAACCCCGTTCTAGTAATTTTTTCTTTGTTCAAACTCTGAATTATTTAAAATTTACCCAGTCAGTTTCCCTTGTGGTTTGTTATTTAAGTTTTCACGATGAGTACATTTGTTTTGCTTTGTTTTTTTCAGGGATACAAGATTGGAAATGAAGTGTTGGCTCGTTGGTCAGATTGCCGGTACTATCCAGCCAAGATCCTAGGAATAAAAACCAACGGATCGTATCGTGTTTTATTCTATGATGGCATTGAGAAGGTTGTCATGGGGATTAATGTGCGAGATATGCCGGACTCACTCAAATCACAGGTGAAATTATATTTTAGACTTAAAAGTTTTTTCTTTGCATTTGTTCTTCAACGCTAACGATAGATGTTATGCTTATGATGTCATTTGAGTAGGGCGCCCTCGGCTGGAGGTCAAAAGAAGGTTGCCCATTGGCCCATCCTTTGGGCTGTTCATTTATTGCAACAAGGCGAACAAATTAGACATCTTCCGTTAAACTACAAAGCTCATGATTAATGCTAGATATTGCAGGCCTGGAAGTACACAATATTTAGGGTAAGGCAACTTTGGCCTTAAAGAAAAGCCATGGTAGATAGGGCACCAAGGCCAAAGGTATAGAAAAGGCACGAGGGACATTACATTATGAGAGTTGTAAAACAAAATAAAACCATGATGCATGACTTTTTAAAATTTTCTTTTGATTAGTTAAAAAACCTTTTTTCATTGAATTAGTTTTGTTAACATAGACAAAAGTTACAAAAAATGTAAAACCATATAGCGTGATAAACAACATGTTGTATGGAATATCCGTTGCGCCATTTGTTGTATCACGACTCCTGAATAGATTTCATCGGATAATAATTAACATAATACATAGCCGGCTGGAAACAAAAATGCATGTAAATAATGACTCCTATTAAAAAAGGGCACGAAGGCCAGCCAGCATGGATAAAGGTCATGGCAATTATGGGCATGAAGAAGTGATTTTTTCGAGGGGTTCCACGGCCAGTTACAAGGGCGTCAACAACACTTGTTGTTGAGGCCACCATGTAATTCCAAGCCTGATATTGGCCTTCGGTTGCCATCGGGATAAATGGTAGCAACTGTTGACCTACCGTGCAAGTGCTTGTATACATACATGTCAGGGAACGATTTCATCCAGCAATTTTGCATAGAAAAATATTTAGACTGAACTTGTTTTGTGTACACTGAATGCTTATATTGAGTAGCAACTGATGATTTTTGAGTAGCAACTGATACATTTTGTGTAGCAATTTGCTCTGCTATACATGTACAAGGGAAATCATTCACTGCATGTATGCCTCGGCAAGGGCACCAAGGTATTTTGTTTCTCCTTGGTAAAGAGTACCTAAGTTATGAAAATGATGGGACATTTCAAGGGGCACTGAGGCAATGACCAGGGGCAACGGAGGCAATTGCCTCCACTGCCTGTGTATCAGGCCCTTGCACTGTACATGTGGACATCACGTACAGTATGGCTAACTGCCATAATGTACTATGGACCAATCATAATACAGATATAGAAGCTTACGTCAGTACATGAAAATTTAATTTTGTAAGACATGTGCCTGTCTAATAGTCTACATGCAGTATTCACCCTTGACAGTGGTTTGCTGGCCAAATGCGAAACACCTGAGGACCAGTCAAAATTCACTCCATGTAGTCCAGCTGGCTATTTTCAGTTACGAAAAGCATCCTTATAAGTATAGACCTTATGCATATGACGTCATTTGAGTAGGGCGCCCTCACCTAGAGGTCAAAAGGAAGATGCTCATTGGCCAGTCTTGTGCGCCGCGCGTATAAATCAGCGCGTTTCCATTGTTTCATCATCAGTTTACCTCTAAGATGGCGGCTTGGTGACGTCAATGCATAAGGTCTATGGACAAGTGAAAAAGCTAGTGGACTGGTGAAGTGACAAGGTAACTGGCCCTGCTGGCCAGTCACTGAAACCCTGCGTGTGTGCCTACATATTTGCATTTCGCTATTCTTCGACAATAATGACATCCATTGTCTTTTGATTTCACACAGGATTTCTTCAGTAACTTGGAGCATCAGTTCAGATCTCTCTTGAACAAGAAACGGAAATCACATATTAAAGAGGAACCTGATGGTAAATCTAGGAGAGACCGAGTTACAAAAGGTATCTATTGAGATGCCTACCCCCCTGAAAAGAATAAAGAAAACCAAATAAATATTTGAGCACACCCCCCACCCCCCCCCCCCCCCCCCCCCCCCCAACAAAAAATAAATAATATTAATAACGAAAAAAAATAAAATAAATTACTTTGGCCAAATTTTCAGACTGTGTATTGGCGTGGTGGATTCCCCTGAGAATATTTAGGCAAAGGAAATAATGCTACCCTTGTTAACGTTCTTAATGTTATACGTCACTTCATCATGTTCATGGAAATGTAAAATGTTAAATCTAGTGTTACGGTCATGCTATTTAGTGTAATTATGAAACTACTATGTGTTAGATTC
Organism: Leptasterias polaris; assembly: GCA_037783415.1. Taxonomy (NCBI): domain Eukaryota; kingdom Metazoa; phylum Echinodermata; class Asteroidea; order Forcipulatida; family Asteriidae; genus Leptasterias; species Leptasterias polaris. Next base: position 383,126 of record JAZGTN010000082.1, on the reverse strand, counting down.
TGATACCGGCTTAAAGTTAACAGTAATGAATATCACAATCTGTACCAAAAAACATATTTGCCTAATTTTGTAATTTTTTAACCCATACGTCAGTTGGTAGCCCGACTGACGATGTGATGAAACAAGCCGCACAATTAGGTTTTTCATTAGTATTTGTCAGTTACGCTCATTTTAAGTTTCATTTAATAAGAAATTAATGTTTTTTTCTCAGGTTCAATGTCTGGTAGCAGACCCTCGAGCCCTGTCCAGCCTGCCCAGCCTGCCCAGAAACGACGTCATACATCAACAACATCCTCTACATCATCAACTTCTCAACCAATCAAACGTAGCCGTCCTGAACCAGTGAAAGGGCAACAGCCAGTTGCAACTAAGGTACGTTCAAGAATCAAAAAGTAACATTAAAACCTGTGCGGATAAGAGCACCGGACTCAAGCTCTGGTGTTTCTGTTCAGCAGAGTGTGGGTTCGAGTCCCAGTCGTGACACTTAACCATTATTGCTTCGTCCTTTGGATGGGACGTAAAGCCACTGGTCCCGTGTGTTGTGTAATTCATATTGCGCCACAACACCTTGTAAACCATTGCATGGTGCTATGTAAAGGATTAGGTCTCATACTTCATAGCTCCACATACCTTGCAGGAAAATGCTGGCTGTTGAAGCGCCTTGAGTCCCACTGAGTGACAGATATGAGTGCTTAATAAAAAGCCACTATTACTACTTGGTAAGATTTGAAACCCTTGAGTCGCACAGGTTTTGTAGGGTAGAATACCTGTGTGCAGAACAAACTGTGCACATTGCTGGTACTGTATGGGTACATTCATCACATGGTAGCATATTGCTGCCTGTCATACATGTAGTTTATTATTCAAAACCACAGCGGATGATGTTTAATGGTCAGACAGTAGGAGGGTTGACTGTGGATGCATTTCACCACATTAATACAATGACAAACAATGGTGGCAGCCTATCAATCTCTCGTAATCCTTATTTGTACAACAAAAAGACAAAGGTCTGGAATAAGGGATTACACAATAACCCCAGAAAAGGGAGATTTCAAGCATGACTTCCAGTACCCCGTTTCCCTCTTTGTATGGGGAAAACTTACAATGTCCAGGTGGATATACACGGTGGCCTTCCAACTGAATAAACAAATTTTAGAGCTCTCCGAAGTTGCTCTGGGCGCTAAAAATCGTGAATATTGTGCGTAAAAATCAACGACCTGAAATGGTAAATGGTTAAAGTAGGAGGGTTGAGACAGTAGCTCATACATCATCTTAATCCCTTTACAGGTACCAAAGGTTACTAAGCCGTCTGAAACAATTATAAATCCCCCTGCCCCTCCTCAAGAGCTGGTTGAGCTTCCATCCCCAACGTCTTCTGAGGCTAGCGAGCTTATAATGTCAGCATTAGAGCATGGCTCATCGGGAAAGAAAGGCTACCGTGAACCATGTAAGTCATGTCACACAATCATCCTCTCACAACCAATTTTTATTCACAAACAATTTTGTTTGGTTTATATTTTCTGCTAGAGTGCCCCTTTAATTTTAAAGGAAGGGTCAGAGACTGGTTTTTGTCAATGTACCTGTACTGCTGATTTATTGGCAAAATTATCAATAAAAGTCACTTGTGAAAGTTTTGGCTGAGTACATGTCTACTTGTTGAGAAAACAGCCAAAAAACTCTGTGGCAGTGAAGTTAATAACGAGAAGTCCCCTCCATCCACTAAGCGAAAGTAGTAGTCCCGGCTGATTTCCTACCTTCCGCACAGGTAGTAGTTAATAAGCAGGACAGTTCTTTTCAGAACTAAGAAGTCTCCCGAATTCCGAATAATCTACTCCGCGGCAGTAGAATAAATATCAAGACAAGTTCTCAAAGAACAAAATCTACCTAGCAAGTAGATATACACATGGTGTTACCGCAAACCAAATATACATTGATACCTCAACATGCAATGCCTCAAATCCCATATCCAAAAACTGTTGCAAACTGACGGATTTGTTGTTTTAACAAGAAGTCAAATCCATCCCAGTAAGCGAGATGACAGCAGGTACCATCCACATATTTGGCCGCAGCATTCGCGAACCAACCCTCAGAAATCTGAGAAATGATTCCTGCGTGAATAATTTTTGAGATTCAAATGTTTTGGGGTGAAAAATTATCCAAACCATGTTACTAAGAAGTTAATTCTTTCTCAAAATAATTCTTACTATCAACAGCTGCAGTGCTTCTCAATTGCTTCTTAATTTTTTGAGTATTCTCCGATCTATGACCCTACCTTTAAGTTGTCATAAAATAATGTTGGTTTTGTTTCACAATATTTTTTTTTTTTTAGCACTCTGGTCAGAGTGCACCTTTAATTTTGTAACATTGACGTTTTTGTGTTGGTTAATGCTTATTAATGTAAAGAAGGTGCGTTGTTGTGGTTTTTTTTGTGTTGCATTTTAGATGGAGTGCTCCTTTAACTTTTAACATTTATTTTGTTTTGATGTGTTTATAATGTTGTTGTGTACGTAATTGATATTTAACTGAGAACAAAATGGCAGTAGCGCTGTTTGGATTGCACATTTAACTTCTTAAAAACTTAAATCTTAAAAGTAAATTTGTTTTATTTCCAATTTAAAAACTGTCTTTTTGAATCCCACTGCTGTTCTCAATGTATAAACAAGTATGTACATGTACACTACTTATTTAGTTGCCTTGCTATTGTTGATTTGCTTGGTTGATTTCATGATCATGTTTGAAATATTTGAAATCAACCCTCTTATCTGACTCTAAAAAACATCCAAATGAGTTCCATTGAGTTACTAATAATTTTGTTTCGTTTGTGTTGTCTTTTGTGGTATCCTGGTTGAATGTTTTAAACAAAATAGACATTGACTTAAACAATTGATGATAAAACCATCAGCTAAACATGGACTCTGGGTGGCGTGGGTGGCTTGTACGTAAAGCACTCACCTCTCACCACTGTGGTCCCGGTTCGATTCCTGGTTGGGGCCATATGTGAGTACAGTTGTGCATTGGTTCTTTTGTATGCCATGCAAAATTTTCTCTTGGCCCATCGGATTTCCTCCCTCTGGATAAATCAAACACTTTCAATCTCTTGCTGTGCTCCTTGGTCATATATGGGTCAATGTGGCTGGCTGCCAAAGGCTCCCTTGCAAGCCTTCTGCTCCAACCTGTTGTAGCTGCGCTCTTCGCTGTTCAGCTGCCAGTAAGGATGATTAGCCTCCCAAATTATTTTTATGATTATTATACAAACAAAAAATAGTTATTAGACATTTCAACCCTAGCAGAGTCTTTTTTTGAAGCCTAAATGACTACACAACACACATAATTATATTTTCACCATTATTATAAGAATACCTGTAATTTCCTGATGTCGTTCATTAATATCAGAGGACTGTATCGAGCAAAGTTTATTTTATTATTTTATTTTTCAGTGATTTTCGACAAAACCTCTGGACTCATCCGAGACCCCAGACGATGTAAGTTGATTGGCTAATTATAATCACATGATTAGACATATAAAATGTTGTAAATATGCAGAATCTCATTTTGTCATATTGTCTCGGGAAGTGGAAAGACATACTTAAAAGTGTAACGTGATGAATTTAAATCAATGCATGCTGTATTTTATAATTAATTGCATGGTTTTGCATTCTTTTCTTTCAAATTTAATTTTAGTTTTGCCTGGTTTTGTAGCAATTATTTTGTTGCATTCATTAAAGAGGGGCACCAAGGTCAAATTTAGTTTGTGATGAACTCATTTTCAATAAATAGGGTGCTCATGAAAACGGGGGGGGGGGGGGGGGGGGGAAATACAAGGATTGCATCTCATGTTAAGACTCTGTAAAATGTCACTGTGTTTTTGATACCCTTCAAGTTTACTTTTAGTCCAAATCCCAATACGTTCGATGTTGAATTATGTTTTGTACATTTTTGTACAGATAATTTTTTGTTCGATCCTGAATTTTGATGATGTTTTATGGAATCGGCATTGAGCTTGACCTTTTGACTCATGCAAAAATTCCTCTTTGGAATGTATAGACCCATTTGTTGTTGATGTCCGATAATGTAGTGTTAAAAAGTTTGCTCTGAAAGAGTATAAAATAAAATTACATTTTAAAAAATTTTAATGTGACGTTAGAGACTTATATTTTTTCTTCTCCTTTTCATGACGACTCTGTTTATGTGAAAATTGAGTACATCACAAAACTCAATTTGACCTTTGGAGCAACTCTCTAATGTTAATTTTACCACCACAAAAAGCGAATTAATGTTGTGTAGTTCTAATTATGAAACATTAGCATGGACTTCTGAGGACTTGCGAAATGCATTTTAATTTAATTTACAGCAGGATACTAATCTCGTTATCTGAAAATTAAATTCCCAGCATTTTCCGTTTACAGATTTTTACACTGGGTTTTTGAAATGAGCAACAATGCTGTTAACATGAAAATGCAAAAGGTGATCACACTATTGTAGACAAATTATTTGACCCCAATTATTTTGTTTACTGGATGCATTATTGAAAACCAAGTTTCTTTAAGTGATACATATTTTCGGGCAAGTTTAAAAGTCGCCAATGAAGAAATTGGTGTATCACTTTTTATAGACTTTTACAAGAAATCTTTCAATACCTCAATAACTCAATGTGAAACAGATATATATACTTTGTTTGAGTAGCTGCTGAGTGAACATTAGAAACAGAGGAAATTGTCAATTCAGGGCAGGATCTTTTACATCTTTATGCAAACTTGAATCCTCAATTCTGATTGGTCGACCCATGGCAACAACAGTGTGATATTAAACCATATTGCCTGGTCCATATCACATCCTGCATATTGCGCTGTTCCAAGTGGATATTTGCACTACTTTAGGCCGCATGTCAAATTTACTTCAAAACAAATTGATTGATTGATTACATTTTGATTTTTTAATTCCCCCAGTGATCGCCCCTAAGGAGTTGGTGATCGATTTTGATCACAATAAATACAAGTGTGAAGTTCCCGATTGCGGGAAGGGATTCCGTAAAGAAAGTTTGTTAGAGTACCACAAGAAATATTACCACATCAACAAACCGGCGACGAGTACATCGGCTCACACCGCTGCTAAGAATGCTGTGACCAGAAGCCGTAAGAGACTATCAACATGTAAGTTATTTCAGTTGAATCTATCCAACATTTGGCCTTTAAAATCTGGCTGGTCTGGAATTTCATATTTGAGAGAGCTTGGCCGTCTTCATTTTGCAAATGGCGTGCCCCTTGGAAGGTTTTTTAATTTGTGGGAAACTTTTGAAAGAGGCACCAAGGCCATTAGAGTTCATGGTCTCTGTGTTATTTCCAGGCCTGATCTGGGCTCAATTTCGTAGAACTGCTTAAGCAGGAAATATTGCTTAAAAATTGTCTGCTAAGCAAAAAGAGCAGAATACCAGTGATAAATTGTACATTTGACATGGTATTTTGGCTGGTAACCCCATTCTGGTAAGCATAATTACGTTTTGCAAATGAAATTGTATGAAATTGGGCTCAGATTGGAAGCACTTTCTACTGTTAGTGCTTAAGCAGCTCTAAAAAAATTTGCCCTGGTTTATACTTCATGTTACTAAACCTCATAGATATTCATGATCAAGAGCCAAATTCTCACTGGTCCATTCACCATCACATACCAGGGCCCAATTTCATGGCTCTGCTTACCGTAAGCAAAGAATCGGCACTTACGGAAGCAGGGAATTTCGCGCTACGTCAAGTGTTAAACGTTAACAGGCATTCTATGCTTACACAGCTAGCGCAGAAATTCGCCGCTTGCTTGGTAAGCGAAGAATGGTGATCGTAAGCGCAGAATTTGGCAATAAGCAGAGCCATGACATTTGGGCCCTGATGCTTTTTTCATGTTAGTATTCACGCACAGGTGTGACAGGTTATACACATGCTTAGTAGACCGTTGAACAGTCTACTACTTTAAAGCCGGACTTAAACACCGGCCTGATGAACCATATTGGCTCGAGACAGACTTTAATTTTACTATACATAGTACAATTGTATTTTTATATCTAGGCTACCTGTTCTTAATATTCCTGCAGTATCATGTTTTTATTTGAACCGGTTTTCCTCCATTGTTCTATCCTAACCTGCCACCCCAATCCTTGATGTTCGTCCCTAAAATCAATTGTCACCAATTTATTTGCATTGATTTATTTTTTATATGCAGACTGACACATGTATTTTGCATAATTTCCAATGAATTTGACATGTAATTTCAAATTTCTTTATTTGTCAATAACTTTGTTGTAAAATGATTTGATACATGTCTAACAGTGATTTGTATGGTATTGATATTTGATATGATGCTTAATCAATGTATGTTTATTTTTGTAATAATTATTGATATAAAAAGGTTTTGTTTTGCCATTGTTTCAGTTCCTTCCATACTATTAATTCTCTTGTGTAGTTAATTTGATAAATGTTTACAATTTTCATAAACATTTTCCTTCATTTGGTGTGTTACATTTTAAGATTTGTTCCTGAATTATCTTAGTTGATATCAAAAACATTAGGCCTACTGTATCATAATATTGTATCTTTACCCAACTCCTTTGTTAGCCTAAATTAGGGCGTGAAAAGATTAACAAACTATTTTTTCATATATACACCAAGTAATAAACCACGAGGGAAACTGACTGGGTAAATTTTAATTGATTTGGGGTTACACAAAAAGAAAAATTGATGAGAGCGGGACTGACCTGTGAAATTCCGGATTAACATGCCAGAGCTCTACCATCTGAGATATCTAATGTTGGCGGTCTCATTACTTTGTCAATAATATGTATCATTATTTGTCAATAACCCCCATAACCAAGCTATTGACAAAATAGGAGACCGCCAACATTTAGGGCTAGATAGCTCAGTTGGTGGAGCCCCGGCACCTTAATCCGAAGGTCGCAGGTTCAAGTCCCATTCTAGTCAATTTTACTCTGTTCAACAATATTTAATTTTCAAATCTTTAATTTGTTTGTAGCAACCATCGCACCAGGAGGTGGTAAGATCCGTCGTCATGAGAGTTCAGATCTCGCTCCAGCCAAGGTCAGTAGTCGACAACGATCTTCAGCTCCTGGTATCATGACGAGTGTCTACAAGCGCCCTCTATTGTCAACGCAAGACTCAACAAAGCGTCTTTCCCAGTCTATTAAGTCATCACGTATAAAACAGAAGCTCATGGCAGTTGAGAAGAAACAGTCACCAACAGTACCCAGCGAGGAACCAGCGTCTGATCTCATTAAGCTTCCACCACCACCTGTTCCTGTATTGGTATCACCTAAGCAACCTGAGGTCACTCCAAAGGTCACTCCAAAGGTCACTCCAAAGGTCACTCCAAAGGTCACTCCAAAGGTCACTCCAAAGGTCACTCCAAAGGTCAGCGAGAGGTCCCGGAGGGTTTCAGGGACTGTGAAGGATGATGAACCCATTGTAAGCAAGGTTTGTGTCAAAACCTTTGATAGAAAGTATAAAATAATGCCAAATCTTGTTGAAAAAAACCCCAAAACAATCCTGACTGTTTGTCACCTTTTGCACATCCATGAGCAAGATCGAGCATGCTTTTTGGTTAACTAAAGGTCGACCATTTTGAACCAAGGCTGGTTGACCATTGGTTGACTACTGTTGTCGACAATTCAGAACCAGCCTCAGGAACATGGTTTATTCCCTGGTCCTGGTAGCCTTGTTTAATGCTAATGCATGTAAATCACAGAAGGGAACCAGTGATAGCGAAATGGCAGATGGCAGTGGAAGTGTTGAATACCGTACCGATGGTCGACTAGACTTCCCAAATGAGTCAATCGAGTACATGACTGCGCATATTTAGGTTGTTTGTCAGTTGTCAACCACAAGTGAACTAAATGTGCGCACTCGAACTTCCTCCATGTTTTTATACAACATTAAAATTAAATCCATCTTGAGGCTTGAAGGTGAAATGTTTGCTTTTAAAGCCTAACTTTTCCTTAATTGATCATTTGGTGTATATTCAGTTTGTGATAACACCATGTGTACATATCTACTTGCTAGGTAGATATGTTGTTTGAGAACTTGTCTTGCTATTTATTCTACTGTCACATAGTAGGTTTGGAATTCGGGAGACTACCTAGTTCGGAAAAAAACTGTCCTGCTCATTACTACCTATGTAGGAGGTAGGAAATTGGTCTGGATTATTTCTTTCACTTAGTGGATTGAGGGGATATCTTATTCATAACTTCACAGTCGCAGAGTGAGTTCTTAACTGATCTCAACGCTTCGTCTTGCCTGCTCTAGTCATCGTCATGAGACTGAAGATTGTTGGAGATGCTGGTCTCTTGATAGGGATTCAGAGGTGTAACTGCAAACTGAATATGCATTGATGCCTCAAAACCCATAATCATTTTGTGTTATTCTGTGTTTTGTGTCTAATTCACTTATTGTCAGCGCTGTGAATTTGTTTACAAAGTAGAGCATATTGAAATGCTTTGTGTTTTTACTATCACTGCTTTGGTCTGAGAAGGTTAAGTTGCGATAGGAGTCATACTAAGATTCTATTTCTTGTGGTTCTATTTCAGGATGTTGTAAAAGAAGATACTCCAGAACCACCCAGCGCACCAGCTCCTACTGTAGAAGACCAAATCAAATTAGAACCAGCTGAACCAAAACCCTCCGACCCCGCAGAGGTCATACCTGAGGTCAAATCCGAGGTCAAAGAGGAGCCTGAGGTGAAGGTTGAGGACAAGGTTCAAATCCCGGATGAAGATGTAATCAAGGCTTTGAAGGAAGCCGTTGCGTCTGGCAGTTCCAAGAAGGATAAGCGTAATAAAACGCATAAGAAGCACAAACGGCACAAAGCACGGAGTCGTGATCGTCGCTCTAGAGAGCAGAGTCGTAGTAATAGACGGCGGATTGCAGAGAGAGCAAAGGAACGCCGGCTTCAAAAACAGAGTAAAGTCTCGCTGGAGTTACCGGAGCAGAGTGTTGATAGCGTCATGGAATGGACCTCCAAATATATACCATCAAAAGGTATGTTTGACTAAATACTTACGGACTTTGAAATTTCATAAATTAGGGCTGGAATAATAATAATAATAATACGCAGTTCTTATATAGTGCTTTATACTCCCGATGTCTCTTTAACTAATTAACCGTTTAACTGTAAAAAGACATTGGAATCTGATTCTGAATTTTCTTAATGGTTAAACAAAGCCAACAGTAACAAAATTAGGTGAAACGGTTTTTGAAAATAAATGTAAACATAACAGCAGATTTAAAAGAATGGTACAGTATTGTTGATTTCACAAATCTGAAACATACATTTTTTCACAAAAATTATACTGGTACTAAATGTCATGAGAAACGTTTCTTTCCAAGCTACTTTCCAAGTTTCTTTCCAAGCTACTTTAACTAGCCAGGGAGGTGCCCCTAAAACTCATTCTTACTTCGTTTTGCAAAAAGCATGTATATGAATATTCATTGATTGATTAAGTTATTTTTGTAGACCATTAGGCACAGCGCTTAGCATCGGAGGCCTATGGTCCATATTGATCAAGTGCCCACTGTACATAGCAAACTGGTAGAAAAAATGGAGTCGTGTTAAATAACTTCAGTTTCAAACTGGTGTGGTAGAAATTCAACCAGTATGGGTGAATTCAGCCATGAAGTAGGGTCCCACTCCTGCAACCAATAGTCTGTGGAATTTTATTTCACATTTTGATAGCTTTTGTAGCCCCCAAATTTGCAAAACGTTTGTGTTTACGCGAGACTACGTTTTACATGGTTTAGTTGGAGAAATATCAGTTTGTGATGTTTGCGTGATGACATACAGCCACTGGCTTCACCTGCCTGTTACTTATTGCGTTAATTCTTTGATAGAATTTGTAGCCAATCGAATAACTAGCTTTGTGACCGCTAGCTCACAATAGGGGATATTCGACCATGAAATGGTTGATTTAAAAACAAATGGCAGCACAAAGCTAACTTCTGTAGCATGCCAAGATATTGATAAATTTCTGGAAAATAGATTGTTAGTTTATTTATTTTTGTATTTATTTTTTTTTTGGGGGGGGGAGATATTTCAGATGTCAATCATTGCAATTTTTATTACTTTTATTTTGGAAATGTTTGTTGTTTTTTTACTTTTTGATTTATAAATTTATTTTCTTTTTATGATAGAATTGTTGCAAGAGTTTTGTCTGATTATCTTTCTAACGCCCCCCTCGTACTTTCAGGTGGTAAAAACCTCGCCCTTTTCTCAGCTCAAACTGATGATGGGCCCGATGCAAGTAAGATGGTGTTACCAGGCGGTGTGGACTCTTCCACTGCAGAAGAGGGGGGACCCAAGGAGATGATTAACTGTATATGTCGTAACCCAGAAGAGGAAGGTTTCATGATTCAGTGTGAGACGTGTTTTGGATGGCAACATGGCGGCTGTGTCGGACTAACGGAGCATACTATACCCAAGCAGTATATCTGCAACTTCTGCACACATCCAGAGAGTAAGTAACAAACACTAAGCCCAGGCGACTATTGCGACTGTTCAAAGAAATTTCATTTCATTTCATTTCATTTATTCTGGTTGCGAAGCCAAGAACTCTCAGAAAAGTGATCTAAATCACTGTACTAGCCAATAACCCAATGGAGAGAAGACAATGAAGGAAGTTTAAGTTTTTTAGATGTGGGAGAAAAACCCCAGAAAGTTATTCTAGGGAAAACGCACACAGTCAGGTAGGGACTGAAAACCCAATCCACGTAGTGCCCCCGGCGGGATTTGAACTGGGGTCCTAGAGGTGGAAGGCGAGGGAAAGAAACCGCTACGCCAACCAGACCACCAAATCGCGACTGTTGATTGCAAGGACTGGTCGTCTTCGCTTCCTTGTCTCTAATCATTTAATGAAGCCACTGGGACTTCTTCAAATCCTCGCAAAATAGTGTTGCGCTATGATCTTGGCCAACAATTTGCAAACACTTTCCACAACACAAAATAACCTTTTATTATGGCAACCGGCTACATATGGATTTCAAAAGTCTATTTTGTTCACTTGCATCCTGAGTCCATTCATCCTACAAAGTATAAAATAAGTTGAGTTATTGACTGTCAGTGTTCTCCACAGACTTTTTCTTTGGGAGGGCGGCATGACGTAATCAAAATGGCGCCCGTAAATATGACGTCATCAAAATGGCGCCCGTAAATATGACGTCATCAAAATGGCGCCCATTGGTTTATGACGTCATCGCACGTGAAAGGAAAAAACACTTGAGATAATCCTTTTCTTAAAAATAATCTTATTAACCCCCGGGACCCGACACTATAATAAGGAGAATGATTGACATCCATTTCATTCTGTCAAACAACCTTGTAAAACTAATTCAAAACCTACAATTTGTTATACATTTTGCTCTGTGCGCCGCGCCAAAAACATCAGAGGGATATGCCGCTCAGTGTTGGATTTTAGAAAGCTGGATTTATATGCGTTGGTGGTGGTGATCGGATAGCCCACACGTGCAATTTTCAAAACGAAAAATTAAAATAAAATTAAACATTTTTTTGACGATCTTATCCCCTAATTTCTGCCCTTAACAATACCTTTTCCATCAACAACCATTTTCATGGATTTGTGATTAGAGGTTCCGTTGTTTAGAACTTCGTTTTCAATACAATCGTCGAGATTCAACGATCGGTTAACAACGCACGGTACGCACATTGAGAACAAATTTAATGAACTTTGCCCCGCAACGCCCTCTATCGGCAAAAGTTGTCAATGTTTGAATATCCTTCAAGGCTGTACATTGTACCAATCTTCAGGCATGCGGCACACTGTGTTGCAATTCTTTATCGGCTCGTGAACGTGTACTGCGTTGGAGTCTAGCAAGCTCTCTTATGAATATGGTAATCAACGGCCAATCACAGCGCGCGGAGTGTTGGTTAGCTTGGACTTTGGACCGTGGTGTTGTGTATGCGCTATGCATGGACTACCGACCGAACGTTGTGTTGGGCCTGGGCCGCGCCGCGCCGATGCACGTGCAGCGCGCGGTGGATATTCAGCAGTCAGAACTGTGTGTGCATCGTGTTTTAACGTTTGTATACTAAAATGAACGATCGCAATTCCAATGCTGCGGTTTGGAAGTCGGGCTTGATCGTATTAAGTGCAGGCTAAAAATAGTCTGTCTGTCATTTTTTTGGCAGGGCGGCCAATTATTTTAGCAGGGCGGCCAATTCTTTGGCAGGGCGGCCTTAAACTTTGGGAGGGCGGCCCGCCCTCCCAAAATACGTGTGTGGAGAACACTGGACTGTGGACACAAAATCAATCAGGTGAGGGCTGCAGTAGCACCATGTTTAAATCTCTTTTGAGTTGTGTTGGTTCTGAAGAGAACCAGTTGTTGATGCTCAACGTTTCGATCAGTATGCTCCGATTGTCCTCAACCAGAACCCCTACTACTCAGAAGAGATTTATACATGTTGCTACCACAAACCTTACCTGATTGTACTCCCACATGCACAGTTTCAAATCCTACTCACATATATCAAGTGTTTACGTTAAAAATCACTCTTTATAATAACTTTATTTCCGGTCTTAAATTTCTTACTCCATGTAGACCTACGTACTCATGCCAGACATCGCTACAATATAGACTGGTTTCAGACCGGTAAACTCCCCTGTCTCATCAAACCCAAGGAGCCCAATGACGAGGCAGGGAGCCTGACTGAGTCTATGCTTCAATCTCATCAGCTCATGGCAGACATGTTGAACGTCACTGAGGCTCTGGATAATCTGCAGCATAAAATCAAAATATTAAAGTAAGTCGCTCAAAATATTGGAGAGTTTTCGCAAGTCTACGGATACATATACGGATATGTCAACACTTTTTGTGTTCATGTGACACGTAACCGCGGTGTTCATGTTATGCATAGGCGTTAAAAATAGATACGGGAGCTCTTACACGAACATTAATTAACCCTCTTGCTGTCTGACCATTCAATACCATTCACTGTGGTTTTGAATGATAGATAAGCTATGCCAGCCTTGCAATATGATACCATGAGGGAATGCATGTACACAGTACACAGTTAGTTCTGTGCACAGTTGTGCCACCATACACAACTTTGGCAGTTGAATGGTTTCAAATGGTTGGTCAACTCACTTGAAAATGTTGCGAACAGTAGGAGGGTTAAAAACCAGATACCATTTGGATGATTTAGTTGGTTTTTCCACAGTATTGCTTTTAATGGTGTCACTCATGATATACATGTACATGTAGATAGAAATGTGTTAGTCATAAGTAAGAGAAATATGAGAAAATGCAGTGTAATCAGTGCGTCTATTTTGCCATACTTGCTGGAAACTTTCTTTACAAGTGTTTAACGTGTGGCTCCAAAAAACGAACAGTTAAACGAAAAATACTATTCAAGCAAATTCTCTAATGTATCAAGAACACACACAAAATGTTTTTGGATTTGTTTTGCTCGCTAACCTTTGCCGAAGTGTATAATTTGGCTTAGGCCTGACACATACAATATTTCTATTATTGCAAAACAAAATCTGACGCACTTCCAATGTGAGGGGATATATGGTTATCGTATCTGTATCTTTGCGAAACCTTTCTAATATATTTACCAAAGCATGTATGGTGCTAAGCTGTTCATCAAACACAATACTATCTTAACCTCATGCTTCCCCATTTTATACACCTGGGTGAAGAGAAGCAAATTATGGTTGACTGTCTTGTCCAAGGGCATGTGCATTATCAGCAGTTTCTTGGATTTGAATCTGCAATTTGATAGCTCAGACGACAGGGCCCAAAAGCTGTTGAGGAGAAATAATAGCTAAGCAAATTGATTTGCTTAGTTTTAAAAAAAGTTGGTACCAGTCACAATAACCTCAACTTGATGACAATTTGGCTGGTAACCTGTTTCTGCTACAGGTTTTACGAAATTGAGCCAAGAACATTTCATCTTTATGAGGATCAAATTGTACAGAGCTCTGGAAGGGCCATCCAACTTGTTGAGATCCTGAGATAAATTATCTCAGAATGAAAATAGAAAGTTGTCTTTCAGATATATTTTATCTCAGGATGTCGACATCTTTAGAGTAGAATGTCGTCTTCAAGAAAAAAAAAATTTCGGGATGACGACATCCTGAAAAGTGGAATGATGTCTTTCAGGTTGTTATCATCTTGTGATGATTTATCTCGGGAAGTCGTCATCCTACATTCAGGATGTCGACATCCCAAGATAAAACATTTTGGGAAGACGACATCTTACTTTATGATGTCGCCATCTCGAGATAAATCATCTCATATGATGTCATCATCCTGTAGGAGTTTATCTCATGATCTCAACATGTCGGTTGGTACTTCCAGACCTCCGTAAAATTGTTCTTCAAAGTGTAATTCTGAATTTATTGTTTTCAGGAGTGATAATCACCCAGATTTGAAGTTATGGTCGTACCAGTGGGGACTTAAAGATGAGACATCTAAGATGGATGAATCCAGTCAGACCCCGACTCTTCACAGCAGTCTGGATGACACTGATCTTCAACTAACATCAGCAGACAATAGTGCCCTTGCTGACTCACTAAGAAGTGATGTACTTATGGATAGTGTGACACAAAATGATACAAGCATAGGGGGTCTTAGTGATGTGAGCATTACGCCAACCAGTGATAAACCTAAGCTGGCTGATGATGCTGGGCCACAAGAGGTCGACAAACCAAAAGATGTTGGGAATATTTTCAAAAGTCTCCGTTCGATGTTGAGCTCTGGTCGGTATAGTCAGAGACCAGGTGGCGGTGTTGCTGTCCCAGAAACTGTAAATGTGAGAGAAATGTCTGATGAGAATAGACCGTCAGGAAGTTCAGGTTTGGTAAAACCGTTCGGCTCCGTCGTTCACAATGTGAAGCCTTTACCACATACACCTATTAAAAGTGCACCTGTGCTTTCAAAATCAACTGGGATACCGACAGCCTGTTTTGTCCCTGATGCTGCCACAGATATCAAGGCTGACGGTGTTACCAGTGAAGGAGGGAAACCAGCGAAATCAGACCATGATGGGAAAGTTAACAATGCCCCAAAGGATGCTGGGAAGAGTAATGTGGAATTATCAGACGACGGGCCTCTTATTAAGTATGTCAGCAAATTGATGCCATCTAGTGTGACTGTGACAGGAAGCAGTGTATGGACACCAGTTAAAGTAAGTCAGAGTACCAGCTTGGATTTAAAAATAACTTGACTTTAATTAGTTTTTGCTACTTGCTGACAAGAAATTCTCCAATTAAAGTTCTCTTATCTAACTCTACGTCATTTTTATGTTTTGTGAACTTTATAATCAGTGAGCTTTCAAATGGAAATATTTCTCTGGAGGATTGGTACTGGTATGAACTTTAGAATCAGTGAGCTTCAGATGGAAATATTTCTATGGAAGATTGGTACTGGTATGAACTTTATAATCAGTGAGCTTTCAGATGGAAATATTTCTCTGGAGGAATGGTACTGGTATGAACTTTAGAATCAGTGAGCTTCAGATGGAAATATTTCTCTGGAGGAATGGTACTGGTATGAACTTTATAATCAGTGAGCTCTCAGTTGGAAATATTTCTCTGGAGGATTGAAGCTGTGGTATGAACTTAAGAATCAGTGAGCTTTCAGATGGAAATATTTCTCTGGAGGATTGGTATTGGTATGAACTTTAGAATCAGTGAGCTCTCAGTTGGAAATATTTCTCTGGTGGATTGGTATTGGTATGAACTTTAGAATCAGTGAGCTCTCAGTTGGAAATATTTCTCTGGAGGATTGGTATTGGTATGAACTTTAGAATCAGTGAGCTCTCAGTTGGAAATATTTCTCTGGTGGATTGGTATTGGTATGAACTTTATAATCAGTGAGCTTTCAGATGGAAATGTTCGCTGGGTGGTTGGTACTGGTATGAACTTCATAAATTTTAACACAACTTTAGTCCAGGCATACACAAGTTCAAACTTCATTTTTGTTCACAAATTTCACAAAAGTAATTTAAAGGTCACAAGATACATGGATCACAAATTTGGTTGATTTAATTGGCCTCGGACACTTGTTGGGTTAAAACGGGACAACCAGTCATTTTTATTATTGAACATTTTTAAGAGTATCTGTTCGTGTATTTATTATTGTTAATACTTTATTCCAACAGTCGCCAGTTAAAACTCCTCAACAACCAGGTATCCAAGTAGACACTAAACCTGCCACTCCTTCCTCAAGTAACCAAACCGAGTCAAGTAAACCTGTCACACTGCCCTCTAGTGATCAAACTTTGTCAAGCCACTCAATCACAACGCCCTTTGGTGATCAAACTATGTCAGGCAGATCTGTCACACCACCCTCTAGTGATCAAACTGTGTCAGTCAGAGCATGTAAGATACATTTGTTGCAACACATAGTGTGTGTAGAGGAGGAACTGAAACGCCGGATGGACGTGGTTGAAGAGCAGATAGAAGGTAAGCAACTTATTTTTAACATTAAAGGTATTATACATGATTGGTAGAGCTGACAAAGATGTCGTAGACAGTGTTCATGTTTTGTGTGATCAACAATGTACATGAAATAACAAACCTGTAAAAATTTGGGCTTAATCCGTTGTGCGAGTCAGGAGAAAATAGTGACAAACCATGCAAAACACATTCCTTAATTGTTCTTAAAGGGTGTGTACAACATTGGTAATTGCCAAAGACCTGTATCCACACCTGATGTGACCCTACATGAAATAACAAACATTACAGGGCTCGAATTTGGGGAGAAAATCCACAAGACTACAGGGCTTGTAGCTCAAAACTTTACTGGACCAGACATTTTTTCACAAGACCTGATTCAAAATGTGAAAATAAAAAATTGCTGCCACAGTTTAACATACATTTGACTGCATTTATATGAACCAGAACTGAGACAAGTAAGAGAAGAGTATACTTGATTACTCATGGAATTAAAAGATAATTTATCAGACCCAAAGTCGACACTTGGAACATAATTCGTTTCTGTTATTCAATTGAAAAACACAAGACCATCGGACTTGTTAGGTCATAAGTTTACTGGCCCGACACTAAAATTACTGGCCTCGGGCCTGTGGTCCAGTGTAAAATTCGAGCCCTGAACATGTGAAAGTTTAAAGGTACACACCGGCTTCCTTGGGCTATTTTGGCTACAAAATAGACTAAAACATGACTCCAAAGGTCTTCCAGGAATGGAGAACGGTTCCTAAAAGAAACCATCAATTTTGGTCGTTTTTGAGCATTTTTCAAAAAACGAAGGTCACATGGGTTATCCGAACCACTTTTTGGTTCGGATAACCCTCGTGATCTTCGGAGTTAGTTTTACTTCCAGCCGTATAAACATTAATTACTGCACCAAATTCAACTATGTTTTTTAACAAGAATTCATGAGTATTTGACACACAAAAATACGTATTCAAATTATGGATACAAGTTGTAAGTAATACAAAAAGTCGAACGTAAGATTTTATTTCAGAGAGTCCGAGCAACGGACGCGTGTCTTACAGTGCACAGCGTGGGGACTAGCTACACAAACACAGGGGCAGTTTACTACTCTTTCAGAGGGGTAACTTGTCTTCTTTTCTCAAGTAATCATTTGGAAAAATTTTGCCGGAGGATTTGTCATTAAGCTACAACTAGAATAACTGTGACAAATCCTTGTATTTGTGTTTCAGCAATGGAGGTTTCGTTTGCTCAGACAACAGGAACAAAAGACGGCAAGTATATTGCAACTGACCCTGTACAGATGACCAAGACTATGCGTGTCATTATGAATGATCTAGACCAAGTCAGTAAGCTTGTTTCCATTTAAAGTTTTATAACCCTCTAGCTGACATAGAGGACTTCAGGAAGACATTGACAACGTATGTCTTCAGAATGATCTAGACCAAGTCAGTAAGCTTGTTTCCATTTAAAGTTAACCCTCTAGCTGAAATAGAGGACTTCACTTATTAAAAGCAGGAATATTTGTAAATATTATTTGTCTTATAAGTTATAGATTTAAAAGTTTTTTTTAGTATGCTTCCAGGCAAATAGTAAAAAGATGTGATGTTTGAAAACTCTGCAATGATGTCCCCTGACGATGACTAGAACAGGCTAGTCGAGATGTTTAGCCAATTGAAAAAATCACTTCGCGGCAGTGAAGTTTATAACGCGAAGTCCCCTTGATCCACCAAGCGAAAGTAGTAGTCCCAGCCGATTTCCTACCTCCCCAGGACATTTTTTTTGTTAAAGCAGAACTAAGTATTCTCCAGAATTCTAAAATCTACTCCACAGCAGTAGAACAAATAGCAAGACAAGTTCTACTGTGCTGTGTAGATTTTTTCTTAAGAGCTTCTTAAAACAAATCTACACAGGAAAGTAGATACACATGGTGTTACCTCAAACTGAATATACATGTATGTTGGTTGGTACGTCACCATGCAGTGCATCAAACCTATATCTGATTATTTTTTTTTTTTTCAAATCTTCTCTGTTAGTGACTCCGTCTTTACACACCCTAAAATGTGAAGATAAAACATTCTTCATCCAGTCTGGCTGTGACGTATTCCATGTTGTAATAATAATAAGAAGAAGAAATATTTATACCACGCTTAATACTACGTTTCTGATGTACTAGCATGCAGACTATTAAGTAAAACCAGGGCAACAGCACCAAAATACAAAGAAACAAAAATGCAGTAACAAAAGCAGAAAATAAACAAATTTTATGTCACAACATGGACTGGTTTTATGCTGGTTTTCTGAGGCACTGATACCTCAGAGTTGAAGGAGAAAACAGTAGTTCAGAAATCGAAGAAGGGGGGCTAGTTTTTTCGATCAAATTTCAACAAAATCACAGGGAAGAAAACTGCACACTTATGACTAGATAATAAATAAACACAAATTAGTTTGAGTGATCTCATTCAAGTTGATCTTTAAGCTTGTATTTAGAATTCTATTTTTAACACCAGTCTGAGACCAAACTTTCAGTCATTGTTACATATATAGTCGTGCAACTATATTTGTTCCTGAATATTTATTTATCATTATCTGAGGTATTAAGAGAATTTTTTTTTTTACTGATAATTAATTAAGTACAAGCTATGTCATTCATGAATATGCATATAAAACAGTTATACATTAATATTCATTTCTCAATGAGCCTGTGCCTTGAAAGAATACACAGATTCAAATGCCCCTGCTTAGCACCACGGCAGCCAAGGGCTGTATACTCCCAAGGGAGCTGTGAAAGATTACAGAGGGCACTAAATGCATTGATACATTATTGTAAAGTGCACTAAATTAGAACTAGTTATTATTATTATTATTATATCGACCAATTAAAGGCTGGATGATAGCGACATGTACACACCCACACAAGTGTACCACAAAATGCATTTTGTAATGGGACTGTAACAACTATGAATTGCTAAATACATTTTTTAGAAAAGGTCCAGTGTTTTAATTTGTAACTAAATTAATTTTCACTGAGATCAAATTTCTACAGGGATACAATGTCATAAAACTGTTAAAAACAGAACATTTAGCTTAGCTATAAAATGGAAGGGCACTAGTTATATTGGTGGACATGTACATAGCACAATGGCTAATAAGTCATAAATGCTAAATAGAATTTACAAGCCTACTGGATTAAGTAAATTAGGCTTAATATCTAATTATGTTTTGTTCAAAAGCAGCGTGTTTAAATTTTTTATTTCTATAATGAATTGTCTGTTGCTTTGATCAAAAAAGCATCAGACTGCAATGGTGAAATAAACAAAAGAAAAAAATCAAAGTTTTTATTGTGTATTTTATTACTAGGGAAAGTGAAATTGTTGAAAAATGACTGACATGCTCTACATACATATATAAGGTAGAGTTTTCTTTGTTTTTCTCTCTGTTATAACTCTCTCATTGATTTATTACACAATAATACTCCTGTATGAAGAGAAGCAATTATGGTAAATACTGTCTTGCTTACAAACACAAGCACAATGGAATTGGTTATGCATTAGACCTTCACCAAGACTAGTCATCTTCAGTTCATTAGTTCAATGCCAAGCCATTGTGCTCCGATTAGTAACTTACATTTGAATATGAATGTTAAATATTTTACTGACTGTGAACCATTTTTTTTATAGACTACATATACTATCTGTTCAATTTCCGTCAATTATAATTCTATTTCTTTTATGAAAGGTTATTGAGATAATATTTTGAAAATAATCATTCTTTGAGCAATTGCACTGCAGTGTTAAAACTACTATTAAAATAAAGCTATTTCATTTTTTACATGTGCAGAAATTTACATTTCTAACAATTCTCAACACAACAGATGTTATTGTGTATGTTGTGCAGGTGGATAACTTCACACATTTCCCACAATCCTCTCTAGATGGCTCATGCTTGCCATCTTTGAGGTACAGCAATGAAGTTGTAATGGAAAACTAAATGTTAAAATCATCAATGATGGCGAACGCTAGAGAGGATTGTTGTGGGATATGTGATATCATGTGCAATCCATCTATTACAATTACCTGTTTGAGTATTGGCTCTTCTGAGAGCCGTACATATTCAAATGAGATAATTTACATCTGGTATACTAACCACTTATTGGGTAGTCACCCTACCTAGTAAGCAATTTGCATGTTGCATTTGAATAATGTCAGGTACAATGACTTGCTTTTTAGTCACAATTGACCGCATAATCAAACTTTCCAAGCTAAGTGCAAATCTATTATGTTATTCAAGTTGAATATCATAACAGATTTGCACTAGGTTTGGAAAGTTTGTTTGCCCTTTATTTAATTAAAGAGCAAGTTATTGTACCAGGCATTAGTCAAATCTATCATGCAAATAAGCTATTTTGTGAGTTGGATCTTTAATAATGTCTGGCACAAAGACTTCCTTAGTCACAACTTACTGCTTAAATTTGAATTCCTCAGACTACAGTGACAGTTGCTATTGTTCATGGTTCGGGGCAAGCTTTTGCGTAGTTACATAACTTTGATTGAATGTGTATGGCACAATGGTACCAGGGTTTGCTCATCTGGAGGTTGCTATACAAAAGCTTCCTGGAACCATACATACCATGAGTTTCTAGTCTGGAGAATCCAATTTGAGTGTTCACTTGTGAAAGTCAGTGTTCCAGACATTAGTACAAATCTAACTCAAGTTGCGTTCTGGTGGAGATAAATTATACCTTCTTTGAGGACTTACACCCCAAATCAAGAGTATATTCCACTCCTAGTCTGGTAATTACTGGTACATGTTTGGCAGGCTGCTGTAGCAGGGTGGTGGTGAGGCAGAATACTTTGGAGGCTGTGTAAGATCCTCATCATTCCCATTAGGATCTGTCAAGAAGTCTAGGTACCAAACGTAAAAGAAGATCAACTTTAAAAGTAAAATCAATTTCACCCTTCAATATTTAAGCACTTGGCTTTAAGATTTTCTAAGTAGGCATTTAGCCTACATAAACAATTTTGTACTTAATCTCGGTTCAAAGAAAGTACGGGCAGCTTTTGCCAAATCAATGTTATTGAAGCAATCATTCATAGTTCCAGCCATTTTAAATCAGATTCCTGTCTAATCAAGTGAATGAAATAGTTTGTAATATTTGATACCTTGATTGTACTCTCCACTGTAAGGTGGGCGCATTGTCTGTTGGGCTAGTGGTGCAGCCTGTATTAATGGTAAGGTACTCTGGACATGGTAGTTGCTGCTTTGCTGTTGCTGCGACCTAACCTCTGCAGGGTACCGGGCAACCGATGTCACTGTCTGACCACATGGATTTGTGTGGTAAACTTGGGATGCGTATTGACCCTAATGTTAAAAAACAGAAAGATTATAAACTAAGTGTAGAGAAACTTGATATTTTATAACTCTTGCACTTCTAAGCAAGAGGGGAAGGGTGTAAAAGTAGAGTAACGTTTTTGTGTCTCCCTGTGCCACATATAGGGCATGGTATACTAAAATAAAGTGAACGCATGATATACCCTCAAAAACTTTAGATGTTCTATTTGAGTGTAGTTATGGAATTAATACAAAACTGAAATCCACACAACTCTGTGCTACATAAACTCTGTGGTCATTCCTTTTTTCTGTGCACTTAAGAAAAAACACTGTGTGGACATGTGCCAGTCCTGTTACATTATGTGGACAACTTTTGTTCTCGGGTCCACACTTAATATGTGACGCTATAAACACATGAACTTGAAGTGCTCTATTTATTCTACCTACTTGAGTTGGGAACAATATTAAATGAAGACTGTCTACCTCTTGGAATGTCTTTGTTCCACAGCATTTGTTCGGTGCTTTACAGCAGTAGATCATTTGCATAAGTGCTAAGATCATTTCCCCAAGGGCAAGGAGTGCAATCAGTGTGTCCATGACCACATTTTTACGCTGTCGAAAAAACAAACACATTTTTACTTTTTAGTTTCATGTGATTGGCAACTTCTTTGTGTATACATGTTGATTTATTTTAAATGATCCAGTAAAGCATTTAACTACAGTTGACTCTCGTAACAAAATCAGGACTGTCAAAATTACCTCTGTATAACGTTCGAAGAGGACACAAAGCAAAGAAACACAAAGCAGAAATGAGATTCTGGACTTCAGAATGTACTCTTTATAAGCAGAACGTCTTTATTATAGAGCTCTTTATAGTGAGAATTGACTGTACATACATACAGCATTATTAATGCTGATATATATGCTGTACACTATCTTGATTCAAAGAGAGTAAAGTATATAAGTAGCAGCAGCTACACCAGCATTACAAATGCTGTACCTTTTTTGTTCAAAGAGATAGAAGTACACGAGCAGCAGTAATTATATCATTGTTAACCATACTGTACTTTATATTGATTCAATAACAGTTACGTACATGTATCGACCCTTTGCACCAATGTCACACGCGGCAAATGTCTGCCACACTCGCCATTTTGGGAGTCAAATTGATTGCAAGCGTGTCAACAACACATCGTCGTTGTATAAGGCACATGGACTTTGACTCCCAAAATGGCGCATCCAAGATTATTTTGATAATACGTCATGTGAATTAGGTCAATACATCAAGGAGTGGTTCTCATATTAATATTACCAATGCGATTTATTTAATTATTCAAAGCAGTGATTCGATTGGTTTCTATCAATATTACCAAAAGTACACTTTATCTTTATTCAAATGATATAAGCATTCATGAAGCAGCGATTTTATCAATATCAACAATACTGTACCTTATCTTGATTCAAATAAGTATTTGAGCATTTTGTGTTACAATGATGTTATTATTTTTATCATTATTTCCAAAACCACATTTTATCTTGATTCAAACGAGTATCTAAGAATCAGTGAAGCAATGGTGTTATCGAATTTGTCAATATTTATTACCAGTGCTGTACCTTATCTTGATTCAAAGAGAGTAAGCTTGGAAGTGACAAAGTTTCACAAACAAAGTAAACAAAGTTTTGTTATTAAAAGGATGGGCACACTAGAAAAAAAATGTGGCAAGCATCCCCCATGCTGTATCAAAAGGCATTCAATGTGGCAAGCATCCCCCATGCTGTATCAAAAGGCATTCACAATCGTCTAAACTTGATTATGTAGACTTAAAGGCACTGGACACGTTTGGTAATTATCAAAGACCAGTATTGTCACTTGGTGTATCCCAACATATGCATAAAATAACAAACCTGTGAAAATTTGGGCTGAATTTGTCATCGAAGTTGCAAGAAAATAATGAAAGAAAAAACACCCTTGTTGCACAAGTACAAATTTGTGTGCTTTCAGATGCCTGAAAAGGGCTTCAGGCCTGAAGTCTTTTTCAGATTCAAATATTTTAGTGAGAAATTACCTCTTTTTCAAAAACTACGTTACTTCAGAGGGAGTCGTTTCTCACAATGTTTTATACTATCAACAGCTCTCCGTTGCTCATTACCAAGTAAGTTTTTATGCTAATATATATTTTGTGTAATTACCAAACGTGTCCAGTGCCTTTAAAAATGATATTTCTTATTCACTTACAATAATATAAAAGTCATTGAAGGCACTGATGATCATAGCAATGGCAGTCCCAGCTGCGGCTATCGCTGCCAAACATGACATGACCGTACACGAAGAAATCTGAAACAAAATTAAACTCAATCAAACTAAACATTTTATGTTGCAACCCCTTTGTTGAAAGTGGGGCAGGGGGTGCCCCCCCCCCCCCCGACAAAAAAAGTCCCATACTTTACACACTAATTTCCTCTTGTATAATGTACATGTACCACCTTAAAAGCCTCTAAAGAATTCCTGAGATTCCCATAACACAATGAAGACACATTTTGGGGGCGGGTTACACCATAGCACATATTGAACATGCACCAATTGTAAACTGTTACTACTTTTTGATTCATTTTCCTCAAAAAGAAACCACCGTGTCCACACCCGTTTAGACATGGCCCTTTTCGAAAACAACTGTATCGGCTTGGGCTACGGCTTGGGTGCTGTCCCCACCTGTTTAATGCTCCGTACCGAAAGCGCACGGTTCAAAAATAACTGATCAAGCCTATTCCCTGAGCCCGAATTGAAACCGTCGTTTCGAAAAGGGGCAAACCCCATGCGCTACCTGATTGACCTTTGTACCTCCCGCGCAAGGACGATTTACGTAGAACATTATTTGTGTTGTCAAACAAGTAGTTCCAATTTACTTTTAAAAGTGGTTCTGACCTTTCATCACACGTATTATTTTTATAAACTCCTGTTATTCATAAATTATTTTGTTGACAGCTTAAGTTTTTGTTATTATTATTCACGTTGTTTAGAAAAGTTTTCGTCAAACTCAAAAAATTTGCGTATTAATTTTGGACAACAAATTGACAACACGTGATGTATTTTTTTTTTGCTGAATGCTTGCAAAGAATAGGCCTTAGTTTAGCAATGATTAAAGCTCAAAATATCTTTCTTTTTTCATGTGAGTATGGCCGTAACTATGCTGGAAAGGTGCACCGTGTGAAAGACCACTTTTAGGAGTCCACAGTGAGTATTATAGTTGCTGTTTTGTTAAGAAAATTGTTATGTGGCAGAGAAGTCCTCCAATTGTTCCTACACACTCTTTTCCCTCTTGTAAAAAGGTACTCGCCCCAAATCCTCCAAGAAATTCCTCAGATTCACAGAACACAATAGCAAGGGGGGGGGGGGGTACACTATCAGACTATGCCACATATCGAGCATCAAATAAAGTGTTTTGCTTTCTATTCCGTCCGATTACGTAATTTTGTAGACATTGCACGATACAAAATTTACAATGGCAGCGTACAATCCGTTCTTTTTTGAAGAAGTCTGTATATATTCGCCGTGGGCTTAGGTCTATACTTTTCAATGCATTTGGGGCTGTTTTCATTGTGTTATACTTGCCCAAATTTGTTTGTTATTCTGTTGCCGTCTGTGGAACCACATAATTTCAGAAAGGAATAATATAAATCAACAACTCATCTGTACTCGCCGTTCTGTGAGTGATATTCTTTCAAAGCTCACAGACAGAACTTCTTATCTGCAAACTGTAGATGGCGCTCTTTATGTTGTCCAACGGCAACGGAATTTTAATGAGACGGTGTTTTTGCGCGCGGTTTTGTTCACACTTACCACATAACTTTGCATGCTCGTTGGTTTGGCCGAAATCACACCAAGTATTCCTGCCGGCAGGTAAAACTACGAAACAAATAAACGTGTTTAGGTGAAAAGAATGCAAAGGATTTTAAACTACTAATTTTGTTTCTCTCTTTTTATTTGTTAAAGGTATAGGGGCCTACCTACCATACCTATCTTGTATAATAATGAAAACTATGCCTTTATGTATCTTTATTTAATATAAGGGACTCATTCGCGCAATATAGAGGAAATAGGGTACCATTTTTTGTGGCACAAGGAGTACACCATCCCCCCCCCCTATATAGGCTGCACTTCTGGCCAAGTTTCCGTTTGCCTTTTTTCTTTAAAAAAAACCCACACATTTTTAGTGCATTTTTAATGTAATTTAATATTGTTTTAAAAGATTATCTGGCCTTAGTGTAAAAACAAATACAATTTCTGCGTAGTTTTTAAAACATCAAAATTGTCACATTAACACTCTGGAAATTTCCAATCCCAAAATTCCATCAGATTTCAAATGGGGGGGCACCCAGGGATGGGGGGGAGGGGGTACGGACCTCAAGGAGGGGGGGGGGGGGGGGGGGGGGGCAGTGCCCCTTTGTTTCACCACTGAATATTATAATAATAATAATTATAATACACAATAATAAAACAATTCCGTAGTCCAGTACAGCTGGATGGTAAGGGATTTAACTAGACAAGTCTGGATGGGAAAATCATGTTTTATTTATTTATTTTACTCACAAAAATGGCAGTCCAGATTGGTATACATATCCCAGCAATCCATTGCCCCACCACAATGGCGATGACTCCAAGTATAACAAACATCCCCGCCGTGATGATCTGCAGAATACCCAAGGTTTTGGCTGACTTGGCCCGGTACCGGCAAGCCTCGGGTATTACCGGTCTGTATAGAATTCTCGCTGGCTGGGTTGTTGCCAGAGCTTGGGATTGAGGTTGGTGATATTGCTGTGTACCAATGGGTGCTGCGGTGTTCACCACCTGGTACGGCTGCACAAAAACCTGCTGCTGATGTTGCAGCTGCTGGGTTGGAGCGACGGTATAGTTTGGTAAATACAGTGGCTGGTTTGGCTGCTGCTGTCTGTTTGAAGACAACATCTGAGATCCAACAGAAAACTGTGGTTCATGCGACACAGCAACATACGGAGGTTGGTGAGTGGGTGGGGCCTCATGAGGGTTAGGCGTGGTCACTTGGCTGATGGGCGGTGTCTGCTGATAGACGGGCTGGGCCTGTTGTATGGGCGGGGCTTGTTGTAGGATAGGTGATGCTCGTTGTTGTGATGGCGTGGATGGTTGATCAAGCTCAATCTGCTTTAATTCCGATGGTTGTTTCATTGTAGACTCTGTTTCCTTCGTCATTGTCGACTCTGTTTCCTTCGTCATTGTCGAGGATCAGTTTGAAATCAATCTAATGATTAACTCAGTAACTAACTGCATAATAATATAAAGAGGTTCTAATTGAAAGTTACTTCCACTGTTCCTTTTAAACGTAAAAGACGTAAAATATCCACTTGTAGGCTTATAGACATTTATCATGGTACGGCCATCTTGATTTTCTCCCATTCAAACCAATGTAACCAAACCGAGGCTTGAGGGAGAAACAGTCTGGTTCTTTTTTGTACAATGAATATATGCATTCATTACTGTAGTTAGATATACAAGGAGCATGATCAATTTGTTGACGGCACGATATAGTGGTCTACTATTCGTATACAGTGTCTCCTGACGACGGACAGCGGACTACTGCCCGAAACGTTCACCGGTTCCTTTCTGAACCACACACACTCAAAAGAGAGATTTTAACTGGTGGCGTCACCGCATAGTTCTTACAATATTATTATTTTGATCATAAATAATGTGTATTGACACAATTCACCTGACTTCATCATCACAATAGTCTTTGATTGCACCATTTTGGGGAATCATTGTGTTATTATACAGCATAGTGCGCATTATAGGCGACGCGGTGTCTAAATTAGCAGCTACAGCTACCGGCTATACGGCTGGATCACTGCGTCATCGTGCGTTGAAGTATAGGACGTCTTTAGCAACACCCTTAGCAACAGTCCTAGTAGCCATAGCTAGCTGTAGCCGTCAATTTAGATACGGTCTTACTGTGGCGAGTGTGTCAGACATGCTCTGTGTGACGACGGTGCAAGGAGTCAATATTGGGAACTTTTTCGTAAAAATGATGCATGCAAATTATTATTTAAACATGTTAGAAAACACTTTTGGCCCTTCCGCCGTATCCCGTACCAACCATTTGTCATAATTAAATTTAATTTGTGTTTTTGTTCTCCCAATTGTCATTGGCATTATGTTTTGGGAAATAGATTGAAAATGTCACACGAACAAATAGCACAGATTGACGATTTAGGCCACAGGTTCGGTTGGCACAACTTTCTATGGGTGTGGTCTTTTCGGTTTTTCTTCAATTCTTCAATTCTTCGCACAATTACTTTTTACAACGTAAATTATTTATAAAAGACTTAAGTTTTTGGTAACCTGTAGTTCAGAGCCACTATTTCGTTGTAGGCCTTGCCTGACAGTTCAACAATTTTATGACCACTACACAAATACATGAACCCCTCTGTTACGCATTCCCGCTTAATGCACAAATTGCACTTAAAATAAAAACAAATTGATCCTACTATGTTTCATTAAAAAAAGTAGAGCTGAACAGTTGGTGCTATTTCAAATGTCAATATTTATCAACATTTGTTCTGTAATTTTCAAAACCATATCATGGCGGAGTATCGAAGCTGAAATGTACAAAAAGAATCACACTTACCGTGTATAAACAAGACTCAAAGAGTCTTTAGGCACGGGATAAATAGTCACTCACTGTTCGTAGGTGGACGCAAAATGGCGGCTATATATGAGCTGCTTGTACAGACTGATACGCAGGTATATAAATTAGAGTGAATTAATAACGAATTCACGAATAAGGGCAGAAAATTGTGGACTTTGTCCTGCACTTTTAAAGAGAGAAAAGCAGTTGTCGTGTTCAGGTGATAAGAACGGGGTCGTTGACTCATTCTGTGACAATAGGTCAGGTTGTTCTATGTGATGTTTGGAGCTTAGGCCTGGCAAATAAGAAGTAACTATAACTATAGTATTAGTAAACTTGCGGGTACAACCATGTGTAAAATCTCTTTTTGGAGGAGTGTTGGCTCTGAGAAGAGTCGGTGTGGTCTCGACGTTTCGAACATGTTTACTCTGCTCGTCTTCATTGGAAAATTTTCAGTTTTTGTATGTTCACACTTTGCTTGAGAGTAAACATTTCTTTAACTCCATGCAGAGCAAAATAAAAAGGGTAATTTCTTTGTGAGAATTCAACTTAATCTTCAGAACGCCTGTGAGCCCCGTTTCCGCCCCACCACTCCACCTGTATTGAATAATATTGGACAATACAGATATGAACGGTGTATCATAATAATTTTTGATTAAAAGATAACATCACCTTATATAGGCCTATTCTTTGTAAGGTAGAGGTTTTCCGGTAAAAATCAGTTTATAAATAACACGTAATCAAATTCATGTAGTTTTTCCCTATAAAATGTTTCGTTTTAGCTATCAAAGCGTTTTCGTGCACACATGATTTCATTCTTCTCATTCTTCTCATTCAGGTTCGTTTCAGTCATTCTATTTCATTTATTCAAGACCGTACTGTCACCATTTTTCGTCAGTTGGATTTCTACTACCTATTTACAGTCGATGAATTTGAACCGTCTACCAGCCTCTTGCTGTTGGCTTTTGTGGATCAATTTGTTTTTGGATGATCTCATTTTGACCAGTGAGTGCAAGCTGTTGGAATTGAGTAAAATTGTAATTGTAATTTCGGTCATTATCCTGAAAATTTTTTCTCCCCGAAAGATTGTCATTAAGAAGGAAAAATGAAGAAGAAACTTATGACTTGATAAATCGTAAACCGTTATGCAGTTTCATAAAACAGTACTCAAATTTGTGTGAAAATTTTCAGAGAAATAGAAGTCAATGTAAAGTGTTTTTCCCAGGTTCGAACGCGCCCATCCCCTCCGCCCTCAACCGGAAACCAAAGTTCATCCTGTGACTTTAAGCAACTTTTAGCTCTTAATTAGAGTCTTATATAAAAAATATAGCGCAATTCCAAAGAATGATCATTGCGCTTCACACATTATTGCCCCTGGTCACTGGGCCATTTATTTCGTTCCTGAAATTATCTCAGCTCCAGCCTGTGCTGCCAAAGCGCACTTACAAAACTCTTATGTAGACTATCATAAGTTTTTGTTTGGTAGAAAAAAAAGATTAGGTTGTTCTTGCAAGGGAGGTATTAAGGTAAACCAGTATAGACTTGGGGTTCTATTAATTTGTAGGTCTAAACGTGTGCGAACACGGTAGTTGCTTTTTGGTGGAATAATTTTTTAAATTTTGTCATCATGGTTTTCTATAACTGTTTTTATAAACTAATTGTGGGTGACATCAACATAAATACCAAAATTGAGTTTTTACCTTAGCTAGAATATTCAAAGCAACGAAATCTGAACAGGCCGCTTGGCTAGAAACTATTGCTGCACATTTTTCAAAACCTTTTTTCGAAAACACGAAGCAATTGTGGGGTGTGATTTTATTTTATTTATACGCAAGATCCAACCTCGGTTTTGGATACAAAAGGATAAACAAATTCAAACCATAGAAAAGGTAGAGAAAAAAATGTATTTCAAGCTTCAGGATTCTCTTGAAATGTTTATCCATTTTAGGAAGTTTAAATAAGAAGATTTGATTTTCTGATAAAACAAGTATTTATAAATTTAAATTTGCAGCAATATTTACGAGCCAAGCAGTCTGTTCAGACTTATTTGCTTTGATAATAATAATAATAATAACTAGTTCTTATATAGCGCATTTTACAATAACGTATCAATGCGCTTTACATTAGTGCCCTGGCCATTGGGCCAATAACATTCCTTTAATCTTTCTCAGCTCCCTGGGGAGTATACAACCCTGGGCTGCTGTGGCGCTCCGAAGGCTTTTTTCAAACACAAAATCAACCTCTACCCTTGCAGGTACCCATTTATACCCCTGGGTGAAGAGAAGCAATTATAGCAAAGTGTCTTGCTCAAGGACAAAAGCGTCATGACCGGGACTCGAACCCACACCCCGATGACTAAGCCACCAGAACTTGAATCCGATGCTCTTAACCACTCGGCCATGACACGGAACTTGAACATTAATTTAGCTTGATGTCACCCACAATTATTCCTAAAAGCAGTTTGTAGAAAACCATGATGACAAATTAAAAAAATAACTCCACCAAAAAGAAAATTAGTTTTGAATTTGTGCTACCCAAACAAGTAGATAACAGTCTACATTTAATTATGTGTTTTCATTAATTTTCATGTATTTATAAACTCCCGTCATCCATAACATTTCTCTTTGATAGTTTAACCGATTAATCTTATTGCCACATTGTTTGGATAACTTCCCGAAAAGTTTCGACATTGGTGGTTCGGAAAAGGGTCATGGGCGGGACACTAATCTGGTCCACCGTCTTTATATTGTGTATACCATGCTCGATATGGGGGGGGGGGGAGGCCGTTCCCCAATGTTCTCATACTTTAACACACTATTTTCCTCTTGTACAGAAGAACCCTCACTCTAAAATAATCTGAAGAATTCCTGAGCGCACAATGAAGACACAAAAGATGGGGGGGGGGGGGAGGGGGGCACCATGCCCCGTATCGAGCACTAAGTTGTTTTTTAAAGCCTAAAAGTATGACTCGTACGGAAGCGTATTGCCGCCACATGAAAATTAAAAAAATCTCTCTTATCGTGTACGTACACGATAACTTATCGTGTACGTACAAGATACCAAACTTATCGTGTACGTACATGATAAGAGAGATTTTTTGTATTCATTCGATCATGTGGCGGCAATACGCTTCCGCAGTTTAGCAATGTTGCTCTGAAAATTATTCCTTCCGTACGTGATGCACTTAAAATAATATTATGTCAAAGTTTGTTTCACCGAATAATAGTAAATGAGGAGACGGAGTGGTTCTATCTTGATTTATTTTTACATAAATGATTTACTTGCCCGTTTCATATTTTATTGGTAACCTGTCGTAAGTCGGGCCGCATTGGCCGCACATCCCGAGATCTTAGGATTCTTCGTCAGTTTGACCAATTTCTGGGTCATTTTGACACACTGACCAGAAATGGGTTAGGCACCATGGGACGAACCGGGTAAATTCTGACCCGGAAGTAGAGTGTATGCCGAAGCCCAAGCCATAGCATTGGTTTCGAAAATGACCTAAGTATTATGCAAACCAGAAAATGTGTCTAGTTGAATGTCGAAGGTCAGACTTTCCACCAGTTCTGTATGCAGGCGGCCCAGAGAAATGGGAGGTCTATATACTCCTTATAAACGGGTGGGGTCATTCTGTTATGACCTCGTTTCATAGAGCTGCTTAAACAGAACTTTTTGCTTAATAGTTTTCTGCGAAGCAAAAATAAGCAGGATACCAGTCCCAAACCGTGCGCTACGTTATTATTTTTCTGGTAACCTTATTCTGGTTAGCATAATTGTTTTGTGCTTATAGGCATCTTTTTGTGCTTAAGCATGCAGCTGTATGAAATTAGGCCCTGAACGAGATTCCTATATATCGTCAATTTAATTGTAATGATTTAGTATAATTTCCACGTCAGTTTGAAAGCTGTTTGAATAATCTTTGGGGAAATCAGTTGTATGCCACCCACTATTAAAAGCGTAGGCCTAATCAACAAATCATTATAAAAATATCTCTGTGCATTTTGTGAAGACTATAATAAATAGATGAAAACTATCTCTAAACAAGAAGAAGAAGTAAATGTTATCATCCTGTCTTTAAGCTGTATGCATGTAATGTGTGGTTTATATATTTATAAGTAGGGCCTATTACTTCACACTGACTCTAACAATAAACCAAGTAAACTGTCCAACATTGAACAAATCCCAGCTTCATTTTCGACTGAAAGAATTAAAGGGACTAGCTTGTATTAAATTAGACGACATCTTGCATTCCTGTTCCATTCCGGCAAAAACACCATAAGAGAACACATTGATTGCAATTGATGACTATATAATTTGTATCACTGTGGTGTGCTTTTAAGTGTTTTTGGTGATTAATTATAGCAAGGTATCGTGTGTTTGGGGGAAAATAGATTGTCATTGCAACAATAATTGTTCCTCCATGACCTAGGGCCTATAGTATTGAAAAGCACCGAGTTTATTGTTATAATATTGTCATACCAACTCGTATAGATTAGGTTGTATTTGCGATCAATCACACCCTTTCTAGTGGGTAAGTTAATTCCCACAGCGTATCTTCTCAGCCCTTCCAACACTATACTGCTGGGGATCGAAGATGAGTATTATTTATAAACTTACTAGGTTAAGTTAGGATTAAGTTAGAAAGTCATGGCAAAGTGCTTCCCAAATACCATTACTCCAGCATTTCAGCAAGATGTTTAATTTGCGGACAACGACAGGCATTAAAGACAAATAAAAACACAAACAACAGCACCATTGTGAGGTTAATGCAAGGATATTAAAATCACAAATGAGTCTTATCTTTAATAGTTGACCGTGCCTTCCCGCCCAGCAGCGCGCGAACCATTTAAGGTAAGCTCGAGCATATCTCATCTAACCTAATGGTATCACTTCAGAAACATGCGCAGTCCGGTCCAGGGCCGCCAAGAAAATTCCACAGGAATTCTCCTTGTTCTGCGCATCGCTTGCTCCTCCGTGTTTGAGATCATCGCTGGATGTTCTCTCTGCTTGCTCATCTGCCGTCTTCTTCTCGCCATCCTCAAGAAAGCACAACAACTTGGATATTTAACACAAAAACAGTCTTTTATAATTGGACATGAGGATATTCTAAACACTTCAAAGCGGTAAGTTGAACAAAACCAACAAGTCTATATATTTTTTGGACGTCTGATATTTGGGTGTGTACATAATTTGCATTGACTTGGTTTAAACTATGCTTGGAATTTGGAGTAGCTCGCTATCCGTATAAGCCACAGAACATCATTTTGATAATATTTTAACAAATTGCTCACAGTAAAGGGAGGATTTAGAATCATGTTTGGGTTGTTTTCAATTGTCAAAGTATTGTTTTTAGAGTTATCGAATTCATGGTTTTTCCCCCCACGGAAACTTTAAACAATATTTTGAAGGTCAACAATCTGGAAGAAGGCACGCCTCTTTGTAAGCCAAATCAAATTCCGATTTTGATCAACCGTTTCCATCAATAGAGAGCCAAATGTGATCAAATAACTCCGTAACAAATATAATGGGGGGGGGGGGGGGGGGGGGGGTTGGACATTTGAAAATAACAATATCTGATAAACCTGTGTACTTTATCATTTCATTCAAAGTGCACTTATTTCAATTTTTTTTTCTTCAAAACTACATTTTGGTGTGATGTTTATGTCGACGAAAAATGATTACACTTAAACAATTATTATTCTCCACAAATATTGTGGACTTTAAGAACTTTCCTTGTACAGATACTTTATTTTCCTGATGCATTTACCCGAGTGTCAAATATTTTACAAATTGTGTAAGCTCATTATGCGAATTCCGTGAATCATTATTTACTAGGAAAGTTCACCCTCGTTCGAAAGTTGAATTGTCGATGTTGGCAGGAATTTATTGACAAAAAATTGTCAACATAAAAGACGTTTATTGTCCATAAATATACACGTAAATATTCTTTCTTACAAGTGATGTTGTTTGGGGAGGTGCTAGTAGACTTAATGGACCACGCGAACAGATCAACTTATAATTGAAAATAATTTTAACATCTGTGAAGAATATTTTGGAGAAGTTGATTTATATCCCCCCGGATGGCATAATACCCTGGGCCAATTTAAAATCTTGCTAACCATAATTGGATAATCACCGATTGCTTAAAGGTACTATATAAAGACTTAGAAATGAATTTACATGTTATGTTCTATGAAAGATTAAGAAAAAACCAAAGGTCTGGTTCAGACTGCTTGATTGCACAAGGCCTCCCACATACCCTTAATTGGAAGCGTCTTACTTTGTAAACATTGTCCTCATATAGTAAGGTGCAGCCCATAGCAGTGAAACATGCATTAAAGGGACCAAAGCTACAGCAAAATTATTTATGAAACAGCACTCTTCCAGCTAAAGAAACCAAAGCTATGTTCGCATAACCCTGTCTGGTTCAGACTGCCTCCCCCATTCCCTTAATTGGAAGCGTCTTACTCCGTAAACATGTACTCAGTTGGTGCGGCGCTCATAGTGTGGAACATGCATTAAAGAGGCTGTAGCTTATAAAGTTATGAGCACTAAAATTCGAATAAAGCACTTTCCGTCAACGAAACAAAAACTATGAAAGTTTTATTTAACTTAATATTATCGAAAAAAAAGAACAGAAAAGTGCAAGCGTATTCACATTCGTTGTTGAACGTTTACATAGGCTGAATGGACAACCAAGTCCTTCCACCCATAGTCGTGTATACGGTTAGAAGAGACATTGCTATTTTTGTGTGGTATGGACTCCATTGGAACCTCATAGGCATACTCCAATTAATGGCTGTTGTTTATATTTTATTTGTTAATATTTGTATTTTGGATTAGTTCTCCCCACAAACATATAGGCCTATTTTGGTGGTGAATACCCAACCCCCTGGATAGTGTTTTAGGCGGCCTACCGTTTGATAATACATCTGTTTTCCACATTTCCCCCCGGCGTTTCGATGATCAAACTATTTTGGAGAATTAAAAAAATAATAATAAAATAAAATGTACAGAACATTACAGGCTATTCAAACATTTCTGCCCATTCAAATGTGGTAACATTTGAGCAAAATGTCAAAATTTTTACGGTAAACCAAAAATGATAACTGGTCACTCTGGGGTGGCCGCCCCTGCGGCGGTGGTGACTCGGGCGGCCTGCTGTGTTAGGCAATTAAAGACTTTCAAGGGGTTCCCTTTGTTTTCAGACATAGAAACATATATTCCAACTCATAATGAGATGAACAGAAAGTTCTCGATATGTTTTCTCTCAAAAGAGAGCGTGCTCTAATTTCAATTGACCATTGCTCCTTTAATGCTGACTGACACTTTAATTTTGACAGGACTGACAGCTCGCGTAGTCTGGTAACCCAAGTGAATTTTAATATCCAGCTCTTTTTAATGCCTTTGAGTCAAGTAGCCATCTACTATACAAATATCACGTGCGTTCCTTGAAAAAAAACCACGAAAACAAGACCAGCAGGAATCGTGGTGTATGCCTAAAAATTGACTTTTGACGTTCTTTGCTACTTGGGACCAAATCTTGTTATGATTATGAAAAGTGCAATGTTTGAAGACGTTTTATTTTATGTCGGTGTCTCATATTATTAAGATGGAATTGCCCTTGTTTAGTCGGTGTTTTCGTTCAGCACACAGAAACGGTAGGTTTTATTTTTTAGGTCGTACCACTTGGTTAAAAGATTATGTTGAATCAGTTTCGTGAGAAATTATATGTGTCTTTCTTTGTTTTCATAATTTTACATTTTACGCAGAATATTGTAATGAGCAGTCCGGTTGGCTCAATGGTTTCTGGTTTCTGTCCCTGCTTTTCACCTCCTGGACCGAAGCCTTGATAATAGATTGTGGATCGATTGGGTTTTCTGTGTCAACGTCCCGTGGGTTTTCCTCCCATGTCTAAAACTGAAATTTCTTCATTGTCTTCTGTATTCAAAAGTTGGTGTGAATCACTGATGTTTCCATGAGGATGCTTTGCCAACTTTGCGACTATATAAATTCATATTCATATTCAGAGTCAGATTGTTTTGAACAGGCGTGTGATTTGTCAGGATTTTGTCAAATTTTAATTTGTTTATTTATGTAACACTAACACATCTTATTAACTAGGAGAGCCCCATCAGTTTTCAATGAACTGTTCTTCCTGGGGCCCTGGATTTCATTTGTGTTTTCTTTTATTTCTAATTATAGAACCGTCTGCTTTAAAATGTTCAAGATTGATAAAATGTCATGAGTTGAAAGTCATTCAAAAACCTGTGAGGGGCCTACTGTCCGGTAGGCCCATCTTAACCATCTAAAATGAGTTAATTAATTTTTTTGTCAAATATTTTCATTTTCTGTATAGTCTATCCTCATATCGACGCAAACAAAATACGACGAATACTTCACCCCAATGTGTTTGTTTACAAATCCCTGGGGTCATTTTGTGTAAAAAAAAAAAAATCAAAAACATCTACATGTAGCCTCCGGAGTAAAACAAAATTCTTTGCTTAAAGAATTTGTTTATTTGATTTTATTTAAATGATTGATAGGCCCTATCTACAGTACAGACCCTCAGAAGAGAAAATAACTTCAAGAAGATGTGGAAATGTTTTTGATTTTCAAACAACGCGTTTTCCTTTTGATGGTTTTGGCTACAGGCTCTCCTTTGGATGAGTAGTGTAATTTGGTATCATTAAACTTGCAGGGTTAGATTGCATTTGCATTATAATTGTAGCAGTTCAGAAAATGTGACAATTGACAAGCCCCCTTTCACCACTAGATTGAAATCAAGAGCAACTACCATTTTTCAGAATTTTTCTTTTGTATTTACTACCAGAAAACATATGAAAAATGTGGAGTCGGGAAAACAATAAATGTCAGGATCTATTGTTTTTGTAGTTTATATTTTTTATTTTACTTTAATTCATTAATTTAGTTCATTTTCCATATTGTTTTAATTTTGTTATTTTTTGTAGTTCTCTATGTTTCTGTCACTGTATGTTTGTTACTTTAGACTGAGCCTTTCCGTAAGAACGCTGAACCCCAATGGAAATAAGCCTAATGTGCCATGTTTTTGTAACCCGGAAAAATGGATCACTTGAATAAAACTAAATAAAACTAAGCACTGGGGAAACTCACTTCAGAAAAATTCAACTAATCTAGGGATCGAATAGGGTTAAGACGCGAGGAAATGAAAAAAGTAGGACAGGGACTCAAAATGTAGGTTTCTCAACAAGCAAAAAAAAAACCAACAAAAAACTTTATTGATTATAAGGCGATGACCAAAAATAAAACCAGTGATCGAAACATAGCAACAAATTAAGTAAACTCTAAACCAAGACCATTAACACTATTGAACTAAACCCCGAACAATTAAAAGAATTTATAGAAACCACTAAAAATAACAAAACAAAACACAGTGCCAAAGAAGGTTACAAATTAAAATCAAAATGGCTTTAAAACCTGTGTAAATAAAACAACAAGAAATGCAATTGATCAAAATACAGTTCTTCAATCAAATTTAAGAAGAAACACTCAGTCTTAAAAATTAAATCCAAACTGAGTTTAAAACAAAAGATATTTCCAAAAATACAACTTTAGAAATGAAATTCCAAAGAAACACAGGAATATTATGGTTGACAAAATGAATAATAAAACAAAATTTAAGCTTACCGAGTCCATACATGTAGCAGTAATACTTGAAACAGGCAAATCTTGAACATATGAAGTAAAAATCAAAGCTTGTGATGGGAGAACCATGGAGGTACCTCCATGGGAGAACACTGTTCCCCTTGCGCTGCCAGGCTGCTATCTGAAGTCAATTACAGGGGTGACTAACCACACTACCAAGGATTATGCAAGCAGGTTCATTGTTTATTACAAAGGATTCCTAAGAAATTAACTAAGGGGGTGCTAGAAGAGCTTAAGGGGGAAGTATAAACAGTGGAAGGGTAATAAAACTCTAACATAGACACTTGGTCACCTATAGAACAAAGGTTTTTCTACACCTATTACACTTTCTTGCTGTTATTTTATTCGAAAAAACTCAAATAAAACCAATTCAAATTGCATCAATCAAGTGATTCATTTGACAATGAAAAAAATTAAAAATACAAAAAATGAAACGGTTCTGTTCATGTACTTTGGTATGTGTTATTGCCGTTGCCTACAGGCCTAGTGTTAGCCAGAGAGGTGTGTGGGTGTCTTTTGGACACCCTGTGTTACATTTGGACATCCTGTTTTATCTGCCATTTACATGTAAATGTATTAAAAGTGAACAATTTGGACACCCAGTTTTTAAATTTCCAGCAAATTTTGACACCCTTAATACCAAATCCTGGCTAAAACCTTGCCTACAGAGAACATGACCAATATTCATTTCTTGTTTCAGGTTATCTCATCAGTCAGAATGGTGAAAGAATCAGGACCCACGTTCGTCCAGAAACCGATCCTCGACCAATCCGACGACGGTCGCGTCTTGAAGTTCTCCTGTCGCATTGCCGGAGAGCCCCGTCCAAACTTCAAATGGTTTCTGAACGATCGCGCACTACGCGATGGAGGGCGGTATTTCATGACGATGAAACCGGACCAGGAGGACTACGTGGTTGCCTTGGAGATTGAGGATGTTTCAGGCGAAGATGCAGGGAATTATAAAGTCGTCGCTGAGAATAAGTTTGGCAGTACCAGCGCCACTATCAACCTCAAGTTTGGCGGTGAGTATAAAGCAATGTTGTAGTAATACTAAGAAGTATCAACGTACATGTACCTCATGAATATTCATGAATGAGCCAATATTGTTTTCCAACAAACCATAAATTTGTCACATGGTTTGATGAGGCAAGCTATTAACTCAGCCCCTTCATTGGATACTTTCAAATCATTACTTAAAACTCATCTCTTTTGTCAATCTGAATAGTCTGGTTTTAGCGCTTAGAAACATACGTATTAAGCGCTCTATAAATGTTGTAATTATTATTTATTATTATTATTAACTCTCTCAGATTATAGGCTAAAGTATATGAACCTAGTGCAGACCAATTTTATAAGCACAAAACAATTAAAATTGTAAAGTTGCCACTAAAAGGTTACTTGTACATACCAGCCAAAATACTTTGTCATACATACCAATATTTTCTACAATCCTGGCCTAATCTTGCTGGGTCCCTTTACCTCCTATTGCCCCCGGTCAATGTTGGCTCTCATTGCGCGGCCCCAACTCCAGCTTGAGGTAACAACATTGATGTGGGAGCGGTGGGCGGGGAGGGTACGGTATGTTTATTGTTTATTGTCCTGTGATTTGGCCGTGATTGCAATTTCCTTCTGTTTTTGCTTAGCTGAAAATGTTTAAGTAGCCTTTCCGTTCAAGCTTCTCTATAGAATTGGGCCCGCTTGGGCACTTGGCTCGATTTCACAAAGAGCTTACATTTATCTTATTCTCTAAGCAAAGTGTGATGCAGAATACAAATCACAATTGCAATGTTGACAATTCATCTTTATAGATGAGTGTTAGTGTTTGGTGAAACTACCCAGCTATGATCACACAATAGTGTTGTATACTATTATTTACTTTTTAAGAAGTTGGTCAGGTTTTGTTCTCATTTGTTGCTTTGCTATTCTTTATTGTTTCTTGATTTTGTTTTTGTTTTTGTTTTCAAAACAGAAGAGGAAGAAGGAGGGGAAGGAAAACAAGGGTAAGTTATAAAACAAAATAATAATCCTCGGGCATATTGTTCAGGTTGGATTCGAACCCATGACCTTTGCTATCCTAGAGCAGATGTCTTACTTAGACCACTGAGATTGCCCAGTAGCTAGAGGTAGTTCAAATCCTATATTTTAGGATGAAATCCTGTGAAAAAAATCCCACCTGAATAATATGCCAGCGGATTTTTTTTCTCGAAACTTTGGAAAGTACCGATTATATGGGGCTTTACTCTCATTGGTTTATGGGTAAAACCAAATAATTTTCTTCATCCCCAATGCAAATTTAATATCTATTAAACAATTAGTGATATGAAAGTGCTTTATAATATAACTAATGTATTTATCTTATCATGTTGTTCTTCTGAGTGCAAAAATAGCAAGATAATTGTAATCGTTTTAAGTAGTAAAACTTAACTACCAAAGTCAGGCCTCAGCAGTTACCAATTAATGAATTGGATTTTAAATAAAATGTGGCATAGACCAATACGAGTTTAGTCAGGACCTGCTTTTGTGCTAAGTGTCAGTGCAACAAGGTTGTGTCTCCTAAATTAGGATTTACGTGAAATGCAAGTTTTAGAATGTCAAAAGGTCATAGTTTGCTAAAAAATCACCCGGATAGACACACAAAGTCAATGGATGCCTAAATGTGACTTTGTTGCAGGTTTTTGTGCGAGATATGACTTTGTTGCAGAATCGAGTTGCGACATTGTTGCACTGACACAACAGAATCTGTACGCTAAGCAGTGAATAAACTTCTGTTAAAAAAAATAAAAAGAGAAAGGAAAGGACACATCACCATTAAAGCTATCGCACAAAATTGGAATATAATAATGAACTCCTTCCTAAAATGTAAATCATCCAACAATAAATTTACAGAGATGCCGATGGTCTGGCTCCAAACTTTACCATGAAGCCCAAGATGAGACAGTCTGATGACGGCCTCAAGCTGACCATCGAGTGTGAACTAATGGCTAGCCCTGAGCCTGAGATCACCTGGTATCGCGGTACGAATGTTCTACGCGATGGAGGGCGCTTCAAGCTGATCTGCAACCCGGACGGAGAGTACTTCTTCATGTCGTTAGAGATCACCGACGTGACGGAGAAAGATGGAGGAGAGTATAAGATTATTGCTACCAATAAACTTGGAACGGCAACCAATACTATCAAGCTGAACTTCCAAAGTAAGTTAATACAAAGTATTCTACTGTTCTCTGAAACTCCCTACCTACCCAAAGCTCGTTTCTCACCAGTGTGTCGTGGCCAAGTGGTGCAGCGTACAGACTCAAGTTCTGACGGCTGAATCATCAGAGTGTGGGTTCAATTCCTGGTCATGACACGTATGTCCTTGAGTGACACGTATGTCCTTGAGTGAGGCACTTACTCAGGTGTGTAAATGGGAATTTGAGAGGGCTGAGACAATGTTGTGTTGGATTCTCACAATCTGTCATGGTTGAGCGACTAGTGCATCAGACTCATTTTCTGACGACTGAATCATCAAAGTGGGGGTTCGATTCCCGATCATGTCCTTGAACAAGGCATTTACCTAGGTGTATAAATGGGAACCTGAGAGGGCTGAGACAGTATTCTGTTGAATTAATTCCTTAGTGCTAATTTAAGCAGCTTGGGGTTGTATGCCTTCCGGGATTTGAGAAAGTTTGAGGAATGGTCTTATTTTTATAATTACCAAGGTACAATCTGTCACCGTTTATTCATTCATTCATTCATACATCCATTTTTTCTTTGTGGTAGCTGGTGCCCCGTCCTTCACCGTGCAGCCAAAGATAGATCAATCTCCAGACGGTCGCCATCTAACCTTCCAGTGTGAGCTGACTGCTGATCCAGAACCCACCCTGACCTGGTACAAGAACGACGTCATCATCAAACCAGGAGGGCGCTACAACATGAAGGTCAAGAAGGACGACAATGTTTATTTCATTGAATGGGAGATTACCGACGTGTCTGGGAAGGATGCTGGGAAGTATAAGATCATGGCAAAGAACGAGCATGGTGACGCCAAATCAACGATTGATCTAAACTTTGAGGGAGGGGAGGAGCCACCTAAGCCTCCTGTGTGAGTCATTGTTGTTGTCCTGTAAAGTTTAATCTGTCAATTTCATCGGACATTCTTCCTCAATCCTATGTCGGATTCTAACCACTGGGTCAATATTCAAAAACTTTTCTGTGCCTCTGCGCGTTGTGATTTTTCAGAAGTTTTTGAGCTTCTGGAGTTATCATTTTCCTATGAAAATACCCTTGTCACAATGAAATCCTGACTTGACAAGGGGAAGACAACAAAGGTTCTCATAATAAGCATCAGGATATTTTGTTCTCTTGTGAGAAAAAATGAGCTTGCATTCACCGTAAATTGCAAAGCCAGGGCGGATAATCTGCCATGGTGTGCTAGAATCTCTGAACACTCGGAC
The DNA here is from genome assembly GCA_037783415.1 of Leptasterias polaris. Lineage (NCBI taxonomy): Eukaryota > Metazoa > Echinodermata > Asteroidea > Forcipulatida > Asteriidae > Leptasterias > Leptasterias polaris. Next base: position 340,554 of record JAZGTN010000082.1, on the reverse strand, counting down.
TTAACTCCCCGTGAGCCGAATACAAGAATGAACAATGGTGGCAGCCTGCCCATTCTTGTATGCCATATTTTTATAACAAAATGAAAAAGGTCTGGAATCGGGGACTACACAATAACCCCCACCCAGCAAAAGGGAAAGTACGAGCATAAATTTCAGTTCCTTCTGTTCCTCTTTGCATGAGTGAATTGAAATGAAGTGTAACATTGTAAGTGCATGCCTGTGCAGGCTGCACAATGGAATGTCCAAGTAATATGCACAACAGCCGTCCGACTGACTGCAAAATATTGAGGGCTCTCCGAATTTGTTCCGGGCGGTAAAAACCACCCACCAAGACAGTTTTGACAATTGTTAGCAAATATCCATGTCATCCAACATGAAGTGGTTAAAGATGCTCGGTCCCACTTTTGGCCGATTCCACCAAAAAATGTAGATGAAGGTTTTAAATAGTTTATTTTGTAAACTTTAGACCACTGACTGTAGATAGGCTAAAGAAAGACCAGTGGAGGACTTTGTATACTAACAGTCCCAAAAAATTCAGAATGACTGGTAGGCCCAAACAATAAGTATGTATCGCAGGGTGAGGTATTCCAAACTTTTCTTGTAGAGTGACACAGGAGAGGAGATATTTAGAGGAATTGGTCTTTACTCTAGACACACTGCCTAGTCTGATTTAATGAACTGTTTGTGATTTCTGACTCCCTATCTCTGATACAGCAAAGGAAGTGCCCCGTCTTTCATTGGCAAGCCAATGATGCGCCAATCCGACAACGGCCAAACTGTCTACTTTGATTGTCAGCTAACTGCTGATCCTAAACCAGAGATCATTTGGCTGTATGGAAACAAACGTATCCCAGTAGGTGGCCGTTACAACATGAAGCTACAACCTAAAGGAGTCAATATGTACACCCTAGAGCTGAGCGTGAGTGATGTTACACCTAAAGATGGTGGCACCTACCTGGTGTTTGCCAAAAACGAGGTTGGAGAACATCGAACAACTATCAACCTCAACTTTGATGGTAAGTTAATCACAAAATTTCCTTCAATCCTCCAAAGCTCGGGTCCAGATTCACACCTGGAATATCATTTTTGAGAGGGCAAGGCCGTTTTCGTCTTGCAAAGAGCACTTTCATTGGAAAAACCTAAAGTCTATGGGAAACTTTTGAATGGGCACCAAGGCCAATGCCACGGGCAACAGAGGCCATGGCCTATTTCCAGGCCTGCAGGTTATATACCTTTTGTCAACAGAAGTGGTCTCTTCTCTGAACACAGACCACAGTTAATTTAATAAGATTTTAATTATCGTGGCGGAGCGTTTAAGTGTATTGGACTCAAGTTCTGGTAGCTAAGGCATCAGGGTGTGGGTTCGAATCCCGTTCATGACACTTATGTCCTTGAGCAAGACACTTTACTATAACTGATTCTCTTCACTCAGGGGGTAAATGGGTACCTGTGAGGGCAGAGATGGTTCTTGGGATAGCTTGTTGCACTACATACTTGGCAGCACTGGCTGTATACTCCCCAGGGAGCTGAGATGTTTTAAGGAATAAAATAAATGGCCCAGTGACTAGGGGTCATAATGTGGGAAGTGCAATGATCATTTCTTTGGAGTTGCTCTGGATAAAAGCTGTCATTCTTATTATTATTGTTGTTAAAGAAATTTCCCTTGAATCCAACAAACCAATAGCATTTTGAAAAATAAAAATCTACGTAATTAAGAACAAACAGATGCACCAAATCCAAATTGATCTCCAGTAGAAGCAGCGAATAACTGTTTGTAAGTAAGATTTGAAGCTTTGCATGTTATAAGTGCAATAAGAAATAGACTAGATAAATGGTAAATTTGTTTTCCAAATAAATGAATCACAACCAGGAGATTAATTGGGTCTAAATTTACTTCAATCCAATTAAAATTCATTTGAAAAATGCAAAATTACATAAACAATATAAAGCAATAAAGGAAATATATTTAAAAAAAGGCATGATCAAAGGGTGATCAAAGGGTTAAACAATTCTTGAAGGCGAGTACAAAGATTATGTTAAAACCTCATGAATCAATCCTGGATGTAATGACCAGTTTGTGACCAGTTTGAAAAAAGTCATAAAAAGTGGCTTGGATACAGACGACCCCTTTCTGCCTGCAGGACTCTTTCCCTAGCCCTCCTCCCTCATGAGAAGAAAGAACAACCTAAATTGGCTTGGAGTGACAACCATGGGGGTTGAGAAGCGTTTTTTTTATATTATTTTTTTAATTTCATTTCATTTCATTTATTCTGGTTGTGAAGCCAAGGACTCTCAGAAAAGCAAACTTAACCACTGTACTAGCAGAGTAACCCCATGGAGAGAAGACAAGGAAGGAAGTTTCAGTTTTAGATGTGGGAGGGAAACCCATGCAGTCGGGTAGGGACTGAAAAACCAATCCACATAGTGCTCCCGGGGTGATTCCAACCAAAGTCCTAGAGGTGGCAGGTGAGGAAAGATACCTCTACACCAACCTGACCACTTTTGGTTATGAGAAGAACCGGTGCTTAGATACCTTGGAGTCTTGAAGTCTTGAAAACCGTTCTTGGCTTGTCTTCAAGAGAACCTTGTTTATATTATAACAGTCTCCTTTGACTTTGTTGTTGTTTATGTTTACAAACAGTACGTGAAGCAAACAAAGATGGAGCCCCTACATTCATTGAGAAGCCAACGATTAAACAGGAGGATGGAGGGCGCCGTCTTGTCATGGAATGCAAAGTCATGGCTGACCCTAAACCAAAGGTTAGTTTGAAGTCAAAGCTTAGGTCAACTCAAGTTTACTTTAACCCATGTTTATTGAAACCAAAACTTGTAAGTTTAGCAAGTTTAGTTAAACAAGCGTTTAGTTAAACAAGCATTCAGTTCAACTCAAGCTTACTTAAACCCAAGTTTAGTGAAACCAAAACAGACAAGTTATAACAAAGTTTAGTTACACCGGAATTTAGCTAAATTAAAGTTTAGGTAAACTAGAACTAAACTAAATTTAGTTCAACCAGAGTTTTTTTTAAAGTTATGAAGTTAAAGATGTGTTTTAATATTTAATCAACAATTTAATTGAACCAAAGATTAAATAAACAAGAGTTTAATTGAATTAAAGGTACGTTATTCAAAGTTGAGTTTAACCAATTGTTATTTGACTTATAATGATAATCGGATACAAGTAGAATACTTTGGTATTTAAATTATTGCACAGACAGACTGGAAAGTTTGTGTGTACTTAGAACATCTGTAAAACTTGGAAGCTGTTGTAAGTCCTCTGTGAAACCAAATAATGGCATCAAATTCGACATACCATATTAAGTTAGCATACTTAACAATCCATAATGTCCCATTGGGAGCCATGTTGGAGCCTCTGCTTGGGCAGCTGTTATGTTATGTTTTTAAAAGCTATCATGTGTGGAGTGAAATAAGTCATGGAGATATGTGACCCACTTGCATAAACAAGAATGTTAACGCCTTGAGCAAAGGCCAATTCACAGATCCGATAAGCACATTCAAGAAGAAAAAAACAAACACCAACCAAAATAGCATTTGCTGTTTATTATATGTAACTGGTCCCCTGCTGATCCTTGCTGAGCCACTGAATTCTGTGAAACATTGCTTGAACCACATAGTTATCTCCTGTAAGCTGATACTTCTTGTTGAATACATGTAGTTCTACTTGTTTGCCGCTTAAATTGAGTCTGGTATACATTTATAGTTTTTCTTTCTGTATGATGACAAATTGAAGACAAAGTCCTGTCAAAGCTCATTTCATGAAATCAATCAGTTTTGTGAAATTAATCATCAATAATATGAAATAAATCAATTTTGTGAAATCAATCATCAATTTTGTGACATGATCAATCGATTTTATGAATTCATTGTATTTTGTAACGTCAATAAATTTTGTGAGGAAAACACCCTTCAAACAACCCCCAAAATCGTTTCCTTTTTAGAAGCATTATATTCTCCCTGTACTTAGGTCTGATTTCCAAATTTGTGGCTCTCAGAAAAATCAGCAAAATTTTTCTCGAATCGCTTGATAACTCTACAAAAGCCTATACCACGTGTACATTTATGTCGGCCCTTGTACTCAATAAAAAGGGCCAAGTATCGATGCCTGTTTTTAAAACAGAAATTAAAGCTAAATAAGAAGACCCATATCACGCCTTCAATATTTTGTCATGTTCCCCGTTTTTAAAAGTTTCCCTGAATATCAATTCTCCTTTTATATCAAGTCCAGACATTTCATCTACCACCCTCAGTTTGGGTTCGTTGATTCGAACAGATGAAAAGTATGACTGAACTAAAATAAAGGTTCAATACTTGAAGAACTTGTCAACTCTTCCTGATTCTACAGAAAGTTCCCTGAAAATAAACAAATCTTTCCATGTTCTGAAGAACAAATTTGAAAATCTATCTGATTATAGAAGCTATCTTCCTTTTATGCTGAACTCTAAATATCTCCCTGATTGTTGTACAGCATCTCCCTGATTGCTGAATATGTTGGCAGGCCTGTATTTGTGTTCAGGATGGACCTCTGGAACACACCTTAAAATAGTTCAAATGTTTGGAGCTGGCCCAATATTTCTGGGGAAGGTATTTGGTGACAGAGCAACCACAGCCATTTTCCCCATAAGTGAATTCCTTTTAAGCCCTTTCTTATTTTTGATCAATTATGAAATGAGACAACCTCATAAACAGTTTATGATAGATGATGGTTATTTCGTTGACAGTATATATTTGAATTTGATTTCCTAGAACGTTTTTCAAAATGACTTTTTGGCAATTTATAAAAACAGTTAAAAATTATGTTCCCAATTCCAATAATGATAACTTCCACATTATTTATTTGAATAATAAATCTGGAAGCACCTTGGATTGTTTTGGTTTATGGGCACAGAAAGTTGGACATTGAGGTTTTCTCCCTCGGATATTTAGTCTTCCTCAAGAAGCCAGGCCCCATCTCTGTCTTAGTCATTTCATATGAGAATGCCACATTGTCACTACCTCATCCCCTTAATATTATGATTTCCTACATTCCTGTGAATTCAATGAGGATGAGAAGCAGAGAGATGACTAGTTTATCCCTGCCCTGGGGATGAGGTGGCATTCCAGAGATAACTGACATTTCATGGATGCCAAATGGTTCAACTGGTGTGCAGTCAAACCCATGTCTAGCCACACACACACTACATGCTCAATTATAGTCTTCTTTCAAGCCATTACTGATGAAATTCTAGTATACAGTTTAGGGTAATACAAACCAATGTCTAGCCACACTGCAGCCTGAATGGTAGTCTTCGTTCAAGCTGTTACAAATGATATTCTAGTGAACAGTTTAGGGTTGTAATACAAACCAATGTCTAGCCACACTGCAGGCTGAATGATAGTCTTCGTTCAAGCTGTTACTAATGATATTCTAGTGAACATCTTAGGGTTGTAATACCAACCAATGTCTAGCCACACTGCAGGCTGAATAGTAGTCTTCATTCAAGCTGCTACTAATAAAATTCTAGAGTACAGTTTAGGGTTGTAATGCAAACCAGTGTCTACCCACGCTGCAGACTACATAATAGTCTTCATTCAAGCCCCTACTAATGATATTCTAGTATATCCCCTTGGGACAAATTGTCAAACCAATATCTTGCCATACTGTATGATTAGTATAGCTTAGCTATCATTAAAGCTGTTAACAATGATATTCAATACTTGTAATATTTTATAAAATTTCATAAAGGGATTTCAATCATTTGACAAATAATGACAACATTTAGTGACTAATTGCTCTCTGAAAACATTTGCAACTTTGGAGGTATACATTATGAACATGTATGGAGGAAGAAAAACAGTATCTTCACTTTTTATTGCATTAGTGGGAAACATTTTTCAAAATTTGAAGACAGTTCCACTCAAAATAAATGTGCATACATACAAACCAGTGACTGATGCAAACTGACAAAAGGGATAAAATTGACTAAAAACAATCTTACTAATATTTGAGATAGTGTATTTTTAGTGTGTATACATGTACTTTACAATTAAACCAAGTACTTGACATACATTAACCCTAACAGACTAGACCCTTGGGTAAACATACTGCCCAAATCCTTCTATATCCTTCAGATTAAAGTTGTCATAAACCTAAAGTGCCCAAATCCTTCTGAATCCTTCTCCTTATTGTAAATATACATATTAGGCTTAGCCCAAATCCTTCTAAATCCTTTTGAGACAGAAGTTAGGGAGTCAACTTTGTGATTTACTTTAGGTGGCAAATATGTCAGCTTTATTACAATCTCCACCCCTAAAAGCCCAAAACCTTCAGAATCCTATTTTGGCTAAGCTGCATAAGACCTAAAACCTTCTAAATCCTCCTATGTAAAAACAGCCCGATAGCCCAAGTCCTGCTAAATCCTACCCTAACAAAAACTCATTGTAGCCCAAACCCTTCTAAATCCTCCTGTGTTGCAGATCCCTAAAAGCCCAAATCCTTCTCAATCCTGCACTTTGGCAATGAGGATATACATGTAGAAGGACTTGGGCCCTTTAGGGCTAAAAACCCACATTTGGCAGCTTATCTTACTTGTTGACTTGAGAAAAGAAAAAACAACAACATATGTATGTGATAAAAATACAAATTCTCTTAATAACAGGAACAAATTTCATTTCAAACTATTAAGTGAAAGAATTCTATGACCCATGATTTGACCCATGATTTGTGTTTTTTTGGGGGGGGGGTTTGAATTCCACCCAAGTAATATGCCAGTGGACCTTTTTTCCACAGGACTCAAAGAAGGTACTGAGTATACAGTGCTTTACACACATCGGTGCATGGGTAAAACCAAATAAAGTTTTTTATCCCCGATGCAAATTTAACATCTATAAAATTTGTCAGGTACCTACTGCTAAAATATAGGATTTGGCACTGCCTCTAAGAGCTAATGGGCAAGCTTGGTGATATAGTAGTGGGACATCTGCTCTGGAATGGCAAATGCAATGGGTTCGAATCCCTCCTGAGTAATACGCCTGTGTTTTTTGTTTTCACAGGACTCGGGGAAAGTACTCAGTTTTCAGTACTTAAAGGATGTGTACAACATTGGTAATTGCCAAAAACCTGTATCCAAACTTGATGTGACCCAACATATACATGAAATAACAAACCTGTGAAAGTTTAAGCTAAATCGGTCTTCGGAGTCATGAGAAAACAGTGAAAAAAAAACTTATGTGTTTTAACTTCTTTTCAAACATCGGAATTTATCCTGCAGGATGAAGACTATTATTTTACTCATTTCCTAAAAACTATGGCATTTCAAGCAAAACTATTTCAAGGGAAGTTTTCCACCATGACCATCTTTATACCATGTAAGTTATGTGCAAATCTGTGAACATTTATATGTTCATTCTTACCAATGTTGTACACACCCTTTAACACACAAAATAATATCTAATAATGATAAAGTAATACAATAGTACAGTTTTAGAGGATGTTTGAAAGTTTATCGATGCCTGAAGTCATTGGTCTTAGTGATAGTCTACTCCTTATAATTTACTCATTACAATCTCTTTTGTTTTAATATAATGAATATAGGTGACATGGTTTTACAACAACAAAGAGTTAAAAGACGCTGGTCGTTACCGCATTCGTACCAACAAGCAGGGAAAGATCTACGTCTTGGTACTTGACATGTCTGGGGTTACCAACCAAGACATGGGTAGCTACCAACTGGTCGCTGAAAACGAGAAAGGAAAAGCTTCATCGACGATTACTGTCAACTTTGAAGGTGATTTATCATTCTTATTTTGTAACATGTTTTCTTACATTTGGAGGGGGCCTTCTCCATTTGAGAAATTCATCACAAAATTACAGATTAAATCTAAATCAGATGCCCTCATCCCTATTAAGGAGGGAAATCAAGACATTGACATGCACTGTAACATTAAGAATGAAAATAAAATACAGCCTGGCAGTGCCCAAATTTAAAGAGGTTGAAATTCATTATTGTGTTGCATGCTCTTTTTTTCCAATCGATAGAGTCCTTATGAAAGTGTGAAAAAACGTCTCTAGCCTCACATTAAAACGGTGTAAAATCGTGTCATTTGATACTCTTTCAGATAGAATTTGAACCACGTTGTCATTAAATACAAACAACAAATGACTCTACGTACTTGCTTAACCCTAACAATCCCTAACCCTACAAATTCAAACAGGGCAAAGTGTTTAATTTTGTTAGGTTAAGTACAGTGAAGTTAGGATTGGGTGTTCGATTCTGTGGGATTGTGTATCCTTGCTGACAAGTAATGGTGTTTGAATTTGATTGAGTGGGTATGGTGGATGTGTGAAATGTACATCTGGCATTGCTCTTTCCTCCATGGTCTAATGAGATAGTTGTTGGATTATGTTATGTTGGGTACTGTGTGATTTCACTGATCAAATTTTGCACATGCCAAGTGTACACACTCCAACAAAATCAAACAAAAAAGGCCTGTTGGAGTTTGTTAGGTTGTGTATCGTCCCCCTAAGATTGGGTACAGTTCCCATCTCATGGTAGTATAAGCTGTTGGAATGTGTTGGGTTAGGGATGGATTCTAGTAAAAACGCTTTGGGAGTTAGGGTTAAAGAGGAATTGTTGAGTCAGTCAATAAGCCAAATTCAATGCTATTTTGACTGAATATAATCTTAATTCAGGAATGAGCTAAAACAATTCCTGTTCAAAAATGAACAGTCCCATATATGTGAAACGTAACATCATTGGATGTTTTGGGATTTTGACAAAGTTTGCGCTAGAAGGGTATCAAAAACAAGGGTATTTTTCACCATTTTAACGTGTGGTCAGAAAATTGTTCTCTACTTTCATAAATAAGTACTGTATATATTGGAAAATGGGTGCTTTACAAAACTGAATTTGACCTTTTAAGGAGGAAATTCCAGGGTAGCTCACCTCATCAATCAGAAATGTGGTTTTCGGAATGATTGATTTAAGCTGACATTTTGAGATTACATACTTTCAATTGCAAATCTCAACTGCATCAAGGAACATTGGAGTTACCTGAAGACATTGTATGGTTCCAGTGATTGTTTGAACCCTCACCCACTTACTGCTGGCAGACATTTACTCAAGAACATGTTTTCTGGACGCACAAACGGAAGTCTAATAGACACATTCTAAGAAAATGACCACGGATGCCTGGTTATATTCCTTTGCAAAGTGTGCACAGCGCTGTAACAAATAGGGTCAAAGGGTACTGGGTTTCATGCTCAAAGTCTCTCTTTTCGGGGGTTATGATGTAGTCCCCAATTTCAGACCTTCATCTTTTTGCGAGAGATCGTTAGGCTGTGGGAGGCACATGTAAGGCGTAGATTCCAGCATGCCATGGCCTATTATTGGCCATGGCAAACAGCCAAGTTTGGCCCATTCCAGTGAACAAAAGTGACATTGTTGTCTTTACTTGGTCAAGTTACGGTTTCATTGTGACAACAATATTCTCTGTAACAAAAGTATTCAAAATATTTACCCTGTGGGTGAGCATGGACACATTTTTTTGTTTATGTTCAGAACCACCACATTTTATAATTTACAATAGGTCGCATACTCAATATAAAAACAGCTACATTTAAAAGTATGATATTATTTTGTTAAATAAAAATAAACTTTTTATCAATATCTTAGATTGACTTGTCTTAACAGGAATTTTGTTTGAGGATTAACATTAATTTTTTTAATTTATCTTACTTTATATCCTTTTTTTAGTGAAAGACAAACGTTTCCCTCGCAAATACGAGCTGGCAACCCAAATCCAAGGAATCCATATGGACTTTGCGCCAGAAGCATCAGAGATGATTGACCTGGGGCCAGACTTTGGGATGTTGGAGCTTCTCATGCCTGATAAAGGACCCAGTGGCCCCATGGAGATTGAGCTGAGTAGTAAAGGACCTGACGTGACTGAGGTGGAAGTAGAGAAGGACTCTGGTCTGGTTATCACCGAGCAACTGAAGGATCAGGTGAGTGCATGTCAGTGACGTAGGATTCTTGCAACACTGATGACTAAGAGGTGGTGTTGGTAAGGTCCAAGACTAATGAGGATTTTCCCTTAACTTTTTTAATTACTGGCCATCAGGACCAGTTAACTTGTAATTTTACTAGTCTGTTGGCTTTTTCACTAGTCAATCTTTCAAATGGAATAGGGATGCTTTTCAACACTGAACTAGCCAGCAGGACCACTTGTAGAGAATTTTGACTGGTCCTTGCATGTGTTAATAGGCATTTGGTCAGTGGACCACTGTTAAGGGAGAACTCGGACTAAGAAGCAAGTCTGTAACAGTAGCTTACAGATCAAGGACAAACACTGAGACCTGTAGGTTCAAGGCAAATAATGAGATATGTATGTTCAAAATAAACAATGAGGCCTTGACCAAGACTGAGACTAAAACCAAGAATAAAGATCGTACATGTAGCTCACAGAATTGGGACAAGTACTGAGACCTGAAGATCCAAGGCAACCGATGAGACCTTAACCAAAAACCTTGAAACAAGACTGTTACACACAGATTTAAAAATAACATGGATACCAACAAACTCTCATAACTGAGACCTCTAGGTCCAAGGTAAGCCATGAGACCTGAGCTCGATTTCACAAAGAGTTAAGATTGATCTTAAGTGCAAATCCATCGTAGTTGCTTAGCAAAGAGTGATGTCACAATACAAATCACTATGGTAATACTGACAACTCATCTTAAGATGAATCTTAGTGCTTTGTGAAATCGACCCCAGGACAAAGACTGAGGCTAAGACCATAAACCAAGACTGTAAACTAAGACCTACGGGATTTAGACTCACACAGTTACTAGCAGCACTCATGACTGAGACCTGTACATGTACATGCCAAAGAGACCAAAACCATGACTGAGACTAAGACCATGTCTCAAGATTGTAAACTAAGACCTACAAGATTGAAACTAAAAAAGAGACCAGCAAGCACTCATGACTTAGACCTAAAGGTCCATGACAAACACTGAGACTGTTTAATCAAACCCCTACCCCCCCCCCCCCCCCCCAAAGGGAAAAGAACACTATAAACTTGAAGGCTGTAACTGACAATGGTGTATTTGTGTCACAGGTTTAGGATTGTAAGCTTATGTTGAAATATACTTTATTAGATGGAGATGGCACTCATAACCTGCAGGTCTGAGACTAAGACCAAGATTGAGATGTGTGACAAGATCTAGACAAAATTTTAAGTCTTGTAAGTGAGGATGAGATGAAGTGTAAGTCATGATAGTTTTGTAATATTGAACATTTTTGGTTTTGTAGGATGTGGAAGATGGCAAAAGTGTTGAGTTCAGATGTAAAGTCATAGGCAAGCCAACCAAGGTCATCTGGTATAGGTAAGTCAGCAAGCTTCTTTTTGTAGCTCTTTTATATGCAACTTCATTCTAGCTTTTGATATGGGCCGCTTTTCATCGTTTTAATGTTTTCATCAGGCATTGAATTCAAAATCCCCAAAACAAACAGACTGCTTGATACTGGCTGACTCATTAAAATCAACCCCAAAACCAATACACCCATTCAAACCATCATGTCATAAAGCTTACTAAAGACTGATTGATGGTTGAACTGAAACTGCTGGTGGGCATGCCATTCAGTATTCTTCCTTTGCCCATTCAAATGTAAGGAGGTCGCCTTGCCCTCTTTTGGCCAACATTGTTGCCCCAGTGAAAATATTTGTATTAATAGTAATAGTAACTGCCCTTTTTGGCCAATAGTGTTGCCGCACTGAAAATATTTGTAATAATGATAATAGTAATTACCATACAACCACATTGGATTACGAAAAAGTGTAGCGCTTCTGTGTCCCATCGGCCAAGTTGGATATGGGACACAGTTGCTCTGTATTTTGTGTATTCCTCGTGTGATAAGGAATTTATCTTCAAGTAAATTTGAGCTTAAAATATCGCAATATTTGGGGTAAGAAAACAGCCTGTAAGAACTTTGTTTGGTATGGGCCGTGCAATATAGATTAGTATCACATTCTTGTTGCTATGGATCGACCAGTCATAATCGAAAATTTAAGTTTTCTTAAAGAATGTGTTGTTTTTTTAATTTAAACTGTGTGAGTCTTTTTTTGTGTAGACATCCCGCGCTACACCGTCTTTAAATGGACAAACATGTATTACACTCTTCAGTCTCCTGACGATGACTAGAGCAAGCTAGTCTAGTCGAAACGTTGAGACCTATTAAGAACTCACTCCGCGGCAGTGTAGTTATTAACGAGAAGTCCCCCCGATCCACATAGCGAAAGTAGTAGTCCCGCCAGATTTCCTACCTCCCGCCCAGGTAGTAGTTAATAAGCAGGACAGTTCTTTTCAGAGCTGAGAAGTCTCCGGAATTCCGAATATTCTACTCCGCGGCAGTAGAATAAAAAGCAAGACAAGTTCTCAAAGAACAAAATCTACCTAGCAAGTAGATATACACATGGTTTTACCGCAAACCAAATATATATTGATACCTCACCATGCAATGCCTCAAATCCCATATACACTATCTTTGTTAATTAATTGTTAATTAGGGAATTTTAGCTTACAAACTTGCTACAGTACATCCAAATGCAAAGGAAACACTGATCAGTTATGGTTATTACAGTTTTAATACATAAAATGTTCTGTTAATCACTTCATACAAATTTGGTAAAATGTATGCTTTTTACTTAAAGGTTTTGAAAATGTAATGTGCAGATGAAAGGGTTCAAATGGTTGGTCAACTTTGTAAATGTTATCAAGAGAAGGGGGTTCAGCACACAATTTAGCTAAGCGCAAATTAGGCAGATTTTGGCATTGTATTAATGTTATATACAATAAATTGTTGTTATTTATTAATTTGGGGTTGAACAAAGAAAAATTGACTAGAGCAGGAGTTTGAACTAACGACCGCCGTTTTAACGTGCTCGCGCTCTACCAACTGAGCTATCTAGCCCTATGTTGGTGGTCTCCCTATTTTGTCAATATCTTTGTTAGGGCATACCAGTCAGAAGCCATACAACCATTACCTGTGGTCATACCCAAGTTTACTTACATTTTTCTTTGTTCAACCTCAAAATTTACCTAGTCAGTTTCCCTTGTGGTTTATAACTTGATATTGGAAATTATAAAGTCGCATCCCCTGGCTGCCGCTTCCCAGGCTGTATCGTAAACTTAGGTGTGATCCCTGGCTACACTACTTAATGGTTATTTATTATTACTTTTCCTTGGCAGACATTTTAAAGCAACATTTTTCCATTTAAGAATGTTTTTTGAAAAATGGGCCCAATTAACAATTTTAATGATCAGGAAATTTGTTTTTATTCTTTGAAGAGATGGCAAGGAAATCCGACCCTCGACCTCTATCAAGACGACAAAAGAGGGCGACGTTTACATCTTACGCATCTTAAAGACCTCAACTAGAGACAGCGGTGATTACTCAATCGTTGTTTTTGGTCATAAAGGAGAGGCTAAGTCTATTGCAGAACTCTACGTTGATGGTAAGAAATCAAGTTTCATCTTTATATTTTCAATAAACAGGTAATTTTCTATACTATTTGAAAATATGGCCATTGTTATTTTTTGTTACAGTTGTTTTATGCTTTCTGCTTTTCTCCCTCCACTCTCTCTATTCATGTATTTCCACTTGACTACTCTTGCAACTCTTGTCTGCTTGTATGTGTGTTGTGTGTTGTCATTTAGCCTTCGAGAAAGACTCTGCTAGGGTCGAAACGTCAGGCCACTAACTTATTTTTTGTTTATTTAAGTAATGACTTTTTGTGTCTGAAACTTGTAAATTTTGAAAAATGCTCCAATTATTTCACTATAAAGTTACCGTACTTTTCAGGTGTGTATCGATATGAAATATTTTTAAAAGACAGTAAAATTTTTAAACTTTTAGTAGTTGAACCCAACGTGTGTTGACATGCTTGAGTGCTGCATACTCACAAGTCCCTTCTTATTGCTCCAGCTATTAAATGCATGTTCATCGTTTATTGTAGAAAATGTCATGGATTTTTAATCTGCCTGAGGTTTCAAGACAGTTTTATACAACTCTGCACAAATTATAGAATTTTAGAGAAAAACATTCCAGAGTTTGCTTGATTTGTCTCATCTTATTGGAAGAGTTTTTGCTACCAAATTGTTTCCCCTTTTAATGTAGTTAGCTTTTGCCTTTTTGACCTCGTCACATGATTTTAGGAAAATCTTTTTGAGGTGCCCTTTTAATAGAGCTTTTAAGTGCCATTACATTGCTTAGCAATTTATGTGCACAATTTTGTAGGAAAACCAGTCAAATGTAATCGGGAACCTGTGTCTGCAAAGGGAATTATTTTTGTACGAGGCCATTTTTGTTGTTGTCTACAATATATTAATATGGAATTCCAAGGACCAAATTTACGGCTCTGCTTACTGTTTCAGCAAGAAGAAACCAAACAATCTGTAGTCATGTTATGAATAACACTGGATTGAAATACTTTTGTTCATATCATAGAGGTGTGTTATATATTGACTGGAGCACTAACTCACCCTGTATTTTGAAGCCGTGTGGGCACATCCATGTTTTGTGTTCAAACCCTGAGTGAAAGATTTAAATTGCTGGACGGCTTTTTGCATTTATATGAGTGTGCTTGTTCTTTGCTCTGCATCATTGAATCAAGTATGCCACAAATGTGAGCGCACGATATGTTAATGTGCATACAAGACTGCAAGCTTAAACCAACCTTGCACCAATTTCGCCAGTTTGCCTGTACGTCTGTGCCATGACGAGGGAACATTACTGCCATCTTTTGAAGTAGATTTTGCCCCCCCTTGCCATCTAGTGCACCATCGTATCCCAGAGAATTTTGTCATGCTCCAAATTTTTTCAAATAATGGACGTGAGTTAAAAGCACTACATTAAATTTCATAAACATTTTCATAGTTTGAATAGATGCGTACTGCACAGTGGAATTTGAATCCCCAATTAAACATTGATAACATGATTTATCCTGGGTGATGACGTGCATGTTCAGAGATGAGCAGTCACGTACTAGTAGGTGGGCACACCTAATGAAAAGTTCTCGCTGTCAAAATGTTCTCTTCAAACTGAAGTCCTTCTGTCCTTCCATAGTCATGGGCGTGAAACATGGCTGCGTCCAGGTTTCAAACAGTTTGTGAGTGTTTAACAGGGAGTTAGTGCTTCAGTCAATATACATAGCTCTATGGTTCATACTATGTCTACCTGAGATTTTTTGTGTAGAAATCCAGCATAACAATTTAATGGTAGCTTTATGTGCTGATATTTAGTGCCATAGAATTTGAATCCTGTCGGAAGTCAAGAAGATACATGTAGGTTTAAAATTAACGCTAGCAATTTTTGTCTGAAGAATACATGACAATGAAGAAGCCAGAAGATGAACCAATGAAGAGACCTGCCCCTGAACCTGAAGGCAAGATGACATCTAATATTTCATTCTTTCATTCCACTTTTCATTACACTTTCACACATGCTGCAGTCACAATATAGAGCGCCACCAAGAGTTTGGGGCATGAGAGGTCATTTACAGAGAAGGCAGTCAATAGCAATGAATTTCAGTCATGAGTAAAGCTTATTAAAGTCACAATGGTATTGTTACCTACAGCCCACAGAAAACAAATGGTATAAAATAAGGGTTCAGTTTTCAAAGGTGAACTGTTTCTTTCAATGTAATAATGAAAATTTCTTATTGAACTAATGCACCTGTAAGTGATGAATTTTGTTTTTTCCTGAGGCAGACTCTCTGTGGTGCTCTGTGTTGTGATTCACTAAAATTCCTTAACAGTCATTAGACCATTAAGCTCTCAGTCAAACTGACTTAATTAATATATCACTTTCATTTACCTATACAAATGAGAGTAAATAGCAAATTTAAAAGTTCTAAAAGAAGTTGAGCAAAATATGTAAGAGTATAAGATAAAAACATTGTTTCTTCCTTGAAACAATAGTGCCACAGCAGATCCTTTTTCACTTGGAAAACATTTCTCAACGAAAGTGATCATGTCACAAATGATGTTGAATCAAAAAATGTTGTGGATTGTCTACATGACTCCACAAGGAAGCCACCCTAAGCATTGCTAATATGTAAACCTTTTTGGGGCTGATTTTAATCTTTATTTCAAATTGTAATTATTACATTGATGATTATTCACAGATGTAGTCAGCAAAGCACAGAAAGTTGACATGTTAGAAGAAGTCCTTATGGAATTTGATGAATCAGGCAAGAAATTACATAATTTTATTTTGTCAAAGGAGGTCACTGCACTCTTTTTTCAGTATAGATCATTACACACACTGCTTGCTTCAAATCACAAGCCCAAATTTCATAATAAAGGAAAACAAAATCTTTCACCATTTACTCTCTGTTTTCGCAAAGTTACATGCATGTAGTCACTTTGGACAAGAAGTGTGGTGCAGATTTTAAGGAAATCTCACCAAAAGCAACAATTGCAATGAGAAAATCAACTTTGAGTTAATTTTTGATGTGCTATCTTTTTTGCAGTAGTGCAATGCAAACATGTTATGCTTCTTTGAGTTATATTGAGCGTGTAGTATGTGCTAATTTCTTTGCATTGTACTGTCACCAACTCTGGTAAATGTGACATCAGATGATGCGGTAGAAACTTAATTTATAGTCTCTATGCTTAATTAATGTCAGAGAAACTGATGTGTGTGTGTAATTGTCTATTGCTGGACAGCAAGCATTAACACCGGTAACATTTCTTTGTAGTTCACTAAGCACTCTTTCTGTTTAAGGAAGAATTCAGGGCAATATACCCTAATCATGCTTCATCCATTGTTGTCTTGTTCCCTTTATGCAATCACAAAAATGATGACTGATTTTTATGATACAACGAGGGGGATAATAATTTTTTGACCCATCAGCTTCAGTTTGGTTACATTGGTTTAATTGTAAGAAAGACAAGATGGCGGAACTATAATTGAGGTATATTGTTCATAAAGATTAAATTATCAATTCACAAGATTTTTAATCATTCAATGCACCACTCAATGCTCAATGGAAACTGGCACTTCACATTCACTTTATTGTCTGTCAGTCCTTTGTACTTTATTACTTCAAGACTCAGCAAATCAAATTTCAAATTTGGGCAATAAGGCTGAAATACAAAGTATGCAAGAGTATTTTTCAGTGTATGCATTCCGAATGGCATTCTACAGATCTTTTCGGCAAAGGTGGAAAACCTGCTAAACGACGCTCAGAGCCTGACGAAATTGAACCTGAAGAGGTCAAACCTGGCAAATTTGCCAAACCTGCTCCAACACCAGAAGACAGCAAAGATGGCAGACGAGAACAGACAGAGGTCTTACTAGAGATCAGATCAGATGAGATGGAGATCCAACCTGGCAAGTTTATCAGAACAGAAGAGATCAGAGATGGCAAACAAGACCAACCAGGGGAGGTCTTTCTAGAGATCGGATCAGATGAGATGGAGATCCAGCCTGTCAAATTTACCAGAACAGAAGAGATCAGAGATGGCAAACAAAACCAACCAGGGGAGGTCTTACTAGAGATCAGATCAGATGAGATGGAGATCCAACCTGGCACGTTTACCAGAATAGAAGAGAGCAGATATAGCAAACGAGACCAACCAGGGGAGGTCTTACTAGAGATCGGATCAGATGAGATGGAGATCCAGCCTGGCAAATTTACCAGAACAGAAGAGATCAGATATGGCAAACAAGACCAACCAGGGGAGGTCTTACTAGAGATCAGATCAGATGAGATGGAGATCCAGCCTGGCAAATTTACCAGAACAGAAGAGATCAGACATGGCAAACAAGACCAACCAGGGGAGGTCTTACTAGAGATCAGATCAGATGAGATGGAGATCCAGCCTGGCAAATTTACCAGAACAGAAGAGATCAGACATGGCAAACGAGACCAACCAGGGGAGGTCTTACTAGAGATCAGATCAGATGAGATGGAGATCCAGCCTGGCAAATTTACCAGAACAGAAGAGATCAGACATGGCAAACGAGACCAACCAGGGGAAGTCTTACTAGAGATCGGATCAGATGAGATGGAGATCCAGCCTGTCAAATTTACCAGAACAGAAGAGATCAGATATGGCAAACAAGACCAACCAGGGGAGGTCTCACTAGAGATCAGATCAGATGAGATGGAGATCCAACCGGGCAAGTTTACCAGAATAGAAGAGAGCAGATATAGCAAACAAGACCAACCAGAGGTCTTGCTAGAGATCAGATCAGATGAGATGGAGATCCAGCCTGGCAAATTTCAAAAAACAACAGAAGAGAGCAAACCTGGCAAACGAGAACAAACAGAGGTCTTACTAGAGATCAGATCAGATGAGATGGAGATCCAACCTGGAAAGTATGAAACTCTTCAGCAGACATCAAAAGATGAAAAAGTAGGAAGACTGGGGCAAGTTGAACTTGAACTAGAAATCAAACCAGAAGACGACAGACCTGGGAAGTTCGCAAAACCACAGTTCAAACCAAAGGATGAAAAACCAGCCAAACCGGAACCTGAAGAAATCAAGCCAACAGAGGTCAAACCAGAGGAGGTAAAGCCTGGGAAGTTTGCAAAACCTCAGCTCAAAGCCAAGGATGAAAAACCCGACGAGTCGGAACAAGTTGAACTTGTTTTAGAAGTCAAACCAGAGGAGGTAAAGCCAGGAACATTTGCAAAACCACAGTTCAAACCAAAAGATAAAAAGCCAGACAAACCAAAACCAGAAGAAATCAAGCCGACTGAGGTCAAACCAGAGGAGATCAAACCTGGGAAGTTTGCAAAACCACAGCTCAAACCCAAGGATGAAAAACCCGACAAGCCAGAGCAAGTTGAGCTCGTTTTAGAAGTCAAACCAGAGGAGGTAAAGCCAGGAAAATTTGTAAAACCACAGTTCAAACCAAAAGATGAAAAGCCAGACAAACCAAAACCAGAAGAAATCAAGCCGACTGAGGTCAAACCAGAGGAAATCAAACCTGGGAAATTTGCAAAACCTCAGCTCAAACCAAAATATGAAAAACCAGACAAACCAAAACCAGAAGAAATCAAGCCGACTGAGGTCAAACCAGAGGAGATCAAACCTGGGAAGTTTGCAAAACCACAGCTCAAACCCAAGGATGAAAAACCCGACAAGCCAGAGCAAGTTGAGCTCGTTTTAGAAGTCAAACCAGAGGAGGTAAAGCCAGGAAAATTTGTAAAACCACAGTTCAAACCAAAAGATGAAAAGCCAGACAAACCAAAACCAGAAGAAATCAAGCCGACAGAGGTCAAACCAGAGGAGGTCAAACCAGGGAAGTTTGCAAAACCACTGCTCAAACCAAAAGATGAAAAACCAGGCAAACCAAAACCAGAGAAAATCAAACCAACAGAGGTCAAACCAGAGGAGGTCAAACCAGAGGAGGTCAAACCAGGGAAGTTTTCAAAACCTCAGCTCAAACCGAAAGATAAAAAACCAGGCAAACCAGAACCAGCAGAGGCTAAGCCGGAGGACGTAAAACCTGGAAAGTTTGCCAAACCAGCACCAGAACCAGAAGAAGTAAAACCTGGCAGATTCTTCAAGCCTCAACTGAAACCAAAAGATGACAAAGTCAGCAAGCCCATCCCAGAACCAGTGGAAGTCAAACCTGTAGAGGTCAAACCAGAGGAAGTAAAGCCTGGAAAGTTTGAAAAGCCTCAGCTCAAACCAAAATATGAAAAACCTAAACCAGAAGAGGTGAAACCCGACAAGTTTGCTAAGCCAGTCCCAGAACCAGAAGTCAAACCTGGTAGATTTGCCAAGCCTCAACTACAACCAAAAGATGAGAAGCCAGGCAAGCCACAAGAACTTGAGAAGGTCAAACCAAAAGAGGCTAAACCAGATGATGTGAAACCTGGAAAGTTTGCCAAACCAGCACCAGAACCAGAAGAAGTAAAACCTGGCAGATTCTTCAAGCCTCAACTGAAACCAAAAGATGACAAACCCAGCAAGCCCATCCCAGAACCAGTGGAAGTCAAACCTGTAGAGGTCAAACCAGAGGAAGTAAAGCCTGGAAAGTTTGAAAAGCCTCAACTCAAACCAAAATATGAAAAACCTAAACCAGAAGAGGTGAAACCTGACAAGTTTGCTAAGCCAGTCCCAGAACCAGAAGTCAAACCTGGTAGATTTGCTAAGCCTCAACTACAACCAAAAGATGAGAAGCCAGGCAAGCCACAAGAACTTGAGAAGGTCAAACCAAAGGAGGCTAAACCAGATGATGTGAAACCTGGAAAGTTTGCCAAACCAGCACCAGAACCAGAAGAAGTAAAACCTGGCAGATTCTTCAAGCCTCAATTGAAACCAAAAGATGACAAACCCAGTAAACCCACCCCAGAACCAGTGGAAATAAAACCTGTAGAGGTCAAACCAGACGAAGTAAAGCCTGGAAAGTTTGAAAAGCCTCAGCTCAAACCAAAATATGAAAAACCTAAACCAGAAGAGGTGAAACCTGACAAGTTTGCTAGGCCAGTCCCAGAACCAGATGAAGTCAAGCCAGGCAAATTTGCCAAGCCTCAGCTTAAACCAAAAGAGGAAAAACCTAGCAAATCTTTCCCTGAACCTTTAGAGGTCAAGCCTACAAAGGTTAAACCTGAGGAGGTCAAACCCGACAAGTTTGCCAAGCCAACCCCAGAAGAGGTCAAACCTGAAGAAAAGATCAAACCAACAGAGGTCAAACCAGCTGAAAAAGGCAAGCAGGGTCAAGTTTATAGGTCACAGCATGGATGTAACTAGCTTGCTTGGCAATGTCAGTTTAAAAAAAATGCTTTTCATGCATTTTTGGGGTCTTTTCTAGCCTTGTTTTTACTGCTCTATTTCTTGTAATTTTTATTTTGAGGCTGGTAGCATGTTGTCTGTTTCTTGTTAAATGCCATTGAATGTTGAAATTTGAAATGCATCAAAAACAATACATAAAGACTGGACATTCATATTACTTTTTATTCAGTTTGCTCTCAGTTGATTTTATTTGATTTTACCACCCAACATCTCTGTTTATTTGTTAATTAAAAAATGAAGTCATTTATGTTCAAGGGCTGTCTGCAATAAATGATCGTAAGACATCCACGTCACTCTTCCCTGACCTCAATTGACCTTATGTTGACTTGAGGGTCAGGGAAACAGTGACTGGTCATACAGGCCAGATTCTTCAGCAATGAAAATGACCGTCAAAAGAGTGACTCAAACTTACAATTCTGACCAAATGGTTGACCTTGATTAAACCAACATTGGAAAAGCCTTCTGCCTGATCTGTTTTCTTTTGAAAAGTTCGTGCAAATATCTGAATGACTCATCTTTTGGTTGACATTTTTTAAAAGTTTTTCTTTTCAAGCAAGTTGCACTCTCTGGATGATGAATGTACTATTTTAATGTTGAACTTCTTATTTCAGAAATGCTGATGACAAAGTTTACTATGCTCAAGTGTTAGCTTGGGTATTAAATGTATTGTTAACTTAGTGCATTGCTGTTCTGAGACACATTTTTCTTGCAGTTTTAAGTTAAATTAATTATTGCACTTCAAACAGAGAAAGTTAGCTACCCTCCCAGCATCCAGCCGTCCTACCGTCCAACCAAGAGCCAACCCACCATCCAATATCTCAATTGCCAACCCAGCGCACCAATCAACCGACCAACCAACCAACTAGTCAATAAACATCTACACTCCTCATCTATCAACCATCCACTACTCAAACAAACAAACAAACAAACAAACAAACAAACAAACAAACATCCACCCATCCAACTAGATCACTGAGAATCAATCGTCTTTAAAAGCAACCAGTCAATGAATCAGCCATCCATCCATTAGGCCAATCAACTAATTAGCCTTCCACAATCAAAATCAATCAAACATCCACACTACTAACTCACAGACCATCCACAAACTTAACAATCGTAACCCCACATCTCCCAATCTACAATCCAAACCCTATGCCTTCCTGTGAACAATCCACAATCAACAATTCAAACCCCATGCCTCCCTGTCAACAATCCACAATTAACAATCCAAACCCCATTCCTCCCTGTCAACAATCCACAATCAACAATCCAAACCCCATGCCTCCCTGGCAACAATCCACAATCAACAATCCAAACCCCATGCCTCCCTGGCAACAATCCACAATCAACAATCCAAACCCCATTCCTCCCTGTCAACAATCAACAATCCAAGCCCATGCCTCCCTGTCAACAATCCACAATCAACAATCCAAACCCCATGCCCTTCCAATCAACAATTCAGAATCTAAAATCCAAACTAACAAACACCCAATCAGCATCTGAATGCCATACTTTTGTAAAAACCAAGACCACAAAAAAATATTATTTTCTCAAACGGTTATGTATTGCACAAGGAATAGGGAATGCAGCACTTGCATGTCAGCACATAAAAACTGCACTCTGTAAAATGACAGAATTATTATTTTTTAATATTAAAATGGCTGTAAATGTAGCAGTAAACAACTGTCTTTGTATTTTCTAGGAGAGCTGGCAGGTATGTAAAATGGCTGTATATTAAGATTTGTTGATCCTCAATCTTTTAAAGCTTGTTTATGTTGATAATGTTAACTGATAATGTTCACTGTTCTTCCTAGAAAGTCACCAAAGCCATATCACACCATCACTAAAACAAGGTCATAGAAAGACACATTCTTGTCGCAAAAAACTTGTGTTCAAATGCATTGTGTTCAAATGCATTAAAGTCATTTTGATTTGTAAACACAATGGCTGGAGGTATGCACAAACGCAATGGAGTGAGATCCAACAATGTTGCATGGGGAAAATTACACATTTTTTAGTGTTTGAGGCTGTGTCCAAATCAAGCGACTTTGGCTACGGCTATGATCGCTGGCTTCAACAACAACAACGTTGAAGAATAGGCCTTTTAGCAACCGGCCATGCCCACTGCCGAAGCCATCGATTCCAACATGGCCAAAGATGTAGTCTTGGTTCAAGACCCTCCTGTTATTGATATCCCATGATCCTGTTATTGATATCCAACCATTGCTACAAGAGGGCATGCTCTCACCTTAGACTGCTCCCACCTCCTGTTATCGAGGTGATAGCTGTTCATGATTGATAGTGCCCTCAATCGACAAGAGAAATAAAGCGTATGAGTAGCGCGTTCTATCGGCGAGGGGGATAAACAACAAGAGCGTCTTGAACCAAGACTACCCAAACTTTTCACAAAACTAAGTTAGGGAGGATTTCAAAATTAAACAAATGGTAACTCTATATGGACCTTATAACTAAACGGTTTACCAAGGTATAAGGTGGTTAAATGAAATTCAACACATAGTTGCATCTTGTTTAGTTTTGCATTTCTCCATTACAACCTTGTTGCATTGATGCAAATATATCGTTGTGTCAGTGCAAAAAGCCTTGCATCTCCTGAAATACCGCTTATGTTACGTGTGAGTTTTATATTGTCAAAACTTTGTGTTTCACTTTAAAATAGCCTGAATGAACACACAAATCAAATATGCGCTGAGATTCAACGTTTTGGCTGGAGCATTTTCGTGTGAGATTCAACGTTTTTGCAAAATTGAGATACCACACTGACACGACAATATGATGCATTATGTATAACTTCCATGCCATACTTTGCATGGATAGATTCCATTTTTTGAAAAATATAATCAGATTCTTTTGCGATGAATTGATGAACTAGTACTACACTCTTTAAAAAATACATGCAGTTAAATTGTATCTGCAAAAGTTTCACACCTTGTTTTAGTACTGCAGCTTATGGAAGAATATGTAAACTTATTAGGCGCCTTAAAGATTTTAAAAACAAGTAAAGTATATTTCTGCTAGCTTGCTGCTATTGGCTGAAGCCTTTTATCTGCAAAGTTGTTTGAGCGAATTATTAAGTTTGTATCAGAAGCTTTTCTGATTGATTGAGATACGGCTTAAAGGCACTGGACACGTTTGGTAATTGGCAAAGACCAGTATTCTCACTTGGTGTATCCCAACATATGCATAAAATAACAAACCTGTGAAAATTTGGGCTCAATTGGTCATTGAAGTTGCAAGAAAATAATGAAAGAAAAAACACCCTTGCAAGAAAATAATGAAAGAAAAAACACCCTTGTTGCACAAATTTGTGTGCTTTCAGATGCCTGAAAAAGGCTTCAGGCCTGAAGTCTTTTTCAAATTCAAATATTTTAGTGAGAAATAGGCCTAACCTCTTTCTCAAAAACTACGTTACTTCAGAGGGAGTGGTTTCTCAAAATGTGTTATACTATCAACAGCTCTCCGTTGCTCGTTACCAAGTAAGTTTTTATGCTAATATATATTTTGAGTAATTACCAAACGTGTCCAGTGCCTTTAAAGGTAGGGTCATAGGTTTGTTTTGTCAACAGACTGCAGATTTATAGGCAAAGTTATAGAGAAAGATACAACAAAAGTCATTTGTTTATTAAAGGTTCAGCTGAATAGAGTGTGGACTTGCTGAGAAACCATCCATGCATGAATCCTTTCTCAGATTCAATTGTTTGTGGGTGAAAACGTATCCAAACTATAGGCATATTGCTTTGAAGGGAGTCCTTTTTTTATCAACAGCTGCAGTGCTTCTCACCAAGTAAGTTTTTATGGTCATTAGATTTTGGGGTATTTAAACAATCAATGACCCTACCTTTAAACGTCCTCTTTGGTTTCCAGTGGGAGGCTTCTTGAGACACTAGGTGGCAGCAGACTAACCAACTGATTCCATTGTTAGCAACGGAAATCAAGCTAGTATGTCTGCCGCGTTCTTGTCTTCCAATACAAAATCTCCCATAATCCTTTTTGTAAATCACTGGATAATTTTCTTGGTTGCCGTATTGAAACTTATTTCACTATTGTTGTATTTTATCAGATGCAAAATCCAAACCCAAAACACCTGCAAAGAAAGATGAAGAGGCTCCACCAGAGAAGAAGCCACGCCCTGGTGATGCACCCGACTCCGCCCCGAAACCACGATCTGCCCCTGAATCAAAGACCGTCCCAGAGCCAGACACTGCTCCTGTTGAGGAGGCTATTACACCAATGGATCAAACCCCTGCTGAATCAGCGCCTACTCCTATGGAAATTGAGATCAGTCCAGAGGGTGGAATAATTCCCCAGCAGGTACAAGAGACCCATTCAGCTCCCAAACAGCGGCGGATGTCTGCCACAGACTACCTAGGTATGTTACTAACACTGTAGTCAAATCTTGATTTAAATTCATATATTTTCAGTTATTCTTACCTTACTTTCTTATCCGAACAAAATAAGGAAAAACCAATGCTTGATGATAGAAGTAGAACTCAGAGAACGCTGAGTGTCTCATTAACTACTCAACTTGTGAGACCATTTTATGGCAGGCAACCATTTTACCACACTATGTTTTTACGTATGTATGGCAAAATGTTTGTAGCAGTCCCTCAATGCGATGACGTCTTGCAGGCCTGGGCCCAATTTCATGGCTCTGCTTACCGTAAGCCAAGAATCGGCGCTTATGGGTTAGCAGGGAATTTCACGGGTTAGCAGGGAATTTTTGCTTGTGCGCTTGCGTAGTCCACGTTTTACTAGGCATTCTACGCTTACTCAGGTAGCGCAGAAATTTGGCACTTGCTCGGTAAGCGGAGAACGGTGATCGCAAGCGCAGAATTCAGCGGTAAGCGGAGCCATGAATTGGGCCTTGATGCTTAAAGGAAACGTGTCACGTGAGCTGTTTGTGACTGGTTCCCTGCTATGGTTTCGCAGAAATTTTCAAGCATTTTTTGGGTCTAAGCAGCTCTTGGGAACACAGAGTGCTGTAAAGCTCAGCGCTCTCTGGATTATAATTTTATGGGCTTGGTTGGTAAGTCTGGTTACAGTCTTGTACATTGAGAATCTGCAGCCGTTATTGCTTTATAGATGAAGGAAACAAGACACAGATTATTGACACACAGGTCTGTATGTAAAGTCCTTGCATTCTTCAGAAAAACTGATTTAGAGAAAAAACAACTCAAATTTGCAGGGATTACTCGGTGAATTGAAGCTCACTATGATAGTATCGGTTACCAACTTGAAATGCACATATGCCTGGCTGGTACTTTGCTTCATCATTATCATCTTGCTTACCTTATGTAGATATATGCTTAACATTATTGAATGCTGCGTCAATTGAATGAAAAATTGCATCATATACAGAAACTATATTATTCTGCTTGTATTTTATGCATTTTGTAAAATTTCTGAAATTTAGACAACCTTGAAAGATAATTCTTCTGCTTTATCAATTATTGTTTTGTTTCTATTTCCTTTTCTCTGCTGGAATTTAAACATATTTATGCACTTCCATTTTCATTTGTTTCTATCATTAAGAATGCCTAAAAATATTGTTCTATGAAATTTAAATTGCATTATTCCCTTCTTGCAAGTTGCCTGTGTATTTTCTTAATATCTGTATTTTTACATTCCATAGTTAAACTCACAAAAACAAAGGTTACTCTTTCACAAGTTTAGTCGTGTCTCTTTCGAAATGATCGAGATTCATCCCAAAGAAGTCGTACTTTACCTCGTTTAACCGTGATTGTTTACAACCAAACTGTCTGCTGCCCTCGTGTAATAACAGATGAAGAGCCCGTCCAAGAGTCAAAGCCAGGAATTGAAGAGAGCGCCCCCATTGATAAGACCCCCACTGAAGACGAAGGTGAATTTTGACAGTGGTGTGACTAATGCCAACTTCTGTTTGGTGCTACTTTGTGGTGGTGTGGAGCCTCCCCCCCTACCCCCGTGACAGACACGCAACCAAATCCCTATATAAATACACAAAGGAAAGAAGTCTTGCATGCTTCTGTTGTTTTGTTTCTTGGTACTGAATGAAGACAAGAATAGATTGCGTTGCCACGGAAGAAACATTTGTTTGGTTTGTTTTTGTGAGATGATTAAAGCAATGCTAACAACTTATTTTCAAAGCTACCCGCTAAGAATTTCAAATTTCAAATGTCACTTGCTGTAAAGTTGGTACAAGTCAATCTCAGAAATAAACATTTTGTTCACATCTTCTAGAAAAAAATTGAAAATGAAAAGAAAATTATTGGAGAAGCCAAGTTAAGAAAATGTTCATATAAAATGAAACAAAATATTCCAGCCGGTTTTCTCTAACTACGATGACCTATAGACCATGTAACCTTTGTTTACAAGCAGAGTGACCATGTATAGTACATTTCAGGGCCTTTTTGGCAGGCAAGACACTGCACTGGTCAACTTCCACTATGAAATAACAGCTGAACAAGTTTTAAGATGTGCCCCCTTTCTTCATATGAAGAGTTTGACCTGAAATTACACTAAGGCAAAGGCCTCAATTGCCCTGGTCTTGCCCCTTCAAACGTTTTCCATAGACTTAAAGATTTCCAAATGGAATGGCCCTTTGCAAAATGAAAATCGCCTTGCCCTCTCAAAGATGAAATTCCAACCTGAAAAGCTGATAAAAATCAGACAATGAAATCTCCCTAAAATATAAGATTTAATGGTTTCTTCCATTGAGCTGCGTACAAGTTGTGCCTGCAGCAAGTCCATGCTTATTAGCTCTTTTGAAAACTTGTAATGACACGGGTTACATGGTCTATTGTTTACTGGTGATTGTTTTAAAATAAAGAGTGACAATTTAATACTGGAATAATCAGTTAGTACATCAAGTTGTGCAACACCTCAAAGTTTGTCAAAATCCCTGAAAATTTCTTGTTTGTTGAGATGAGCTGTTTGAAGTGCTCTTTGACTTTTTGGGGGAAATCCTAGCCACTTGTCATCACCAATACCTTCAGCTGCTGCTGCTGCTGCAAAATACTTCATATCACTTAAAAATATTAATAATGTTGTTGTGAAAATATCCTACCTGTAATTGTGTCTTTTTTCACGTTTCCGTAGATGTTTACTTGTGTTAGATGAAGAACTGTCAACATTGTTGATAAATATTTGTGACTCTGTCTAGAGATTTCCGTTCATTTTATTTGGTGTTGTACATCATGGTTAAGTAGTGAGTTTATGTTAAATATATGAAGGTTGAATTAACATCTTACGGGTAAGTGTTTAAAAATGTTTAGAACTAGTTTTGACTGTGTTGCTCACGATCTTTCAATTGTAGGGTCGTAGATTGTTTTTGTCAATGTCATGCTCATTTATAGGCAACATTAAAAGTCATATGTGAAAGTTTCAGCTGAATACAGTGTCTACTTGCTGAGAAAACAGCAAACAACTGTCACAGTATTTTCACAAGAATCCATCCACGTTTAGCTGGGTGACAGTGGGTACCAACTGCATATCTGGTCGCAGCTTTCACAAACGGACACTAACCCATCAGAAATCTGCGGTATGATTCATGCATGAATCATTTCTCAGGTTCAAATGTTTTGGGTGACAAATTATCCAAAAGCATATAACTTCGAAGGGATCCTTTCTCAAAATAGTTTATGCTATCAACAGTTGCAGTGCTTATTATCGAGTAAAATTTTATAATCATTAATTTTTTAAAGTATTTTACCATTCTATGACCATACCTTTACTCTATAATTGGCTTCTGTGAGATTTAGAATTTAAATTGATCAAGTTAGCTTAAAGTGATAAAAAGCTGCAAAAAAAGGTTTTCCCTTGCTGACGGTACATTCTGATTGGATAAGAATTGTCTAGCAACAGCTGACAGTGAGTTGGGATGTGAACTCTAAATTACAACTTTTAGTTTGAGTGCCTTAGACACCAAAGAATGAAGCAATTATCATAATTGTTAATACGCCAACAGTTTGTGCTAATTGTCTCATAAAACAAATCTGCTATTTGTTTTGAAACACGACCTTAATCATGTGTAAAAAACTGATAATTATGATTTTTTCTTCACAAAGTTTACTCTTTGTTTGAAAGGAACAATCAAGCAGAAATAATTTTAAGTTTAACTTGCATGCTACAGTGTATTTATAGGTTGACTAGGAGTGTGTGTGTGTGTGTGTGTTTTTATTATGAAGCATGGGCGTTGTTTGCTGTTCCACTAATATGCAAATTAACGTCACTATTTGTATACTTGTTTATTATTCGTATCTGTGTCAGGGTTCAAGAGGTCAGGTCAAGCAGTCAAACCACCTGACATAAAACCTGCCGTTCCTCCTCCTGCTGTGAAGATGAAGGATGAGGGATTTGCGCCCTCTTTCATTGAATCTCCCTGCAAAGTACAAGTTGTGGAAGGTAAACTTTCAATATCCTACAAAAACAATCCAATCGCGCAAAAGCTGCACGCCGTGCCGCCATTGTTGAGGTGCTATCACCACAAGTTTTTGTACACAAAGACATGGAAAAATAGTGGTCCTTTTTTACTCTTTATGAAAATCATGTCATCCTCAACGATTTACACAATTTCCCTGACAGGGCAGCTTGACATAACGATATTGAAGAGATATCTTTTTCGAAAGATCCAAGACAGCATTCCACACTAATACTAAGAATAGAAGCTAAGGACCAGGATCTCAGACAAACATGTCAAATTTCACTAACATATATAGGCGCATACATGTCCAAGTTTTATGTTACTTTTGTATACTGACTTTACTACTAGTACAGTTTTGCGCGCAGATGATTGTGTAAGTGGTGGAATAATTGTCTGACAGCCAAATACTTTGAGCCAAAGTGAGCCATTAGTGCAGAGTGATATTAGTGCTATGATTTTTTAACTGAGGCCATGTCCCGACTGGCGGCTGCAGCTGTTGCTATGGCTGTTGCTGTTGCTATGGCTGTTGCTATGGGCAGCCTATACTTCAAGACATGTGAGCCTGGTGATTCAGCCAGATCCATAGCCGCTATTTGGAACTTGACCTAACTCCCCTTTTTTCCCCTGAAATAAAATCTTCGCACTTGTTTTTACCTTATAGGTCAGTCGGTGAAGTTTGAAGCTGTGGTTGAAGGCAAACCTAAACCCGAGGTCACATGGTACAAGGGTACCAATGCCATTACTGACGGCTTCAAGAATCGATATGGTGTAAGTTAACAATTTGTTAAAAGAGGCCATTTCACAAACATGAACCCTTTCTTTACCATTAGGGGACTTTAGTCGACTGCACTCATACCTCCTCTTCGAGAGTTCATAATCATTATCACAAATATTAAAGTTGATTTTGGATTGAACAAAGAAAAATTGACTAGAGCGGGATTTGAACCAACGACCTCCGGTTTAACGTGCCGGCGCTCTACCAACTGAGCTATCTAGCCCTATGTTGGCGGTCTCCCTATTTTGTCAATGGCTTCTGACTGGCACCCCCCGAACAAAGATATTGACAAAATAGGGAGACCGCCAATATAGGGCTAGATAGCTCAGTTGGTAGAGCGCCGGCACGTTAAACCGGAGGTCGTTGGTTCAAATCCCGCTCTAGTCAAATTTTCTTTGTTCAATCCAAAATATTAAAGTTATGAATTGAGAGGTTGTTCTTTATCTCACAACCCTTCAGGTCAAATATTTTGATCAGCGTGATGTTCACGTTCTTGAAGTTAAGAAGACCGAGATGTCAGATACCGGTAAATTCAGCTGTAAGGTTGAGAACCCTAATGGCAAAGATGAGCGCGTCTTCTCTCTTATGGTGACCCGTAAGTACCCCTCAAGTTGATGCTATTTTAACATTTATTTACTGGGATCTAAGATATTGTCTAGAGGATTCTACAATTACTTTGCTTTGGTGGACTAAATACCTTTTTGATGGAGTAAATTCATGATGATTCTTGTCATTTTATTGAGTCTCCTCACTGTATTTACATTTGACTCTTCAATTTATAATACAGGTTTTCCTGGCCAATTTCAGCAAGAAGCCATTCATTTTAACACCCGGCTCATTCAGTTTCGTTTGAAAATGAATGCTCCGTTGAGCATTCTACAGTCAAAAGGAGTGAATCAATTTCAGCCGTTTGGTATTCACTGGTCAAATAAGATCATTCAATCTCATTAGGCTGCAAGATTGATTCATTTCTGTAAAAGCCAGCAGCTCTACTAATCCTGTATAATACCTTTAATGTTAGCATTCTTCATTTAAATTCTTGTATTT
The DNA here is from genome assembly GCA_037783415.1 of Leptasterias polaris. Classification (NCBI taxonomy): domain Eukaryota; kingdom Metazoa; phylum Echinodermata; class Asteroidea; order Forcipulatida; family Asteriidae; genus Leptasterias; species Leptasterias polaris. The sequence goes on along the minus strand of JAZGTN010000082.1, from coordinate 309,501 downwards.
TCTGCCCCCCCCCCCCCTACAAAAAACCACCCCAAAACTCGACTCTTATTCTCTTGGGTCGAGGTTAGTTTTGCTCAAAATACTGCAATGTGTCAAGAAATCTGACTGCTTATTCTTTTAGTTAAAGAAAAAAAAAAATATATATATATATAATGCATTTCTCTTCAACTGGTACCAAAATCGTTTCTAAACTCTAATTTGTTGGGGGTATTGTAAGAGTTGTCTTGGGATTTCCTTGGATGTACCTTTATAAACAAGTGAACATTTCATTACAAATTTATTTTTCTTTCCAACAGGTATTCAAGAAAACTAAAAGAGGACACTTTTCAATTTTGAAGTTTCTATAAACTGTAAAAAAAAATTCTGAACAATCTACTCCGCAGCAGTAGAATAAATAGCAAGACAAGTTTTCAAAGAACAAAAATCTACCTATCAAGTAGATATACACATGGTGCTACCACAAACCAAATATACATTTAACAAAATCTAAATATTCTGCAACTATCTTGTAATATTACTGATGATGTTTCGAATATTTCATAGAACTTCTGGAAAGGTTGAACTGTGTCCTCAAACAGTGACTAAATGCACATTTTCTGTTTTGCACTGATCTGTGAATAATAACTGGAAATGGCACATACTTGGCTAAAACATGGTTAAAATAGTTCTAGACAATGTGTGGGTTTTATTTTCAGCTAGTTTTGATCACATTCACAAGTGTTTCAACTCAACATATCTGGGTTTTAACATGATAAATAACTTCGTCTGGTACCCTATAGTGTACTGTAATGTCATATCACAACCTTAAAGGTACCGGTCTATTATGGACGTTAGCCTCATTGTGAATTACATAGCCTTGTGTGCAAGAGGTAGCGAGGTAGCACTTGCATGTTGAGGGCCATGCAATGATCTGATACAGTGCTGTGTTGAGTAACCACTTAAACTAACGAGTCAGCCAAATGCTGTACTGGGTCATAAAATGAGTATTGGGTTATCATATGATTATGTGACTCAATTGAGTACTACACTTTGCAAAATGAGAACTTGGGTTTCCAAGCATCTTTATTGAGTTTGTTATTAAAATTTTGTAGAAACATCGTAATTTGTTTTTGAGTCTCTACATAGCAAGGTAAAATGAGTTTTGATCAAGTTTGAGTTTTAAACTCGGACTTGATAGTAAAATGTTTATACAAATTCAACAGTTCAAACTGTTTAAGTGGTTTAGCCATTTCTAGAAATATGATTGAGTCATCAATATGTTACTGAAGAAAAGTAACAGGATTAAAATTTAGTTATTTGATTAAAGAAAATCCTTTGCTTCTTGGTAAAAACTGCATGGTATGTGTTTCATTTTTGACACCAGCATATTGCCGTGGCAATTTGCACCGCAATTTCATGCTATTATCAACCAGATTTCTCCTCCAGTGAGTTTTGTTTTTACTAGACCCCATGTATTTGGCGTCACAAGCCCAAAACAGCGCCCTCACTGATGTCAATGAAGACATCATTGGCTGAGAGTTGTGCGAAGTGCTTACTCGCGTGCACGTTTGCATTGTTTGACCTCAGTGATGGAGGCAAATGCAAGGGGTCTAGAAAACTCAAAAGCAGAAGGGGATCTTGTACTAATAATAACTGCTGTGTCTTTATGAAAGATCCTTTATTTGGTGATGTACCTGCCGTGTCATGGTGTTAGCTAGAATTTCAAAATATGGACAAATTTGCTCTTAATTGAAGAGCTTGGTGTTTCAAATTGCTCCCATAGCCATAAGCCGAGTCTTATTTCAGTGGCTTTGGCTACGGCTGTCGACAACGGCATTGAAGAATAGGAATTTCAGGCATGGAACTTTGCAGCTGATTTCCTTGGCTTGGGTTTCTAAGTTGTGGCGTTGAAACCTGAAAGTACAAAGTCTTGCTGTGCCTAATCTTGGCCCAAGATGTCAGTGATGGATGGTGGATTGTGAATGCATGCTCGTAGTATTTTTTAATAGCCTGCCCTCTTACAGCATGATATAACCAGCTTGACTTTCTCTCACCAATGTCATGGGAATTCTACAGCATTGCGTTAAAGGGGCTTTGTCCCCATTATCAAAGCAGGCCTGTGACTGTACATGGACTTATTAACTCTCACCCAGTTACAGCATGCACACAAGCTCTTCATAGATATGATAGGAGTATATGGATACATGTGCAGTATATGGGTGAAAGTTCATAATTCCATGTACAGGCACAGGCCTGCCTTGTTCGTGACGACACAGCCCCTTTACCACTTCCCCAGCCTCCTAGGGAGCCAATTATTGCATGCGATAACAGGAATAAATTCAAAAAAATTATTATGTGACCGAGGGTCATGTTTGATAATAATAATTAAAGTCAATTTATTTTTGCAACCGTGCACTGATTGGTTCCCTAGGAAAGGCTGGGAAAAAAAAAAGTGAACCCAATGGTGCGGAAATCACGAGGCGTTAGTGAGAGTTAGTGAGAGGTGGTCAGGAGAGCTTGAATTACTATGAACGAAGATACACAATCCACTTATCCATCACAGACATCTTGGGCCAAGATTATGCTGTGTCTAGAAATGTCCTCTTTTCTTGACAATCTGCTCTTGAGTGCCTGGAATTTTGGGACTTGGCGCTACACTATTTTTACTTGAATGAAGAGGAAAAGGGAGCTGGGTGGCCAGTTTAAAAAACTCTGTCCATTACAAAGTCTTGCTGTGCCTGGACCATTTTGACAAACTGCAGTTGCATGCCTGGATTTTGGGGCATTCCTGCAATAGCAACTACAGAAGCCATCATTTTGGACCATCCTTACACTACCTAGTGGGGTGTCCAAATTGAAAACATGATAACCAAAGGACACCCAGACCCCTCTGGCTAACACTGTGGCGTCGGTTGAATACAATATGGAGGAAGTGAAATCTGGTTGAGATTAGCATGAAATGAAAGATTCGCGTTTTTGGCACCGATTCCACTATGCACAGTGCACAGATACGACAGGTCTCAGTTTTACACTGCTACTAAGCAATGCCAGGAAGCATAAAAACACTCCAACTTTGCAAAAAGTTTTGATAAATGGCAACTAACAAAATCTGTAACTGAAAATCGAGAACCATTTTGTCAGTCAAAATCTCTCTTATGGAAAAACTTTGTGAATGTTAGATTCCAAAGCTTAGCTTCCAGCACACTCTTAATATTCCCAAGTCAGAATTGACCCGAATCCTGGGTCTGAAGGGGGCCTGACCTATTTATGGTTCAGGCTGGGATTTTAGCTCCGATTCTGCATCAGTTAGGCCCATTTCTGGGTCAATTTGACAGATTCGGGGTCACATTGACTCAGAGATGGCCTCCTGGGTTATGTAACTGGGTCAACATAGACCCAGGAAGTTTTAGAGTGCATCTCAAACAAAAAAGGTCACGACTGGCTGACAATCAGTTTGAAGAAGATTGTACATGCTAATATTGAGCTATGCGAAAATCAAACCAACTGCTGTAAAACTGAGGCCTGCTAATTTTGAAATCTGTTGCCGAATTTTGCCCTGTGAAAACAGACAACCCGGACAAGCCTGAGGACGAGGAAGCTGCAGAGGATGAAGGTGTGCCATAAAATAATTAGTAACTAAAAACGTAATACTGGAATGCTGATTTATTATCAGATTTTCCCCTCTTAAATCTTAAGTGGTGATGGTTTTAAGAATGAAGTTTAGTTTATGTCAGGGCAAGCCATCAAAAAGCCTTAGTTATAATGAACAATAGCTGTTGAAGACCCCACACTAGTAAAAACAATAGCACAAATGCATTAGATTTATATTAAAACAAATTACAACAGCAAGAGCAATATCTTCTTCTTCAACTTTCTTTCAATCAAAAACATGAAACTGCAGATACTCTCGACTCAACTGAAAGTTCAGTTTAAAAACTGTTATCCTCCATTTATTGAATTAAAGTAAGAAGAAACAGACTCATGCACACGTTATTATGGTCGATACCAACTTGATACCGGACACTTGAATACATGCAAGATTTGTACACTCTATTGAAAGAATTTCAATTTTCTGTAAAAAAAAGTATCCTCCATTTATCCAAACTTTGATTAGAGTTTAGTCCTTTGATTATATTTTTGATAATCAAGCAAGGAAAGAAGTAAATGCAGCTGTCAAAATGAAATTTAATGTCTTAGGTTTTTTCCTCGGTGTATAACAATATCTGATTTTAGTTTAGCAACTCTACAAATAATATTTGCATTAACAAAGGGTTTTTGATGGTTTGCCCATTTCTACGGAGCTCTGGAAGTGCCATCTTACATGTTGAGATCCTGAGACATTTTACTGGAGGATGATGACATCATCATAAAAGTAAGATGACGACATCCTGAGATGATTCACCTTGGGATGACGACATCCTGAAAATGTCAAGAACCCAAGATAACTTATCTTGGGAAGACAACATCCTACTTTCAGGATGTCGTCATCCCGAAATAAAGTATATCTGGAGGATGACATTCTACTTTCAGGAAGTTGTCGTCCCGAGATAAATAATCTTAGGATGTCGGCATCTTACGCTTATGTCATCATCCTGCAGTAAATTATCGCAGGATTTCCACAAGTTAGATGGCATTTCCAGAGCTCTGTACATTATTAGTATTACTTTAGAATTTTTTTATAAAAAAAATGGTAAGTAGTTTTAATTTTTGGGGGAAATATTATGTATGACTCTACAAAATGATTAGGAGAAGAATGTTAGGCTTTAAATTTAGGTATACCAAGATTAGGTGCCCCCAAACAAAGATATTGTCATAATGGGGAGACCGCCAACATAGGGCTTGAAAGCTCAGTTGCTAGAGCACCGGAACGTAATCCCGGAGGTTTTAGGTTCAAATCCCAGTCTTGTAAAAAAAATAAAAATAATTTGTTTAATTTTGGGTTGAACAAAGAAAACATTACGAGAGCTGGACTTGAACCTTCGACCTCCAGGTTAATATGCTGGCACTCTGCCAACTGAGCTATCTAGCCCTATGTTGGCGGTCTCCCTATTTTGTCAATATCTTTTTTTAATTTGTTCTCTTGTAGACACAACTTTAAAGCAACACATAGGTTGTTTTTTGAGAAGGGCTCCAAGTCCAAACTCAGTTTTTGTGATGCAATCATTCTCCAATAGATAGACTCCTTATTAAAGTTGGAAAAACATAACACATCTCAAACCTTAGGTTAAATTGTGTAAAATGCCATATTGTTTGGTACTCTTCAAGATCAACTTTTGTCAAAATCCAAAAGGCTTTCGATGGCATCCCATTTCAAATGTATGGTCTGTATATTTTTGGCGCAAAAAAATCCCCTTTGAAATGTACAGACTCAATTGTTATTTAGGTCAGATACGTTAAGTTTCAAATTTCGCTGTGAAAGAGTATAAAATAGAATGGCATTTTACACCCGTTTTAACGTGAGGTTAGAGACTTGTAATTTTGTTCCCCCACTTTCATGTGGTCTCTATCTATTGGAAAATTAGTGCGTTACAAAACTTAGTTTGACCTTGGTGCCCCTCTTTAAGCTACCTTTATGAAAACAAAAATCATATAAAAGATAAATTCCATGCTGTAAAGAAATTATCTGAATAAAGTTTTTATCACAGAGAATTTTCATTTACATTTAATCAACTTGGATTATACTCGGAGGTCCAGTGCTAAGTATCTTTGGGTTTGTAAACAACAACAATAACAACAAAACGCTCCCTGAAATATAGTTTAATTCTGCACAATATCAAACTGCAGTACTTCTTGTGGCTGAATTTTGTTAAATGTCCGACATGTTTAATTTTAGTTGACCAAATTTATGCATTTAGTTATCTATTCAAGTAAATAGTTTTTCAGTAGATTGTGGGATTTAACTTTTTCACAAATAAAAAAATAATAAATAAAAATCCAAAATATTTTAAGATTAATTTTATGTCAAACACAAAAAGTGTTGAGCCCCACACTTTCTTTCTTATGTTTAGTTTGTGAATGGTGCTCTGTATTGAGTTAAAAACACGACTGATGGAGAGATTTTCAAGTAAATGCTGGTGCCGAAAACCTGACTAGATTGTACAAGTATTTCCATGCAAAGTTTGAAATCCAGCTGGGTTGAAAGATGTTAAACTGTTCCAATTTTAACTTCCTAAATCTGAGTAAATAACAAACTATTGGTGAATCTTTCTTCACACAGTTGAGTAATTAAGCTTGATTGAGTTAATTAATAAAGATTATTAATTAACATGATTAATTAAGATGATTAAAGCAGATGATTTTTGTTCTCTCCATCTTTTAGAGAAACCTGCCGATGAAGAGCTTGACTTCCGTGCTATGCTACGTCACAGGTATCAAAACAGAAGAGCTTTATTATGCAGTGGCCATCTTGGTCAAGTTCCCTGTATACTCAGTCAAGATTATAAACCTAGTTTACATTCACACAAAGGGGCCAGACTCTATCTATTGGAAAATGAGTGGATCACAAAACTGAATTTGACCTTGGAGCCCCTCTTTAAGAATGAGTAAAAAGAGCTGAAATAATCAGACAACAGCACTCCTTGTTCTCATTGTGTTAAAGGGAGGGAATACCTTTGGTAATTACTCCAAAAGTTAATGAACATGACAAATTACTTGATAAAGAGCACTGGAGAGTTGTTGATATTTAAAACATTGTTAGAAACGAGCCCCTTTGAAGTGATATAGGTTTGGAGAAAGTGGTAACTTTTTACAAAAAATTTGAATCTCATAAATGCTGTTCAGGCATAAAGCCTTTCTCAGGAAACTGAAAACACAAAAAAAAAAAAAAAAAAACGTTATCTCTGTCATTATTTTCTTCTGACTTTGATAAAATCTTTTTGTGTGATACCCTTTTCAGAGAGGTAGACCGTCGTGAGTCTAAGGTTGAGGTGCCAGACTGGGGAACACTTAAAGACACTGATGTACTTGATAAAGAGGTAAGCAGTTGGTTAAGGCTGTTATTTAAAGGTAGGGTCATGGCTTGGGTTTCTTTCAGCGTAACTTATAGACTAAATTATCAAGAAATATAATAGCACATGCCAATTATATGCATTGATTCACAAATGGGTCTTAGGCAAGTTTTTGAGTAAGTGAAGAGAACTGCAGCTTCTTATATTGACAGGTAAAGTATTCCAAAGTTTAGGTGCACCGATGGAAAAGGCATGGTCACCATATGTTGATGATGTCCTTGGGATAGTTAAGAGTGCACACAGGGGTGAAGGGTACAAGAAGATTTGCAATGAGATTTTAAAACAATAGGTAAAATGTACTGAATTCTCTGTCTAATGAGATGCCAAAGGAGTTCCTCCAATATAGGTGTGATATGATCATCTTTTAAGTAATAAATCATAAAACAAAGAAATTGGCAAAATAGGGAGACCGCCAACATTAGGGCTAGATAGCTCAGTTGGATAATCCGGAGGTCGCAGGTTCAAGTCTCGCTCCAGTTAATTTTTTTTTGTTCAATCCAAAATAATGGTCCTGTTTCTGTAGATCATGTTGAAACACGAAAGGCAACAATTTGCAGAAGTTGTAATTTGTTGAGCTGGTATTCAGTTACTCCGTAGAATAATGAATCACATCGTTGAGGGGTAAAGAGATTTATCAAAGCTACATGTATGATGAGAACCAGTGAAGCGTCTATATCCTTTGTCCTGTGTTTCTTAATCACAGGGGGCTGATATTACTAGACCGTTAAAGTCTACTAGAGCAAACGAGCGTGACGGTCGTATCAAGCTGGAGATTGGTGCTAGGGTACTTGGTGTCAAACCAACATGGTACAAAGATGGCAAAGAAATCACTGCCAGTAAGAAGTACAAGATCAAAAGTGCTGGGAATGACTACGAGATGACGATTGTCGACTTGAAAATTTCTGATAGTGGAGATTATTCAGTGAAGTTTGGTGACTTTGCGGAGTCCAAATGTAATGTCGTCGTTGATGGTAAGTTTTAAGTTCGTCGTCGTCGTCATTGTTTTTTTTCTCTCAAACTGATTTTTTGATGCCTTTTTTTTGTTGAATAAATGAAAGATTTGAATATGGAATGCCGGTGTCTGTTGTTGAGCATTAAAAATAAAATATATCAGTTCCTAAATTTTTATAATAAATTTGTCTTGATGCTTTTACTGATGCTTTTACTGATTTGAAATAACTTTGAAATCTTGTGATTTTTGTTGTACTTGGTCGAAGCAAAATATACTTTTCTATGGAATGAAACTTTTTCCTCTTTGGAGAGAATTTTTGTTTTTTTGGCATAAATTATTTTATATTTTAATGAGCAGATTTTATGTTGCCATATTTGTTTTGCTGAATGTCGATATATTTCTTTTTATATTGTAAAGAGATGGTACATTGCTGACTAAAGATATTCATTCTAAGAATGCTTTTTTTTCCAAGAATTTAACCCTTTTAAAGGTTTTAACAGTTCAATTGTTTAAAATTTAGAATCATAATCCATATGATTTATAAGTTGCTTGGTGGAGAACTGTATACTCAGTTATAAGATTATCAAAGTTTGGATCTCGGGCAACTGATGTTTTTATCAACTGCAACTTCAGAAGTATTTGAAACTCTGCATGGTGGAAATGCAATGTAGAGAGGTTTGTGGTGACACCATGGAAATATCTCCCATGAGTGAGATTTGAAACTTTGCATGGTGGAGATACAATCTAGAGAGGTTTGTAGTAACACCATGGAAATATCTCCCATGAGTAGGATTTGAAACTTTGCAAGGTGGAGAACGATCTAGAAAGGTTTATGGCAACACTAAGTACATGAGTAGGATTTGAAACATTGCATGGTGGAGATACAATCTAGAGAGGTTTGTGGTGACACCATGGAAATATCTCCCATGAGTAGGATTTGAAACTTTGCATGGTGGAGATACAATCTAGAGAGGTTTACAGCAACACTTAGTACATGGCTAGGATTTGAAACATTGCATGGTGGAGATACAATCTAGAGAGGTTTACGGCAACACAAAGTAGATGAGTAGGATTTTAAACACTGCATGGTGGAGATACAATCTAGAGTGGTTTGTGGTAACACCATGGAAATATCTCCATGATTAGGATTCAAGCTTTTTATGGTGGTGATTCAATCTAGAGAGGTTTGTGGTAACAACATGGAAACATCTCCCTTGAGTAGGATGTGAAACTTTGCATTCCTCTTGAATTGCTAAGTAGACGCTACACGTCACTTGGTTTTACTACATAAAATAATATTAAACTAGAAGTTTAAGTTTGATTAAGAAGAGTATATGTTGGTGAATAATTGTCAGTGGTGTACCATCTCTAAAAGCTAAGCACCTTTTTTACACTGGCTGCGCATTGATTGTATCTGCTTAATAATGATTGATTTAACTTCGCTCTGTTTTGCTCTTTCCTCTTCACTATACACCCCTCTTTGCTTTTGTCTGTTTTTGGCTGAACCCTCCCCACTTTTGGCTGCTTTTTCTTCCCACAGTGCACATTTGCCTATCAACCATATCAGACAGGGAGTTTTCGTCTATGGTTGCTAAGGGGTTTTTGCCGAAGGGGGGTACGATATTTGTTTTGATTTCAGAGAGGTTTGTCAAATCTTTGATAGAAAAATCACAATTTATCACAAATTTCTTCGACAACCAAACCGAACATTGTTTGTGTGAGGCCAGGCATACCAGTCACATTAAATGTACATTGTTTCTTTGCCGTTGTAGCTCAAATTTCATTTTTGTCTGGGTGGCTTGGGTGGGTAGTGCATTAGGTGCTTGCCTCTCACTACTGTAGCCCTGGTTCAGTTCCTGGCTGAGGCGATGCGTGAGTTGAGTTGTGTGTTACATGTAGTTCTCTCTTATGCCACAAGGGTTTTTATCAGGGCCTTCTTTTGTTTTTGTTCCCTTCGGAAAAATCACTTTCATTGTCTGACTGTGCTTCATGAACATAGGGGTCAATATGGCTGGCTGCTAAAGGCGCCCTCGCATGCCTGCAGCTTGAACAGTCCTTGACAATTCAGCTTCACAGCTGTGAATAAGAATGATTAGCCTTCCAAATTATTATTATTAATATTATCTTCGCCGTCAGCCATCGGCAAGTCTTGTTCTATAAGACTAAGAATCTTTTGCTACTGACTTAAAATTCAGATTCTGATAAATCAATGGAAAAATCATAGCAGTGGGTCAGGGAGAGGCCAACATTGAACTTGTGGCACGGTTAATTTATTTGAAGCTTATGAAGTCTCGGGAGATTGGTATGCCTGACCTCAAGCAATGAACAGTTTTGTTGTGTAGTGGTCGGTCTATTCAATTCAAGAAACAGTTACTGAACGAATTTGAGCGGATGAGGGTTAATGAACACCACTATGACGAACATTCGTTTTTCAAACACATTCTTTCTATTTTGTACACATTTTGAGAGTTCCATAAGATGTATGGAAACAGATTCTTAGTGTATTTTTATGACTAAAAGTGGTTATTATAAAGGTTTGACAATCCTCGAGAGAGCCTGAAATTCAGTTGGAAACTGATGAATTTTGCCCTCGCTTTCGTTTGTGTGCTTTGCTTAAGTATTGTTCATGTAAGTATATGTATCAAGAAAGCATGTAAAAGCAACAACAAAATGGAAAGCTGTCTCAAACAATAGTCCTTATGCTGACCAGAATAAGGTTACCAGCCAAAATAGTGTGTCACACATGACTGGTATCCTGCTTAATTTTGCTCAGCAGAACATTTTTATGCAACATTTTCTGCTTTAAAGCAGCTCTATAAAATTTAGCAAAGGTATCAAAGATTGTTTGTAAAAAAAAGTGATCTTGCAAACCATCTGAGAACATTGCTATCAAATTTTCTTAAATCACAAATTAACTTAAAAGTTTTTTTTCCAAGGGAAAAAATCAAACTGAGATATATTTTAATTGAAATTCCTTTGGCAAAAAACAAAACACACAAGGAAACTGACAGATTATTAGCCATTTTGCTTGTAGTTTGTTCTTATTGTTTGTTCTTATTGTAAATGCTAACATCTGTTTGATCTGTGCTTTCATATGTAATCCCCAGCTTGCTCATAAATATGCATGCTGCTTTGTCTTGATGAATATGCATGAAGTGACATCATGATGTCATTGGTTAAGGTTTGTCATTTGAAATTTTTAATTTATTGTTCTTTTATCGATCTTCATCTGACAGTATTTTCCTACTTTCTGAACTATTTTGTTGTTTATCTGATTTAAATGGCCAGTTGTAATTATGCAAATGATTTCCCGCTTTTAAATGTAAACAAATATAAAGGAGCTTCGAATGAAAGCTGATGTGAAAAATTAAATTGGTCTTTATGAATCAAGTTAGCAGGTAATTTTAGGACTTGCAAAATGGATTGTTTTGGTTTTTGGAGAGAGAACATTCCTGAAAAACTTTCAAGAAATTTATTGGAAAAAATAATCAATTTAACTTGTGCTCGTAGCACTTAAAAATAACCACACCAAACATGGTGTCTCATGTCTTTACATCTCTCAAAGCGATAAAAATAAAGTTGTTTTTTGACCCCCCCCCCCTCAAAAAAGAAGAAAAAATCTATTTATATTTACAAACAATTAAACAAAGAAATTAATAAAACATTGACCAAAGATGCTCATATTTCACAAACTTCCTTGAGCAATTGTTGGTGAAAGATTTAAACTGAAAGATTAAATATCACACAGGGACTCAATTGGACAACTGGCCATTACTTCTTTCTATTTGAGTTTGTTTATGACAGGAATCACAACAAATGGTACCACTTTGCATCTGTCTCATTTTCCCAATGGTTGTAACTTTTTTAAGTACCTGAAGTCCCCCAAAACCGTTCCATCATCTTGAATTAGTTGATTAATTTGATGTTCAAACAAAATAATAACAAATTACTCTCAAATTTTCATACAAAAATTGATGCAATAAGTTACTTGCATTTTCCGTCCATCTTTTTAATGAAATTTTGAGAGCAAAAAGTAATAATTCTAATCATCTCAAATTGTTTTCTGTATAGATAGTTCCCAGTAGACGACATCTTTACGGGCAAATCGCATTTTGGCTTGCATGCGCGTCAAGCGCTCAAATTATTAACGCAGCCGCGTCGTTTACTAACCAATCACGCAATGAGTTTTGTGAAATGTGCGCGTGCTGCACGCCGTTCTCACGCGTAACGCATGACTGTATGTTCCAAATTGCCCGTAAAGATGGCCGATTTACGTCATATTGCAACCTATCTATAAGCCTGCCTGCCCTTCACATGTTGAAATACTAATGGGTGGTTTCACGTTCTTAAAAAAGTTACAACCGTTGGAAAAACGTGACGGTAGATAAGTTGTACCATTTATTGTGTTTCTGTCAGATTCTTTGTTTTTTCTTTCATAATTTCTGATTGTTTCTATCCACGTCTCTTCCTATCCTTTCCTCTATTCCAAATAACTCTCTCTCTCTCTTGATACCATTAATAACTATCCATGCAGCGGCCCCACCACGTAAGTATTTTATCTTAGTGTGTGTTTGATTTGAGTCACTCAAAAGTCTTTATACGGCAGCTATCTTTAGTTCCCTTTTCAAAGAGTGCAGTAAACTATATCAATCAACTTATAGGCACGAGTCTATTGAATGGGCTTAGTGGCTTTGGCTATGCACTTGTCTCTATTATACTGATTGGATAACGAGTCGGTCCTATGCATGTGCACAAAACTATGAGGTCGCCACGCAGAAGCAGCGGCCATTTTGAAACTCGCAAAAAAAAGTATTTCATACACACAGTGCAGGTCTTGAATTTGAAGGAAATATTGACGAGATCGTAGGACTTGTGTCTCAAATAGTTTACAGAACCAGAAAACATTTTACTTGTGACTAGAATAAAAATAAGAAAAACTGTTTTTAAGTAAACAAACACTAAGAGAAGATGAAGATTTGTGGGTATTAATTAATTAATTAAGTTGACTTCATTACTCAAAATAATTGAAAGATTTTTTATGAAAGGCATTACACAGCAAGATATTGATTATTCAATTGAAAAACACAAGACCACCAGACTTGTGTGGGCACTTGTAGTTTACTGGCCTGACACTAATTCTACTGGCCTCGGGCCTGCGGTCCAGTGTAAACCTCAAACCCTGCAGTGAGTGCACAATATGTGATGTACTTTGTGATTCAATGAAGGGATTTTGATTCTTCAACAATTGTTTCTTTATTCTTAAACCTTGTTTTTACCCACAATGTTATTTTATACATTGTGTGTCCTTTGACAATTTGCATCAAAGCACGCTTTGGTAATTTGCTATCATAGGAGTTTCAAAATGGCGTCCACTGACTTCAACAAACACACACATCCAGTCAGTATTTATAGAGATTAGAGGGCTTATGCCTTAAAACAGACACACTGGTCTCTATAGCCGAAGTCTGTTGGCTTCTGCACAGACACAGACACAGTGGTGTAGCCACAGCCACATGCTGCTTCATCCTTGTCAGGTACCTCGTGTCAGTCATATGTTTGTTTACTGTATTCTTATGATACCAAGAAGGGACCTGACTAATTTGTCCTTGTAACCTCACTACATTGTACTCTTTGATATTTAGAACCATGATGGCTGCTGTATATATTAGGTTCACATTCTCACATGAGCGTTTTATCTCACAAGCACCCTAAAGAAGGGCTCCGAGGTCAAACTCAGTTTTGTGATGCATTCATTTTCCAATAGATAGAGTCCTCATGAAAGTGGGGGAAAAGTTACAAGTCTCTAACCTCAAGTGAAAATGGTGTAAAATGCCACTGTGTTTGGATACCCTTCAAGTGCATTTTTGGTCAAATCCAAAAACGTTCAATGGCGTCACATTTCAAGTATATAGTCTGTGCATGTTTCTACTAAGAATTTTGTTAGTTCATTCCTGGACTTTGATGATATTCAATCAAACAGCAATGTATTTGACACTTTAAAGGGTGTAAAAATTCCTCTCTGAAATGTACAGACCTATTTCGTGTTGCTGTCAGATGATGGCATGTTTCAAATTTCCCTCCGAAAGAGTATCAAATAAAGCGGTATTTTACACCATTTTAACGTGAGGTTAAAGACTTAGCATTTTTCCTCCTACTTTCATAAGGACCCTATGTATTGGGAAATGAGTGCATCACAGACTGACTTTGACTTTGGAGTCCCTCTTTAACACTCTACAAACAGTGCCACACATACACAGCTTTTTTATTTTGATACATGACAAGCGTCACATGCTTTCCTTCCCCTTATCCTCCTTGCTATTTTTCTTTCCTTCTAAATCGATCTCCATGCCACATTGCCGCTCCCCCATTTCCCCCTAAAGGCTGGTTCAATATTGATTATTGCTACATTAAAGTTGAAAGGCCTTTAAATAGTTGTTAGATTTGCACCAGGGATAATGAATATTAGTTGGTTTTACCCATACACTGATGTAAAAGCACTGTATACTCAGTACTTTTCCTGCAGTCCTGTGAAACAATTCTCAGGCATATTACTATAGAACCCATGATCTTTGCCATTCTAGAGCAGATGTCTTACCACTCTACCACAGAGATTGCCCAGTAGTTAGAGGCAGTTTAATTCCTATACTCTAGCTACCGTGCAAGCTCGGTATACAGCGCTTTACACACACCGGTGTTTAGGTAAAACCAAATAATAGGCTTTATTAGTGTTAATTATTACAACATTATGGAATTTATTTCTTCAAATTTTGAACCAGTCTTGACTCCATATAAAATTTATTGACTGTGACAAATTTCGGTTACCTACCTTTCCCTCTTCTACTTTATTTCCTTCTCCTTCCTCCCCTATTTCAATCTCTTTTTGCCTTCATTACCCCCACCCCTTTGACTTCCCTCCTCTCTTTAAGTCACTGTTTTCTTATACTGTCCTCTCCTTCCATCCATTTCCTTATTTCTCGTGCCTTTTTAACCACTTTGGGTCGGTTTTCTGGAAAAGAAACTCACAGTATTGTTTTTCAGAACTTTTTGAGCTTGTGGTTTAATCATTTTCCTTTGAAAGTACCAATGTCACGATAGAACCCTGGCTTGACAAAGAAATGACAACAAAGGTTGTTCTCGTGTGAGAAGTATGAGCATGCCTTTACCATGTTTTGCAAAACCTCTGCTGTAAGCCTGGGGGCAATAATTTGCCACGGTATGCCGGAATCTCGGAACGCTTGGACTTAAGTTCCATTGAGCCGAATACAATGATAGACAATAGTGGCAGCCTGTCCTTTCTCAAAAGTCACAATTGTTTAATAAAAAGGCGAAGGTCTGGAAGCGGGGGTTACACAGAAAAAGGGAGATTACAAGCATGGTTTCCAGAAATGAAGCATACATGTAGCATGGTTGGTGCTTGCCTCTGCAAGCTACTCAATTGAATGTCCGGGTGGATAAACACATCAGGCATCCGAATGCGTGCAACAAATTGAGGGTGCTCCAAAGTTGTTCCAGGCTACAAAACTGTTCGCCAAGATAAGACAAATTTGGGGGATATACATGCGGTCCGACAAAAAGTGGTTAAATGTTTCTTCCGCATAATTTCAAGTCCTTCATGCTTTTGCACCTCTTACACTCCCATCTTCCTCCCCCTTATTTTCCTGTTTTCGTTTTCTTGCTTTCATCCAACATCTACTACTATCTTTCTAATCTTCTTTATTCCTACCCTCCGGTCGTCCTTACCCCTCACCTTACCCCTCTCCTTACCCCTCTCCTTACCCCTCTCCTTACCCCTCTCCTTACCCCTCTCCTTACCCCTCTCCTTACCCCTCTCCTTACCCCTCTCCTTACCCCTCTCCTTGCCCCTCTCCTTGCCCCTCTCCTTGCCCCTCTCCTTGCCCCTCTCCTTGCCCCTCTCCTTGCCCCTCTCCTTGCCCCTCTCCTTGCCCCTCTCCTTGCCCCTCTCCTTGCCCCTCTCCTTGCCCCTCTCCTTGCCCCTCTCCTTGCCCCTCTCCTTGCCCCTCTCCTTGCCCCTCTCCTTGCCCCTCTCCTTGCCCCTCTCCTTGCCCCTCTCCTTGCCCCTCTCCTTGCCCCTCTCCTTGCCCCTCACCTTGCCCCTCTCCTTGCCCCTCTCCTTGCCCCTCTCCTTGCCCCTCTCCTTACCCCTCTCCTTTCCCCTCTCCTTACCCCTCTCCTTACCCCTCTCCTTACCCCTCTCCTTTCCACCATTCCGGCGCACTTTTTTAAAGGACAATTATGGTTTTAGCACTCAACACATTTTCATGCACAACAAATCCGATCTGCAGTGAAGCCCATAGGTGTGATATTAGTAATAACACTGGTAAATATTGAATGGTTTTTCCTCTGGTTAGGGTTAGCCAAATCCAAGCTCTTATGGTACAGGCCTGGAATTGCACAGAGGCCATGGCCTCTGTTGCCCTGGTCTTGGCCTTGGTGCCCCTTCAACAGTTTCCCATAGACTTTAAGATTTTTCCACTGGAAGTGCCATTGCAAAAATGAGAATGACCTTGCCCTCTTAAAGATGAAATTCCAGGCCTG
Organism: Leptasterias polaris; assembly: GCA_037783415.1. Taxonomy (NCBI): domain Eukaryota; kingdom Metazoa; phylum Echinodermata; class Asteroidea; order Forcipulatida; family Asteriidae; genus Leptasterias; species Leptasterias polaris. The sequence goes on along the minus strand of JAZGTN010000082.1, from coordinate 293,007 downwards.
ATATTACATACACTGTGTGGACAATGGACATTCCTCTAAGAGAAATTACTTTTTGAGAAAAGTTTTTAAATAATTTCATGAAAACCTTGTTTAGTCCACAGAATACCTGAAGCTTTTGTGTAATGTGGATGTCCACTATTCTCACGTCCATACGTTGTATGTAATGCCTACTCACTACACTACATTGAAAACACACTGGAGCATGGTTTTTAACACACACACGCAAATCGTGAAAATTATTACATTCATTACTCATTTTTTTGAAGAAAAAATAATAAGATACAAAAACCAAACAAAACCTACTTTTGCGGTTGAACGGAAATAGTTTGGATCCTGCAGCGATGCAGCTGCCTATTCTGTTGGTAAGTCCAGAGCTGCCAACTCTCCCTGTTTCTGCAGACAGTTCCTTGAAAAGAAACCAATCTTTCCATGTTCCGATGAAAAAATTTGAAAATCCATGATTTTGGAAACTTTTTCCATATTTTGAATATATTTCTAAATATCTCCCTGATTGTTGTACACAATCTTCCTGATTGCAAGATGCAAATGTTAGCAGCTCTGTAAGTCATTGTTGTCACATGCGTGCGTATCTGCTGCACACACAAAGCTCATACTTTTGGCTCCAAAGCCAGCATATGTTTGTGTGTAATTCTACCCAAAATTACCTATGGCCATTTCATCATTCAAAAGTATTTCTTCTGATAGAAACATCTAATTCTGAGACAATCATTAGTCTCATATTTTCCCGCCAATTCAGACACAGCCTGAGTCTGTGTCTGAATTAATGGATTCGGCAGTGGCTATGGCTGGTTGGCTGAAAAGTCCTATTCGTTAATGTTGTTAATAGCCGTAGCCAAAGTCGCTTGATTCAAACGTGGCCTTTTATTGGTAATGGTTTCACCCTACATCGACGATGTGATACAGTCTATTCCAATAACATTTTATTTTGGATGCATGTTTTTGATTTGTGATTTCAGACATTATACTTCAGTATAAGTTTCTTCTAAGCATGTTTTTGTATTATACGATTGCCAGTGAGAAATGCCTGGTAATAAATGGGCTTTACAGCTGGTACTCTGTAAAATATGCTTAGCAGAGATTCATGCTTACCAAATTCCATCTGTCATGACAGAAAATCAATAACCAGCACACAGCATGAGGAGTGAGACCGAACACTAGAAAGAGTGGAAAGTAACACAGAGGTTCTCTTTTGTTTTAAGCTGGCAAACCAAAGGTAGATTTTGTGACTCTCCTGAAACCCATTGAAGTCCACGAAGGGCAAGACGCCAAGTTCACTTGCGAGCTCTCTGGAGATTGCATGGATCTGAGCTGGTATAAGAACAACGAGAAGGTCCCACCTCGTGACAAGAAGTGTGAGGTGAAACGGCTGGGTCGTAGACACACTCTGATTGTGAAGGATTGTAAAGCCGCAGATCAAGGAGAGGTTGCCATCAGTGTCTTTGGAATATACAGCAGAGCTGATCTGACTGTCAAAAGTAAGGATATGTTATAATAAAAGTACTAATAGTGGCTTTGTTGATTTAGTGCTCAAATCCGTCCATTAGTGACGTTCATGACACTTCAGCATTATTATCCCTGGTCAGTGGGTCATTTATTTTATTCCTTAAACCATCACTGCTCCCTTAAAATAGCTAAAATAAAACTGTCAAAGTTTTTTCTCCAGAATGTCAAATCCATCCACATTAAGCGAGGTGACAGCAGGTACCAACCGCATCTCTGGCTGCAGCAGTCAAAAACGGACACAAACCCTCAGTAATCTGTGAAACGATTCATGCATGAATCGTTTCTCAGATTCGAATGTTTTGGGGTGAAAAGTTATCCAAACCGTATTACTTTGAAGGGAATCCTTTCTCAAAATAGTTTATACTATCAACAGCTGCAGTGCTTCTCAACAAGGAAGTTTTTATGGTTTGGAGTTTCTACCAGTCTATGACCTTACCTTTAAGATGAATCTTGTTGCTTTGAGAAATCAAGCTTTGGTCCTGTGCAGTTTATCATGCAAGTGAAACACCCAGGCTACTTGCCATGAAACAAACAGGTACTTGGTCTGGTGTTTCTAGATTTGCTACATAATGCGCTAACCCTAAGTATAGGATGGCATGGTTGGCTTGTGTGTAAAGCGCTTGCCTCTCACCAATGTGGCACTGTTTTGACTCCTGTCTAAGGTCATATGGGAGTAGACAAGGGTTTTTCTCCCTCCGGAAAGATGGGGTTGATGGTGCTGGCTGCCAAAGGCACCCTTTCATGCCTGCGGCTTGAATACGTCCTTCGCAATTCAGCTTCTCAGCTGCAAGCATCTCGGCTGCGAATAGGCGCCCTTGCAAGCCCGCGGCTCAAATACATCTTTTGCAATTCAGCTTCTCAGCTGCGAATAAGCGCCCTTGCAAGCCTGCGGCTCGAATACATCCTTCGCAATTCAGTTTTTCAGCTGCAAGCTTCTCAGCTGCGAATAGGCGCCCTTGAAAGCCCGCGGCTCAAATACATCTTTAGCAATTCAGCTTCTCAGCTGCGAGTAGACGCCCTTGCAAGCCTGCGGTTCAAATTTGTCCTTGTCAATTCAGCTTTTCTGCTGCAAGCTTCTCAGCTGCGAATAGGCGCCCTTGAAAGCCCGCGGCTCAAATACATCTTTAGCAATTCAGCTTCTCAGCTGCGAGTAGACGCCCTTGCAAGCCTGCGGCTCAAATTTGTCCTTGTCAATTCAGCTTTTCTGCTGCAAGTAAGGATGATAAGCCTCTCAGATTTTTATTTTTATTACGAGAATAAAGTCATATGATACACACAATTTTAATTGTTTTCATATCTGTATTTCAGCGAAACCCAAGTTTGTGAAGGAGTTATCCCCAGCGACTGTGGTTGAAGGTAGATCCTGCGCCCTTCAGTGCGAGATCTCGGACTTCACTTCAGATGTCAAATGGTTGAAAGAAGGCAAGCCAGTCAGTCTGACTGATCAAGTGGTCACTAAGACGGACAAAGGTGTCCGCAAGTTGGTCTTCTACAAAGCAACATTTGATGATACTGCGGAGTACACCGTTAAATTTGCTGATTTGGAATCCAAGGCAAAATTAACAGTTACAGGTACGTGGATTGTTTTACATGTTTGCGAAGTATTTCCCTCTGAAATGAAGTCATATTCAAGAAAACTCTTTCTAAAAACCTTTCAAAAATATGCAACAGCTAATTTTGGTTGTTGCAGCCAAAATTAAGTACAATGTGTTTACTTGCTGAAAATTGTGCATGTTTTTAAAATTATTTTCTTCTGACTGACACAACGGATTACGCCCAAATTTTCACAGGTTTGTTATTTCGTGTGTATGGCTGATCACACAAAACATGAACACTCTCTGCGACTATTTTGTCAGCTCTACCAATCCTGTATAATACTTTTAAGATTACTGTTAAAAGTTACAACTGAAGAAGAGTCCTGAATGTATATTGGAAGACTGTTCCAGAGAGCACAAAACTAACCACCACCTCCGCCACCACCACCTTCTGCATTGTCAAACAAATTTTAAACACTGACCACTGAGCTAACCCAATAATGAGAGTTGAATACCATAATCAGCAGCAGGTGCCACATACAATTTAACTGGTGTAACTAAAATTACATACACACACATATATTTAGCAATCTCTCTTAACAGTTGTTGGCTGGTCAGATGCCAGTTAAAACACCTGAGGACCAGTTAAAATTCGCTCCAAGTAGTGGTCCGGCTGGCTAGTTCCGTGTTGAAAAGCATCAGTAAGTAATATGAAACATGGCCTAGTAAAAAAGCTGGCGGACTGGTGAAATGATAAGCTTAAATAGTCCCCCTGACCAGTCATTCAAATTTCATTTGTTTACAGAGCCGCCAAACTTCTCCGGGAATCTTCCAGAAGAAACAGAAGTCTTTGCTCACGAAGACGCGGAGTTCGTCACCGAAGTTGACAGCCCTGAAGCTGAGGTCTTCTGGTTTAAGAACGGGAAACCCATCGAGCCTGACGATGACAGGTACGAGATGATTGCAGACGGTAACACCAGGAAGCTGATTATCAAAGATGTTGGACCAGCGGATCAAGCAAACTATGCCTGCGCTCTGGATGAGACTAGGGCTACACGCTCTAACCTCAAAGTTCAAGGTAAGAAGTGAAGATCGAAGAGGGTTATTTGGAGGTGGATTTTATTGGACCTTGTCCTGAGTAACCTTTTGAACAAGTTTTTTTCTCTTGAAATGTTCAAAAGGACACCAAAGCTCTTTTCACACTACCATTTCAAATCACAGGAAATAAAACCCAGAGGAAATTCCAGGGAGTTTTTAAACCCACCGCCACCCCATGCTTGTGTCACACTTGATGTGATTTTCCTGGGGGGTAAATGCACATTTAAGGTGCTAACCCTGGGGTGATCTCACTTAAATTTACTCTCAAGCAGGGGTAGATGTTGCCTGGGAAATGTCTTTTACCTAAAAGTTTTCAAGAGTTAGCAATTCAAGTTTGAAAAGGTCAAATAAACTTACATGTGAATATAACTGGTAATTTATAAACGTCACATTGGGCATATTTGTTACAAGCCCTAAGTTTTTGATACTTCTGGCTCCAAAGCTGGAATAGATTATTTGTGTAATTTTATTTTTTTTAAACTTACCCATGTCATTATTCAAAATTATTTCTTCTGGCAGAAACTTTGAAATGTGAGAAGACCATAGTCAATTATTCAACTTTTCTTGCAGAAATCATAAAAAATATTAGCTTAATGCAACTCCTCTGGGCTTCTGGTAATCAGTGGAGCCAGTTTGTGTGAAGTGGGCCTTGCCTGCAGTGGAGCTACGTCATACTTACGAACAGGATACATCGTTTGTGCCCTGACAATACGATGCTAAAACCTGTCAAGAAGGGGGTTTCTAGAAGGACAAACCTTTGCATCAAATGGGTTAAAAAGTGTTGGATTAAACAAAGAAAATTGGACTAAAGCTGGATTTGAACCTATGACCTTCGGATTAGCATGCCAGCACTCTACCAACTGAGCTTTCTAGCCATATGTTTGTGGTGTCCCTAATACATGTATGTCAGTATCTTTTTCTGGGGGTGCCAGTCAGAAGCCATTCAACCTGTAACTGCTGTGTAGCCAGGGATCACTCAAGCTTATGATACAACCTTGACAGCAGCAGCAGAGGGATCAACTTAAAAGGATGCAACTTTTTATTTCAAATACCAAATAAGTACAAAGTAAACTGACTGGGTAAATGTGAATGTTATGGTTGAACAAAGTGACTAGAGCAGGATTTGAACCTCTGACCCCTGGATTAACAAGAGTTTGTCGTTTTACTTTCTTCAGCACCACCAACCCTTAAAGTGCCTCTCGGTATGGAAGACATCGTCGTCAAAGCCGGTGAACCAGTGGAGGTGAACTTAGACATCTCCGGCTCTCCAGCCCCTAAAGTAGAATGGTCTAAGCCTGGTGTGAGCTTGGTTCCAGATGACCGAACCCAGATGGTGACGATGCCTGAGAACGCTACATTGTTGATAACTCACACGGATCGTGATGACACCAATGAGTACACGGTTAATGTGACTAACAAACATGGCACTGAAACGGCCAACTTCAAGATCACAGTCATCGGTACGTTGATAGCTTCTCTTCAAACAATTTCAACATAGCTGTTTTAACTTTGTCCATAATTTTTCTTGGTGTCAAACTGAGTTTTGAGAACAATTGTTCTGATTTATGAATTGGTCAGTATGAATTGAAATCTAAATAATTATTTTGTAAGCACTAAACACATTCTTTTTTGTAGTTTTAATTTGAGGTTTCGCTTTTACATTATGAAGTTTTTATGTCAACTTATCCCTTGAATCTGGCAATGACATGCTGTAGTCATAAATGGTTAAAGGGAAGGCATACGTTTGGTAATCACTCTTACAATTAAAAGCAAGAAAATCTTATTGGTTAGAAGTACAGCAACTTTTGATAGTATATTAGCATTTTGAGAAACATTTCACTTTAATAATAATAATAATAATAATAACCAATTTTTATATAGCGCTTTTCACACCCGAAGGGCGTCCCAAAGCGCTTCCAACATTATTACCCCTGGTCACTGGGCCATTATTTCATTCCTTAAACCATCTCAGCTCCCTGGGGAGTATACAGCCTGTGCAACAAATATACGCTACTAGGCTAAATCAATCACAAGAACCATCTCTGCCCTCCCAGGTACCCATATTACCCCTGGGTGGAGAGAAGCAATTATAGTTAAGTGTCTTGCTCAGGGACACAAGTGTCACGACCGGGACTCGAACCCACACTCTGCTGAACAGAAACACCAGAGCTTGAGTTCGGTGTTCTTATCCACTCGGCCACGACACCCCACTTTGAACTAATGTGGTTATGGAAAAAGATAACAGTTTTTGTCCCCCAAAATTTGAATCTGAGAAACGTACTGTCAGATACGTTTCTCAGATTGTGTATTCCTATTAGGGATAATTCTTCCTGCGTGGACATATTCGCTCAGGAATTTCGGCGATAACTCAAAAAAGGCGACCACCTTTTGAAATTTGTACAGGTTAATATTTTTGTATATCTTCATTTATAAAGGATTTTAACCGAACGGTTCCAAAAACCAAAAGTATACTTTGCCTTTAGGAGTGTTTGACATACTGATTGCTTGAATAGTGATCACATGGTAGTGTTAAATTGGTCTTAAAATGTTTGATAAAGTTTTTGAGATATCGCCAAAAAATCAGAGCGTTTATGTCCACATAAGGAAGAATAATCCATATTTAGAATACACAACCTTGAAAACATCTCTACAGTAGCGTTTCTCAAATTCAAATTTAGGGGAATAAAAATTCCATAACTGCATTACTTCAAAGTGCAATGATTTTCATAATGCGTTAATTTGAAGAGTGATTATATTTAAGAACAATTTGTAATATTGTTTTACCCTAGACAAGCCACAGAAACCTGAGAATGTTAAAATCGTCGGCTACGACGAACACTCTGTCTCACTCGCCTGGAAGCCCCCAGCAGACAACGGTAACTGCGAGATCTCGCACTACATCGTTGAGTTTAAAGAAACAAAGCGTGGTGATTGGGCAATCGCTGATGATAGAGTGACATCGCCAGAGTTCACTGTCCCCAATCTGACTGAAGGGAAGGAGTACTTGTTCCGTGTTGCCGCGGTGAATGAAGTTGGTACCAGTGAACCGACTCAGACAGACAGGCCTCAGGTTGCCAAGGAACCATTCGGTAAGCCTTAGCCTCCATTTACAAAAAAAATATAATCCCAAGAAAAAGATAAAAAAGGTGTGAAAAAACTCCGCTAGGGTAAAATTGTTAGGCTATTAAAAATTAGGCCTATTGCATTTAGTGTATACCCCTAAACAAGATACTAACAAACTTCCTACTGGAGTTATTAGGGAGGTTTCGCATACGAACAGATACGGTTAATGCGATGGATACGTCATCATTATGACGTCATACGCTACTCGCTATCCGCTATACGTGCAGACGACACTGATATCCCGCTTGCTACACGTAAGTAAAAAACACGTAGGAAAACTCGAACTTCTAGTAATTCTCCTGTATTTGTTTCCAAATATGTATGAATAGTATCAAAATAAATGAATCACTGAACATGTACGTGTCATTTTGTTGATTTCTAAAGACTTTGAAATACGAAAAAATGCACTGTTTCTTCGTCATTTTCCTCTAAAGCTATGAACATAAGCTCGTCTATGGAGGATGCCATGTTGAACAGCGCCACCAAGTGCTGTGCTGGAACAGCGAACAGTGCCACCAAAACGCTGGGATTGCAAAACAACAGAAAGGCTGCTAACGGTTACGGATAGCTAAACGTATGCGTATGCGTATCCGTTCGCGTGCGAAACCTCCCTATTAACTGTAAGGACCCTGCTTCATTCTAACCCAATCCAACATAATATGGTAACTCAATACCCACTGTTGGATTATAGTGGTATGCCTTTTCCCATGTAAAGCATAATCAGTTTACTACATGTAGTGCAGTCCTTAATCCACCATAATATAGTAAGTCAACACCCATATTGTTGGACCCTGATTATGGTGGTATGCCTGATCCCATGTAAAGCATAATCAGTTCACTAGTGCAGTCCTCAGTCCAACACCATACAGTAAATCAACACCCAAACTGTTGGATTCTGAATATGACTGAAGTTTGTATAGACTGTGCAAGTCTCACACGTATTTTTACCTCCAGGTGCGCAGTTCTGTTTCTTCAAATACATAAGTTTCACATAGTTATGACTATAAAATTATTTCATATTGTTGGGAAAGTAAAATTTTTTCATAAAATATATGACAGTAAATTAATTTTATCAAATCAACAGAGAAAACCTAAGAATAAGACTTGACCTCCGTTTCTTATGAACAACTAAGAAGTTTATCCAATAGGAGTTCATGTTATTATTGAACCTGTGTAATGGCCGCACAAATTTGGGCCTGATTGGCAAATGGGGTTTCTAGAAAATAAGCATCCTTGGCCAAAGTTTGAATTTTGTTTTAATGTGAATTTGAACAAATTGTTGGCAGTTTATAAAAATTGAAATTGTTTTGAAAACAAATTGATATTGGTATTTTTATTTTAAAGAATTTTTGTACAAATAGAATTTGAAAAGGACATTCGATTTCATAGAAGAATATTTTGTTTATTTGTTTTATTTTTTATTTTTTTTCAATAAGTGCGAGACTGGCATGGTCTATATGATCTAGTAACTAAATTAAACCCTGCTTAATATATCAGTATACTTCCCTCTGAACTCAGCCTGGTATTTCTTTCTTATTTAGAAACTGCTGATCAAATGGAGCCACCCGTCATTGTTGATACTCACGATGGTAGCATCGAGCTCAAATGGTCCCCTCCTGACTTTGATGGTGGCTGCCCCATCACTGGCTACATCATTGAGAAACGTGAAGTTGGTTCCCCACGATGGTCTAAGGCCAAGAAGGAACCAATCAAGGGAAATTCATTTGAGGTTCCGTCTCTCAGTCAAGGGGCTGAGTATGAGTTCCGAATCATCGCTGTAAATAAAGCCGGAGAGAGTGAGCCGAGTAAACCCAGCAAACCAGCACTTGCTCGGGAGCCAATCGGTAAGATTAAATTTATTTTATTTTATAAGAGGTCGCCTAACATCACAAGGTCGGACAGTCACTTCAAGGTTAGGGCTACACTTAACTGATTTGGGCTGTTGACCAAACTTAACTGTCACCAGGGGCACGTTGCCACCTACTCCTGGGGCTGAAACAGGGTTACCCCCTTCACAAATCAAGAGAATGTACATGTAGGCATAGATATCATCCACTAGGAACCTGGCTGGTAGTGCGGAATGCCACTACCTTCCCAACTTTTTATAAAGCAATTATCGTTAAATGCCTTGCACAAGTGTCATGACCGGGTATCGAACCAACACTCGGCTGCTGACAACACCAGAGCTTCGGTCCGGTAAACCACACCGCTTGGTTACGACACGCCATTGTGATGTCACTGTGCTGTTTTGATTCCCAGACGCAAGATCCCAAGTTTCAAATGACAAAGATCTAGTGTGGCTTATAAAGATAATAATAATAATAATAATAATAATAATAATAATAATAATAATAATAATAATAATAAAGACTTGTAATGCGCACATATCCACTCTGCTGGGTGTTCAAGGCGCAGTAAACCAAAAAACAAACGAAAGAAAACTAAATTAGTCCTTAAAAACCTGTGACATAAGATACGTTTTGAGAAGTGATTTGAATTTTGTGGTACAAAGACAAGATCTAAGATTAAGTGGAATCTGGCTTTACCATTTCACTCGGCTTCACCTCAAGAAATGGAATAGTCCAGATTTCATCTCGAGATTATATTCTGCGACAATGCACTCACATGCATCCCATGTTTGTATAATAGTACTCAGTCAACCAGTGGTTGTTTCTTAGGAAATTCTGTTTGGTGTTGAGTACTTTTTGTACCTTGTTTGTTGATGCTTTTACAGAGCTGCTAACTCTCCCTGATTCTACGGAAAGTTCCCTGAAAGGAAACCAATTTCTTATGAAGAAATTTGAAAATCTCTGTGATTATGGGATTTTTTCCCCATTATGTCGAATATAATTCTAAAAATCTCCCTGATTGCTTCCAAGAGAGACTACTAGGTTAGGGAGAATTAAAAACTATGTTAATATTTATTTCATCATTATTGACTCCCTCTTCCCCTTAGATCCAACCTTACCACCAGGTCAACCAGTTATTGAAGATGTCACCAAGGACTCAGTCACCCTGTCCTGGGATAAACCCGAAGATGATGGAGGCAGTCCGATCAAAGGCTACTACGTGGAGAAGAAGAACCCTCAGACTGGGGAATGGGAGAGAGTCAACAAGAAGCCGATCAAAGACAACAAGTTCAAAGTCCCTGACCTTGTTGAAGGAGAGGAATATGAGTTTCGAATCTTGGCTGAAAATGATGCAGGGTTGAGTGAGCCCAGCGTTGTATCACCGCCAGTTGTGGCTAAAGACCCAGAGAGTAAGTTGTACATGTATTTTTCTTTTGAAACTGAGAAGATAAAATGAACCATGAGTAAATAATAGTAACAGCAATATAAAAAATAAAAAAACACTCAATACTTACACTCTGCTTTGTGATTGGCTTAGAACACGTCACATGATATGTGGAAAAAAAACCCGCCAAAACAGTCCCATAGCAAAGCACTAGCCCATGGCAACCATTATCCGATCACCTTAGCAACCATTGTACTGTACCTGTAGCAACCAATGTAAATTACCCACATAGCAATCAATGTACTATACCCATAGCAACCAATGTACATACCCTTAGCAACCAATGTACTATCCCATTAGCAACCATTGTACTATACCATCAGTAACCATTGTACTACACGCATAGCAACATATGTACAAATCCATAGCAACCAGTATACTACACCCATAGCAATGACAGATTCTTGTTACCTAGATGCTAGGCGGCATGTATGTATGGGGTGTTATAAAACAAAGTTGACTGTCGAACTTCCGAAGTGATCCCAGAAAACTCTTTTTTGTTAATTTTCAATTAAAATACACAAGTAACATCAACATTACTTTACATTGAAATGTAAAATTATTTGATAAACAGTTAACCTAAAAAAAAAAATAAATAATCTAACTAATTTGTAAAAGTGCAAGGGACTAAATAGAAAATGACAAATGCACATTACAAACTCAGTTTGAAAAAACAGATGAACATGGATAAAGCAAATTAAAACATGAATCATTCTACAAGACAACACAATGAAAAACTGTTAGCAGCTGGACAGCGCTATAACTTTAATTTCTTAATTCTCCCCCACAGTTCCTCCATCTTTGGACGTCTCCCAGCTGAAGGACCTCACCATCAAAGCCGGCCAGAACATCAAACTGATTGTAGCCTTTAGTGGTACCCCAACACCCAAGGGATCTTGGACCCTAGATGAAGACGAGATCATCCCAGATGAGAGAACCAAAGTACGCGGGTCTCCAACCAATACTGAACTGATTGTGATGGACGCTAGACGTAGCGACACCGGCGTGTACACGGTTATTGTGACTAATCCGTTTGGAACCGAAAAAGGAACATCTAGTGTCAACGTTCTTGGTGAGTTTCCATTTAACATTTGGTACTGAAGTTATCTTAAGTATAGTGAGCACTTTTAAGACAGATATTTTAAAACATCTTTAGAGATCTTACACTGACAACTTTCAGGAGTTGAATGTGCCCTTTTTTTTCTGGGTAAGCTTGATGATGTTCTGGTTATGACATGAGTTTGAGTCCTAACTGAGTCAAGGTTTTTTCTAGGACTCAAAAAGTACCGAGTTTAAAGTGCTTTATCCCACATCAATTTATTCAAAACTATCATTTTGTTAGATAGTTGGAAATAATTGTTTCTTGTAATTAAAGCAATTACATTGAGTTACCTGTTTGTCTTACTTGAATCCAAAAGTTTCCCCAAGTTGACTTCAGTTCAGATGGAAATGTTTGTGTGGAATATTTCTACTATCATCAACTCTGTAGTGTTTCATGGCTGTTATGTGTATTGGACTCAAGTTCTGATGGCTAAGTCATCAGGGTGTGGGTTCAAATCCATGTCGTGACACTTGCGTCCTTGAGCAAGACACTTAACTATAATTGCTTCTCATCACCCAGGGGTAAATGGGTACCTGTGAGGGCAGAGATGGTTCTTGTGATTGATTTAGCTTGTTGCGCTTCATACTTTGCAGAACAGGCTGTATACTCCCGAGAGAAATGAAATAAATGGCCCAGTGTCCGGGGTAATATTACTTGAAAGCCACTGAGTGATGCATTTGAGTGTTACACAAGAAGCCACTATTATTATTTATTGCGAGAAAGGGTTTTTGGTGGAAATTTTTAATATTTGTTCCCAAACCTATACTCGGATGTTAAAATAGCTAGGTCTCTATCTGCAGGAAAAATACAAATACTATTTTCATTCATTGATCATTTTTCCAGATAAACCTAGTCCACCAAAAGGTCCCATTGACGTCAGTGATGTCACAGCCAGCTCTTGCGTGTTGACATGGCAACCACCAGCGGATGATGGCGGTCAACCAATCAGCAACTACGTTATTGAGAAGAGAGACATTAAGCGATCTGGTTGGTCAACTGTCAATGACACCACCAAAGACACAACAGTCAAGGTATTGTGGATATGTGTTAAAGGCTGATATTTGCTTCACAAAATGATCTCGGAATTTTATTATGAAATAAGACAATGTACAACAAAGCCCATGCTCATGAAGCTGATCACCTCTTGAGTAAACACTTGCTCTTACTTTAGCAAAAACAAATTTGTTAAATCATAAATGTTTTTCATAAACCAACAATGATTTAGGACAGTATAGGTGCGTGTTCACACTGATCCTGCATTCTTGTATCACAAGAAGTGCCAACAAGTTAAATAGACTTTTTGGGGTTGAACATAGAAAATTGACTAGAGGGAACCTGTGACCTCCGGATTCTTAGCCCTAATGTTGGTGGTCTTCCTATTTTGTCAATATCTTTGTTCGGGGTGCCAGTTAGAAACCATACAAGATAAATAATAATGATTTTGGTTTTACCATTAACCAATGGGCGATAAGCACTGTATACTCAATAACACATAAGTGTATACATGGAGGAAAACCCAAATTGTTATGCCAACAAGTTGGCACACCTTCAGGACATGTTTGCACGGGGCAATTTTTACAGGCACTGCATGCACATGGGACACTTCGCCAGTACAACAGATATTGTCCTCAAGAAAATCATGTGGAAGTTAAAATGCCAATTTTTCTTCTTCTTGGAGATTGCCTGGAAATAGTTGCCTGTGAGACGGCCCTTATATTTTGCCAACGGGAGGATTGGTATGAATTAAAATTTTGTTGTTGTTGACAGATTTCCAAGTTGCAAGAGGGGATTGAGTACATGTTCCGTGTTGCAGCAGAGAGCAGCTTTGGTGTCAGTAAACCACTAGAGACACCACACACAGTCCTGGCTAAGAACCCTTATGGTAAGTCTTTATGTTGACCTTTCAATTGCATGGTTATGGGTTCGAATCCCAAGCCTGTATCTTCAAGTTTAGTAAACCACTAGAGACACCACACACAGTCCTGGCTAAGAACCCTTATGGTAAGTCTTTATGTTGACCTTTCAATTGCATGGTTATGGGTTCGAATCCCAAGCCTGTATCTTCAAGTTTAGTAAACCACTAGAGACACCACACACAGTCCTGGCTAAGAACCCTTATGGTAAGTCTTTATGTTGACCTTTCAATTGCATGGTTATGGGTTCGAATCCCAAGCTTTAATCTTCAAGTTTAGTAAACCACTAGAGACACCACACACAGTCCTGGCTAAGAACCCTTATGGTAAGTCTTTATGTTGACCTTTCAATTGCATGGTTATGGGTTCGAATCCCAAGCCTGTATCTTCAAGTTTAGTAAACCACTAGAGACACCACACACAGTCCTGGCTAAGAACCCTTATGGTAAGTCTTTATGTTGACCTTTCAATTGCATGGTTATGGGTTCGAATCCCAAGCTTTAATCTTCAAGTTTAGTAAACCACTAGAGACACCACACACAGTCCTGGCTAAGAACCCTTATGGTAAGTCTTTATGTTGACCTTTCAATTGCATGGTTATGGGTTCGAATCCCAAGCCTGTATCTTCAAGTTTAGTAAACCACTAGAGACACCACACACAGTCCTGGCTAAGAACCCTTATGGTAAGTCTTTATGTTGACCTTTCAATTGCATGGTTATGGGTTCGAATCCCAAGCCTGTATCTTCAAGTTTAGTAAACCACTAGAGACACCACACACAGTCCTGGCTAAGAACCCTTATGGTAAGTCTTTATGTTGACCTTTCAATTGCATGGTTATGGGTTCGAATCCCAAGCTTTAATCTTCAAGTTTAGTAAACCACTAGAGACACCACACACAGTCTTGGCTAAGAACCCTTATGGTAAGTCTTTATGTTGACCTTTCAATTGCATGGTTATGGGTTCGAATCCCAAGCCTGTATCTTCAAGTTTAGTAAACCACTAGAGACACCACACACAGTCCTGGCTAAGAACCCTTATGGTAAGTCTTTATGTTGACCTTTCAATTGCATGGTTATGGGTTCGAATCCCAAGCTTTAATCTTCAAGTTTAGTAAACCACTAGAGACACCACACACAGTCCTGGCTAAGAACCCTTATGGTAAGTCTTTATGTTGACATTTCAATTGCATGGTTATGGGTTCGAATCCCAAGCCTGTATCTTCAAGTTTAGTAAACCACTAGAGACACCACACACAGTCCTGGCTAAGAACCCTTATGGTAAGTCTTTATGTTGACCTTTCAATTGCATGGTTATGGGTTCGAATCCCAAGCCTGTATCTGTAAGTTTAGTAAACCACTAGAGATGCCACAGTCTTGGCTAAGAACCCTTATGGTAAGTCTTTAAGTTGACCTTTCAATTGCACGGGAACGGGTTCAAATTCCAAGCTTGAATTGTTTAATTTGTTACTGAACTTAAGCTGTAAAGGTAATATTTGCTGTTTCCATTTTGACTTTTGAATCCATAGGAGAGTCTGGCTGTAGGATCTAAAGTTAGTCAAGTTTGAAAGAGAAAAAGAAACAAATTAAAAGATTGAACTAAAATCAATTAGGCCTAAGCATATTTTAGTCACTGAATTATATTTGTACCCAGATGAGCCCAGTGCACCCAGTGAGACAGAGTTAACTCATTCATGCTAGTTTATGTGTACCCAGATAAGCCTTGTGTATCGAAATTAGACTGAGCCATTATCCACTGATTACAAAAATTGAGTTTGTACCCTGATGATCCCAGTGCACCTTGTGAGTGATCCAGAGTTCACTCATTTATGATATTTATTTGTATCCAAATGAGCCCATTTGTACCCACTGAGCCAGAGGTCACTGGTTTAATGCTTAGTCTAGTGCACCCGGTATCCTAGAGTTCACTCATTAATGATATTTAGTTTGTACTTAGATGAGCCTGTTGAGCCCGCTGGGCCTTAGTTCACTCATTATTTTAATTTTATTTGCACCCAAGTGAGCCTTGTGCACCCACTGAGCCAGAGGTCACTTTTATCAATGTTATTGTATTAGTTCTCAGATGAGACCGGTGCTCCTGGTGTGCCAAAGTTCACTCATTATTGATATTTATTTTTTACTCAAATAAGCCTGGCACACGCTGTGTGACAAATTTGACAGATTAACAACATTGTGTTAGTACCCAGATAAGCCCAGTGCACTCTCTTAGCTAGAAGTCACTGATGAACATGATTGTGTTTGTACCCAGATGAGCCCGGTGCGCCTGGTGTGCCAGAGGTCACCGATTAT
Source organism: Leptasterias polaris (assembly GCA_037783415.1). Lineage (NCBI taxonomy): Eukaryota > Metazoa > Echinodermata > Asteroidea > Forcipulatida > Asteriidae > Leptasterias > Leptasterias polaris. Next base: position 277,111 of record JAZGTN010000082.1, on the reverse strand, counting down.
GACCATGACTTTGTGGAGTTGGAATGGTCACCACCAGAGGATGACGGTGGAGCTGATATCGAGGGATACGTCATCGAGAAGAAAGAGAAGGCCAGTACTCGCTGGATGGATGCAACCGATAAACCAATTAAGGGAAATAACTTCAAGGTAAGCCAAATGAAAGAACCTGGAATGAAAATAACTATGGTGCTCAGGTTTAGATTTCAGATTTATTTCCAAACTATAAACAGGGCTCGCCCTTAACACTAGCCCAGCATCCATTAATAAACACCACCTCTCAACTTGCCCAGTGGGCTACTAAAAACTGTGCCAGCCTACTTGTTCAAAATTGCTCATGTTTCTTTCTTTTCTGTTGTGAATAATACATTTCTAAAATGCGTTGACTTATTTTTGAATGTTTGAATAAAACTTTAAACTGGTTTTGATTGCTACCTATAGTATATTAGAAAGATACATTTATGACAAAACATGTTTAAAATCTGGGCTACTAAAAACTTCCTGGTGGGAAGTACTGAATGCATAAATTATTAGCCTTCAAGGGACACATTGCCTTCAGATTGGGCTCTTTGGGCTTTAAAAAGCAAAGCCTTAGGAATAAGGTTGGATAAGATGTTTTAAAAGAAAATTATAATGATGACTCAAATATCCCTCGAAATTTTTTGGTTTTCCTTTTACTTTATGAACAAACACGCTCCATGTTAAAACATTTTTTTTTTACAAAACATTTCAAGATTGTTTCTCCACCATGCAAAGTTTCAAATCCTACTCATGGGAGATATTTCCATGGTGTTACCACAAACCTCTCTAGATTGTATCTCCACCTTGCACAGTTTCAAATCCTACTCATGTGAGATATTTCCATGGTGTTACCACAAACCACTCTAGATTGTATCTCCACCATGCAATGTTTCAAATCCTACTCATGGGAGATATTTCCATGGTGTTACCACAAACCTCTCTAGATTGTATCTCCACCATGCACAGTTTCAAATCCTACTCATGGGAGATATTTCCATGGTGTTACCACAAACCTCTCTAGATTGTATCTCCACCATGCAGAGTTTGAAATCCTACTCATTTTGTAATGATTTGTGTAATTTATGCACAGGTTCCTAATTTGGGTGAAGGTCGTACTTATGAGTTCCGTGTCAGTGCTGTTAACAAGGCAGGCAAAGGCAAACCAAGCAAAGTCTCGCAACCCAAACTTGTTAAGGCTAAATTCTGTAAGTATTCTTATGTAACTTCATCTCTCTTAATGAAATTGTATAAGTCCCACTCTAGTAATTTGTTCTTTGTTCAACCCCCAATTATTTAAAATTGACCCAGTCAGTTTACCTTCATTTTAATTACTTGATGTTTGAAGTAAAAAAGTGGAATCCGCATGAGTTGATCGCTATGCTGCGGCTTATGACCCCTGACTATATGGCAGTTACAGGTCGAATGGCTTCTGACTGGCACCCCGAACAAAGATTTTGACAAAATAGGGAGACTACCAACATTAGGGCTAGATAACTTAGTTGGTGGAGCACCGACATAACAATACGGAGGTTGCGGGTTAAAAACCTGCTCCAGTCAATTTGTCTTTGCTCAACCCCAAATTATAAAAACAAAAATCATTTATTTAATGTTTTAATTCTTCAGGTAAGCAGTTCATTGTAGCTAATTTAATTTTTCTGTCATTATTGGGCAACTGTTCAAAACATGTATAAAAACCAAATCAGATGTTGAATCTATGCACAGTTTTCTTAGTTGTCAAAATTTATTTTTATGGGGGGAAAAAAAAGAAAAATAGAATAAAAACATTTTTAAAGATTCTTCTCACAAGTGTACTGCTATATCTTCTGACGTTGTGGGACCAGGTTGGCATAGTGCTTTTCTCCCCAGTTGTTCACCTCTGTGAACCGCGATTCGAATCCCGCCTTGGATCAAAGCCTTGTACATTGATTTGAGTTTTCAGTCCCATCTGGGGAACCCAATCCCAGCTCACCCAATCTGGGGGTTTTCTTCTACTTCTTAAATTGAGCATTTCTTAATCATCTTTGAAATCGTCTTTGAGGATTTGATATTTTTATTACCAAAAAGCTAAATATAATCATGTTTCAAGCAACTGTAGACCAAATCACAGAGCTGCTGTCTTTACAAATTACAACTTCTTTTATACTATTTTTATTCATTTCCAATGATATCTCGACAAGTTTGTTCCTGATTATATGTTTAACAAGATCGTATCTGGGCCCAATTTCAAAGAGCTGCTTAAGTAAAAAATATTGCTAAATAATTTGCTGCTAAGCAAGATTGAGCAGGATACCAATGACAGATAATATTTGTGATATTGTAATTTGGCTGGTAACCTTATTCTGGTAACCATGATTGATTTGTTCTAAGCTACTTTTTGTGGTTAAGAAGCAATTCTATGAACTTGATGTTTTCCTTGAATTATTTTTCAACTTCTTGCAGCCAAACCTGTCCTTCGCATTGACCGTCTGAAGGATGTCAAAATCCGTTCCGGTCAAGAGTTGAAACTTCAAGTTCCCTTCGATGGTAGCCCACCACCCACAGTGACCTGGACAAAGAACGGTAGTGAGCTCCAGCCGTCTGACCGTGTAGTCATTGACAATTCCGATGAGTTGACGATTGTTAGAGTTCGTGAAACAGAGCGAGACGACACGGGAGAGTACGAATTGACTCTTACCAACGACTCTGGAACACTGAGCGCCAAATGCAATGTGAACGTCCTTGGTAAGAGCTGTTCTCAGCAGATTGTAATTCATTGAATATTATCGATAAACAAATACCTCTGAGAGTATATGCACTTTAATTGGTCGAAGACTGGACACGTGGGGATGTATTGACTGTGCAAGTCTTGTGCATTTTAAAATATTTTAAAATAACTATTTTCCCCAGAATCCATTCTTCCATTTTTACATCAACAACATGCACCCCCCAAAACGTATAGGGGGGGGGGGGACTTCAGTAACTCCTTAAAATTTAATTACCCAGAGATTCAAGAGCTGTTTTCTATATTTCAAGTATCTGTCTCGATCGGTCAACCTACAGGGATCAGGTTGGCTCAGTGGTTTCTTTCCCTGCCTTTCACCTATGTCGTACATGTGGATTGGGTTTTCAGTCCCTAGCTAATTGTTTGGGTTTTCCTCCCACATCTAAGACTGAGCATTTCTTCTTGTTTCCTATTCATCCTGTTATTGGCGCTAATAGTGCTGTTGGATGTGTAATAAACTAAATAAATAATGATGTCATTTTTTCAACTTCCAATCCAGACAAGCCTTCCCCACCTGAAGCCCCTCTTCAAGTCACTGATATCACCAATGAGTCCTGCCGCCTTACCTGGAACCCTCCAGCAGATGATGGAGGTAGTGAGATTGCCAATTACCACGTTGAGAAACGCGAATCCGACGATGACTATTGGACGAAGTGCAGCGGCTTCGTCCAATCACCTGCCTTCACCGTGCCGAAGCTGATCAGAGGGAAGGAGTATGTTTTCCGTGTATTGGCAGAGAATGCTCATGGTGGAATCAGTGGGCCATTGGAATCGGCGCCAATTGTGGCCAAGAATCCATATGGTAATTTCTGTCAAGTGCGATCTTTGTCTTTATTTTGAGAACTTCCTGTGTCTCTACATCTGTAAGATCAGTTCTACTAACAGCCTGTTCTACTAATCTAAGCTTTGCCTTTATTAGAACTTCCTGTGTCTGTACATCTGTAAGATCGGTTCTACTAACAACCTGTTCTACTAATCTAATCTTTGCCTTTATTAGAACTTTCTTTATCTCTACAAGTGTAAGATCAGTTTTACTAACACAACCTGTCCTGCTAACACAATAATTGCCTTTATTGGAACTTTCCGTATCTCTACATGTGTAAGATTGATTCTACTATAGAACTTCCTACATCTCTAAGATGGGTTCTACTAACAGCCTGTTGTACTAAAATGATCTTTGGCTTTATTAGAGCTTCCTGTGTCCGATCCACATGTGTAAGACCAGTTCTACTCCTCAACATGTTCTACTAACACTCTTTGCCTGTATTGGAACTTCCTGTATCTATTTGTAAGATTGGTTCTACTAAGACAACCTGTTTTTCTAAACTTTGCCTTTATTAGAACTAGCTGCATCTCTACATGTGTAAGATTGGTTCTACTAACATCCTGTTCTCCTAAAGCAATCTTTGCTTTTATTTGAAATTCCTGTATCTCTACTTGTAATATTGAACCTACTAACACAATTGTTGCCTTAATTAGAACTTCCTGTATTATGTTTTTAAGATCGATTCTACTAACACATTTGGGTTCTTTAGTTAATTACTTTGAATTATAAAAGGATCACAAGATGTTCCTCCTAATGGAGTGTTCTAACCTAACTTTGTTCTTAAGCCAGAAGAAGGCTCTTCTACTTGGGTACAGTCAGTGTTCCTAATAGAATGTTGTACATAATCTTGAGCTAAAACATAAAATGAGCCAAAGTTGACAGATCTGTGTTCCCAACACCATCCCTACAACTCAGATGAACCTGACGCCCCAGGCAAGCCAAAGATCGTCAGTTACGATCGGGACCGTGCTGATCTCCAATGGTCCGAACCGATGTCCGACGGTGGTGATGCAATCACTGGTTACATCGTTGAGAAGAAAGAACCCAAAGCATCTCGCTGGTCAAGGGTCAACAAGTCTCCAATCCTGAGTACTAAGTTCAGTGTACCTGGCTTGATACAAGGACGTCAGTATGAGTTCAGAGTAGTTGCTGAGAATCGGGCTGGACCTAGTCAGCCTAGTGCAGAGTCTGATGTCATGACAGCCAAACCAGAATTCGGTAAATAATTCTTATGGTTGAACAAGTTTGAAATGTTTTAAAGTATCTATTGACCCACTTCAAGCGTACTGTCATTTTTACATACAATTTGACTCCCAAAATGGCAAGCGTGTCTGACATTGGTGTAAGGGGGTCAGTCCAAATTCACCCATTTTGACTTGATCCACTCAAACTAGGGTTTCTTTTTAGCCATTAATGAATTAAATTTGGTTTTCGTGCACACATGATTTTGTTTTTCTCATTCAGATTCGTTTCAGTCATTTTATTTCATTTGTAGGCATTCAAGACTACACTTCGACTATTCTTCTACCTATTTACACTTGATGAAATTGAATAGTCAACCAGAACCAGCTCTTGCTGCTGGCTTTTACAAAAATGAAGGAGTCTTGCGGCCTATTGAATGCTAAACTGGTGCACTTGAATTACTCCTTTTGACTGTTGAAAGCTGATTCAATGGAACAGTCATTTTAAAATGAAATAGAATGAGCCGGGCGTTAAAATGAATGTTTTTTGTTAAAACTGACTGGAAAAAATATATTATTATTTCTTTTGTATGCGGTGGCGTGTGTTGCCACCAAATTGCCAGTGCAAACTGTCTGCTATGACAAGGCCCTTAAATCTGACGATTTGATTGTTTTTACCACCTACAGAGAAACCTGCCATCGACACCAACGCCTTCGGCCTTCGTGACATCAAAGTCAAAGAAGGAGAACCTTTCAACATCAAAGTACCCTTCACAGCCAGCCCAGCCCCTGACGCCATCTGGTACAAAGACAACCGTGAGCTGAAGACGTCTTCAAACGTAGAGGTGGAGATAACGGAGGAGATGGCAACACTGACAAACAAGGCATCAGAGAGAGGTGATAGTGGGAACTATAAGGTCACCTTGGAAAACGATTCAGGGACGGACTCTGTCTCTCTCAAGGTCACTGTCCTGAGTAAGTAACTCATTTTTTATAAATAGTGTAAAGTTGATCTGTTTGTACCCAATACTATTTGAACTAGAACTGGATTTGAACCTTCAACTTCCTGAAACATTCCGGCGATCCACCAACAGAACTATCGAGCTGTTCTAGTAATTGTTTTGCATGATCTAAAACTGAATTAACATTTACCCAGTCAGTTTCCCTTGTTGTTTGAAATGAAAAAAGTTGCATTCTCTTAAGGTGATCCCTGTACTGCTGCTTCCTAGGTTGTATCATAAACTTGGGTGTGATCCCTCGTTATATGACAGTTACAGGTTAAATGGCTTCTGACTGGCAACCCTCAACAAAGATATTGACAAAATATGAAGACTGCCAACATAGGGCTAGATAGCTCAGTTGATAGAGCACTGAAGATTACTAATCCGGATGTTGCAGGTTCAAATCCCATTCTGGTCAATTTTTTCTTCATTCACCCCCAAACTGTATAATTTGAAACCGAAGAAAAGAAATGTGAACTATTTAAACTCTGATGTTGTGTTTTTGTTCTAAGGTGCTCCTACTGCACCCAAGGCTCCTCTAGATTACTCAGAGTTCAAGAAGGACTCAGTCAAGTTGACTTGGAATCCCCCAGAGCATGATGGGAATGGAACCATCACTGGATACGTCATCGAGCAGCGAGATGGTAACCGTGATAACTGGAGTAAGGTAACGAGCTCGGCATCTCAGAGCGGATACACCGTCAAGAATCTCATCAATCAGAACGATTACGCGTTCCGTGTTTCTGCCGTTAATCAGTACGGAGTTAGCGAGCCACTGGATGGTAGACAGGTCAAGATCAAACTGCCATTTGGTGAGTGACCTTGTAAACTTTGACGCCTTTTGTTGGACAGGCATGATATTCTTCCTACTTTAGTCTGTTTTCTGTTTTTTATGCCCTTGGAAAAATCAGAAAAATTGTAAAAAATAAGCCCTGTTAAGTCTATTAGAGCCTACACCATTTTTATATGTAGGTCGGCCCTTGTACTCGATCCTGATTTTTTCTAAGGACCAAATATGCCTGTTTTGACCACAGCCCAATTGAAACAAACTTTTAATGAAAGTTAATAATTTGTATGAAAGAAATAATGCTTGAACGTATGATTATTAGCGTGCATTAGTAGGGAACCAGGTCTCGTCCTTGCTCTATTGTTGAAGTAATGAACATCACATGCCATTATTGGCTGGTAATCTGTTTCCGCTTATGTTTTTGTTTTTTTTACATATTTTTACTTGAGATTTTATTACAATTTAATTCTTGTTTCTACTGTTTTAAAAACTGCTTGTTTCAATTTTTTTCTTGTTTTTCTTTTTTTGGTAAACATTTTGTTCACTCTATTGGCTCTGTATAAGGTGCTATATAAAGTCCTCTTCATTGTTATTTTTATTTAATATTTGTTATTTTGTTATTACTGTTATTATATTTATTATCAGTTCTCTGTTCAGCCTTTTATGGTGACCCAAAACAAATATCAAAATCGTCAGAAAATACAAATCAGCTGAAATCTGTTTTCACTTCTTGCAAAAAGAGAATGAATTTCAGTATTGTTAACGAAAGGAAGAAGAATTCTTTAAATACAATCAAACGGTGGTAATTTTATTAACTAATTTATTTTTTGGTTGGCTTCAAGAGTAGTATATAACTGGAACTCTTTTCTTTTATTCTAGATGAGCCGGATTCACCTAGTGTACCTAAGATCGATGCTATTGACCGTAACTCAGCGGCCCTCAGCTGGTCGTCCCCCCTCAATGATGGTGGTAGCCCGGTCACCGGTTACATTGTTGAGTACCGACCAACAGACAGCAATAAATGGGCACCAGCTAACTCGTACCCAACCAAGGAGGAGAATTACACTGTCCCCGGTCTTGCTGAGGGACAGGAGTACCAGTTTAGAGTCGTTGCCTTGAATGAGGCGGGACCAGGGAAGCCCAGCAGGGCAACGGAACCCGTCGTTGCCAAAGCACCAATTCGTAAGATAACTGTTGATAATTTGTTTGTGTGTGCTCTAAATTATTTCAATCAATACAGCTGACAATGATTCCTGTGTTAGGACTTATCCGAATTGGGGGTAATGGCTTTGGCTAAATCTGTTGCTGAGGTTATTGCTAAGGATGTCCTACACTCCAACTCATGATGATGTTGCATTCCCGCTGTAGCCGTAGCTGTAGCCGTCAATTCAGACATGCCCTTACCCTTTCTACATGGAGCCATCCTTGACCATACATACCATAAATCTATTTATTTTCATGATATTCTTGACTTGTTAAATTTCTGTTGATATTTTTTTCATCGATACTTGTAAATCTCAATAATAATTTGATTTTGCCATACTGTATCACAACAATTCCCCCAGGGGTCTTGCGTTCGAATCCAACCTGAGTATTTTGCCTGTGGATTTTGTTTTTTGCAGGAATCCGGGAAAACTTTGAGTATACGGTGCTTAACACACATTGTTTAGTAAAACCAAATTAGTGTTCTTTGTCAGATGCAATTATTAGATGCAACATGTATAGTCAAACACAAAATTTTAATTACCAGAAATCTGCAACCTGTGGTCAGTGTTACTTGAGTCGCACTTGAATTTATTATATGGTTTTCAAGGTATGTTTAAAAGAAGTACACTTTGAAAGAAATTCATCAGGATGGCAAATTTTCAACTTTCAAATTAATTTGTCATTTACCTTCTGACTAGTCTCACTCGTCATCCTCAGAACCAGTTCCACCAACTGATAGCGTGGTAACTTGTATTCTGCGTATTAGGCCCCATCAAGCAATAGGTGGAGCCACATAGCCTTAGATTGAGGCCCAACAAAAACTGAGGATGATTAGTGAAACTAGCCAAATATAAACTTAAAATGTTGGCTTTGTTCAAAGAATTTATTTTTGAAACGTACAACATTGTTGGAATTCAAACAGCCTTTCTTTATACCGAATGTTTGCCAACTGTTTTTTTGTTTGGATATTTCATTTTTGGACAATCACTTTCAATGTCAGTAAAAAAATAATGTGTATATTAACTTTTTGAATTTTGTCTTCTAGTGCCAGCTGATGCTCCAGGGCGTCCAGCGGTTGATAAAGTCCGTAAGGATCATGTTGGTGTGTCTTGGACAAGACCAGTGTCTGATGGTGGATCTAAAATCATTGACTACGTGGTTGAGAAACGGAAGGTTCCAGACAGTGGTCATAAGGGTGACTGGGTAGAGGTAAATAAACGTTTACATTCTCTGAACTTAAAAAGAGATGTTTTGACGAACCTGTTACATTAAAAAAGGGCTCCCAGGTCAATTTCATTTTTTTTTTTTTGGCACTCATTTCCAATAGATAGAGTCCTCATTAAAGTGTGGAGGTGGGGAATTACAAGTCTCTAACCTCATGTTAAAATGATGTCAATTGCCATTTTATTTGATACTTTGCATTTATTTGACACTGTACCTGTTTAAAATACCCTTTGTTTTCGAAGACTGTATTTCAACATTTAACACACAAAAATTGCAGGCTAATATTGTGTAGAATACTGTTATTCATTGTATTATATTGGCCCTGATATAGCGGCTTGCCTCATGTACTGCAGTCCAATATTCTGAACAGGGCCTCTATTTCTATGTTATATTGGTCCCGGTATATTAGCTTGCCTCAGTAGTATACTGCAGTCCAATATTCTGTAAAGGGCCATTATTCATTTGGTTATATTGGCCCTGGTATAGTGGCCTGCCTTAGTAATATGCTTCAGTTACATGTACCAGCTAAGATGTTTACTATTATCACAGGCTGTCAAAGTACCAGCCAATGAAGAGCAAGCTACTGTGCCTGATCTTGAAGAGGGTGAGCAGTATGAGTTCAGAGTACGAGCCAACACAGAGGATGGACCTCCTGGTAAACCAAGCACACCGACACCAGCTGTGACTGCTGAAGATAGACCAGGTAAAATAAACAGCCCAAGTGTGGTCCCTACACCAAGCATGCAATGAGATAAGATAAGATAAGAACTTTATTATCCCACACTGGGGAAATTAAAACTGGCCTTGATTTAAACAAAACAGACAAAACACTAAAAATTGTATAACAATGCACAGACATATAAAAATATTAATTAAGAATATCAGGTATAAAAATATGTATCTAGCATGGATTAAAAATTATGCACAGCAATATTTATATACAAGATATAATGTACACAGGAGAGGTCCTTCAAACCGACAATGCTATAACACAGCATACTTAAGAGCCATTGTAAAAACGGATTGCCGTAGGGACAAAGGAGTTATTATAGCGTTGTGTCCGAATTCTACGTTGCAACAGGCGATCTTCCCGCTGACGACTTAATAAAAACTTAGAGTACATGGGATGGGATGGGTCAGACAGGATCATGTTCACTTTAGTACATACTTGGTCATGGTAAAGTGCCTCTGGGCTTTGTAGTTCGGCTCTGGTTATTTTTCTAGCTTGCTTAACTACTCTTAAGAAAGATCGTTTGTCCTGGGATAGCATATTACCATAAACACAAATAAGGCTAAAAGATAAAACACTTTGTAGAATAGTGCGGTAAAACAATTTTAAAATGGTGTTATCTACGCCAAAAGAGTTAAGCTTTCTAAGAAAATACAAACGTTGACGTAGTTTACTGGTTGTACAACTTGTGTTTTTATCAAACTTCAATTTATCGTCTATAACAGTTCCAAGGTACTTATACTCCGATACTCTTTCAACTGGCCGTCCATTTATAGTAAGCGCTGGTATGGGCGTGCCCTTCTTTCTGAAGTCAATAACCAATTCCTTTGTTTTATTCACATTAATCTCAAGGTAATTTTCTGTACACCAGTTAACAAAATGATTAATTTCGCTGTTGTAGCGTTGCAATGAGTCCTCTGTGGAAGACATACGACCAACAATTGAGGTATCATCGGCATATTTGATGATCAAGTTATCAGTTTCTATTGCCCTGCAGTCGTTGGTATAAATTGTATACAAAACCGGGGACAGGACACAACCTTGCGGGGCACCTGTATTTATACAGAGAAATGGTGAAATAGTGGAGTTTAGCTTAACCTGTTGTGTCCGGTTTGTAAGAAAACTTTGAATCCATAAAACAATATTAGAATCAACATTAAGATCAAGGAGCTTTTTAATCATGAGGTGAGGCTGAATTGTATTGAACGCACTGGAAAAATCGACAAAGAGGGCTCTAACATAAGTACCACCCTTTTCTAAATGTTCGTAAGCAGCATTTAATAGAGTAAGCACTGCGTCTTCTACACTTCTTTTGGGACGATATGCAAATTGCATCTGGTCTAAAGATTTGTTAACTGTTGGAATGAGCCTATTCATGACTACCCTTTCTAAACATTTCATTGGCACAGATGTTAAAGCCACTGGTCGAAGATCGTTCATCTCTCTGGCGTGGAGTCGCTTAGGAATAGGAACAATGGTTGAACATTTCCACAGTGCTGGGACTTTCCCGGTACTGATAGAGGCCTGGAAAAGCTTATGAAAAGGGAAAGCTAACTGATTAGCACATAGTTTTAAAACTTTACAACTCACGCCATCCGGTCCCTTTGCTTTGTGAGAATTTACTTTGCCAAACAATTTCCGTACTTCCCCAAGTGAAATATTAACATCATTTGTCGGAAAAGACCGAGCCAAATCAGCCACCTGTGTCTGTTCACTGCTGAAGTCAGTTTGATCAAACCTACAATAGAACGCATTAAGATCATTAGCATACACAGATTCATTATCAACATTAACACGTTTGGGCTTTGGCTTATAACCTGTCATAGTTTGTAATCCTTGCCAAGCCCGCTTGGTATCGTTAGTTTTAAACATATCTTCAACCTTAACCTTATACAATTTTTTACATTCCCGTATTTTACGTTTGAGTTTCTTTTGTACCAACTTACGATCCTCTTTAGTACCTGAATGGAATACTCTCTTTTTTTCATTCAACAGTAATTTCAGTTCTTTTGTTACCCAAGGTTTATTGTTAGCAAACAGTTTAACAGTCTTAGATTGAATGATAGAGTCCTCACAGAAACAGATGTAAGCAGAGACCACTTCCACAGCATTGTCCAAGTCAGTGGCAGTGTTTATGAGTTCATTCCAGTCGGTGGTGGCGAAACAATGGCGAAGTTCCGAAGTAGCTTCTGCGGTCCATGATTTGATGTTCAGCTTTTGAACAGGTACGGTGCGCACTCTGGGTTGATACAAAGGGGTCAGCTGGATCATATTGTGGTCTGAAAGGCCAAGTGCCGCCAATCCTTTAGCTCGGTAAGCACCTTCGATGTTCCCATAGCAGAGATCGAGACAAGCTTCGTGCCGGGTTGGACAATTTACATATTGATGATAGTTGGGAAGACAAGTTCTCAAACGGCATGAATTGAAGTCCCCAAGAATGAAGTTGGCAGCTTCTGGTGATTGTGTCTCTGCTTTGTTGACGTAATCATGTATTGTATCAGATGCTATAGTTACGTCAGCAGTAGGCGGAATGTATACAACAAATAGCCGAATTTGGTGTATTTCTCGAGGTAAATAATAGGGTCGTAGAGAAATTGCCAAAAGCTCAATGTCTTTGGTGCAAAGTTTATCCTTAACAGTTATATGCGATGGATGGCAATATTTTTCGTTTATGAAAGCACATACACCACCTCCCTTGGTTTTTCCAGAGTTTGACGATCGGTCGCTCCGTATTAGTGTGAAACCCTCAATGTCAATTAAAGAATCTGGATCATTTTGCGTAAGCCATGTTTCCGTTAGACAAATTAGGCTTGAGTTCCTATATTCAGAAAGGTATTGCGTACAAGCCCTCAGTTCATCTGTCTTATTTCTGATACTTTGTACATTACCCTGAATTATGGCTGGTAAGGGAGTTCTGCACTTAGCTCTTTTGAGTCGTTGTCTGACGCCACCTTTTCTTCCTCGTTTACGGGTTCTGGGTTGGTTTGCACAGACTTCAGGGATGACATAGTCGGGCTCTGAACAGAAAGCACGTCGGCTCATAAGAAAGTCACGTCTGTATGTTAGCAATGGCGGTGGTTCACCTTCAGTGTTCCCGGGGTGGGTCATACCCAAAACTTGGCTAGCACACCAAGATACAACCAGGAAAACGACGAAAACTGCAACCATTCTTGAGTAACACTCGTCAGACATTATTATACGATAAAATGAAGACAACACATAAAGAGAAACTGATAAATAAGACAGAAAACACGGAGACAAATCATCGGCCGTGTCGCCACATGAGCAGCGCCTAATGATAGGACATTCTTTATTGGCACTGATTCCTACTTGGCAAAATTATGATAAAACAGAGTATTAAGGAACAACAAACCGCTACAAATATTGTAGCAACAAAGAAACAGCATTACAATTTGTTCAACTTCTTGTTACTCAGCTCAGGTCGAAATGCGAAGCCATTTACAAAATTTGTTTGCCTTTATACCATAGGTAATTTTGGTTGACAAGCACTTTGCAACAGCAAGTTCTAATTTATAAAAATTTGAGTTCTCGCTTTTTAAGAAAATACAAGATTGTTATAGTTTGGTCGTGTACTTTGCTTGATGAAAGATACTGTTCTAAAAAAAACCCATTATTTCTCAGGATAACTTAGCACCTTCAGATACAAAATTAAGAGTTACATATTTTTTCTGAGTAACTACTGTACTCTTAACAAAGATTTGTTTGGAAGATGATCTGTTGCATTGGTGTTTCTAGTGCATCAGACTCAAGTTCAGGTGGCTGATTCATCGGAGTGTGGGTTCAATTCCTGGTCACAACAGTTGTGTCCTTGAGCAAGGCATTTAACCATAATTGCTCCTCTTAAGCAAGGTGTATAAATAGGAACCTGAGAGAGCTCATACAGTATTGTATTGGACTAATCCCTTATAGCGCTAATATAAGCAGCTTGGGGTTGTATTTTCCCCCTAAAAGAAAGTTTTAGGAATGGTCTAAACATGTCTGATGAACAGGGATGGAAATGTAGTAAAGTGCCTTGATCTAGCTACTTCCCAGGTAGTTGAGAAAGTTAGAGGAATAATCTAAGTGTGCCTGATGAACAGGAATAATAATGTTGTTAAGCATCTTGATCTTACTACTTGGTTATGTGCGCTATATAAGAACCATGTGTTATTATAAGGTTATGAAATGTTCACAATGGTTGAATGACCATTTTATCCTTCTATTTATTATGGTAATGCCGACTTTTCCCCTAAGGGTTCACAAAATGCAGAAAGGAAAATTTGTACACTTTTTTGTTTGTTTCTGGGCATCTGAAGAGAGCCATTTATTGACACTTCTGCTAATCGCAACTTACTCAAAAGACCCCCCAAAAATAGGAGACTCATCTCTGGCGACCAATCCTCCAGCAGGAGTCCCGCAGAGGCTCCACCGCAGAGCCTTGCTAGCGCCCTCTACTGGCTGATTGGCATCGCTGATAAATTGTACATCTTCACTGTTTTCTTCTTTTCAGAGCGTCCTGTCTTGGACATCTCTTCACTGAAAGACATCAAGGTCAAAGGTGGTGATAAGTTTGACCTAAAGCTGCCTTTCACGGGGGTACCCAAACCAGAAATAACCTGGGAGTTGAGTGGTTCACCAGTGAAGGATGATGGCCATGCCATTATCAAGACAACTCATGATTTTACTGCATTGATCGTTGAGAGTGCGCGTCGTTCTGATGGAGGGCGCTATACTATCACTCTGAAGAACAGCGCTGGGAGTGATACTGGAAAGGTCAAAGTGGTTGTTCTAGGTAAGTTAAAGGGGCTGTGTCGTCTTGATCGAAGCAGGCCTGTGGCTCTACATCGAATTCTGTACTCTAGCGCAGTTACAGCACGCGTGCGCCCTCCCTGCGTATCATATCTATGGAGATCTATGTGTCCGTTTGAGAATGCTGCATTCAGAGATGGGGCTGGTACCCGCTGTCACCTCGCTAAAGGTGGATAGATTTGACGGTCTTGTGAAAATACAGTGACAATTTTGTGCTGTTTTCCTCAGCAAGTAGACACTGTATTGAGCTGAAACTTTCACATGTGATTTTAATTGTATCTTTCTTTATAATTTTGCCTATAAATCAGCATTATGTTTTAAAAAAAACCACCAAAACAATCTTTAAAGACCAGCTTGAACGAAAACAGCAACAAGTAATCTTTGCTGAAATTCATTTGAAATGTGAAAAATCAAAAAGGGAACTGAGTTTACATGAGATAAAACAAATTTTAACTGTAAAAAAAACCCAATCCTTTGGATCGCCCTTTCTCTAGTGCTTTAAAAAAATATTGTGAAAAGCCCTGTGACGTCATCAGTCAGTTTACATCATTTGTGAGACCTCAGATTTGTGTTGCAATAACAAAGCATCATCCAACAGATGACGTCAAAGTATTGTCATTTAGACACACGCCGTCAACGCCAGATTTGTCAAAACCTCGAGGTTGGGACCTAATTTTTTGATTGAAATAAAATGATAAACAAACACATTATGTATAGCATTCCTGTTAAGGTTTTTTTGTTTGCTCGAGTAGCTGTCTGACCAATGGAATACAATTATCCCATTGTTATCCTTCTACCCCCAGATGCACCCGATACCCCAGAAGGACCCCTCAAGGTGTTCAACGTCACCCCTGACTCTGCATCCCTCTCCTGGAGACCCCCTAAGGATGGCCCGGATGATGTTGAGAACTACATCGTTGAGAAGAAAGATGGCGATACCGGCACCTGGAACAAAGTGAGCAGCTTCTGCGCTACACCGAACATCAAAGTACGGAATCTACAGCAAGGGACTGAGTACATGTTTAGAGTCAGTGCTGAGAATCAGTACGGGTCTAGTAAGCCATTACTGAGTGAACCCATCATTGCTAAGCATCCATTTGGTGAGTGTACTAAAAAACGTATTGGTTATGAACGTACGCTCTACACCAAAATCAGTCAGTTCTCAGAAACAGTGAAGTTGCATTCATAAATACATGGGATAATTTATCCGTTCTGATTGGCCAACAGGAGATCACATGGCCATGTTTAAATATGCAATATAAACACAATTAGCCGTGTTTTTGACCTTGTTAAGTCAAAAGAGGGTGCTATCAGATGTTTGCCTGGATTGCTCATATTTCCCAGCCCGATCTAGATTTGAAGTGCGCATACTTGGCTCGCGCAAGTTTGAAGTTTGTGTGCGATAGTTTGAAACTTAAGCGTGAAAACTTGCACAAGGAGCTACTTAGCGCTCAAACATACATGAAATTCAATGAAGAGTTGGGGGGTGAGCTGAAGCTAAACTGTAAGAATTTGTAACTATAAAAGTTGTTGATGTTTTTTACGGAAAGATTTTTATGAACAGGAATAAAAGAGTGGTGACTCAGTCTTGCTGGTTTCAAAAGGGTGCTCTTTTATACCTTTATTCACCAGCAGTGTAATTTATAACTCACGGTTGGCCTTTGTGAAAGTTCAAGTTGGAACCAAAATATATATTAGATAGTCATACGCTTTTAAGTTGTGTGTGACTTGGCTGCAGGCACTGTTTCTAGAATTTTGAGTGCATTTTGCAAGTAACGGTCCCACTTTGTCTCTTTTACTTGCAAAACGTAAAGTTTGTGCTGTGCCTATGAAAATGTATAGTTTTCAACAAAGAGTTGCCCTTCACCGAGTAAAAATGACATGCCTCATGGGTGGTCGGGTTGGCTTTATGGTAACTTTCCTCGCCTTCCACCTCCAGGACTCCAGTTCGAATCCTGCCAAGGGAACTATGTGGATTGGGTTTACAGTCCCTACCTGATGGTGTGGGTTTTCCCTGGAATAATTCTTAGTTTTTTTTCCTCGCACATCTAAAACTGAAACTTTCTTCCTTGTCTTCTCTCCATGGGCTTCTTGGCTAGTTTTGTGATTAAGTTCGCTTTTCTTAGAGTCCTTGGCTTCACAACCACAATTAATAAGTAAATAAATAAAGTTTAAGACTTGCTTTTCAGTAAAGTATAATAATAATTTGGAATTGACATCTGCTTTACTCTTTAGATGCCCCTGGAGCCCCAGAAGCACCTCAGGCAACCCAGACCGACCGCACAGCAATCGGCATCGCATGGAAACCACCAAGCAACAATGGTGGTAACCCCATCACAAGCTACGTCGTTGAGAAACGTGAAGCTGGTATGACAAAGTGGTCCCCTGCTACCAGGGCACCAGTGAAGGACACAAGTTGCTCTGTACCTAAGCTGAGCGAAGGAACGGAGTATGAGTTCCGAGTGACTGCTCAGAATGAGGCTGGACCAGGTAGACCTAGTGAAGCTAGTGAAGCCATCATGGCTGCTCCACCTGCAGGTAAAATAGTACTCAAATCCCTAACTAGTCAAATCCCTAACTAGTCAAATCCCTAACTAGTCAAATCCCTAACTAGTCAAATCCCTAACTAGTCAAATCCCTAACTAGTCAAATCCATAACTAGTCAAATCCATAACTAGTCAGATCCCTAACCAGTCTCCTGGTGATGACTAGAGCAGGCTAGTGGACATGTTGAGACCAATTAATATCTCACTCCGCCGCAGCGAAGTTAATAATGAGAATTCTCCTGATCATCCACTAAGCGAAAAAAATCTACACAGCAAAGTAGATAAACACTTGGTGTTTCTGCAAACAAAATATACAAATTCCTAACTACTGTAATTTTTGGACTATAAGCCACCCCAAATATTAGCCACCGGAAGATATCTGGGGTTTTTTCAGAGGTCAGTGAATAAGCCGCCTAAAATTTAAGCTGCATCAGAAAACTTGGCTTTCATATCACGCAGAGCAGACAGGGTTTGCACAGTGTACACAGGCCTGAGGAAAGTTGTGATGCCCTTTTTGTAGGACGTGTTTGCTTTGTTCAAATGAGTAAGGACAGACAAGCGAGATTTTGGCATATTTTTGGTGGTACGTTGTTACAGGAGCATTGTACACATTGACGTTTTGCACAGGCAAGTACAGAACTGAAATGAGAATCTGCAATCATTTCCCCCCCCCCCCCCAATTAACTTTGGTAAATATATTGAAGTTGGAGAACTTTGCCCTTTTAGTTTGAGTCAAAATTGTCGAGGCTTACTGTACAATGTCAGTGTTTAAGCCGCGGAGCATGTTGAAGGCCTGACGAACGATTCATAAGCAACGGCTTATGGTCCGATACTTACGGTACTTTCACAATACAAAAAAAGAACTATATTTATCCAGTTACTAAATTTGTCAAAGTTCTAGACTATTTTCATTCATAAACTACAAATAGCATCAATCATGGTCTGACAGCTGTAAGCACCACCTCACCTTGTGTACCTTGCAAGGTGTTGTTTTATGGTCGCTTCGTCTCATAAAATCATTCTTAACCTCTTGCGGACAGATGACAGCTATGGCCGCGGCTTGATAGAAGGTTAGGGTGTTGGGTGATGGCTATAGCCGCATACTGGTTGCATACTTTCTATTCATTATGCACCTGTGGTTTCAGAGGTTGCTGGCCGGTTATTATTGAAAGACCAACTCTCTGCGAAGGGAAGAGTTTGCTGAACCTTTCTTGGCCCTGTATCATGGATCTATTCATAGAAATTGCCCTTTTGTTTGTGTTTGAATAGATTGGTATTTTCGAGTGAAAAGCTACTGCAACATGTGGCTCCGTGCTAACCTTTTCACACGGGCTGTTCGTGCGATTCACACGGGCTATTGTTTCGGTAATCCGCGCTATTGTTCACGGCTCCGCTCGGCCGCTATTCATTCCCGGCTGACCAGCATTCACTCTCAAAACAATACCGTGCTCAAGGGGTTAACAAGCTCTCATCAATTTTGATATTTTGGCATGAGGAATGTCATTTTTGACAGACATGGCGCATTATAAATGTACTCTATAATCATTATTATTAAGACGGTCTGATTATCACTGTTTCAGCAACTTCTTTCTAATGACATAATGTATTGTTTGTGTTGTTACAGTGAGACCTAAGATTCGTAGTGATTCACGCAGTAAAGACGTTACTGTTCTCGCCGGTGAGCCATTCACGGTTGATATACCGTTTGAGAGTACCCCAGCACCTCACATCACCATGACACAAGATGATAAAGGTGGTGCTGAGGTGTCCTTTGGTGGACGCTTCAATGTAGAGGTACGTCAACATTACTACAAATTATTGTTTCCACTCAATTATAAATAAAAGAGGGGAAATTGTTATTTTATGTATTGCATTATGAAATGATGAGTTGATCCCAAAACTCAAGTTGACCTTGACATTGTACTGATCAGATTAAAATGTTCTTTTTGCATTGTACATTTATTATAGGAAAGCCCTGACACCGAAACCATTTCATGCAAGAGATCTGAGCGCTCTGACAGCGGGAGATACACAGTTACACTGAGAAATAATGAAGGTGCTGATACATGCAGTGTAAGAGTCACTGTTGTAGGTAAGTAGGAGGCGGGATACTAGACTCATCCATCTACATTTAACCTCATTCCCATGGGTACAATATTTAGTTAAACAACTGAACCCCCTGGTAACAGAAAAACAAATAGGTTCAAAATGTTTCAATTATGTCTGTAATTGATCCATGAGACAATAAGCCATTTCACATTCAAATAATGTCTGGCACAATAACTTGCTTAGTCATAGTTTCCCGCTTAAATTTTAACTCCTCACTATATCTCATGGTTCAGAACAAGTTTTTGCACAGTTATGTAAGAGATGGTGAGCACCCATACACAATTCTGATTGAATGTGTATGGCACAATGGTACCAGGGTTTGCTCATCTGGAGGTTGCTATAAAAAAGCTAGCCGGAACCATTTGACAGAGGAACTGTCTCTATAGTCTGAGGAATTCAAATTTAAGCAACATTTTGTGACTATGCAAGTCATTGTACCAGACAGTATTCAAATCTTTACTTGCAAATGTCGTATTGCTACAACACCCTTGTTTATTTAGTTATCTATTTTTCACAAGTCCAGCAGAAACTGCTAACACCCAGTACTAACCACCATCACTTGTCTTTTCTACCCAGTGCTATTTCCTGTTTGAATATTTTTTTACCAGATAACTCATATGTTTGTGTGTACACATAGTATCCTTGGTATATTTCAAGCCCAGTAGAGAAATTTTATTTGAATTAAAGAATGAAATGAATTGAAAAAGTATCTAATGAGTTTATTCCAGTTGATATCTTTTTGTGTATGGATATTCCTGTTGTATTTTGAAAGTTGCAAAGCCATTTTTTCACCCAAATAATTGACAAATGCTGCTGTTTCAAAATGAAAAACAAACACACTTTTCGCACTTTTATTTGGCAGTTACAGTTTGAATGGCTTCTGACTGGCTCCCTGAAAAAAGATATTGACAAAACGTGTAGAGACCACCAATATAAGGGCTCGATAGCTCAGTTGGTGGAGCACCAGCATGTTGGTCCAGAGGTCACAGGCTCAAATCGTTCTGGTATATATTTCTTTGTTCACCCCCAAATTGACAAGTTGAAATTTTACTGCTGGGATATCTGAAGCCGAACAACATCTGAAAGTTGTTGATTCAATAATTGCTGCTTGTTGTGTTTCATAGACAAGCCTGGTCCTCCAGAGGCCCCCTTAGAAGTAACTGATGTCACAGCTGAGTCAGCCAAGTTGTCATGGAACCCACCCAAGGATGATGGAGGTAGCCGTATCACCAACTACGTGGTAGAAAAGAGAGAAGGTGCACGTAGCTGGAACAAGGTAAGCTCATTGTAGGAAAATGGTCTGAGCATGTCCTGTAGTGTGTCTGGATTGAGCAGTCAAGGCATGCTGCTCGGTCTAGCATCATGGACTCAAGATCTAATCATTGAAACCCTGAGGCCAATTTCTTAGAGCTGCTTCAGCAGAAAATATCGCTTAACAACTTTTTGCTAAGCGCAATTTAGCAGGAAACCAGTTACAATTGTACTCGGAAATGGTATTTTGTTTCTGGTTAAATCTTGTTATTTTGTGTTTGTAGCTTCTTTTTGTGCTAAAGCAGAAAAGATTGCCTGAAAATTTCCGGTTTGGCCGAAATGAGTAGGACACCAGTCACAAATTTAACATGTGATAGCGTATTTTGGCTGGTAACCTTATTCTGGTAAGCATAATTATGTAAACAGGTTAGCTACATGTACCTGTTGTGCCTTAAGCAGCTCTGTGAAATGTGGCCCGTGGTTATTTACACACCCGTCTTCCAAGAAAGACTCTTAATTCCAATTGTTACTTATCAAATAGGTGCTCTAGGGTTTTCATTTTGGTTGGGTTCTTAACTGCTGTATTGAGTATCTGATGACACACAGTGTCTAGATTCATCTTGAGGACAAATATAATAATAGTGGCTTTTGATATAGCACTCAAATCCATCACTCAGTGATGCTCATGCCACTCCAACATAGTTACCCCTGGTCACTGGGCCTGTTATTTTGTTCCTTAACCATCTCAGCTCCCTTGGTAGTATACAGCCTGTTCTGCCAAATATGTAACACACCAAGCTAAATCAATCACAAGAACCATGTCTGCCCTCAAAGATACCTGTTTCCCCTGGGTGAAGAGAAGCAACTGTACCTAAGTGTCTTGCTCAAGGATACAAGTGTCACTACCAGGTTTGAACACCGGGACACCTACATATAGAAACCAAGAACGAAACACATAAGTGAAAACCTTGATGTGGAAATGGCAGATTTGATATCCCTAATAATTGACAAGGCCTCTGGAGGCTGCTCACCAATGTTCTGCTTATCGATGATGATGAGGATGATTGAGTATCTAGTGATTTTACTAATTGCTAAATTTTTGAAAGCCCCAAATTACAGTATTAGGGTTCTTGAGTTTGTTTTTCAAACTTTGTTTTCTGGTTGATTCTTTCTAGGTGACTAGTTTTGTTCGAGTACCAAGCTACAATGTTGGAGATCTTGATGAAGGACAGCAGTATTTCTTCCGTGTCAGAGCAGAGAACCAGTACGGTGTCAGTGAACCATTGGAACAGTCCACAGCAGTAGTCGCTAAGAACCCATACGGTAAAATATGGTACATTGTTTCAAAATGAAAGTAAAATGAATTAAACTGAATTGAAAGATCATGTCAGGTGTTTTGTTGGAGTGAAAAAAAGACCTCACTGATCCTTACCGGTTCCTGCTGGAAGACTTGTCTACAAGAAAAATTGTTATGGAAAAGCAAACGGAAGTCTGATGGACATGTTTCAGAAAAATTTCCAGGGATGTCTGCGTCAGATATGTATGTTTGGCTAACATATGCTTAGAACTACTCTAGACAGTTTTTGAAAGCCGAAATTGGCATCGCATTGCAAACGCCTTTTATGCTTACTGCGTTCCGGTTTGAAAACGTGTGCCTAAGTTGGCCAACTGTTGTGTTTACCAAAGCGAAATGAACCCCAGATGTTGTAACTGTAGGAATTTGACAAAGACTACTGCAGGCTAGTGGAAATGTTGAGACCAATATTTACTAACTTTGTGACAGTGAAGTTAATGAGAAGTCCACTCGATCGGCTAAGCTAAGCAGTAGTCCTGGACAATGTCCTGCCCCAAAGTAGTACCTAATTAGCAGGACAGTTCTTTCGGAACTAAGAAGCCCCCTGGCATTCTGAAATCTATTCCCCGGTAGTAAAATAACAGCAAGGCAAGTTCTTTCCCACCGTAGGTCTGTAGCCAGCCTCTGTCTTTTCCACAGATATTTTCATGGTAAATGTGCCATCAGTGTGTCTGACCTGTCACTATCAGGGTATTTGAGCCTGAAACCAGGCTTTCTGCTTCTTCTCACCCATACACCCTTGCTTTGCTGAGATGTAGAACAAAGAACCATTCCAAAAGCTTTATTCCACGTACTGCATCTCTTTGGAACTCCTTGCCTGGTGCATGTCTCCCTCCATCTTACAGTCTAGAATGTTTTAAGAGGAGTATCAATTCCTATCTTCAGCTCCTGAGTTATTTTCATCTGTAATATTTATATTTTTGTAGTCCCGTACCAAGAGTGGCTTTTAGTCTTGTTTGGGGTGAACTTGCATAAATAAAAAATCAAAAAAAATCTACACAGCAAATGTTTCCACAATTTGTATGAATTTTGATCCTCACCTCTCATATTTAGATGTTTCTGATGCTCCCGGTAAGCCTGTGATCGAGGAGGTAGATCGAGGATTTGTCAGCATGACTTGGGAAGCACCTCATAACGACGGAGGAGCAAAGATCGCTGGATACAATGTTGAGAAGAGAGAGCCAGATATGGATTGGGGTCAGGTATGTTGCTATTAAAGCCTTCATTACTGCATAGATGATAGATAGATAGATAGATTGATAACATTATTCTTTCCTATTATTTGTGTTTACCCATACACTGATGTGTGTTAAGCACTGTTTACTCAGTGTAGTAGTGTTCTGGAATGACCAGGGTCATGGGTTCGAATCCCACTGGATAATGTCCATGTGTTTTTTTTCCACTGGACTCAGGAAAGTGCGGAGTAATGTTACAGATTAGTGTTTTGGTAAACACAAATAATAATATAATTATTTCTGATGGAAATATAAAAGCTATTAAAATCGTTGCCTCTAGCCACCCGGCAGTCTCGTGGTAAGACATCTGCTCTAGAATAGCAAAGGGCATGGGCTGGAATCACGTACATTTAAAAAGCCTGTGGATTTTACTTCGGGAAAGTACTGGTCATACAGTGCTTAACACACATCAGTGTAAGGGTAAAATACAAATAGTAAACACATATTGACTGGCAATGAGGTCACTAAAGCACATCTATCTCTTAGTTGTATAGCCTGGTATTAGTTGTCTAGCCTGGTAATTGCTTGTCATGCATAGTGTAAGAGGTACTTGACAAAGGACACCAAGCTAGCCTGGAGTGTTCTAGTACAGGTCCAATTTCATAGAGCTGCTTAATCAGAAAATATTGCTTAAGTAACAATAAGCAGCGTACCAGTTGCAGATGGTACACGTGAAGTGTGTTTAGCTTGTGACCTTTTTCTGGTAAGCACAATTTTGTTATGCTCAGCTCTATGAAATTTGGCCCAGGTTATATTTTTATTTGATCGTATCCCACAGTTCAAGGACACCAGGCTATCCTTGAGTTACTTAGCCTGGTTTTACTCTTATTTGATTGTATCCCACACTGCAGTAATCTGGGTAAAGAACACCAGGCTATCCTTGAGTAACCTAGCCTGGTAGTACTCTGTATTTTATTGTATCCCACACCACAATAGTTTTGTTAAAGAACACCAGGCTATCCTTGAGTTATCTAGCCTGGTAGTACTTTGTATTTTATTGTATCCCACACTACAATAGTTTTGTTAAAGAACACCAGGCTATCCTTGAGTTATCTAGCCTGGTAGTACTTTGTATTTTATTGTATCCCACACT
Organism: Leptasterias polaris; assembly: GCA_037783415.1. Taxonomy (NCBI): domain Eukaryota; kingdom Metazoa; phylum Echinodermata; class Asteroidea; order Forcipulatida; family Asteriidae; genus Leptasterias; species Leptasterias polaris. Next base: position 252,980 of record JAZGTN010000082.1, on the reverse strand, counting down.
ACAATAGTTTTGTTAAAGAACACCAGGCTATCCTTGAGTTATCTAGCCTGGTAGTACTTTGTATTTTATTGTATCCCACACCACAATAGTTTTGTTAAAGAACACCAGGCTATCCTTGAGTTATCTAGGCTGGTAGTACTTTGTATTTTATTGTATCCCACACTACAATAGTTTTGTTAAAGAATACCAGGCTATCCTTGAGTAACCTAGCCTGGTAATACTCTTATTTGATTTTATCCCACAGTGCAATAGTTACTTGGTAAAGGACACCAGACTATCCTTGAGTAATCTGAAGGACACAATTGAGTATGAATTCCGAGTGATTGCTAAGAACTCGGCCGGACTGAGTCCCCCAAGTAGACCATCCAACGCTGTCATCCCTAAACCTCAATACTGTAAGTTCACCATTAGGTTTTGTTGTCATTCAAAATATTTATTAAACTTTGATTACCCTCCTAAGTTTTTCTTTGTTTAATGCCAAATTAAATAAAACTTACCCAGTCAGTTTCCCTGGTGGTTTATTACTTAAACTAAATAATTATAACAGATATAATTGTAAGAGCTAAATATTTGGTACTTTTAGGACACTTATACACTTCACCTACCCCTATTTAACCGGCTATCTCAACTCCTTAGGAGTATGCAGAAAGTGCAGGCAAATGGGGGCAAAGGTGGCTAACCATTCACATCAACAATTTCTACCCTCAAAGGTATCCACTTACTCCTGAGTGATATTTTGGGCATATTGCAAAAAGAGATGGGGAAATCGAAGAAGAATTGGACGGAAGGATGAGTTGCTGGTCGTGCTGGCGGAGGAAGGCCAAAAGCTAGGTGGATTGACAACATTTGTGCACTTAAAAGAAGAAGTATGAGCTGATAACGACCGTGCTGGACAGGGATGGTTTGAGGAAGTTTGTTTCTTGGACCACCTCAGGAAGGCTGATGCAATAATGGACTAAAGAGAGTCTTGTCTAAGGACTCGACTGTGGTAACAAGGATTTCAACCCTCACTCTAATGACTGAGCCATCAGAACTTGAGTCTGATGGGCTAGACTGCTCGGCTATTACATGCTTAGACTTTCTCTTATGGTGTCCACACAAGCTAGATGATGTATTTCAGCTAGAACTGAACACAGTCCTTGTCTCTTTCATTGAATTCAGCAAGGTCTCCAGCATCATATTTCTGCTCCAGTTTGGGACATCAGAGTAGGTGATCCATGATTTGTGGCTCAGAACCGCATGAGCCAGTCACAGTCTGTTGTTCAATTCTTGAGCGTTACTTTGCAGCAACCAGTACATGATTTGAGTCGGTTGAGGCATTTCAATACTTTCAAACTTGAGTCAGCACCGGGTGTGAGTTCTTCTTTTGCGCTTATGGACATGGATGTAACTGTTGGAAGAATGGCCCTTCTTCCCATAAGGCTACTTAGGGATCAAAAGCCTCCCTATAGGTTCAGCTTAAATTTTAAATTGTCAATATCGTTGTCAGCCTTGTAAAACTCTGTGATGTTGTGTGTTTTTGTTCGTAGCTGTATCTGACAAGCCAGGTGTACCTGAAGTAGAGAGCGTTACTCCCAATTCTGCTGATCTGACTTGGTCGGCACCATCGTCAGATGGTGGCAGTCGTATCACTGGTAAGTAGTGTTGCTTTTAAAGACAAACATTAACAAATGTAAACAAAATGAATCGATTTAATCTGAAAAACTATCAAAGTTGAGAAAATAGCATTTGAAGACTACCAAAGCACTGTGGCTTATTTTGATTCTGCAATCAAAATAAGCATGTACATTTATATGAGGTTGCATAGATCCCTGACAAAGCACATATTGTTTTGTTGTTGTTTAAACTAAAATATAATCACAATTATTTGACAAAATGTTCACAGTTTAGTTTTACTATTAATGTAGCTCTTTACCTCCAAAGCCTCAAAAGCGCTTATTGTTTGAACAAGAAGCTAAGTTTGAATTATGAGCTGTATTCTGCAGGCAACCATGCCAGGAACACCGGGGCAAACACCCTTCTCTTATAATGATAAGTGTAATGGGCTTCTACAGCTTTTCGCTCCATCCAAAGGGCAAAACATTAACACTTGGGTTTTGCTTAAGGACACAAATGCCATGACCAGGACTCGAAGAAACACTCCAACAACACCAGAACTTGAGTCTGGTGCACTAGAACGCTGGGCCTTGACAATCTGGTTGTATTGTGTTTTTATTGAAATCCAAACGATTGGATGAATTTACTCTTCCAATAATTGTAGAGTGTCGTGGCTGAGTGGTTAAGAGCACCCCCTCAAGCTCTAGTGTTTTCTGATCAGCAGATTGTGTGTTTGAGTCCTGGTCTTGGCACTTGTGTCCTTAAGCAAGACACTTAACCATAATTGCTTTGTCCTTCGGATGGGACAATAAGCTGAAGGTCCCGTTTACTAGGATTGGTAGTGCTTGTGGCGTGTCGTGGCCGAGCGGATAAGAACACCAAACTCAAGCTCTGGTGTTTCTGATCAGCAGAGTGTGGGTTCGAATCCCAGTCGTGACACTTGTGTCCTTAAGCAAGACACTTAACCATTATTGCTTCGTCCTTCGGATGGGACGTAAAGCCGTTGGTCCCGTGTGTTGTGTAATGCACGTAAAAGAACCCAGTGCACTTATCGTAAAGAGAAGGGGTTCGCCCCGGTGTTCCTGGTTTGATCGGCAGCATATTGCGCCACAGCACCTTGTAAACCATTACATGGTGCTATAAGAAAAGGGTCTCATACTTCGAAAACGTAGCTCCACATACCTTGCAGGAAAACATACTGAGCGCTTTGTTTCGCCCCTAAGGGCATGATAAAAGCGCTATATAGAAACCAAGTATTATTATTATTATTATTACCGTAATCTTCGGAATATAGGCCGCGGCTTATACATTGATTTTGGCCCTTTTCAGCAATTCAGCGGCTTAAACAATGACGCATAAATCTTGTTTTGAAAAAGATCGTTTGTAAAATATTTCTGAAACGAAACAATTTTCTAAACTGAAAAAACCCCCAAAAAACCCAAACAAAACATGGCCTGTGAGATGTGATGGTTTTGAAAAAAATTTGTTTGAAAATCCCAGCTCATCTTTCGAGCTGAGGGGTCGTGAAACTTACGCCCACCGTGCTTGCTTCGATAGACTGTGCAAGTCTCGCGGGCATTCGAACTTCCGGGACCATAGTGGTCCCAACCATATGGAGTTTTACGTGGGCGAGATTTTGTTTCGTCAATTATTTTAGTTTAACGTATAGTTTATGACCTAGAAAATTATACATGTTGTTGGGAATGTAATACTAAGGGATAACAAAATATGAAAGTAAAACCAATTCAACAATATAACGAAGAAAACCCGAGAATTAAACTTGACCTCAGCTTCCGGTTATTGCAAAAAATTAAGAATTTTGTGCTCACCTCCGATCATAAAACTTATGTAAAAGCTTGTTTTGGATGCGCGATTATAATCGCCAGATGCTGTAATTGCAAAGCGAACCCTTTTCATTGCAGTCTATGGTGTTGAGGCGTCGGCATTCCTCTTTAAACTGCGATACGGGTCAATTTAAAACCCGTTTGACCTTCACGAATCTGCGTAAGGGGTTTCTAAAAAGTTAACATCAAAAAAGCATCCTTGTCCCAGAGTTTTAATTTGTTTTTAATAATAATTAACACACTTTGGCGTATTTTTTTAAAAAGCTAAAACTAATTTCATAAAATTGTAATGATTTATTTTTGTTGTTCAGATTTTGTCATGAGATATAATTTAAAACCAAGATTTGATTTCAGAAATAAAAATGTTCTTCGTTTGACGTGTTTTCTCATTCGGATACGCGCGAGACTTGCACAGTCTATTATGACTTTCGCTGGTGACCGCTTGCTTGTACCGTACTGCCGTGAAGAAGCAGGTGACCAGTTGTTCATAGCCATGGTTGTCATTCTTCATATCGCTCTGCACAGAGGCCGCTTACCATTTGGCCGAATGACGTAATGCTTCTCACAGCACTGCCATCCCATAGTATTCATCACCTCGATCCCGTGGATGTGCTTGCTCCTACATGTAGTTGCTATACTTTATTGTCAGGGGATGAAGAAACGGCACGTTTAGCCGTGGGAGCGAAGGTGCAAGGGAAATTCCCTTAGTGAGAAATCACCGCGTGTTCGAGAAACGTCACGTGCACGTGTATAAGAATAAAAATCGAGGCAGCAGCTTCAGAGATCGCGCGCAACGTTCGGGGCTCCCAAGCAATGTTACGACATTGCCGACCGGTATTTTTTTTCTACTAAATAAGCTTAAAATAATACTACAGAATTCTTCTTACATAACTGAAAACTATCAAAATTAAAAGTGTTGTTAAATCTTGGCCTCGACGATCGCGATTGATCAATTCTTGTTGGTGTCATTTTTATTTTAAGTCGAACGTTTGATGCAGCGATGTTTCCCCTTTCTATGCTAGTAGAAACAAATATATTCTCACAGTGTATGTTTGCTGCCGCACTCCTATGATGAGTAAAACAATAGAAAACCTAGGAGCCAGACTATAGTACATGTAGAACGTATAGCTCTACGACGCCTGCATCGAGTATGTGTCTAAATGGTTTATGTATTATTTGTGTCACGTAGCCATTTCCTCCTGTAAGACGTTCTGTTTTCATGGAATATGGATATTAAATTCAGTGATTTTACCTCAGCAGTTTATCAATACAGTCAAGTCTTGTTTGTTTATAATTGCTCACTTCCTCCTCCCTGCGATAAAACCGTCTTTCCGCGTTATTTACCCGACGATTTATCGCCATTCAAAATTTACAAAAAGAAAATAGACCCACTTGACTGCAGACCATTCTAATAAAATGATTTAAATAACGATCGATGGTGTTAACTTCAGTACATTTTTACTTAAATGCCACGCAAGACGCACTTTGTGGTGATGTACAATGAATGTAGTGCCGCCCGCTAGTCACTGTACATCACCACAGAGGACCGCAAAACACGCACGGCCACCTGTGTGTGCGGTCATTACTGCGGCTTATGCGCCGGGCGGCTTATACACTGACGCATAAATCTCGTTTTGACAAATTCTTGGCATAGCGGCTTATACCGCGGGCGGCCTATATTCCGAAGATTACGGTATTATTACTTAAAAGAACCCAGAACACTTATCATAAAAGAGTAAGGGTTAACCCCTGTGTTTGTGGTTCACATAGCATTAGCAAGCACTTTGTTTCTTCAGGCGTGTGAGCTACAGTTCTTAAGTTCACTTATGAGGCATCCTTGCTTTCATTACCAGAAATATGATAATTTTAATAATCCAATGATGTAATATCTTGTTTGATAAGATTTAGAGCTTTATATGGTAATGCACTTCAACTTGGCTCATTTATATGTATCTCTTAGGCTACTCGGTTGAGAAACGTGAGATTGGTGCACCAACTTGGCAAAAGGCTAACCGGTACCCTCTCAAGGAACCCAACTTTACCCTGGATGGGCTTGAGGATGGGAAGGAGTATGAAGTACGAGTTATTGCTGAGAATTCTGCAGGACCAAGTGAGCCAAGCTACTCAGAGACACCCATCAAGGCTAAAGAAGCATTCAGTGAGTATTTGAGTAATTGAGTTGCTGACTAGAGTACATTAGGTAGACTATATTCTATGGAGTAAAAATACTCCAAGTGAGCCAAATACTCAGAGATACCCATCAAGGCTAAAGAAGCATTCAGTGAGTATTTCTATGAGTAGGTCTGATGGATTGTATTTTATAGAATATAAATAATCCAAGTGAGCCAAGCTACTCAGTGAGTCATTCAGTGAGTATTTGAGTAATTAGGTTTCCCACAATGAATAACACTTATCCATCACCAGAAGATGATGCTTAAAGCTGCACTACTCACTGCCTCGAGTTTGGTGAGAACAAGCTCACAAGCACAGTTTATTCATTGGACACATTGGCACTTTCTGCTCATAGAAATACACACATTACAGGGTGCACTGGTAAGAAATGCAGATAATATTGCTTTCACCAATTTTATGCTGAGCACCAATTAACAGGAAGCCAGTCATAATTGATACATGTGACATCTAATTTTGGCTGGTAAGCATAACTTTGTTGTGCTTAACTACTTTTTGTGCATAAGCAGCTCTATGGAATTGGGCCCTGGTCAGCTTTGGCCAGTGACATGATATACACATCGTAAATTTATACATATGATCGAATAATACAGTTGGTGTCAATTAGCCACTGTCTAGCTCTTTTAGAGACTGCTTGCCGGGGCACCCATGACAATTGCAGTCACTGGTGGTGTGGGCAGCTGCTTGGAGGGCAGCTCCACACTCACAGACTGGATTAGCAATCAAGCTCATCCGGAAAAAGTTTGCCTGGAATCGACCATGACCAGTACCCGGCATCTGTCTAATTGTCACCAAGCTGCTCTGGGCAGGACCCCATTTCATAGTGCTGCTTGAGCACAAGAAGTAGCTAAGCACAGCAAAGTTAATATGCTTACCAGATTATGGTAACCAGCCAAAATACCATTTCATGTGCACAATCTGTGACTGGTATTTTGCTTGTTTTTGCTTAGCAGAAAGGTATTAAGTAGTATTTTATGTCAAAGCAGCTCTTTGACATTGGGTCTAGAGCAGCTTGCAGCTTGGCTAGTAGATGTATCCATGCAGCCTTGATATAGACTTTGAGAAATGTTCTTCCCATTGACGTATCGCCCAGGAGTCTGTTGCATAACTTTCAGCAGTTATTCTGAATGTTTTTCATTGATAATTTGTTGTGTTCATTGATACAGAGGGAACGGCTCCATTCTTTGATAGAAGGCTTGAGAACATCACTGGATGTCAAGGCGATACCACAAGGTTTGAATGTGCTGTGAGTGGCAAACCAGAACCGACTGTCAAGTGGTAAGTTTCACCAAGTTGTAAATTACTCTTTGCATATTATCCCTCTAGAGACCATAGCGGCCACAAGCGACTTGTCTCAAAACGCCCAGAGCGGCCGTGAACGGCTGCAAAGTTTAACCTAATTCTATTCACTTAAAGAGGTCAAAGTAAAGGTCATGGCCACATATGAAATTTCCCGATGTTGACATAGTATCCCAATTTCTTAAACAAGAAACTAAATTTGTTCTTTTATTTAATTTATGTTGACATTTCTACTGAAAAAATGTCAATAAAGAAACTAACAATATTAGCAATGTCTGGGCATTTTGTGATGATTAAATGGAAATGAATGGTCTCTAAAGGGTTATAAAATGTTTGCTATTCTTTTTTACACTAGGTCGTTTCAGCCACTGTTGTGGCTGTCAACTGTTTTTTTTTTAATAAGCAATAACAGTGTGAGGAGCCGGACTTCATGTACAGTTTTCATCATGTAAACACATTGTCCTTAATTTTGGTTGTACCAACCAAAATCAGTTGTTGCTTTTTTTTAAAGGTTTTCAGATACAGTCTTCACGAACAAGATTTCATTTCAGTGGGAAATTTTTCCCAGAAAAAAAATGGTTCTAGTACATGTATGAACTTCATAATCAGAAAGCTTTCAGACTAAAATTAAACACCAATGTTTTTTATCCTTACCAATACTGTACTATACCTAAGTAAATATTATTTTTATTGTAATTTTGTAAGTTAGATTTCTTGCTAGGCACCTTGTGAAATCAAAGTTTCACTGACAGGTTTCCATGGGATAGATATGAAATTTTTAAACGAGGGTGTTTGATGTGATTCATTTGTCTGTAAAGAACCAAACAGATTGGATATGCTCTTATTCTTGACACCAGGTACAAGAACGGTCTTGAGATCTACCCAGGTGCAAGGATGAGTGTCCGTCAGCACGATGAAGTCTTCTACTTGACCTTCAATGACCTCAAAGATGCTGATTCTGGAGAGTATTCCTGTGAAGCTATCAACAAGAACGGCACTGAGAAATGCAAAGCTAAACTTGTTGTGCACAGTAAGTTTGTTGAACTCTTGACCTCTGATATCAATATCACATTTGTCTTTTTGGGGTACAACACATTTTAAATATTTGTTTAACAACCCTGCAGTGAGGGCGCTGTCAGCACAAGCTGACATATTTTAATATTTCCAATGTCTTAATCATGTCGTACACGCTGGTCAGCTCATACGCCATGATATCCTAAGCTGGACCAAGCTACATGTCCTAGAGGGGGTGTCAATCAACAGGGCAGTCAGTGATTTAAATACATCTGGGCAAGACCAAACTCTGCCAGCATCCTTTTTGTCAATTGTCAATGGTCAATTGTCAATGGTAGATAAAACCAAAATTAATAAACTTAATTAGTGAAGTGAAGCAAACAAAGAAGCTTAATTTTACCCATGCAATACCTGGATATGTTGACAACATGTTTAGATTTTTTTTTTAAGTTGAAAAAATGCAAAACAAATACTCTTAACATATTTGAAGGAGCTTGTCAGTATGTGCTGACAACTTCCACAAGGGCATTGCATCCAAACAGGTCCTTCGCTGCAGTGTTTTAAGAATAACCCAAATACTCCCTACATAGATTGGTGTTACTTGATAGAGTCAATACTGCACAACCATAAAAACTTTGCTTTGGTTTTATGTGAGTCCAAACATTTGGATGCTTAGTTATGTCTAGACCGAAGGACTAATGAACAGCAATATCTTTCTCATCACTATATTGTATTTTGTAGGATTTCCCGGTCAGTTTCAGCGAAAATTCATTTAGTTTCATTAATACGCACTCAAATTCAATTCACACATGTATCCCTAATTCATTCAAAGTAAGGTTTCTTTTTAGCTACTACTGCATTCGACTCCGTTTTCCTGTTCTAATTCATTTTTGGTTTCAGTCAGTCTATTTCATTTATAGACATTCAACTCTACATTTTCAAAAATTTTCAGTTGAATTTCCCTTACCTATTTACAATTGATGAAATTGATTATTTGACCATTCTCTTGCTGCTGGCTTTTGCGAAATTTATTGATCTTTGCTACCTAATGAACTCGTATGATCTTATTTGACCAGTGAATGCTAAACTGTTGTAATTAAATTACTCCTTTTGATTGTTGAATGCAGATCATCATTTTTTTAAATGAAATTGAAGAAGTCGGGTGTTAAATTGACTGAATATTTTGATTTAATTGTCCAGGAAAATCTAAACATTTTGTGTGTGACTATTTTCCTTGTAGTGGCTCCTTCAGTTGGAATGGTCCCCCGTGATATCACAGTGGAAGTAGGCCAGCCATTCAAGATGAAGATTCCATTCACTGCCACTGGGGAGGTCACAGCCCGCTGCCTGAGGGACGGGGAACCAGTTGGTAATTATTGTGATATGAAATCTTCAAAAGATGTTGAACTTTTTTATCATGCTTTACACATTCAGGTTCGATTTTTACACTAGATCACCAGTGATTTTAGCATTGGGCATGTAAACTCATGACCGGACTAGTCCACTAGTCTTGTGTTTCTCAGAGAACTGAAGACACTGCTCTTTACACAAGCATACTGTGTCTAGTTTCTTAGCAATGTTTAAATTTTTGCCATGATTAATCTATTTTCATCCATTGCTGTTGCGCCATGGTAATCAGGTGCCAGAAACCCGCCTTCACACCCCTGCCCACAGTTCTAAACAGGGATCAGCACGTGAAGAAGGGCAGTAGGAGTTTGAATTAGGAGAGGCTGTTTGAGACGCTGACCAAACGGGACATTTCATGGATGATAAATCTGATTATATTATTTTATTTTTGATTTTCTCTTCAGATGAAGACCGTGTGAAGGTAAACGTCTTTGATGATTACGCCGTTATGAGTGTCAAAGAGGCGGAATCACATGATAATGCAAACTTTAAGGTTAACATCAGTAACGACGCTGGAACAGACACAGCTTCCTTCTCCGTCAAAGTCCTGGGTAATTATTTAAGAAGTTGCAAACATATAAGCGCCGCGAGCGTCGAAAGACGGAACGTGCGCTATATAAGTATCCACTATTATTATTATTATTATTATAATGCTACCTTCTTGTCTAAGATCATCCAAAACAAAGCTTGAAATATCCTCTGTATTTAAAATGTTTCTGTGAATCTTGTGAAGGTTTGCGGAAGAAGAGGTTACCAAAGGGAGTGTCTCAAATATCAGGCGTGTTCTAGGCGGAAAGGAATGTGGACTGCCAGAACATTCTGCTGGGCACAATTTTGGAACATTCCTACACTAGAGAAAATATGTTAAGAGGTTTTTAAATATTCCAACAAATGTTTGCTTAATCTTGAGATTGAGCAACTACAACAAAATAAATATATTTTCCTGGAAGCTTGTTACTGGTATATGAATTTTAAAATCGGTAAGCTTTAACAGGGTTCTGCCCACGGTGGTCGGTGCCGGAAAACCCGACCGGCACTCATGATTCCCCGACCGGCACTCGCAGAATTTTTTCTTTTTCCGACCACCACACATTTTCCCTTTTTTTTGCCCATTTCCTTCAAAATATTTTGAACAACGTGTAAAACAAATTATTTACCAGTAAACAGTTTTATCCAAAGTTTCGAGCAGCCTACTTCTTTGGTTTGAGTCTATTTTAATGATCCAGGATCAAGCATTCCTCCCGCCTGTACGATGTACATTATATCCAACGCACGAAACCCGCATTGATTTCGCAATGGTTTCCAGTCACGCTGATTATAACTTTACGCTTGGAAAACATGATACCAGTTTCATCACAGTGCGTACCCTATTCTATAGCGTTTAATACAACGGAAATGAACTGCAGAGTAAGCACCATGCTATAGATGCTGTAAATTGTTTTCCCATGGCGGTAAAGGCGTGCGCGCACTGAGGGCCTACATTCAAGGCACAGCTAGCTGCAGGGCGCACGTGTGTAACCACTCCGTGCACGATCGAAAGGAAATTGACTTGACTGTACTAGGGAAAAAAAAATTCCGGCACTAAACAAATCCTGGGCAGAACCCTGCTTTAATGTGCTTTCCCCCTTTTTTTCTAGGCGCCCCTGGTGCACCAAGAGGCCCTCTAGAGGTTGGCGAAGTGACTAATCACTCCATTCAAGTATCATGGAAACCCCCATCTCATAATGGAGGACTCCCGGTCAAGTCTTACACTGTGGAGAAAAAGGAGGAGGGAACATCAGACTGGATACCAGGTAGGGGTGTAACTCGGGCTGGACAATAATGTGGTCTGGCTGGACCGTGGTGTGACAGGATTAACTCTGATTGTGAGCAGAAATATTCTCCTTGCCATGAATTGTCTTGGAAACAGTTGATATTGCCACTGCAGGAAGATAACACCATTATATTTTTTTTTTTAAATAAATTTCCCTATCAGTATATCAATAATAATAAAGATACAAACTTACAAAGCGCACTTTCTTATAAAATATTACTCAAGGCGCTACAGATACTACACAAATATCAAGCTCTCTGTAGAAAATTACACAAAAAAAAAAAATTATAAGAACTGCAGTAAACATAAGTTTCTTAATATGAGTTTGAAATGGGTTGAGTGTTTCTGATGTCGTTGGGTAGTTTGTACCATTAGACTGGTGCAATGTGAGAAAATGCAGTATGTGATCATTAACAGTCTGTAGTATTAACACCCAGGAGGTTCAAGAGGCTTCATCCTGAAGACCGAGGGGAGACCCGGACCAACTACCCTAGTCTTTTATTCATGGTGATGGAGAGACTCTGTAAATCCTCTGAAATGTAATACCAAGGAGGTTCAGGGGGGGGCTTCATATTCTAGACCAAGGCCCACTACTCTATAGCTTATTATTTGTGGTGACGTAGAGAGTCTCGTAGAGATGCTGTAGAAGTTGTCTGAAATGTAACACCCTGTAAGTTCTCAGGTTTCTGGGGGAGGGTTCATACTTTCAGAAATGAGAAATTACAGACTGCTATCTGAATTTAGACTTTTTAAGTCAGCCTGGTGAAGACAATCAGCTGTTATTTTCTCCACATATATTAATAAATCTTGCTCTTTGATCTACTTCCCTAACACTGAGGATACTGTTCCCAAAAGCTCATTGGAGTCTTTTATTCCAGGGGTCACCAGAAGGTGGAAGTGCCATCATTTCAACATGCCTCTTGAAATTTGGATCCTAGTTTCAGACTTTTTTAGCCTGAGGGGAAACCAAGATCCCTAGTTTGTTATTGGTATTAATCCTACGAATTATAATATGTACTCTGTTTTGTTTAACTTTGTTAAATCACATTCTTTGATTTTGGAGTTGAATTTAGACTTTCAAAAGGGATGAAATGTGTAAATTAGAGATGAAGCATGGACAGGCAGTTCGTGCAATCTTGCTGTAAAGTTGTCCAGGGACTGTCTAACTGTAGTACCACCATTTATTTGTTCAGTTTCCAGTTACGTGACTGAGACTAACTTCACAGTACCCAACCTTCAGACCGGTGTACCCTACGAGCTGCGTGTCTCGGCAGAGAATGAGATCGGAGTTGGTAAACCTCTCGTTGGTGATGGGGCAATTGTCGCTAAGAGTCCCTATGATGCACCAGGTAAACCCGGGGAGCCTGACGTCAGTTCCATTGGCAAGGACTTTGTAGTGTTGACTTGGACAAGACCTCATTCAGATGGTGGCATCCCAATCTCTGGGTATACCATTGAAAAGACTGAGACTGGAAATGATAGATGGGTAAGAAACATTAATCTTTCTTTAATCCATTCTCCCGTAGGTTCAAGTGACCTGTAACGCAGTCCTGCAGATAATCCTCATCAATCCTTAGCTGATTGAATCTGGCTTTAATCCAATCCCTTACTGTATATGTTCAAGTGAACTGTAGCCCAGTCCTGCAGCTAATCCTCACCAGTCCTTATCTGATTGAATCTGGCTTTAATCCAATCCCTTACTGTATATGTTCAAGTGAACTGTAGCCCAGTCCTGCAGCTAATCCTCACCAGTCCTTATCTGATTGAATCTGGCTTTAATCCAATCCCTTACTGTATGTTCAAGTGAACTGTAGCCCAGTCCTGCAGCTAATCCTCACCAGTCCTTATCTGATTGAATCTGGCTTTAATCCAATCCCTTACTGTATGTTCAAGTGAACTGTAGCCCAGTCCTGCAGCTAATCCTCACCAGTCCTTATCTGATTGAATCTGGCTTTAATCCAATCCCTTACTGTATGTTCAAGTGAACTGTAGCCCAGTCCTGCAGCTAATCCTCACCAGTCCTTATCTGATTGAATCTGGCTTTAATCCAATCCCTTACTGTATGTTCAAGTGAACTGTAGCCCAGTCCTGCAGCTAATCCTCACCAGTCCTTATCTGATTGAATCTGGCTTTAATCCAATCCCTTACTGTATGTTCAAGTGAACTGTAGCCCAGTCCTGCAGCTAATCCTCACCAGTCCTTATCTGATTGAATCTGGCTTTAATTCAATCCTTATGTTCAAGTGAACTGTAGCCCAGTCCTGCAGCTAATCCTCACCAGTACTTATCTGATTGAATCTGGCTTTAATCTAATCCCTTAGGTTCAAGTGAACTGTAGCCCAGTCCTGCAGCTCCTGCAGCTAATCCTCATCAGTCCTTAGCTGATTGAATCTGGCTTTAATCTAATCCCTTAGGTTCAAGTAACCTGTAACCCAGTCATGCAGCTAATCCTCACTTTTTGTTTATCAGACATAATCCGTCTATAGCCCCTAGGCTTACCATAATTCCCCTGGATAACATACTTGAAATGTTTAAGTCACTGGATGGCAGACAGGGTACCAGACAGTGACAGGTTACACGTTAAGGAGCAGGAGATGCTGAAAGTTTAAAAAACAAAGACATTTGCAAAATAGGGAGAGCGCCAACATAGGGCTGGATAGCTGAGTTGGTAGAGCACCAGCATATTAATCTGGAGGTCATTGGAAAATAACAAGAGACAGAAACCTGTGGAGAGCCATGAACGCCAACATCCTGAGAAGAATCTCAAGTTTCAATTGACCAATCGTCCATCTTTGCAGATACTCTTCCCCATCCTTAATCCTTCGTTTGATTCACTCTGGCTTACAATCCCTAAGTTAAAAGGGACATCTAACCTTTCAAATAGCCAATCTTCACCATTCTTAATATGTCTTCAATCCTTAGGTTCAAGTGACTCGCGGCCCAGTCATGCAGCTCATCTACACCATCCCTAATCTGATCGAGGATAGAGAGTATGAGTTTAGGATCTTTGCAATCAACGAGGCTGGATTAATCAGTGAGCCAGCAGTAGGAAGCAACCCTGTCTTGGTCAAGGATCCAAATGGTGAGGCTAAGAGACAATTGTGATTTGCGATGTTTACAAATACAAATACAAAGTGGCAAACTTAATAAACACTCACTAAAAATAGAAACACATTGTGGCAAAATCATTATTTTTGGGGTAGGCCATAATGTAGTCCCTAGCTTCATGTGTAAGAGTTGAGAGATACAAGCATGTTTCTGGGCTGTTGATTCTTTAAAGTCCTATTACATGTTGCTATACATGCACTAAACTGGGTTTTTTTGGCTCTCTTTTTGTAATGAGAGTTTTGATTGCCCACCAGCGCCGATTGTAACACGTTTCCTGTTTGTAAAAATACATAAATAAATGAATAAATAAACAAATAAATTAAATAATAGACAAAATGTATAACAATTATTTGTTAATTGATTTTGCCATGATTTTTAGTTGAGTGTTTTTTGATGTTGCCACTTTGTGTATGTGTTTGTAGTGAATGTTTATTGATTTTGCCAAGATGTATTTGCATTTGTAGTGCTTACTGATTTTGATTATTCTTGTGTGATCTTTTCAGAGGTGATAAGACCCAAGTTTGTTGAAGTTCTGAGGGACATCACTGCACATGAGAATAGGACCGTGTCATTTGAGTGTACATTCAGCGGTAAACCTCTCCCAGACGTGAAATGGTAAGTTTCCTCTCTAGTTAGTTCCCACTTAATGCCACACAGTGTAAAGTCAGCCTGGCTGGTATCAAGGTGTTTAAAATGGCGGCCTTTTAGTACCAATTCCTGCGAGTAGTGTCACTAATCCGCCTAAAAAATCTTGACAACAGTATCAATCAAGTGGTGTGGGAGGGGTATATCACCCCCCAAAAAACACAAAGGTCTTTGACAATATTAATTCTACTTGCTGGTATAAATATCGTGTTCTGTGCTGGCGCCAGATACATTTAGGTTAAGAATTCCACTATATATTTTCAAAACTAATGATATTTTCCATCTTTACCTTTGTTTCTTGACACATCTCAAAGGCAAATTTTTTGTTGTTTTAAGACTTAAAAGATTCAGACTCACCACTGCCTTTTGGTTTGGGCTGTTTTAGTTAAAAATGTTCATTATGTCTAAATTCTTGAATCTGCCAAACAAGAGCAAAAAGTGGAGCGGCGATGGCCAGCCAGCCACACCTGTTGCTTATGCGCCTGAAGTTGGTCATCTCTATGGGCACTGATGCATCTGTTTTGAACGCACAACTATGCATTATGTGTACCGGGTGAATACCACTTTATCGCATTCCTTGCATGGTAGGTCGGTGAACAACTTGGCTGCATAGGAAAGTAAGACACTTGATGCAGCTCAAAGACAAACCCAAGTTGCCCATAAAGATGGTGTCTATCAGGACTTACTTATAAAATGCTTTTTGGGGGATATTAAAAAAAATGATTCTAAAGAGTGGCTTTTTTCCTTGAAATCTTTGGAATAACAAAAGTGAATTCAAATGGAAGATGTTAAAAGTCACTTCCAAAATCATCACATTTGAAAATTGAATCTGTATTTATCCATTAGGTTCAAAGGAACTCGTGAAATCTTCAATAATAACAAACACCAAAGTGAGACCGATGGTAATTCAGCAACGCTGACTGTCAACGATGTCAAACCAGAAGATGCTGAGGATTACTCCTGTGAGATTAGAAACAAAGGAGGACGGAAGATCAGCAGAGGACAGCTCGTTGTCAAATGTAAGATATCATCAAACAATAAACCTTTGGCAAAGTGCTAATAGACTGTGTAAGTCTAACATGCGCGTTCAAACTTCCCGCACCGAGTTGGTCCCCAAGCATATTTAGGTTTTATGTGTGCGCGATTCTATTTCGTCAAATACTTTAGTTTTTAGTTTATGACTGAGAAAATAGAATTAGCTGTTGGAAACTACTTACCAACTAAAAGGACCTGTAGTATAAATGTAAAAAAAATATTTAATGGCCCGACGTTTCGACCTTAGCAGAGTCTTTCCGGAAGGCTAAATGACATCACAACACACACAAACATGTATACAAGTGTAACACGAGCAGTCAAGTGGAAATACATGAATAGATAGAGAGAGAGAGAGAGAGAAGCAGAAAGCATACAGAAAAGCAGGGGGTAAACAAAGAATAATGAGACGGGGGGGGGGGGGGGGGGTTGGGGTTGGAGGGAATAGACCGATCCATTAAGCCCCGCCTCCTTACGAGTTGACCAATCACAGCCGCGAAACCCGATCTCCATTAGTGCAAAGATCACCAAACGGCTCAAATGGTGATCAGATTTCGCGGCTGTGATTGGTCAATGAGAAATGGGCGTGGCTTAATGGATCGGTGTATTAAAGGGGCTGGTTTGACCATAAGTTTATGACTGTAAGAATTGTATCATATTGTTGGTTACTTGAAAACAATGAAGAATTTTGCCCAACTGACATTCATGTTGTCAGTAAATATCAAATAATAAACCACAAGGGAAACTGACTGGGTAAATTTTAAATAATTTTGGGTTGAACAAAAGAAAAATTGTCTAGAGCGGGATTTAAACCAATAACTTCCCGATTAACATGCCAGCGCTCTACCAACTGAGCTATCTAGCCGTATGTTGGCGGTCTCCCTATTTTGTCAATATCTTTGTTCAGGGTGCCAGTCAGAAGCCACACAACAGAAAAAAATAAATGTGACATTTTCATTTTACCCGTGACCCTATTTGTCATTGCCTTCCAGTTTCAGCAGGAAGTATGTTTAGAAACAATTATAATGTTTTTAAAAAAAAATTCAGTAGAAGTTTGATATGTGTTAAAGAACTAGTCGATCTTTTTTGTATACACTAAAACACTTTTTATGAACTTTTATTTTATTTTTTACAGTTGCCCCAAGAATCAGACTGCCAGCTCGATTTGAAGACACTGTAGTGACCTTCTTGAAGACTGAAGACATCAAATTGAAGATTCCTGTCACAGGTTACCCTAAGCCCGAATCATCTTGGACTGTGAATGGTAGATCAGTCTCTAGAGGTATTGAAGACACTACTAGACACTCTATGCTGACTGTGGCTAGCGCTACCAGGAAGGACAGTGGACAGTATGAAGTCATTGCTGAGAATGAAGTCGGTAGTGATTCTGCTGTCATACATGTATCCGTACATGGTAAGGATTTGGGTTGGATTTCATATTGAAATGATTTGAAAATCTACTTTATGGCGTATCATGGCCAAGTGATTGAGTGCTTTGGACTCAACTTCTGATGGCTGAGTCATCAGGGTGTGGGTTCGATTCCCGGTCATGACACTTGTGTCTTTGAGCAAGACACTCAACTTAAATTGCTTTTCATCACCAAGGGGTAAAAGGGTACCTGTGAGGGCAGAGATGGTTCTTGTGATTGATTTAGCTTGGTGCGCTACATATTTGGCAGCACAGGCTGTATATTCCCAAGGGAGCTTAGATGGTTTCAAGAATAAAATAAATGGCCCAGTGACCAGGGGTAATAATATTAGAGTGCCATGAGCGTCACAGAGTGACAGATTTGAGTGCTATAGAAGAAGCCACAATTATTATTTGTCATAAATATTACTTTATTTAAAATTAGATATTGGTTTTGAGGCATTGCGTGGTGACGTATCATTGTGGTTTGTGGTAACACCCATGTGATTTCATCTACTTTGCTGTCGATATTATTCTTTTATAACTCGTCTTGCTATTCTACTACTGCAGATTATATGACTTCCTTTTTCATCTATAAACAATTAAACTAACAAGTACTGTCTTTAGTCTGGGGAATCCAATCTGAGTTTTAACTTCTGACCAATCAAGTCACTGTACAAAACCTAACTTTTGCACCCAGAAGTAAAATGCTGTAAGAGTAACTTACAATAAAATGGCCATCCTTTACTCCTAAGTTTTCACATTCATTTCAAACAGATGTTCCTTTAGCTCCATCTGATCTCCAAGCCTCCGACATCTCCCACGAGTCAGTAGAACTGAATTGGACAGCGCCCTCAGACGATGGTGGTTGTCGTATCGATGCGTATATCTTAGAGAAACGAGAGAGGGGAGCGGAATTGTGGAGTCGTGCTGGATTCACATCTGGTCTTACTAGCCATGTGGTTATTATGCTAACCCCAAACAAGGAGTATAAGTTTAGAGTACGTGCTGAGAATACGATTGGATCAAGTGAACATGCTGAGGTCTCTCATACTATCACTATGCCAGGTGAGGATTGAGTTTGTCTTCAATCATGAGATAGTATATCCCCTACACATAGATCCTTGTCATTCGTTTGGTGGACTATACGTGACAATTCATACTTTGATTTGCCATGTATACTGTTAAGACACCCCAAAATTTAATAGGATTCCTATAGTGATATAGGTTTTTGAACAAAACTTCAAAAACTCACAACATTTCTCAAACTGTGCCTAATTGACCTAGTCCACAGCAATAAATTGTCTTCAGTACTCCAATCTGCATCATTGGAAACCATCATCTAAAGTGTTGACCCAAAGTCTGAAAATTTGACCATGCCGGCATGGTGGATTTTTTTAGTTTTTGACAAAAACTTCAAAAACTCACAAAATTCTCAAAATATCTCAAACTGTGCCTACTTTACCTAGTCCGCACCAATCAAATGTTTTCAGTACTCCGATCTGCATCATTGGAAACTATAAACTAAAAAAAAAAAAAATTGACCCAAAGTCTCAAAATTTGACCATGACAGCATGGTTAATTTTGGGGGTTTTTGACCAAAACTTCAAAAACTCACAAAATATCTCGAACTGTGTCTAATTTATCTAGTCCGCACCAATAAAATGTCTTCAGTGCCCCAATCTGTTTACTGGAAACCATAAACAAAAAAACCCTCAAATTTTGACCCTCAGTCTGAAAATTTGACCATGCCTCGGCATTCAGATTTTGGGGGATTTTTTACTCTTATTATATCTCAAACTGTGCCTAATTTACTGAGTCTGCACAGTACTCCTATCTGCATCATTGGAAACTAAAACTAAAAAAGGCTATCACAACACAACACATATTAACAGGTATACCTGTGTAAACAAAAGCAGTCAATCTGAAAAGACTGTAAAAAAACTAAGTTATTTTCTCCAAACCCATTTATCTTTTCCCCCTCAATTAAATATTTCTAATTCAGCCCTAGCACAGAGTAACAAACTTCAAAATCAAGACCAACAAGCTAAAGAAATAAAAAGTAACTCAGATTTTTATGTTTTTGTGTTTAGAACCAGAAAAGCCAATCAAGATGAAAATTGCTGCTGAAGAAGAATCAGGTGAGTTTCATTATAAGAGAGAAATTAAAAAATAAGTTTAAACTTTCCTACTGATTTATCGATTGAAACCATTCAAAAATCCTTTCCTAGCATTTGCCCGTAGCTTTGGACACTCTCTATAGCTTTTAGCATTGGCTCTTTGCACAGACCGGCCATGTGCCTGTAGAGCCTCAACTTCATTGCTTTCTTTGTATTGTATTGATGTGTCTATTTGGATGAAAGTGTCTTTACATTACCGTGACAATTCAGAGTTATATATGCTTCTAGTTACTGCTTTCCCAATTCAAGGCTCTTCACACAAATGGCTAACTGTGCAAAGGGCAAATTGGATCAAAGTTTACCCTTAGTAATTGCATTACAATTCCTAGGGGATAACCGGGAGAGCTGGTCCTTGATAGAATTTTTTTAGTGAAAAACAACCCCGATGGTAACAAGACAGTTGGCATGCTATTTGGCTAGGTGTAGTTGGGGAACGTGGAATTTTGTTGATAAACAAATAAAAATAAAAATGGCGGAGTACTAACTGTTCAATTAAAAACATACACTTGTTTAGTGTCTGATGGCATCATGCCAAATCAACAAAGTGTGTAAATGCTTTTGAATGGTGGGCTCTACTTGCTCTTTTCTACCAGACAGTGAAATGGTCTATTATATGAAGAAAAGACCACAAGCCATTTTGAGATATGGTGGACACATTATAATTGCACTCTTTTGTTTGGGTGGGGGGGGGGATCAAGCCTTTTCTATTGCTGCACCTAGGTTGCGGAATAATCTTCTTGAGAACATCAAACAATCTCCCTCCTGTTGCCATCTTCAAAACTTCATTCATCACGTACCTTTTTCGATACCTTTATGATTGAATGTTTGGGTAAATGTTTACATCCAAACCAAACAGTGTAGGCTCCTATAGCGTTTACCATATCTCAAGAAAACTAATATCTCATTCTTTACATTGTTATAACTGTTTTGTTTTATCAGAGATGCGTCCAGAAAGACGCAGGTTGCCCAGAGTTCATGACTACGATTCGATTGGTGAGTTAACAATAGTCACTGTTATGAAAAACAAGTAGATTTTTTGTGATTATTGCAGACAAAATTGATTAGTTTCAATCAGAAAGAACAGAACTAATCCTCCAGAGAAATATATCCATCTAAGAGGTCACTGATTATAAAGTTCATACTGGTAACAACCCTCCAGAGAAATATTCCATCTGAAAGCTCACTGATTATAAAATAGTTCATACCAGTACCAATCTGTCAAAGAAATATTTCCATCTGAAAGCTCACTGATTATAAAGTTCATACCAGTACCAATCCACCAGAGAAATATTTCCATCTGAAAGCTCACTGATTATAAAGTTCATACCAATACCAATCCTCCAGAGAAATATTTCCATCTGAAAGTATTTGTTTGTACTGATTTCTGATTATATCATTAGCAACAGTGAATTATTATGAAGCATCCAACCCTGTTTTATTGTTGTTAACACGTTCAAAACTTGTTTAAAAATGTTTACAGTTGAGGAGAGTTTTGCTCCTAAGAAAGTCAAACTGCGTAAGACATCTCCAAAGGATCGTTATGAATTTGGGGAAGAACTTGGACGGTAAGATTTTTGAAGAACTTTGTTTGTTTTGTTATTGTTAATTTTAGGTTGAGCAAAGAAAAAATGACCAGAGTGGGATTTGAACCTGTGGTCTTCAGATTAACACTCTACCAACTGAGCTGTCTAGCCCTAAAGTTGGCGGTCTCTAAATTGTTGTCTATATTTTTGTTCGGGGGTGCCAGACAAAAGCCCTTCAGCCTTTAATTGCCACATAGCCAGGGATCACACCTAAGTTTAAAATACAACCTAGGGATGTGATTTTGTATGTAAAATATCAAGTTATAAACCAGAAGGGAAACTGACTGTGTAAGCATGAATACATTTTGGGTTGAACAAAGAAAAATTAACGAAAGCGTGATTTGAACCTGCGACCTCCTGTTTAATAGTTTTTAATATTTTCCGTTATGTTGCTTTTTCGGTGCTGACAATGAGTTCCAGTATTAAATACCTTTGAGTTGTTCAAATTGTTAAAAAAAGGTTAATTTATACCTCCAATTGTTACCAACAACCTTTGAATGAGTGTTTGAAAAGCTATTTGAAAGTAAAATATGGTTCAATTAAACAACACCTTAACTTTGACAACTGGAAAGTTTGTTTTGATGACCCCCTTGCTACAAAAAGTTGAAGCTTGAAATTGAAAACAAAATTTTTACCGAACATTTTCAAATTGTCTCGATAGCAAAACCAAATAACTATAAGATTGACTTGACATGGTTGTTGCCGGTAAACCTACTCTGGTTCTTCCTTTCTTTGAAATCTAATCATTTAAAAAATATTGATTTGGTTGTAGGGGTGATTATGGAGTTGTCCAGCGCTGTCTGGAAAAACCAACCGGTCGTAACTACGCTGGTAAGCTCATCGATGTTGAATCATCTGATAAAGAGTACATCAAACGAGAAATGGACACGATGAGCGCCCTACAACATCCAAGACTCCTACAGCTTCATGACGCATACGATTCAGACAATCAAATGGTCATGATCCTGGACTTGTAAGTAGTGTTTTGTCATCGGAACTTCTTAGACTATCAAGGGATCACCATGCTTGTTAAAACTTTATTTGGTTTTACCCATTCACCAATGTGTGTAAAGCACTGTATACTCAGTACTTTCCTTTGTCCTTTGAAAAAAACTTACCCATTCACCAATGTGTGTAAAGCACTGTATACTCAGTACTTTCCTGTGTCCTTTGAAAAAAACCACCAGGCATATTCACCTTTGCCATTTTAGAGCAGAGGTCATCTTAGATGACCTCTATAGATAGGTTGCAGTATGACGTAAATCGGCCATCTTTACGGGCAATTTGGAACACACAGTCATGCGTTACGCGTGAGAACGGCGTGCAGCACGCGCACATTTCACCAAACTCATTGCGTGATTGGTTAGTGAATGACGCGGCTGCGTTAATAATTTGAGCGCTTGGCGCGCCTGCAAGCCAAAATGCGATTTGCCCGTAAAGATGGCGTCTACTGGGAACTATCTATACCACTGAGATTACCCAGTAGCTAGAGGCAGTTCGAGTCCTACATTCCAGCAGCAGGTAATGTATGGGTCAAACCAAATAATTTTCGTTATACGGATGCAAATTTATCATCTCTAGTAAACTCTTACAATTTGTTAGTGTCTACAGTAGCTATTGGCAGAAGCCTGCGATACTTTAGCCACTTTTTTTAGTCTACGAGATGAGAAAGCAAGTCTTTGAAGAACAAAGGAAAAAGCAAAGTCAAATTTTTAAACTTTTCTTGCATAAATCATCAAAGAAAAACTAGTTTCCTTAGCAATTATGTTAACAAGTGAATCTTGTTTGTAGCTTGAGTGGTGGCGACATCTTTGATCGTATCAAAGACAGAGACCAACTAACAGAAGAGGAGGTTGCTAGGTACACTAAACAAGTCCTAGAAGGTCTCAACTACCTACATCTTAGGAACTACATGCATCTAGATCTCAAAGTAAGTTTTTTTTATAGGGTCATAGATTCGTTTTTGTCTAAATGCTTGTTTGTGGGCAAAACTATAAAGAAAGTTACAATTACATGTACATGTATGTTTACATGTAAAAGTTTTAGCGGAATAAATGATAATTGTTGATAATGTATAACATTTTGAGAAACAATTCCCTTTAAAGGAGTGTGGTTTTCGAGAGAGGAATTCAAAACATTTCAATCTGAGTAACGTTTCTGCATGAAACGTTTCTCAGATTGAGTATTCCAATGACAGATTTTTCTTTGTGGACATAACCGCTACAGATTTTCGGCAATATCTCACAAACACTACCACCTTTTGAAGTGAAATTTTCACAGTATTGTATATATCATAATTTATATACGATTAAAACAATCAAGTCATTACGGGAAAGCTCCATTAAAGAAAGAGGCCGGAGTTATACATCCTTTTCGTCTTTACCACATGTCTTGCCTGTTATCTCAAGGAATTCCTTGTCCACATAGTGGACTCTAATCTATAATTGGATCTTCATGCACAGTATATGAAAACATTTTTTTTTTTTTACCTGAGGAGTGGAAACCGAATTCCATGAAGTATTTATTATTTAAAAACCGCCAGCCAGTTATGTTGCTGACTGCGCCCAGGGAGGTTAACTGTTCATCCATGAAGTTTGTTGATTCAACAAGTAATGGCAATATAAACACACCCTCTCGCTGAAAAGAATGGATACTTTCTGAGTTTTTTCAGCCAAAACTCGGAAATTCTTTAACAGAGCTTTCCCGTAGTGAGAAAAAAAATATGTATACTCTGCCTTTAAACGCATGTAAGACTTGCATGGTTTTACCATTTGCTCAATCTCAACAACTATCCATTTATGATTGTATTACACAGCCCCAAAGCATCATTTACGAGACGAAGAAAACCAACAACATCCGAATCATTGACCTTGGCATGGCCACCAAGCTGAACCCAGAGGAGAGGGTAAAGGTCGCATTAGGATCACCTGATTATTCATCACCTGAGCTGCTGAACGGCCAACCGGTCGGCTTCTCTAATGACATGTGGTCTGTTGGAGTTATAGTCTACATGCTGTAAGTCAGACATGGCAATGAAGTTTACACGGCTGTGTGCGAATTGTTGGCTACCATTACGGGAAAAGTCTAGCAAAAGCACAATAAGAAACGGTTGAAGTCAACGACTGTATAACATTAAACAAACTATCACAAACTGAGCATTTACCAATGAAACTGCAGAAAAACATTCTTGCTTAAACACAACATTCTGGCAGAATTTGGGGCTTAAAGAAAAAAGCCTATAAACTTGAAATTATAATTGCATAGATAGTCGGTTGCAGAGGCGAGACCCTACTTCATTAAAGGCAAAGTATACCTTTGGTTTTTGGAACTGTTCAATTGTTTTAATCCTATATAAATGTAGGTATATACAATAAAAACAATCTGTGAAAATTTCACTTCAAAAGGTGGTCGCGTTTTTGAGATATCACCGAAAAACCGGAGCGAAGTATGTCCACGCAGGAAGAATAATCCCTATTGAAATACACAATCTGAGAAACGTTTCTGACAGAAATGCTTCTCAGATTCAAATTTTGGGGCATAAAACCTGAAATTTTTTCCCATATAACCACATTATATCGAAGTGATATGATTATCAAAATGCTTTATACTATCGAAAGCTGCTGTACTTCTAACCAAAGTAAGTTTTTATTGCCATTAATTTTAAGAGTGATTACAAAACGTATACCTTCCTTTTAAATGAAGTCACTTATTCAGGTTGAATTCAATCAAATTACATGTAACTTGAAATCCTGCACCAACCAGGAGTTCACACCAGGATTAATGTAAGGTCGACAAAACCCAGGCTGGTCGACTGTGGGTTGAGGACTGGTCAACCATTTGGAACCAGCCTCAGGACCATAGTTCCTTCCCTGGGGTACAAGTAACACTATAGTGAAATGACAGAAGGCAATGGAAGTGCTGAGTACCATACCACACCGATGGTTAACTAGGCGTACGTCACTGCGCAGATGCATTGCTAGTCAGTGGTCAACCACACGACGACTAAATGTGCGCATCCGAACATGGTCCAGTTTGCAAAAAATTACAGATGCATTCTATTTTCCTGTTTTGTTTTTAGCTTGAGTGGCGTCCATCCTTTCGATCATGATGTTGATAAGATCAAGCGAGGGCGCTTCGACTTCGACCAAGGAGCCTTCCGTAACATCTCAGATGAAGCTAAAGATTTCATCAGTAAACTCCTCGTTGTTGACACAGAGTAAGTCAGATTTGTTATTGTTCATATTTAGTTATGAAATTAAGAAATTCTTATTCAGTGAAAAGAACTGTGAATACTAGGTTGGTTTTACAGCATGCCTTTACTTGTACAGTATGTCATCCACCATATAACAGCAATTATCTTTTATTAACGCTACAAACTTAGCAGACCTGCCAATCAAATACTTAAAGATCAACTTGAATGAAACCATTCAAACTTGTTTGACTATTTATCCTTGTTTATTTTGTGTTTAGTTATTATTTGGTTAAGTGTGAAGCAGATTTTCCCCCTGTAGTTATTATTACTATAATTACTAAATTATTATTATCACTACGGTTATTTTTCAAGAACTTTGAATCCATCCATATTTAGCAAGGTGACAGTGGGTACCAACCTCATCTCTGGCCGCAGCATTCACCAATGGACGAACCCTCAGAATCGTTTCTCAAATTCAAATGTTTTGGGGGTGAAAAATTATCCAAACCATATGACTTTGAAGGGAGTCCGTTCTTGAAACATTTTATACTATCAACAGCTGCAGCGCTTCTCAACAAGGAAGTTTTTATGGTCACTATTATTTGGGGGGTAATTTCCAATCTATGACCCTATCTGTAAGGTCTAGGAGATTGCCTGGAACTGATTGGATGTAAATTTTCTCTCAAGTGAAATGGCCCTGATAGTGAATTTCCCCCTGGCATACTTGATTCAAGAGTAACTTGTTGTCTTTGTAGGCAGAGAATTCCAGCCTATGAAGCTCTGGATCACCCATGGCTGAAAGACTGCAGTAAATGGAATAGGAATCGTATTGCTGTAGATAGACATATGCTTCTTCTAGAACGACCTGGATGGATGGTAGGTCAAATGTCAGGTCATTGTATCCAAACTTCTCTTGTTGGTACTCTGTGAGCATTTCTTGAATGAAGGGAAGTTTTGTTGATGATGACCTTATAACATTCCATATACACATCGGTGTAAGGGTTAAAACAGATTATACTCTTTATCCCCAATGCAAACAAATAAATAAATAAATAACATCTCTTAAAGATAATGACCTTGTCAAACACACACACACAAGTGTGTAACAGCCTGCAATCGTGGACCTTCCTTTGTTCAACTCTTTGTGATAGCAACCGTGGACCACAAAGCTTTCCTTTGTGATAGCAACCGTGGACCTATTGTCCTCTTTTGTTATAGGTCCCCGGTTTGAATGTGGTTACCTACTCACACATACAGCTCTGTGTTGCAGTCACTGTGTGGACATTCATTTGTTCTATGCAAATCCCATTCCTCAACGCTGTAAATAACACTGTGTGGAGGTGTGTGAGTCCACATAGGGTTTCAAGTCCCTACATTATGTGGACCTCTTTTGTTCTAAGGTCCACACTTCGTATGTAGCGTTAAAACATCTGCTGAAAGTTTTCACTACATCCGGTTCCAAAGAGGGCATACATTTGTGTGTAGTTTTACCAAGAATCACTCATTTTATTGTTCAGAGGCTCTTCTTTTGACAGAAACTGATAATTCTGAGAGAACCTTGAGATTTTGCAAGATTTAATGTGAAAGGCAAACTTAAATTAATTTTGCTCATACATAAAGCCTCAAAAGATAAACTAGTCTAATGCGACTCCTATGAAATTCTGGTAATCATTGGAGCCAGTTGTGTGTAGTGAGCCTGGCTTAAAGTGGAATTACGTTTAAAATAAAAACTAGTTCAGTGCAACACCTATTGGTTTCTAGTCGATGTTGGAGCCAATTTGAGTGAAGTGAGAGTGGCTTACAGTGGCATTACGCCACACTTTCTGACAGGATAAATGCTAAATTGGCAAAAACTAACTTCTCTGATAGAAAAATTTGATTCAACACATGAACCAGCATTCATTTGGTGTTTCCTTTAAAAGATGACGATCTAAGTTTATGAAAGTTGGAAGGTGTGTTCATTGCAAACCAGAGAGTAGGAAGAAGCCATGATTCTAAACAAAAATAACGTGTTTACCAATAGTTGCTGTTGTTTGTCGTATTTCTTCCAGACCTCAGAATAAATGCAGCAGTGTTTGACGAAATTTTACAAGGGACCTTGTTTACTGTAAAATTTGTTGTCCTATCATCACATGTGGTACATTTGTAAAATGTTACAGCCATGGTACAATTTAGCAAGGGACTCTTGCAAAATTGCTCTTGTGTGGAAGGGGCTCTGATGAGGGGCTCTCAGGTCAATTCAGTTTTGTGATGCACTGTAACCTCATGTTAAAAATTTAGTATTTTTATTATTGTTATTATTATTCTTTATGAAACTGATTTGTTTTATTGTCTTTGAAGCCTGGTACCCACTCCCTTGGTATTGGACGGATATCCAACACAAGTGGACATAGAAGACGTAGACCGCTGGATACCGACTTTGTCATTGAAGTTTCAATGTGTAAGTCTGATGTACAATTAGGTGTGATGAGAAATATGTTGAAAAATGGTAGACGTTTTTGAAGTGCCAAAAGTTTACAACTATTATAGTCTGCAGAATATTATGTGGCAGCTTGTCAAAGATGCTCTGGATTCTCTGCAGAATACTACCATTGTACCTGTATGTATCTGATTGCACTCTTTAACTATTGTCATGAATGCTATAGCCATTCTCCAGAGTCTGTAGAATACTCACTTGCGGTCGTTATGTAGAAATGTATACAAATTCTGAAACCTTTCTGCAGAGTGCAACTTTAATTAACGCATTTTGAGCTTGATAGTATTCTTTGAGAGCTGACTGCCATGAGGCTATTCTGCAGAGTCTGCAGAATACACTCAGTAATGCCAGACCTGCATCTATTCTGCAAGCTCTACGGCAGACCAAATTTAACTTCTTGTTTGACTTTTCTTGTAGCACGCAAAGAAGCACGTCCACGCTTTGTCCGTAGACCCATTGATACATTTGCAATGGAGGATCGTGATGCTACATTCAACTGTGTCATCGCTGCACCATCAGATCCCATTGTATCATGGTAAGTAGTGAACATCAGCATCAGAACCTCAAGAAAATAGAATTAATGAAGACGATCAGAGCATACTGATCGAAATGTTGAGTATCAACAACCGGTTCTTTTCAGAACCAACACTACTACTCAAAAGAGGTTTTACACATGGTGCTACCGCAAACCTTACCTGATTATACTCCCACCATGCAAAGTTTCAAATCCTGCAAAATAGAACTAGCTGTTGCAAACTGCTTACCAACCAAAATGATCTTTGGTATAAATGCATAAAATAGTTAATGGCCTGATGTTTTGACCCTAGCAGAGTCTTTCGCGAAGGCTAAATGACATCACAACACACATATAGGTACACTGGTGTAATAGAAGCAGTCAGGTGGAAATGCATGAAGAGAGAGAGAGAGAGGGGCAGAAAGCACACCACGGGGCGGATTTGTTAGAGCACTAGATTCAAGCTCTGGTGTTTCTAATCAACAGAGTGTTGGTTCGAGTCCCGGTCATGGCTCTTGGGTCCTTGAGCAAGATACTTTACCATAATTGCTTTGTCGTTCGGATGGGACATTTAAGTCCCAGGGCCCATTTACTAGGTTTGTTAATGTACATATAAGAACCCAAAAGGGTTATCGTGGAAGAGTAGGGGTTAACCCTGGTGTTTCTGGTTCACATCAATCACCCTTGTTAGAGGTTTCTTCGGGCTTGCGAAGTACAGTGATTAAGTTCACTTATGAGGCATCCTTGGTTTCATTACCAAAAA
This sequence comes from Leptasterias polaris, assembly GCA_037783415.1. NCBI lineage: Eukaryota > Metazoa > Echinodermata > Asteroidea > Forcipulatida > Asteriidae > Leptasterias > Leptasterias polaris. Next base: position 223,917 of record JAZGTN010000082.1, on the reverse strand, counting down.
TATGTAATAATTTCATCAAAAACTTATCACTCCATAAATGCACATTACATTTTTAAAATCCTTAAGAGTAAATGTTTTATAAACAGATTGTCTACTCTTTTATATTTCTAGGTTTAAGGATAACAAGGAATTGAAGCAGAGCCTCAAGTACAAGTCTAAATATGATGACGTGAACTACTCGTTGGTAGTTAGTCGTGTTCAGCTAGATGAAGCCGGTCAGTACCAGGTTAAGGCAGTCAACTCATATGGAGAACTCATTAAGGAGTCTCATCTGGCTGTTGAACGTAAGTTTAGAAAAAACCCAATAACATTTAGAACATAAATTATGTTTGAAGCTTTGCATGGTGTTGATCATAAGAAAAACTATAAACTTGCAGGGGGAAACAACCTTGTGTAAAACTCTTTTGGGAGAAGTGTTGCTTCTGAGAAAAACTGGTGTAGTCTCGACATTTTGAACAGTATACTCTGCTCGTCTTTTGCTGGCCTTCCTTTATATTCTCCTGAAGAAGAGCAGAGTAGACTGTTCAAAATGTCAAGACCACACCAGTTTTTCTCAGAAGCAACACTTCTCCCAAGAATTATTACTGTAGTAATTTTTTTTATTGTAAAACTTTTTTTTGTCTGGCTCTGTTTACCTAGACATGGAGTGTAATGGTGGAGCGGTTTACTTCGCTGTGTATTTTTTTGACAAGACTGTAGGGGTCTTTTCCAAACCTCTGCTTAGGCTCCAGATTCCGTTTGTTGTTGGAAACACTGTACAAAATGTACACTGTTCCAAAGTTGATGACAGAGCCCAAGCCAGAGCCCAAGCCAGAGCCCAAGCCAGAGCCCAAGCTGAGGTTTGAGAAATGCCCACGGTTTCAATTCTGGCCTGGCCTGGTCTTGATGCTTGTGTCAATGAGTAAAACAAAAAAAGAAATCATTTACAAAACTTGTTAGCCTTAAAGTTGTTTAAATTGTAATAACTTAGTTTTCAAACTAACCCCATGCATGTCAAACTCCCTCATTTTATGCATTGACGTCATCTACAATCCTGGTCATAACTTGTTGGGTCCCCAACCTCCAGTCAATGTTGACTCTCAGTGCGCGGTCTGCGCTCCAGCTGGGGTGGTTACTATTATGCTTGTTATTATACTCATTATTATGATTTATTCGGCCAAGAATAAATGAAAAAAAAAAATACATGAAAGTAATATTTTTTACTGTTTTGTTACTAATGATGTAATGGAAAAGTAACAGAAATGCAAGAACAACTATTGGAATCGAATGACAAGACAAATTCATTCTAAAATGACCAAGATTAATAAAAGTGAACCAAACCACTGTGACTCAAAAGCCTACTTAAAGGTATTATACAGGATTGGCAGAGCTGACAAAATAATCACAGACAGTGTTCATGTTTTGTGTAATCAACCGCACACATGAAATAACAAACCTGTGAAAATTTGAGCTCAATTGGTCATCGAGGTCACGAGAAAATAGTGAAAAGAGACCTTATGTGTTTTCTGTTTTTCAAACATCGAGTTTTGTCGCGCGTGATAAAAACTATTGTTTTACTAATTTCTCAGAAACGATAGCATTTTAGGCAGAAATATTTTAAGAAACCCTTTCTACCATTACTTACTTTAAATCATGTAAGTTATGTGTGAATCTGTGAACATTTGTGTTTTTCGATCTTACCAATAGTGTACAGGCCTTTAAATGGGTAAAAATTCCTTAACAAATTAATCTTGAATATTAGCAACATTGAGCAGGGTCGGGGGAGGGTTTGTTTATTTTCAAGTGACCCAAGTGTTTTGGCCAGGATTATAGCTGCCATTTTAGAGGTAAACCAATGATTAACAATGGAAATGCGCAGATTTGTACGTGTGGAACACATGATTGGCCAATGAGCAACCTCCTTTTGACCTCCAGGCGAGTGCACCCTACTGAAATGTGCACAAGGCCTACCGATTGCTGATTGTAGACTGTACAGTTATAGTTTGTCTTGTGTAACAGAACTATTTTCTGGTGTTTTGTTGTCATTTAGCCTTAAAGAAAGACTCTGCTAGGGTCGAAGCGTCAGGCCAGTGACTAATTTTTGCATTTATACCACAGGTCCTTTTGGTTGGTAAGCAGTTTGCAACAGCTAATTCTATTTTCTCAGAACTATTTTTCTGAGAGTAACCCTTTTTTGACAAATGCAGTTGTGTTCAATAAATCTATCATTATCAAGGTATTAAAGTAGAAATAGGTTTCAGTTTTCAACATTTATAATTTTGACATTTTCTTCATGTTTCAGCTGATCCAATGAAGCAACAAGTCACAAGAAAAAGGTAATTTTTCTTTTTTACTATTTCACTCTTTAAAATCACAATTAACAAATTGTCACTTCAGTGCAAAAAACATTGATTCTTGATTTTTTCACAAACCGTTGTATCTCGCTCGAAAATGCTCCATGCAAAAATGTCGAATCTTAGAGCACGAGATACAACATTTTGACAATTTTTAAACTTGTGCTTTAGGTAAGTGCTGTTTTAGGAGATTTGAAAACTAGAGGATTGGAAAGAAAAACTCTTTTATTATTCCTTTGCTTGAAATTATAAAACATTTGTTTTGCATTCATTGTAAAGCAATGTCCATCCTGAAATAGCTGTCACTTCAATAAATTTTCAGTATTGTCTCCTATATGGGGAATGCTGGTAAAATTATGATAAACATTGTCCTCTTTTCTATTTTCACCACAGACGCGTTGAGCAGCAAGCACTGGCGCCAGCTCGGCCAGACTCTAGACCACTCTTCACATTCCGTCTTCGACCGCGGACAATCCAAGAAGGAACTAGCGTCAGATTGAGCTGTATCGTTGCTGGTTACCCAGAGCCTAAGGTAAGATCACTCAGAACCTGAAGGGTACCTATCCTATTGAGGGGTAGCTGCGGGATCGGGAAGGTTGAGGGAGAGGTAAGATCACTCAGAACCTGAAGGGAACCTATCCTATTGAGGGGTAGCTGCGGGATCAAGATTGTGAAGGTTGAGGGGGAGGTAAGATCACTCAGAACCTGAAGGGAACCTATCCTATTGAGGGGTAGCTGCGGGATCAGGATTGTGAAGGTTGAGGGGGAGGTAAGATCACTCAGAACCTGAAGGGAACCTGAAGGGAACCTATCTTATTGAGGGGTACCTGCGGGATCGGGATTGTGAAGGTTGAGGGGGAGGTAAGATCACTCAGAACCTGAAGGGAACCTATCTTATTGAGGGGTAGCTGCGGGATCGGGAAGGTTGAGGGAGAGGTAAGATCACTCAGAACCTGAAGGGAACCTATCCTATTGAGGGGTAGCTGCGGGATCGGGATTGTGAAGGTTGAGGGGGAGGTAAGATCACTCAGAACCTGAAGGGAACCTATCCTATTGAGGGGTAGCTGCGGGATCGGGAAGGTGGGGGGGAGGTAAGATCACTCAGAACCTGAAGGGAACCTATCCTATTGAGGGGTAGCTGCGGGATCGGGAAGGTTGAGGGGGAGGTAAGATCACTCAGAACCTGAAGGGAACCTATCCTATTGAGGGGTAGCTGCGGGATCGGGATTGTGAAGGTTGAGGGGGAGGTAAGATCACTCAGAACCTGAAGGGAACCTATCCTATTGAGGGGTAGCTGCGGGATCAGGAAGGTGGGGGGGGGGGGAGGTAAGATCACTCAGAACCTGAAGGGAACCTATCCTATTGAGGGGTAGCTGCGGGATGGGAGGTAAGATCACTCAGAACCTGAAGGGAGGGAGCAAGCATTACACTTATTGAAATACTACCAGCCATCCTGACCTAAAGGTATGACAAGGTATATTAGTGCTATTGATCAAAAACAAACTGATAAACATATTTTAAGTTGAGTATTTACTTTTTACAAACCTGATCACCCATAATTCATTTCTTGTATTGATTTTGACAAATAAAAATAAGCACATTCATAAAATGAACAAAATCGCTGACAAAATAAAGACATAAAATACATAGTATTTTTTGAAGACTTATTTACCTGATGCCATCATCTTGTATAGGATTGATTATATTTTTCTAAACTTGAGGGTTGAAATGAGTTCGCTCTTTATACAAAAAAAACATTGATGTATCTTTGTACTGTTGGGTTGGGGAATGGACATAGTTTCATGTCCAACATTGATCATTTAAAGCAGAGGTTGTGAACTTTTCTGATTGGTTCTTTTGAAGTTCTCGTAACAGTACTTTGTTTTCTGTCCGTGGAATATTTCAGGTTCTTTGGATGAGAAATGGTGAGGATATTCCTAAGGCTCATCCAGACTTCAAGCAGGAATACTCTTATCGTATGGCTGTACTGGAGATTGAACGTGCTACTCCACAAACATGTGGTAGATTCACATGTATTGCACAGAACTCTATGGGTACTGAAGAAACGGAATGTGTCGTCAGTGTGGAAGGTAACCAAATGAACCCCAAACAAACCCCAATCCCTGCCCATCTCTTGCACAATCTACCCCACGAAGCCCCCTTCCCAGCCAGTCTCTCACAACCAACTCCAACACCCCCAATCCTGTTTCATTTATTCATTTATAAATTTCTAAGCTATCAAAAGTTAAAGACAGTACAGATAAATATAATTACAAGAAATAGGGGAGAAATTTATCAGTTAAAGAGTATTTGAAAAAATAAACTTACCTGAAGGCTAAAGTCGATTACTCTAGCTCAATCCAAAACCCAACTAAGCCAAGACAGAAATTTAAGAGCTTTATTTTCTCTGTTGTAAATTTTTTCTTTACACTGAGTGGTTTAATATTCTGGAAAGTCTCTTGTAAAAGGTTGAAGGCTCTCAACACTGGCTTTAAATTGCCTCATATTCCATCTAAAATATGACAACTTTTACCTTGACCTTTTGATTAAAACTTGAAATTTGAAAATTGGGTTTTGCAATCAGTTGAAATGGTGGTATGAAACATACAAGTTTGTTGATTTTGTATTAATTCACATTTTGAAGTGAGTTTGCGATTTTTCTTACAGACCGATCTAGAAGAGGCGGTGCAAGCAGTACTACTGAATACAGTTCTAGTTCTAGTTCCTCAGTACGTCGTTCAAAGAGACGAGAAGAACTAACTGAAGATGATACTTCGTCCGCAGCTAAGACAATCCAACAAGGATTCCGAGAGTACAGGCAGAAGAAGGAAAGTGTCTCTGAGTCCATTGTTGGTACGTAATACCATAGAGAAAGGACATACCAAGTCTTGTGTGTATTCAGATGTTGGGACTAATAAAGTGGGCAATTTAATTTTGTTTAACACATTCACCCTTATTCCCTAAAACTAGCCAACTGCAACACCAAACCTCCTTTATCCTCCACTCTATGGTCACCAAACACTTGAAAGAGTGTCTGGACTTGAATGAGATTTATTATGTTGGAGGCTAGTTAGCCTATCCTTTACTTGCGGATGCAGCTACAATGTGGTCGACCCACAGGCATGTAAAGGCGCCTTTTTTCAGCCAGATAGGTATTTAGTTATCAATAGACACCATTTTTACGGATAACTTGGGTTTTGGCTTTGATCTGCTTCATGAGTTTTAACTTATCTACACAGCCAAGTGGTCAATTCAGCAATCATGCAGGGAATTTAACAAAAGTCCCACATGTCGCATGTGGTATTTACTCAAAACGTATAGTTGTGCGTTAAAAAATGATATATTATTGCCGGTAAAGATGGCCAACCCTACACTGTGTGACCTCAAGTGGGAACTATATACTTGTATACATAATCGAAATCAATAGACGCGCAAAAATTCTGTCATGTGAAAGAGGAATGCAAAATTCAACAGGCAGTAACTCAAGGTTATCCTGAAGGTTTTTTTGAGGATTTTTGGGTTATCCGGGATTCATCCTCGTATACCTTGAGTTACCGCTTGTTTAATTCTGCATTTCTTCCTAAGTAAGTTAATTACTCAAGTGAGATGTTTACAGAATTAAGACTTAATAGACAGAATTAAGACAGAATTAAGAATTAAGAATTTCTGAATAAGCAGCTGCGGCTGGACCACTATGGCAACATGCATTCAAAGTTAGGGTCATAGATTGGGTTTTGGCAACATAATGCTGATTTTTAAGCGACATATCAAGAGGGCTACAATAAAAGTCACATGTGAAAGTTTCAGCTAAATACAGTGTCTACTTACTGAGATTGTTGAATATATCCACACTTAGCAAGAGGAGAGCAGGTACCAACTGCATCTCTGGCCGCAGCTTTTGCAAACAAACTCCAACCCCAAACTCCAACTGAGAAACGATTCATGCATGAGTGGGTCACCTCTGAATTGTTTACATTTCTAGAAAGTATTTTGACAAATGTTCTTTACTTTCCTCTTGATGCAGAGACGGAAGAAGGAGGACAACGTACGAAGAGAGAGAAACGGAAAGAGAAACAAGAAGAAGTTTACGGAGTTGAAACATTTGAGAAAGGTGAGTTTAAAGGTTGTTCTCAGGTTTTTTATTGATATCAGGATATTCTCAAAATCTCCTTGAGCCTTCAAGTTTTCTTGAAAGCTGTCACTAAAGGGGGAAAGAAGTAGTGCACATTGTATCTAAACCTGAAGTTCTTATTTCTAGTGATGCACAGAGTCTGTAAATTACCTCCTGAATTGTAACATCTGGGAGGTTCTGAGTCTAGAGTAATTGGGCATCCAGACCAGCCAGCCATTTTTGATCACATTTCACATTCATCAAATCTCATCAATGTAACGGTTCACATAAACTGCATCCTGTTCATAAGTGTGATCTAATTCCACTGTAATTCCATGCCCACTCTACACAAACTAGCTTCATTGCTCACCAGAGCTAGGTTTTGATTGACGATTTACGCAAGATTTTTTTTACATATTGTGTTCTTAAAAGACTCTGTTATTTTCAGAATTAAACACGGTGGCTGGGTGGCTAGTGCGTGAGCGCTCGCCTCTTACCACTTTGGTCCTGGTTCGATTACCGAGTCGGAATATATGTGTGTTGAGGTTATTTTGCCTTTGAAAAATACGGAAGTATTGTGATTAGAAAGCCTGAAAGTGTACATATAGGTCACTCAATAAGAGGTACATACTTTTTTCCACGGATCAAATATCATGCCCAAGTAATTTGGGGATAAAGAACTATATGAGATGGGTTTTTGCCCTTACACAGGTAGGAGTCGCACTGGTCTCTTGTCATTTTGGGATCTCGATGGTGTAGCTGTTGAGACATTTACTCTAGAATGCAGAATGTCTTGGGTTGAAATGTTACCAAGGCGCCTCTGGGTTTGTTTCAGCAGGGCTTGGAAAGCTCCAAGTATACAGGATTGATCAAACATCAATGTTGGGCAAAACTTAATCATGTAAAAACACTTTTTATCCAGATGCTGAAGGAAAAGAGAGCGGTGGCCAGTTCGAGATCTCAGCATCAGCAGAAATGGACATCGACTTAGGTGATCCTGAAACCGAAAAAGCTGCCTTGACGATCCAGGCTGGCTTCAAAGGAATGATGGCTCGTAAGAAAGAAGCTGGAGATGAGGAAGGAGAGGAAGGTCAAGAAGGCGGCTTCATTGAAGAGGTTCAGGATACAGGAGAGATGGAGATCATCATACAGGATGATGCTAATGTAGAAGAGGCAACAATGGATGAGCAAGAAGGAGAAGCTGAATCTGGTAAGTCTTTTATGGAAGCTGCTAAGCATAAAGGTCGGATTATATAGATTGTTAAACACTCCAACAATTAATGACCATAAAAAAACTTCCTTGTTGAGAAGCACTGCAGCTGTTGATAGTATAAACTGTTTTGAGAAAGGATTCACTTCAAAGTAATATGGTTTTGATAACTTTTCACCCCAAAACATTTGAACCTGAGAAACGATTTATGCTTGAATCGGTTCTCAGATTTCTGAGAGTTGGGTGTACATTGGTAAATGCTGCGGCCAGAGATGCGGTTGGTTACCCGCTGTCGCCTTGCTAAACGTGGATGGATTCAACATTCTTGTGAAAATATTGTAACAGTTTTTGCTGTTTTCTGAGCAAGTAGACACTGTATACAGCAGAAATGTTTACATGTGACTTTTAGTTTATCTTTCTTTATGATTGTGCCTATAAATCAGCATTACGTTGACAAATACCAATCCACGACTCTACCTTTAAATCAGTGCTTACCAAAATATTGATTAAAAACTAAGCAGGAACAATTGTCAAGATTGCAAGTGCGTAAGCATGTGGACCATCTTTTAAAAGTATCCTACCCCAAGGATCAAAAACTTGTTGAAATGACAGAAAATATTGAGTGAAATTTTATTATTGTGCCATGAATATTTGCTTACTGATGCTCTAGCACTTTGTATTGACCTCTTCATATTTAAAATAAAAGCTCTTTTGACAGCCGGACGGCTGGCATTTTTATCCACGACTACAACAAATCCCGGAACTAGTTAATAAGAACCTTTGGTGTCTTTCTTTTGTCAAGTCAGGGTTTCATTGTGGCAGCGATATTTTCAGATGAAAACATTTACTCAAGAAACTCCAAAAAGTTTCAATAATGCTGCGGGTGGGCATGATACTTGTTTTAAATAAAATAAAAAGTGGTTAATAGACGGACATAGCTAGGTCCGATAATGAAGACCATGCAGAGCCCTAATTAATTTACTGAATATTTATATACTATTTTTCAGCTGGAGTGGCAGAGGGATATAAAGGTCCAGTGATGGTCGTCCAGCCAGAGCCTGTCAGTGTGGATGAAGGATTGGGTGCCAAATTCTACTGTAAGCTAATGGAAGCTGCTGATGAAGGTAAAACAATCTGATATTATAAAGTGTTTGGTTCTTGAACTATTGTGTTTTTGTCACAGAACTCTTAGGATCTTAATAGAGTTTTGATTATATGTGCCTCATATCAACCCAGAGGTTGGGCTGAATACAATACAGCAATTTGTTTTGCATAATAGAAATGATACATGTACATAGTTTATTTACATTATTATAAATTATAATGGATATTTATATTGGGCTGGTATCTGCCAGTTTTGGCCCCTTTGGTACCTGAACATTATGACCTAAGTCATTGGTCTAGATATGTCATTCCTTAGGTTGCATTGGTGGCTAGTGCGTACAGCACTCGCCTCTCACTGCTGTGGCCCCTGTTCGATTCCCAGCTAGGGCCATATAGACTGTGGATACCTGATGCCCTAATTTGTAATTTGTGTTCAATCTTACAGTAATCTGGCTTCAAGATGACCGAGCTCTTGAAGACGGCGGTCGTTTCTCTCTGATAACAGAAGGCAGCGAGTACCGTCTTGAGATCCCGATGGCTCTATCAACAGACACTGGCAAATACACCTTCAAAGCTAAGAACGCTTTCGGAGAATGTGAGACTTCCTTCTCTCTTCAGGTGCTTCTTGATGATGCTGAGCCGGTCAACATAGAGGAGTTACTCAAATCTGTTGAGTAACTTGTCGTCCTCTCAGTACCGATTCTTATAAAAAAGTAATTTGCAAGAAATCTTAATTAGGTTTCTTGCAGTCACCCTTATTGGGAAATTTCTGAAACCGTCCATTCTTATTTGAGTAGTTATTTAGGAATTATTAGTAACACTACAACTTCATTTCTTGACTGTACATTGTTATTTAACTCATAGTGTCACCATAACTCCAGTCAATTACATCTATAGATGTATGTAAGGACTTGGATCTAAGCCTGCCTGTCCAATTGGGAATCATTGATATCTCAATCAGGGGATAAGGGTACCAATCAGGGTCAATCAATATCCCAAATGGGGTAGTTTTTGTAGCAGACCCTGTGAGTGGAATTACGGATGATACACAAGCCCCCAGTGTACTATCCATAGTTGTTTGAGGATATCCTGATTAAGACCCATTTATACCCTCATTGGGTGAAAAGGGTCCTGTTCAGGGTACGAGATTGCTTCCATCGAGAGAGTATGGATGACAGTAACTTCGTATGAGGCAATGCACTCGGCAAGTGAAACTGTAGTGTTTCATTAAAGTCACCACCCCCCAAAAAATAAAGTAAGATTTTGTCTCCTTTTTTGATAGCTCAGTAAGGAGAGGTGACAAATAGAAATAGTAGAAACAATATCAAGAATTCATCACATGGTGACTGTCTACTCATGTGAGTTGTTTTCACAAAATTCAAAGTTGACAAGGGATTGTGGAAAAGGCCTAGCTGATACTATTTTGAGTAATGGTAAAGTGATACTCCATTTAAAAAAAAGATTAAAATATTTACACAGAAATAATTGTCAACTTGGGAGTTTGTATTCATTAACCCACATGATGTATTCAACTTGTGATGGATTTTCACAAGTATTGGAAACAGTTTTTGAAGAGAACTGCATGTAAGAATGAAAACATGCAGTAAACATTTTGTTGTAAAATACAATAATTATGTAATTTTTCAAAGCTTGCATAAAGCAGGCTTTTTAAACGTTTTATTTCTCTGTTATAAGGTCTTTCTGTTGTTACTTTCATTTTTCTCAGACACGGTTAAATGTTTGACAAAAAACGTTGAGTTTGAGGAGTTGTTTTTCATGAGTATTTACAAAAAGAAGTAAATATATTGAATTTGCTGTGCAATGCTTATTTGTGAACATTGACTCGGTTTTATTGACATTTGTCACATTTTGGACATTTTCTCAATATTTTGGACTGAGTTTCTTCAAGGTATGGGAAAGGCAGGTTAGAGCTTCAAAGGTCTTTTGTTAAAGAAATTTCACCCTAAATAATAGTGTGGAACTATTGTATTGCACCTACTCTATCTGAGGATGTTTGCAGCCGCAGAAACAAAAGGACAAATTACCTTTTTGCTAATTCTACTCTCCTAATTAACTGAAAGATACAAAGACTCATGTGCGGAATGTTGATTTGGACTGATGCGGAGTGTGTAAAAAACATCCATGATGAGGTTTGGATAAAGTTCTCATTTCAGTTGTTGTAGGAAAGTCGTTTGACATCCTTATTGTTGTGTTCTACTTCTTTCTGCTTTGATCCAGAGTAACACACCTTCAAGATCATACACGATGTGGAATGCCTGGAAAAGATTCTGTGACATAAGTCTTTACTGAGTCAATGATTCGTGCAAATTGTTTAGGCTGCTTTTACATACACTGACTTATGCTATGTAACTGCAATGTAGAGTAAATAAAATATACCTGCGACTGAATGGTTTTTGTAGGAAATGCGTAGAACTGTGAGGCACATTGAAATATTTTATGAGAAAAGATTCAAAGGGTGAATTGTAGAGGTGTAGTTGGTAGAGTGGAAACATGGTTTGTTGTATTTTCTGCATGATACACTCAATGAAAATTACCAGTTATTCATGATTTGGAAATCATTTTCGAAAAAATGTTTCTTAAAACCATTAGTTTAGGAAAGATACCCGGCCGCTGTTGAGGGAAGAATTTGAACACATAGAAATACAACTTTATTAATTGGTAGAAATTCTGTGCACAGCGCCCTCTAGCAGAAAGTTTTACGCAAAATTTAAAGCTTACTCGTTTTCACCAACAGGCATATAATAAGCAGTGTTTCTGTTATATCTGTCATGATGAATTAATTTGTCTTCCTATTAATGACACAATTCAAACTGTTGCTGACGTTAAGATTTAACGCCCTCGAGCGGCCAGTATTTTAGTAAAAAACCAGAAGCAAGTTTTGGGATTGTACATAGCCCCTCTTGTAGGAGGTAACATTTTAACTCATATGCTTCTAATATGACTGCAGTGTTTGATGCAGCAATATTATTACTATTTATTCAATTTATTCAAAATATAGTCATCATTAAATATCAAAAACAGTAAAACATTTTGTGTTTCTGAGAGAGTTTTTGTCTTTAGTAGATTTTAAGAGAATGGTTTTCAAAGGTTCTTGTAACTATCCTTCACTGATTTTACTCTTTAAAAAATCAACTAAAGCCAAGCGCGTCATTAACATTCTTCAAAAGAGATAAGTCACATTTTCAAGGAAACATTTTAGAATGTCTGCTGTATGTTTTGTTAAAGCACATCATCGACAACATTGGTAATACATCGATCCATTAAGCCACGCCCATTTCTCATTGACCAATCACAACTGCGAAATCTGATCACCATTTGAGCCGTTTGGTGATCGGGTTTCGCGGCTGTGATTGGTCAACTCGTAAGGAGGCGGGGCTTAATGGATCGATCTATTGTCCAAGACAAGTATCTGCACTTTCTGTGACCCAACATTTGATGAAATAACACACCTGTGCAAGTTTAAGCTCAATCAGTCTACAGAGTAACAAGAAAATAGTGAAAAATAACAACCTGTTTTACTCATTTCTCAAACTATATAGCACTCCAAGGAACACCATTTGATTGAAATTTTCTACCATACCTTATGTAAATGTGATTTTTTAATATTTTGAACCATATGTTTTGCACGTCCTCAAAGTTGCTTTTGTTTACATACCTTTTTACTACTTTTTAAAAACTTATTCACTCATCATTTCATAGTGATATGGAACAATTTAATTCATCGAAAAACTGACTGCGTGAAAAGACAGTGACAGGATTTCAATATTAATTTTTGCCTCAGTATTACCAGAGCATTCAAGGGACATTTAGAGAAAAAGAAAAATTTTGAGTCCTAATAGACCCTTCCCATGAAATATGCTAATTACATTCACGCATGCGTACAGACCCTGCTGGTTGGCAAACGCCATAGAGTTGTGCACTAAGTAGACGCACAAGCGCGTCTGCGTCACGCCACCATCAGCCCCACACAAAAAGGGGCAATGTTCCATCATTTTGCCAACCAGCAGTGTAAGTGCGCACGCGTGAAGTGCAATTTAAATATTTCATGGGAAGGGTCTATTATGACTAACTTCTGATTATGACTTCTCATAAATATGATTTAATTGGCACAAGTCACAATGAAAAATCATATTTATGAGATATTAGTCAAAATTATAGGTAAGGCTCAGTTAAATTTGTGTTTTTCCAAATTTTACCTCTACCTCCATGCTACGATCAAGTATCAACCTTAAAGTTATTCTAATTATATGCAAAAATTGTGTCGTCTGCTTCCTAAAGTCTTGTTCCCAGACGTCTGTATTGTCTTTGTCTTTGAAGCAGTGAATAGAGCCTTGTCGACAATTCTAACCAGAAAGAAGGAAGGAAAGATGACCAATCCAGCGAAGCAGGCAAAAATTAGTAGTCTCGTTTATCTTCAAAGCTCAGTCTTTTGTTCCGTTTTATCATGGAGGTGAATTTATAAAGAACTACCCTGTTGTTGGTGAACTTCTTTTGTAGGTTTTGTTTACACTGGTACTACATTTTTTTAGTCTCTAATTCAGTAATTGTGACGTTTGGTACGCGCTTGTTTTGATATCTTCAGCTAGATGGCCGGACAACATGATCGCCATCGATTAAGGCAATATTTCTTGGCCGTTCTGTTTTGGAATTTCCTGGCTTCAACAGGCGAATTGACGTACAGTTTTCAGGCTCTGGGAAACGTCAAATAAGTAACCAACTTCACGCCGGTAAGTTGAGGAATCAATTTTAATTGAATTTGTAAAGTTACAACTTGACCAAACCTATACAAAAAACTGTCGACCGTATTGTAGATTCGAGCTCAATTATCAATGATGATCGTAGTTTGCATGACTCGACTGTACGTTACCCACTCATTGAAGGTGTAGGGAGGATTGAGTGTTACGACTATCGCAAACTAGTAAGACCAAGTCTAGCAAAGGTGTAGCCCATTTTATGCAGCCAGCGTTTGGCACTTGGGGTGGGGGGGATGGTGGGGGAGGCATTGGTTTTCAGCTGGGTGAGGGTTAACCCCCTACTCCATTGTCTTTGAGAAAAAAAGGATACAAGGTATCAAAGGTGAGCATGACAATTTTGCTGTAAGGTTCTAGTCTAAATTCAGTGACAGCATGACGATCTAAAGTTAACTCCCTATTCCTCCAGTAGTAGATGATGCAATTCAACCAACAGTTGCTGTAGAATAAAGTAATGGCAAATTTATGAAAACCTGTTGGTGCTGCGATATTTAGTAATGATAATGATGACAAGATAGTTATGGGGATCCAGCAGAGGCAAGCAGTGCCTGTTATAATGATCACAGTGGTAGCAGACTTTGTACTGATCGGCCCTGGAACATTCTGTCCCCCTGTAATGTTACCGATGATATTCTGAGCAGCAATGAGTCGTGCCTGACGTCGAGCAACTTTCAGAATGTACGCATAAAGTATTAGAATTCCAAGTGACACACCAACGATTGCAATGAGTATTAACTGCATAACCTTTTGTTCTGTACCGCGATAAAGTACATGTTTTTTGGTGTCTATTATACCAAACTCAGTATGTAAAATGAAATACCAGGCAGAGTATAGTGTTATAGTCAAACTCCATAACAGTGTGATCATGACCTTTGATCTTTTTAGTGTCATCAACCTCGGATAATGCAGTGAGTAGTTAATGGCTATAAGAATCGATCAATTGTCATAAAAACCAACGATAATGCGTTCATGGTGACTGATGCTAGTCTTAAATATGGCAAGAGCAAAGTACCGGTGAGTACTTGTAAAGCGAATGTGAAAAATGTCAGGTTTTCAATCCCAAGGAAAATTCCTGTGCAGAGATCAGAACATGTGAGGGACATCATAAACAGCTTGGTGGTTTCTTGGATGCCTCTGACGCGAAGAAAAACCACAAGGCATACTGAATTCAAAACCACAATCAGAGATACCAATAGAAATTGCAGCACAAATATACCAGCCGTTGCAAGTGTCAAATTTACGGGATACATACTGTGCAATGTTGGAAGTAGACTGGTGCTCTGTTTATGTAAGTGTTTTACTACGACAAGGCATGAGGATCCAGTCCACGTTATCCATCTGAAAGTGTGTATAAACAACGGACACGGAAACCAGTCAACTCGCCCCCCAGCAAACTCGCCAATTACAAAGTCCCCAACTACAAAGTCGCCCCCTAGAAAGTGCCCCCTCACATACAAACTCGTCCCCTCTCAAAGTCGCCCCTCACAAAGGAATGTAACAAATTGGTGTGATTGGACTTCAGGGGAACGAAAGCTATTTTGAGAGAACAAAAGCTATCTTGAGGGAACGAAAGAGGAATTCTGGGGAACAAAATCTCATTGCGAGAGAACGAAAGCGTATTTTTAGGGAGCGAAAGCATATTTCGGGTGAATGAAAGTATATTTCGGGCAAAAAATTCAAAGTCGTATTTCGAGGAATCAAAATTTTTTTTTTAGGGAACGAAATCTACTTTCGAGGGAAAGAATGCGTATTTTAGAGAAGGAAAGCATATTTCGAACGAACGAAAGTATATTTCTTGCGAACAAAATAATATTTTGAGGAAACGAATGCGTATCTTCAGGGAACAAAAGCGTATTTCTGGGGAACTTAGAACGAGAACCTATTTTCTAGAAATAATCTATTTCGTTACCTAGAAATACACACTGCGTTCACAAAATGAAAAATAATATTTTGTGAGACAAAATTATATTTTCATCGAATTAAATAACATTTTGAGGAAACGAAATGATTTTGTTGGAATTTTGTGTGTCGAGGGATGCAATAGAAATTTCGAGCGAGGTTTTTTTTCCCACCTTTTAATTTTTTATTTATTTTTCACTTGTCCCTTCAGGGGCTCCGTTTTTTGGGGGGGGGGGGCTCGTTTTTTGGAATTGTTATTGGTTAAACTAATTGCACCGTCAATATAAAAGTGGTATTCCTATGTATTGACAAATCTTATTTAATTACCAAGAAATTCGGTACAAATCGGGTCAAGGAACGTACACAGAGCATTGAAATGTTGCGATTTTGAAACAACGGATTCGATCAGCGAGGTGTACCGACTAGCAAACCCGCAATAACAACAACGTAGTTGGTGGTCTGGCTCCCTACCCCTCCCACATGTTCATGAGCTTCCAGGTACAGCTATCTCTTGGCTAGTGGGTTTCCGTCGCGCTAGTACTGCCGAGATACTCTGCTCGCAAGCGACACGACCGCCCCTGTGTTACGTGTAGCTAGTCCCCACGCTGTGCACTGTAAGACACGCTTCCGTTGCTCGGACTCTCTGAAATAAAATCTTACGTTCGACTTTTTTGTATTATTTACAACTTGTATCCATAATTTGAATACGTATTTTTGTGTGTCAAATACTCATGAATTCTTGTTAAAAAACATAGTTGAATTCGGTGCAGTAATTCATTTTTATACGGCTGGAAGTAAAACTAACTCCGAAGATCACGAGGGTTATCCGAACCAAAAATGTGGTTCGGATAACCCATGTGACCTTCGTTTTTTGAAAAATGCTCAAAAACGACCAAAATTGATGGTTTCATTTAGGAACCGTTCTTCTCCATTCCTGGAAGAGCTTTGGAGCCAAAATAGCCCAACGAAGTCAGTGTGTCCCTTTAAGGGGGTCAATTGTTGTATAAATGTAAATGGTTTTGGTGCACATAATACGTTATATTTTTTGGCTGACATTGCTCAAAATAAATTGAGAAATGAAGTCAACCATGTTTGATATGCCAAAGTGCTGTGTTTTAACAACTGGGGGGTGGGATAGGTTAGGGAATAACTGCCCTCCTAAATTTGGGAAAACTTATGACAATTTGGGCACTTTATGAAGAAAATAAAAATGGACAGCAGCGCTGGAACTAGGCCAGGGGACACAAGGGAACTGTTTTCGCACCGCTTCATCAAGTCCCCCATCTTCAACTCCAAAGCCCCTATCGTCATAGTATCAGCATCATCATCGTCATAGTATCATCATCTTCCAGTTATTCTTCATTTTCGCCGGGTGCGCCATCACATCCACGACTAAACAGATAGGCCATTCAATCATTTCTTATATTTGCATTGTTTAATTGTATTACATTTGTTTAATATTATTCTCTTCTGCTTTTATTGTCGAACCCCACATGGGTTCCTTTTAAAAATGTAGTGACCCATTTTTCTCAGAATGATGTCATCAGATTTTTTTGATGTTGACAATATTTGCACTTGAAGGGTATCATTTGCAATGGCAATTCACACCATTTTAATGTGACGTTAGATACTTGTAATTTTTTCCCCACTCACACGAGGACTTTATCTATTGGAAAATGAGTGCGTCACAAAATTGAATTGGTCACTTCCCTTCCTCTTTAAAGTACTTTGTCAAACAGTTTTTATTGTGCCCTTCAAAACCTGTTCATGAGTTTATTATCTTTGAAAAGTGCCTCTAATCAAAGCATGTGTATAGATTTCATGTCAGAGATGGGAACATTTTAAGCAAACATCTTTCTTAAATAGAAAAAAGCTTTCAGTGACATACAAGAAGATCTGTAAATCTGTAATAAAAGATGTTAACAAATAAACAATTAGAGACTATTGTTCCTTACCTCTTCTTGTGAGCTTCCTGTTTCTTGTACATCCCAAACTCTCCCTGTAGTGTCTTCAGAGCTAGAGATCCACTGGTAGAGTCTTCAGCATCTGCCCTGGGAGTCTGAGACTGACTAGGATGTTGTACATCTCCAACTCTCCCTGTAGTGTCCTCAGGGCTACATAGAGCTTCACTGGTAGAGTCTTCAGCAACTGCCCTGGGAGTCTGAGACTGACTAGGATCTTGTGGGTCTTGGGTAATGATAATGAGTCTCACCATCTTCTGGGAACACACACACAAAAATACAACCAGAGTTGATTCAAGCATTTGTAAAAAATTTCCAATTTCAGTAAATGTAAAACCAATTTTCTACTTGTCATGATGGAACTGTTTAAAGAAAGACTCTCCCCATAATAACTGAAAGCCGTCAAAGTGCCACCTTTTCCGTTCCTCTGTCAAGTACCTAGGTCATGTAATCTCAGCAGCAGGCATTGAGACTGACCCAGATAAAACTGCTGCATTGAAGACTTGGCCAGTTCCCAGTAACCACCATGAAGTTCGATCCTTCTTGGGATTTGCTGGGTACTACCGACGATTCATCGCTGGGTACTCAAACATAGCAAAACCTCTTCATGCCCTTACTGTGGGCCTCCCAATGAAGACAAATGTTGGTCGTTCACACAAACCCAAACCCCCTCCTTTCACCTGGACCCCTCAGTGTCAACATGCTTTTGAATTCTTGATCACACAGCTAACAGAAGCACCTGCCTTGGCGTATGCTGATTTTAGTCAACCCTTCATCCTGCACACTGATGCCAGTGTCACTGGTCTTGGTGCAGCACTGTATCAACTGCAGGATGGACGGGAGCGAGTTGTTGCTTATGCCAGCAAAGGTCTCTCAAAGAGCGAGGCAAACTACCCTGCCCACAAACTTGAATTTCTAGCTTTGAAGTGGGCGGTAACAGATAAGTTTCATGATTACCTTTATGGAACCAATTTCAGGGTGGTAACCGACAACAATCCACTCACTTATGTCCTTACCACTGCTAAATTAGATGCCACTGGACATCGTTGGCTTGCTGCCCTGTCTACTTATAATTTTACCTTGGAGTACAGGAGTGGCAAGCTCAATGGTGATGCAGATGGTCTGTCCCGCCGCCCCCATCATGAGACTGCAGCTAATTCACAGACTGTTTCTGCTGAAGCTGTAAAAGCTGTAGTAGGCTCACACGGTGTATACCTTGCCAACTCAGCCTTGTCACCAACCCCATTAGTAGAGACCCTAGCCCTACAGAGCACAGCTGTCCCACCAGATGTTGATAATCCTCCACTATGGCCAGGACAGAGTCCGATTCCTCAAGTGTCCACAGAGGAGTGGAGGCAATACCAACGGGATGATCCAATTATTGGGAAAGTCATGCAATACAAGAAGGAAGGACAATGTCCCCAAGGAAAGCTTCGACGTCATGAACACCGTGATGTTGTTGCAATCTTACGGGACTGGGACAAACTAACGTTCAGGGATGGTGTCCTTTACCGCCAGCGTACAGAAAAAAATGGCGGTAAAATTTTCCAACTTGTGCTTCCCAAATTGTACAGGGATGTTGCTTTCCGTTGTCTCCATGATGAAGCCGGTCATTTTGGTCGTGAGCGGACCCTTGACTTGATCCGTTCTCGGTTCTTTTGGCCCTACATGGCTTGTGATGTTGATAATAGGATCCGTTCATGCCCCAGATGTATCAGACGTAAAATGCCACCGGTAGCTTTAAGGACAGCCCCATTGGTAAGCATTACGACTTGTGAACCAATGGAACTGGTGTGCATTGATCATCTGTCCCTCAAAACAACTGGCGGTTCACAAGCAGATATTTTGGTTATCACCGACCATTTTAGCCGCTATGCCCAAGCAATCCCAGTACCAAATCAAACAGCCAAAACTACTGCCCGTGTACTGTTTGACAATTTCTTTGTTCATTATGGATTTCCTGGCAGACTACATTCTGACCAGGGAAGGGGTTTTGAGTCGGATGTTATACACCAGTTGTGTAAAATAACCGGCATCACTAAAAGCCGAACATCTCCATATCATCCCCAGGGCAATGGCCAAGTAGAACGTTTCAACAGAACCCTACTTGAGATGTTAGGTACATTGCCTGAGGACAAGAAGTCAGTGTGGAAAAAGTATGTAGCCCCTCTAGTCCATGCATATAACTCCACAAAGAATGATGCGACTGGTTTCTCACCATACTTCCTCATGTATGGTAGACACCCAAAACTTCCAGTCGATATTTTTCTTGGATTAGAACCTAGAGAGTCCACCACAAGAACTCAGGGAGAGTATGCTCAGCAACTGAGACAACGCCTTGCTGATGCATACAAATTGGCTTCTAGTCACTCTGAGAAAGCCAACTCCCGTAATAAGGCTCGTCATGATTTACATTTGAGAGCTGCCATCCTCCATCCCGGTGACAGAGTTCTGGTTAAGGTTGTCGCTCCCACTGGTAATTACAAGATTGCTGACCGATGGGAGGAACATCCTTACAAGGTGATAAGACAGGTTAACCCTGACATTCCTGTATATGTGGTGCAACAGGAGCAAGGTGGATGTTCTACTCGAACACTTCATAGGAACTTGCTCCTGCCATTTAACTCTTTGCCACTCCCTGCACCTACTTCCACTGGAGGCACAGGGAGCACGGCAAAGCAGACACAGGAAACCCAATCATCTGAATCTGATGCTGAATCGGATGCACCATTAATAGAAGACTCAGTGTCAGATGACGATGACCCCCCTACTGTTCGTGCCAAAGTTCCACAAAGACCCCGCCGAACCATCAAGCCCCCTAACCGTCTTGGCTTTTCCCTCCAACATAGTACCCCAGAATGGAAGGAAAAGGCAGAGTTTCTAGAATCCTTTATGACTAAGTTATGTTCAGAGGATAGTAAAGATGCGTGCATTACTGCAATGTTAAGCATTATTAGTGCAAAATAGAGCGATTTGTTTTTATTTTATTTTTCTCTCATTTTTCTGGGCATGCTACTTGCGCGCATAGGAATACGTAGTGATTGTTTTAACTTATGTCGGGACGACATTCAGAAAGCAGGCGTGCATGTAATGGGATGAAATTGTAGGCCCTCCTTTTTTTATAAACCCCTAGTTTACCTATGTCCAGCACAGACTAGGGCGAGTCTAGGGGTGGGTGGTTGCCTGGAGATAAGTGGTTATTGGGAAATTGGTTGCAGGATATGCAACCAATCACGGCGCATTGAGGAAAGATTGTCCAGGGGTCAGTGACTTTACTCAAGAAAGTGTTTGGTCACTTGGCCACTGGACTCCGACAGAGCAAAGTTGTAAGATTTAACCTCCCAAGTTTCTTCAGTTTATGCACTTTGCCTCTGTCGGAGTCCAGTGGCCAAGTGACCAAACACTTTCTTGAGTAAAGTCACTGACCCCTGGACAATCTTTCCTCAATGCGCCGTGATTGGTTGCATATCCTGCAACCAATTTCCCAATAACCACTTATCTCCAGGCAACCACCCACCCCTAGACTCGCCCTAGTCTGTGCTGGACATAGGTAAACTAGGGGTTTATAAAAAAAGGAGGGCCTACAATTTCATCCCATTACATATGTGTTTCTACATTCAAGAAATCAATATATGCCTGAAGAAGTTAAAACAGCAAGTCAGCAAATTGCTAGCCAGGCATAGTAAATTCAATAGCTAGAACCTATTAATTTAATGATGTATGTGTCTACACTTAACGGGTAGATACTCCGCAGTCGTCAGAAGTCCAAACAACTTATAGCCATTCAAAAGCAGCGCTACACTGTCATTAATTGTCGAATAGAAACCACAGTCAGGGAAAGATGGATCACTTGTTAGAAAATCATCAATGGACTATGTTGCCTCGCTTGCGTAATTGTCAGATCGAATGGAAAGTCAGGAAAATAGTCACTTCTGATTTTGTTATTCTAATATGATTTTGTGTACATTACATCAATCAGAAACAATGTTATTCTTTTTTTTATACCTGGGTGCTATTGAGATTGTTAGTAATTACTCTTATAGTAATTGCTTTTGTCACACTCTAGGCGATGGTTCTCTCCTATTGATAATGAGCAAAAGTAATCAAAGCAAAATTCAAGGGAGAGCGGTATTGATAATTTTTTGAGACACAAGAAATGATACGACCTTACTTTTTGTTGAGCTGCAAAGCAGAGTGTGCCTAGGTTATGCCAACTTCCGTCTGTCCCTCTGTCTGTCCGTCCATCTGTCTGCCCTTATCACAAGATGACATTGTGGGTTGATTTTTAGGTTGGAACTGTACTTATGGGGTTTTTGGAAATTGTGGGGTAACCCCAAAATGTTTTTACCAAGAAAGATTTGTTTTGACCAAGAAAGATTCAAGAAAAGTGACATTAGAAAATACTTGGGGAAAGCCCACCATGTCGCTCCACTAAAGATGTCCGTCCTACTGTCCAGCCGGCCGCATTTACCAGTGGCAGTAGTATGAATGTTGAAGTTTCTAGTATGAAGCTTCAACCTTTAAGTATTGAGTTGTTTTATGGAATTTGAAATACCCAATTGGGATCAGTTTACAGTGACAGCTATGTTTTGTGGTTCTCAACCATGTTGTTAAGGAACAAGCTTTCAGTTATTATGGGGAGAGTCTTTCTTTAAACAGTTCCATCATGACAAGTAGAAAATTGGTTTTACATTTACTGAAATTGGAAATTTTTTACAAATGCTTGAATCAACTCTGGTTGTATTTTTGTGTGTGTGTTCCCAGAAGATGGTGAGACTCATTATCATTACCCAAGACCCACAAGATCCTAGTCAGTCTCAGACTCCCAGGGCAGTTGCTGAAGACTCTACCAGTGAAGCTCTATGTAGCCCTGAGGACACTACAGGGAGAGTTGGAGATGTACAACATCCTAGTCAGTCTCAGACTCCCAGGGCAGATGCTGAAGACTCTACCAGTGGATCTCTAGCTCTGAAGACACTACAGGGAGAGTTTGGGATGTACAAGAAACAGGAAGCTCACAAGAAGAGGTAAGGAACAATAGTCTCTAATTGTTTATTTGTTAACATCTTTTATTACAGATTTACAGATCTTCTTGTATGTCACTGAAAGCTTTTTTCTATTTAAGAAAGATGTTTGCTTAAAATGTTCCCATCTCTGACATGAAATCTATACACATGCTTTGATTAGAGGCACTTTTCAAAGATAATAAACTCATGAACAGGTTTTGAAGGGCACAATAAAAACTGTTTGACAAAGTACTTTAAAGAGGAAGGGAAGTGACCAATTCAATTTTGTGACGCACTCATTTTCCAATAGATAAAGTCCTCGTGTGAGTGGGGAAAAAATTACAAGTATCTAACGTCACATTAAAATGGTGTGAATTGCCATTGCAAATGATACCCTTCAAGTGCAAATATTGTCAACATCAAAAAAATCTGATGACATCATTCTGAGAAAAATGGGTCACTACATTTTTGTACAGGGATGTTTTAGTTCATACAACTGACTTTTTCTGAGCGAAATTTGAAACATGACGTCATTGTTATTCTCCAACTAAGGGATCTTTACATCCAAGGAAGAATTTTTCGACCGTCAAAATGTCACATTCAATGCTGTTTTGATTAGATTTGATTGAAAGTCAGTTTGACTGAACTGAAACATCCCTGTACAACAATTTTGAGGTCCATGTTTCTCAAAATGATGTCATCAGATGTTTTGGATGTTGACAATTTTGTTGCAATGGAAGGGTATTGAATAAGAATGGATTTACACCATTTTAATGTGAGGTTAGAGACTTGAAAAAAATTCCCCACTCACATGAGGACTATCTATGAGAAAATGAGTTTAAAAAAAATAGAATTGGTCACTTCCCTTCCTCTTTAATAAGGCACTTCCCAAGTATAAACAAACATGCTATCCTTATAAGTTGCTTCCCACTAACCAGTTTGGACCTGGGTTTCCAAAATGTGCTCTAATAACACCCATGGTTTTAAATTTTCAGAACACTTGCATCAAATTAGTTATTAGTTATTGTTGAGAATATGGAAGTAAAGACAACAAATTTTTATAATTTGCACTGGGATTTATTTTTCTTACTTTTTCTTTTTGTTAACTGTGATCAGCCAATCAACTATGGCTGTATCAGTTATGGCATGCTGGAATCTCACACTAACCTTCATGCTGAGAATAAAAAGAAACAATCTGGGCAGCCTTTGAGCTCATGTAATCCTGGTTTGTCAGACAAAATCCCAAAAGTCTGGAGATTACCTCAAGAATGTGACCAAGGAATTAGATGATTTACTCATGGCCTGGTTGGTTGATGTGAAAAGTAGGCCATACTAATTGTTATAAAACCTTTTGGAATTTGTTACATTGAGAACTATTAATGAAGACCATTTCAAAGCAAGCAGCACTTTAATATTTTGTTCAACGTTCGTTGAAAACTTATTTTCAATATGATTATTCATTTTAGGGCCTACTTGTCAAGAGTCAGAATTCCTAATAAAACAAAAAATCAAAGGAATTTTGAATACATAGTTGCAGGTGAAATAATTAGGTGTTCGGTCTACAGACCGAACAACTCTTTGTTATTGTTCGGGTTTTTTTGGTTTTTTTCCTTCTTTGTTTTGCTTATTCTTCTCAGTGAGCTTTGTCCGCAAGCAAACGCATACTTCCGAATCTTTGATCAACTTGAAACTTCATGTGAAGTTAGAACATAACTAGGAGAAGCCGAGTAAGTTGTGACGTCACGATTACGTCATCAGGTGTCAAGTTACAAGCCATTTTAGCTCGAAAAGTGCCCTCATGCCAATGCCTGTATGTCTCTGAATATTACAACTACAGTATTCATATTTGGGCATATGATAGATCAAAACACGGGCAACATTTGAAAAGTTAACGCCAAATTCACATGACCTTAACTTCCGGGTCGTTACCCTAGGTCGAAGTTCGCCTTCGTTTTTTCCTTCAAAAAAACACTTTCGAGCTTATCTACGGAATAACTCAAGATTGAGATTGAATTGAACAATGAAACTCAACAGATAGTTGAACCTCACTATCAAGACGACACAAACCTATTTACGTCATGATGACGTCATCGGGCATCGAATTATAATAAATCAAAGTTTAATATTTGTAAAAAGCATAACTCATGAACCATTTGTTTGTTTTTTATAATCTACACATCATCGGATAGCTCATTTAAAGTTCGACAAACGCTACACAGAACCCGTCCAACATTTGAACTTACTTCCGGTTAAAATCGGAAGTTGAAAATTTCTTATTATCCTATCTTATATATATCTTTAAAACTACTGATCATTTCAGCATAATTTTTGTATCAGGGTGTAGAACGTTAGTCGTGCTCAAACTTCTGAACACAGACATGACAACATTTTGACCTTAATATATGGTCAAAACCGGACAATGAAGAGCAACTACCCACTCGTACCCCCCCCCCCCCCACTTTGATTGACAAAACATTATGTACACATAACGTTGAAACTGATGCAAGCTGCAGTTCAGTGTCGTCATTGTTGTTTCATGTGGCGGGAAGCTAGCCTTTATTAGTCAAGGCGCACCGCGGCACCCCCGGCCCGGATATCACGCACGAAAAAAGACCAACTCGTTTTTCTGCTACCGTATGTACAACGTAGTTCAAGATTATCAATGGCATACTATTAAGATTATAGATCTAAATACCGCTTATATTCAGCGTCTAATTGTTCCCCTATTCGCCCTTCTCATGGCTTAATGATCAATATGGAATTGAAGACGAAGTTTCACTGAGATGACCACCTGCTTCAGTGATTCGTTTGACTTGTAATTGTTTGAGAAAAAGACGAACATTGGTTATGTGTTTATCAAACACCGAGAAGCAGAGACTTGACATCAGCTCATGAATGGGTGTTTCGGACGGCGTCCACGGCAGTGTTTATCGATGCTATATCGGTGCCACACGGTGATAAAACAGTAAGCTTTGTGTGAAAATCATTGCTTTTCAAAATGAGTATTTATTTAATGCACAGTTATGTTATAAAGTTTATCTTTTATCATCAAGTGGTGGCGTTGGTGATGTTTTAAAAACTAAAGAACGTTTAGTGTGATCGTCGAGGAGTAGAATTGGGCAATGGGGGATTGGTATGATCGTCGAGGAGTAGAATTGGGCAATGGGGGATTGGTATGATTGTTGGCTGTGTCACTAAAGTCAGAAAATGGTCCGACTGAAGAATGTTTGTCGGCAACTTTGATGACGTTTGTGTTAAGTAAAGTAGGTTTTGTTTATAAGTTGTTCACTTCCAAAACAATATGTGCACCTTCCACTAACCTTTTCTTGTGCAATTTCCTAAGTTTGAATGTTGTTACTGTTTTGACCCCCCCCCCCCCCCTTTGAACAGGTTGGTCATTGAGAGAGCGCAATATAAATTAAATAAATTAGTAGTATTATTATATAAATATGAAACGTTTTAAGTCTTGATTTTTGTTTATTTTAACAGTTTCAGCTTGACTTAATTTTCCTAGAGTCATACTTTGTTTATTTTGTAATATTGTTTTTTTCTTCTTCAGAATACAGCACATCCACCAGCATGGTCTTGGATCCAGTGACAGATTTTCTACGTGTTTTTGTGTTGCATTCCTCATTTCCTGTATGATGCACCATACAGGTAGGTAGAAATAGAACTTATAAATCATTATGTTATAAGTCAAAATTCAAGAGAGGCTTAGATTTGCCGTCTTCATGATTTGCCTTCCTTTTGCATTATGATTTAAAACAAGTGCCCTTTCAATAGTCTAAAAATTAACAAACTGTTCTGTAGGAAAATCAATATCCAAAAATCAAGCAAATTAAGCTTTTTAAATAATACAACTGCCAGCTCAGAACTTGCTTGACTTATTTTAGCGACATCATCATCAGTGTTTTTGTATTGAACAATCAATGTTTCCTGAACCGAGTATCCACCTCATTGGATTTGAAACCCTGTTAAAAACTTTTCTGAATTGTAACCTAATAATGTCAACATGTATAGTGTGGTTTTTTATCAATACAAAATTGATAACCATCGAATAATAAATAAACTTACTTTCTAAGTTAATCTTTGTTTTCCACTAGGCACATATTTAAATGCCTATGTCTCCCTAAAAACTTTCTAACTTCATAATGATGTCATAGGTTTTCAAATTTGGCTAAACAAAAGGTTGTTATTTATAAAATTTATAAATTTTTTAGCAGCCCTTTATTTCTTGTGTAACCTATTAATTTTATACTTTACTTTCTCTAATATTTCAAAAGCTATCAGGATTGTTTTCAGCGATTCAATGATATAGCTTACGCATTAAAACAGCAGTGAGCCCACCAGCGATACCCGAACACCTAGTGTTTGTTGTCACAAACACGTTAAGTCTAGTTAGTTTTATTCTTTTTCCGAAAGTCGATTGTCTGCAAGCAAATGCACAGTTGCGAAAATAATATGAACTTGAAAGTTTATATGCAGATAGACAATAACTTGTAGATGATTCTAAAAGTTGTTACGTCACGATGACGTCATCGGTTGTTGAAAAACAATAAATCAAAGTTTATTATTTCAAAAAATCATAACTCAAGAATTATAGAAGCTATTTCAACAATCTATACATCATCGGACAGGTCTTGGAAAACCCAACAAACGCTACACATAAATTGACCCCGATTGACCTTTTCTTCCAAACACGTTAAGTCTAGTTATATAATTGTTATCTGTAGTAATAGGCCTAATAAGTGGAAGTATTTCCCCAAAAAACTTTGGGTCAGAATAACCTTCCATCTATGTGGAGAGTTATGTTTCAGTCTGATTCATTTGAAGCATTTTTCCTAATATTGTTATACGACATGGTCATTGTATCACAATAATGTTGCCATGAAATATACTTTTAGTTTGATGTTTCTGGAATCCTGTTTTGTTAGGATCCTCAGTTCATCTTCTGTAAATTATGAAGGTCTAGAATGTCAAGATGTTCAGGTGATATGAATTTGAGTACGAAATTTTATATCTGTTACTCGTCTAATCTCTGTACACACTATGATGGTCACTAAAACTATAAATAATTCTTATGTTTTACAGACAAAAATGAGAACAAGTTTTTTGACCATGTGGGTCGGTATAGTGAATGGTGGTTTTGAGATAAAGGATATTTTTTCAGATCTTTTGGATAGCAATAGCTAGCTTTCGGAAGTCATGTTCTCTTCCTCATCAGTTGCATGTGGGTCGTTTCAAGGAATCTGGTAAATCTCTTTGAACATCTTAGAAAGATGTGAGGTTGTAACCAAGATATGGGAGGGGAAGACATAGGCGTGGGTATGTTTGTGAATAGGAGTGACGAGGCGTTTGTCCTTTGTTGGATTGTCATAGTAATATGTCACTCAGAAGAGATCGGCGTGTAGGTTTGACGGGGGTTGGAAAGAAGTTTAAACCTTTGCCCAATTCGATTTTCTGGTTTGTAGAAAGTTGAACATTGGATAGGTTTG
The DNA here is from genome assembly GCA_037783415.1 of Leptasterias polaris. Classification (NCBI taxonomy): domain Eukaryota; kingdom Metazoa; phylum Echinodermata; class Asteroidea; order Forcipulatida; family Asteriidae; genus Leptasterias; species Leptasterias polaris. The sequence goes on along the minus strand of JAZGTN010000082.1, from coordinate 196,026 downwards.
TTATGAATTGTTAGCTTTTTGTTACCAAATCGGTTAATAAACTAAGTTGTCTGTCATGGGATAAAACAAAGCAAGGGCGAGAGAATTGTTTTACCTTACTATGGCTTTGTTACACTGATTTCTTTCTTTTGTATTTGCTATTAACCATTGTGGAAATAAAGGAGTATGTGGACTGATAATAATAATACTCGCTCAAATGAAGCAAAATAATACTATATGTAACGCCAGTGGTAATAATCTCTTTTTTGAGTTTGTGGTGATTGCCATCTTGAAACATAACTCTTTACCAATTGTCTCTTGCGTCTCGCCATTTTTAATAAATTTGATGTTTGTCATCGATTCGTGTTAATTGTCACACTTTTGCCATGCACAAACAAATTAATTCCATACAGCAAAAGTGACAAAAGATATTTATGCAGGTCTCATTGAAATGATTATTTCTTTTAGAAGCCAAATAAATTTTATCCATCAGCATTTTTAGTTCTCTTTGTGAAAAATTATCAAGGATGAAATTGAATATAATTCTAAAAAGCTCCAATAATGTCTTTTTGATTTCTTGTCAAGACGTCAGCATTTTCAACTTCCCTAGCCAAAAGATAGTTTTTGTCTTAAATAAGCCTGTACATAGTGTACAAACCAGTTTATAAAATTAATTGTGTTAATTAATACTATTCAGTACCAGTGGACTATTTATATAAATGGTTCTAGCGAGACACATTTATTACCCCTTTTATGTAAAGCTACCTATAATTCTTTCTCATTGATAAAGTATTAGTTGGTAATCAAAATATCAAAATCCATATTTACAAAATATATGTCTTCTGCTTATGTTTGTTGTCTTTACTTGCTTTAGCCATGTAAGTTTGGTTTGTGGTAACTCCATGTTACTTAATTATGTTTTCATGTTGACACTGATGTCCTAGACAACAACAAGTTGGTTCTGAAAATTAATCCTGCTGTTGGTTTTGGAAATATTGCAGAAATCCAGACTCAAGCTTATAAATACTTTATAATAGTTACCATGTCAATATTTTGCCACTGCACACTTTCATATCTGATTGGAGTGAAATGTTATTCAGTCAGGATGCAAATTAAATTCATGTTGTCCAAATGTTTATCTCAGCTTGAATGGAATTGTTGTGGTCCAGCATAATGTTTAGTAATGTCTTCACTCATGCTGATAGATTTGAACTGAATAGTCTGTAGCCACAACCAGATGACCAGCTGGTGTGAATGTGAGACCGTAGGCTACAGCACAATCCCTGATGATACATTCAATGTACTCGCCATCAGGACTGTAATGATGGATCTCACCTGATGATAAAGATAGTCCTCTCTTTGCAGCAACACATATGTATATGCTACCATCCTTGTCACAACACACACCATAAGGCCTTCCAGACTGACTGATAGCTACTGAGAATACCACTTTACCATTGCAGTCTATTGAAACTAACTTCCTGTTAGCCCAGTGAGTGTAGATGAGTCGCTGTTTAGAGATCGTCAAGTATCTACCAGTTCCTGGGGCAGGTATTTTTTTTATGAGGGATCCATCTGGTTTGTGTAGGGAGATCGCTGCCTTGTTAGGATAGCCCACTGCTATCATCAGATTGTTGTCATCCACTGCAATACATGATGGTTCACTGTCTGACCATCCTCCTGGATTGAACTGATGGAGGACCTGATCATTCCTGTTGAAGATCTTGACTATTCCATTATCAAGAACAATGAGCTCATCGTTCTTGTTCACAGTCATCCTGCTTGGTCCAGTAAGATCTTTGATTGATAGTTCTTGCGGGATGACAACAGAGTGAGGATCGCTCTCTGCTGATACTATAATCAAGCTGGTACTCGCCCGATCTGACACAACAATATTGCTACTGGAGTATGCAGCAACAGCCCTTGGGGAAAAATTCACTGTCTGTTGTTCTCTGTTCTTGTATTCAAAGATTTCTGATTTGAATGTCCATGTATTTTGTTTCAAATGTTTCATGGGATGAAATGGTGGGATTCTAGCATGAGCAGAAGTTGCTGTTTTTACTTGTTGTTCATCTTTCAGCACCAGTCTCCCTAGTGATTTCTGGCCTTCTTTAAAGTCCATATAAGACAAGCCATCAGGTACTTCTGTTGATCTCATCTCTCTGTATACTTTGAGGTCTTGTAACAGTTGTTCTATATGTCGAACAATATTAATCCGGTGATCTATGAGTTTAATAACCTCATCCTTCTTGAGCTCTGCTTTGTTCATCCCTTTGCTGTTGGTAGCTCGTGCAGTTTCCATTGCCTTGACTCTGTCTTTATAAATCTGTTCTGCCTCTTGCATCAGTTTCTGCTTCTCCTCTCTGATCCTAGCAACCTCCTTGGCAATCTCCTTATCAGCCTTCTTGGAGATTTTGTCTTTGGTTGCAGCAAACATAGAGTCTAATGTCTTACGGGAATTGTCTATTTCTTGAATGGCAGTGTTGAAGGTTTTGATACTCTGTCTTACCTCTAACAGCAGATCTTTGGAATGTTGTTTACTTTTGTCTAAAGCTTCTTTTAGTTCTATGGCAGGGTGCATGCTGTGGTCCTTTACAATGCAGGTTGTGCATATCAACTTATTGCACTTGTTACAGTACAAGATAAGATCCTTATCAGTATGCTTGCTACATTTAGAAACAAACTCCTGATCAGGTAGTTGTTTCAGTTGGGTTTCTTGTGTTTCAATAGCTTCTATCAATGAAAGGACTATAAAGTTTGTTTTCAGACCATCAATGCCATTTGCCGTTAACAAAGTTTCTTGTCTACACACTGGACATGACAGTCTTGTAGAACTTCGACTATTCTGTCTGAGTTGTTGAAGGCATTCAAGACAAAATGAATGAGAACATTCCAGTAGTTTGGGTTGCTTGAAGCGTTCACTGCAAATTGGACATTCAAGATGACCCTGACTAATCTCTGCTAGCACTGACTGAACTGTTAAATTGGATGCCATTCTGATTAGAAATACTTGCTGAAAGAGAAAGGAAAAATCGAAATTAAAAGAGAAAATTGACCCAAATATATCAGATCATTGTACATATACATTTAGCTTCTTTATTAATGCTTGTGCATCAGCAAAGGTTTCTTCAGTTTTGTGCTCCTATAGAAATGAATGCAAACAGCAGCTGTTGATTGGAAAGCCATAGAGCCATTAACTAAAGAGCATTATATACCTCATATATAGAATCCTCTAATCTGATTGGTTAAAAGTGGAGTCATTGAAATAGCTGGGCCCCCTTTTTCTATCAAGATGACGTCATAATTAACTGTGCCCGGGGCACAGCAATCGACTGTGCCCGCCCTGAAAATAATGGAACAGTCGCAACACACTGTATTCATAGGTCGCTTGTGTACTGCACGCGTTGTATACATGTACGTTCGTGTCACGGCACGAACTGTGACCTTTCTTATAAAAGAAATATTGACTGCTTAATATTCGGGGCACAGTTAAAATTATAGGCCCAAGGTGATGTCAAAACCATGACTATGCCCTCAGCTACGCTGATTTTGACATCACCTTGGGCCTTTAATTTTAACTGTGCCCCTCATAGCAGTAAATATTTCTATACTAAAACTTGCCCCATGTTAACCATTTACAAATCAAGCCACTTAATGACTAATTAAATCTTTAATTTGCAATGACCGTGGTGGGGGGGGGGGGGGGGGGCTAAAGTTGTTTGGTTAAAGTTGTTTTAAGGTTAGCAGATCTTATATTTACATAACCACTTTGGGGCAGTATACAATTATAGGGTCTAGTTTATGTAGATCGTGCGTGTCCTTATTAGTGGGCTCCAGGATACTTCCTCCAGTTTGAACGCTTATGTTAGTTTAAGGCTCGAGGTTAATACCTACAGCGTGAGTCCTTAATAGTATGTGGGCCCGAAAATACTTCCTGCAGTGTGAGCCAATTTTATTTTGTTATTGGGCTAGAGGTTAACACCTTCAGTGTGAATCCTTAGTGGTCTCGATGATGTTATTAATATGGTTCAGCGTGGGCAATTTTGTTGTATTTTTGGGGGCTCGAGGTTAAAACCTTGTGAGTCCTTATTCTGAGTTCCTTACTCTGAATAAACAAAGATTATGTGTAACGGGATATTTAAAAAAATAGTCAACAGGAAGAGAAACATGACAATAGATGGGATGCAGTGCGTTTCAAAAAAAAATAAAAAATAAACACTATCAATAAAGTTTAACACTATCAATAAAGATACTCCAGCCTAGGTGAATAACTGGTTCCTTTTTTTATGGAGTGCCAGGTTTGAGATGAAAAAGTTAACAAGATCATAAATCAATATTAAATAAACTTAAGTTTTAGTTACAAAACAAAAACAAGGTATGACAAGTGCAGATGATGTTGTTTGCAGCCCTCAGAACAAGGCGTGGGAATATTTTCTCCACTTCAACTTCCAGTTTCAAACGGAAGACAAGGTCAAATGAGGTCACGCTCTATGTAGCGTTGGATCATGTTTTTAAGCCCTCTCTGATGCTGTATAGTTTGTAAAAATCCATTGCCATAATTGTTTTTGAGTTGTGAATTTTTCAAATATTAAACTTAATGCCTGATGAAGTCATTAAAGCGGTGTCTAATTCTAGGGTAAGAGCTAACTATATGCAAAGTTAGGTTGTGTGAGCTTGGGAAGTGTCTTTGTTGGCCGACAAAAACTAATGCACACATTCTGCATTTCAGTGGATTAGACTAGGCCTTTTCACATTACAGAAAATCTCTGTTGTACACACAACTAGGATCTGTGTAATCTAAACTGTCCTTTTCACACTACAACTTTTCAACACGGTGTCGATCCGTGTAAAGCGTTTGATCCCTGTCAAAGCCAACCCTGTTTGGGAGATGGGCTGAGATTGAGAATTCTTGATTAAGTTAAAAATTCCAATACATGTCGAAAACCGTAGTGTGAACACCTCTATCGGTTCAATTATAATTCATGTTGAGTGTGCAGGTGCCATCAGCACACTTTTTTGTTAAGCACGTAAAGACAAATCGCACAAATACACATCAGCTCCTTTAAGACCGAAAGGATTTAGATTTAAAAGAATTTAGTGGTGGCTGTGGTTGTTATCCCATCGCAATCATTGCATAAATTAAAAGCACATTGCAAAAGTGTTGTACAAGTAATGCCGAGGTGATTGGGGGGTTTGCAGTTTATCACCAGGGATGCATTACATGTATACAGATCTTGCTTAAATGCAAGACAGATCATTTGTGATAATATGTTTGTATGTTTTTTAATTTGGTTCTTCAAACGTACTATGAAATATTGAAAAAGGAGTAAATGCCGGCGGAGCAAATTACAATTTATATCCCTGAAACATTTTAATATAATAAAAATAATAATAATAATAATCATTCGTAACGCGCCAAATCAATCTAAAAAGATGCTCAAGGCGCAAAGAAGCAGAGACAATGTAAACAAAAAAAGAAAATACATAGATATCCAATGAATAGAAAGCAAAATAACAATAATTAACAAGCTATGAATTTAAGAAATACATCTTGGAAAGGTGAGTTTTGAGAGTTACTTTGAAATTATGTACATCAGAAATATTGCGAATATCTTGAGGAAGTGTGTTCTAGAGAGATGATCCAGTATGTGCGAATGAACGATCCCCCCATAAAGTGTGAGTTTTAGGAACAAGTGAAAAATGAATTGGAGGACCGAAGATTCCTAGAGGGATGATATTGAATGAACAAATTGTCATTGTAGTCAGGAGCTGAACCTTGCAGGCAATGAAAAACAAGCAAAAGTAACTTAAGTACAATTCTAGAAGGCAGATAGGGAGCCAATGGAGAGATTGTTATACTGAAATGATGTGACTTCGATTAGACAATAGTGTGACCCTGTTTTTGACAAAACACAGTTATAACTTACTGGTATTTAATGAAAGAAGATGGCATCAAATGACATGAAGCATCAAATCTTGTAGTTGAAGAGGAACTCTAACATTGATCCGTTAGATTTGGCACAAAACACTCAATGTGTGTTTTCTGTATATTGTTCAACTATGCCAAACCAAGCCATGTATTACTCTTATGTGGAAATTCCCCTTTCTATATTAAGCCTTTGTGTTGCCACACCAAGCCCTATGTATTTCTGATATGCTGAAATTCCCAATTCTATATTAAGCCTTTGTGTTGTAGGCTGTGTGATGTATTGTCATAGTTACTGTACAGACCAACTCATACTGCAGTAGGCACTGACTTTTGTCATTGACCTTATACATTACAAACCTGGGACTTCATAGCATAATAACCAACAGGTTGTTGAGCGTTGGATTGTATGATACTGGAATACTCTGCTGAATATGGTTTTGCCGTAGATGTCATATTTGAATATATTTTTCTTAATGACATGCATTTATTACAAATGCTTTCATTTTGAAAATGAACCAGACTGCTTCATTGTCATCTTTGAGGAAACAAAAAGAAAACTATTTGTAATTGAAGACTCTTTGTCTTTCTGTTTTCTCCTAATGTTTTTGTATTTAATGGCATTGATAAACTCAGTTCATTTTTCATCCTCGTTAATTATTTCTCTCATAATATAATATTTATCTTTGTTATCCAGCCGTGTGCTGTCAGTTAGAGAAAAACTATGCGTTTTTGTTAAAATTAAACTCATAAAACAAATATTTATAAAAAAATATACTGTTGCATTCCTCTTATGGGGCGAGTGGGCAGGCTTCTCCAAACGGGGAATGGCAATGATTATAAAGAGATTTGCGGGAGTCTGACTTGTGACAAATTCATTAACTGTTTTATTGTTCACATAACTTATAACATTACAATATTGGTAGCGTAAGTAATGCTACTTGTTCTAGAGGAGTTCCATAAGGCAAATGGTATAACGTGGTCTAACTGATAAAGGTATGAGCTATTTCGCTGAGATCTGAGTCTTACCATAGGGTAAAGACTGGCTGTTTATCTGACTGAGTGCATTCAAACTGATCATGATTCTCTGATATGAGTGCATCCAGACTGATCATGATTCGCGTACGTGAGTACATCCAGACTGATCATGATTCGCGTCCTGGACGAAGGAAATCTGGGGTTTATATAGGAATCTAGAGTATAGAAATGAATAAAACATTAGCCAAGTATGGGGTCTTGACCAATAGAAAACTGCCATGCTGGAAGGTCATCGGACGTGGCAAGTTGATAACCCAAATAAGGAGTGGTGGGTTGCAAGAGTACAGTGAGTGACAACTAACGTAAAGGGCGGTGCTTGCCATTGCTTGTGTACAATTCAGAATGTGCATAAGGATATTACATTGGAAATAACACACCATCACTTGCGTACCAAATGCTACTACGTTAGGAATACACGCAATTGGGTTGCGTGTACAAAGCACATTGCATGCACCTTGCACACGCTGGCGGGAGGGATAATCCCATGGGCTTCGTGTACAACGATCACGCACATCGTTATGGCATGGGATTCGTGTAGTACACCGATTACGCACATCGTTATGGCATTCGACTTTTGTACACAGGCAAGAGTATAATCCCATGGGATTCGTGTAGTACGCACATCGTTATGGCATTCGACTTTTGTACACAGGCGAGAGTAATACACAAGCATTGCGCTGTGATAAAGTAATGGCTATTCTTTAGCTGATTGAGGGAGTGGCTTAGAGATCGCTCACAAGGCTCTGTCACTGAATATACATGAGCGGGTGTAGCACTGGTCCCTCGGACCATGCTCGGACGATCGAGGGTCCGGCATTAAAATGTGCTGACTTGACGGGGGAGTCTTGTGAGGTTGGTGAAAGTTGCAAGCTAGCAATTCTAGATTATATCGAATCGAACATTGATCTTAAGTTGTCACATTGATAACTATTGGCTACTCAAAAGAGGGCGCTAGAAAGGCATATGGATCAATGTGAGGTTCGTAACAATACAAATTAAAAAAAATTAGTCCTAGAGCATTACAGAGAAACACGATTTACTGGGCGGTTGTGTGATTTTTTAAAGCTTGTTGTTTAGTCTGAAATTTCATCACAGAGTGAAGATTGTTTCATTTTGGGTTATTGAATAATTTCATCTTCATAATTATAAGTCCTGCATTACCCTTAGTCATTGGCCATGCCCATTTAGACTGGTGCATGTGGTTTAGATACAGTGGGACAATCTTTGAGTCCCTCATTTGCACCCCTCTTTACTCTTTGACAACTATTTTTGGAATGCTTTTATATTTGATATGTTTGAGAGCCTGAGAGGATGATACATTATACTTGTCAAAGATAACAAACTGAACAGCTTATCATCAGGTACCTGACTGAGTGGCATTATAAAAACTGTTAGACAATTCAGAGGCACATTTCAAGTTAACAATAAAACATCACCTTTTAATTTGAACTTGAGATTTTAAAAGTCAAAATTTGAATAGTCCTCAAATAAGCCGGAAGTCTGTTTCTCAGATTAGGTGCATGAACATAAAAAGACAATCATAGTATGTCTTACTAGGCATTTGGCAAACTGTGATCACTGAGTTCTTAGGTTTGCCAAATCACAATAATCAAATACCTTTGAATGTGGGTGAATTTCCCTTCAAAATAATGTACCCTTTCTATTTCTTCCTCAAGAATGTGACAAAGGAATTAGATGAATTGCTCATGGCCTGGTTGGTTTATGTGTTTCATGAAAAGTAGGCCATATCAATTGTTATTAAACTTTTTGGAATTGTTAACATTGATAACTTAATGAAGACCATTTCAAAAGCAAGCAGCACTTTAATATTTAATATTTTGTTCAAAGTTTGTTGAAAGCATATTTTCAATATGATTATTTATTTAAGGGCCTACTTGTCAAAAGTCAGAATATCTAATTAAAACAAAAACTGAGAAAGTAGAATTAGCTGTTGCAAACTGCCTACCAACCAAAAGGACCTGAGGTATAAATGCAAAAAATAAGTTAGTGGCCTGACATTTCGACCCTAGTAGCAGAGTCTTTCTCGAAGGCTAAATGACAAAACAACACACATACAAGCATACAGGAGGTACAAGAGCAGTCAAGTGGAAATACATGAATAGAGAGAGAGTGGAGAGAGAAAAGCAGAAAGCAGTCAGAGAGGGCAGGGGGTAAGCAGGGATTATGAAGACAAAGGGGGGGGGGGGTTATGAAGGGAAGGGGATAGCTTGACCACAAGAAGTTGGGAACACAAAGGACAAAATGGAAGGTTAGAAGAGAGGTAAATAATTAGTTAATACAATGAACACACAATGCAGGGGAAATAAATATATATCTTATTTTTATCGGTAATGCTGATAAGTGGAAGTTTTTCCTAAAAAAACTTTGGGTCAGAAAAACCTTTCATCTATGTGGAGAATTATGTTTCAGTCTGATTCATTTGAAGCATTTTTCCTAATATTGTTATACGACATGGTCGTTTTACCACAATACTGTTGCCATGAAATATACTTTTTAGATTGATGCTTCTGGAACCCTGTTTTGTTAGGATCCTCAGTTCATCTTCTGTAAAATATGAAGTTCTAGAATGTAAGATGTTCAAAAAGTGATATAAAATTGAGTCTCATATATGTCACTCATCAAATCTCCTTACACCCTATGATGGTCACTAAAACTAGAAATAATTATTATATTTTACAGACAAAACATTCAAGATGAAGTTTGAAGTTCCGGCAATCTGAAGACAGACATTACACCATCAAGGTACATCCACCCACTTTCTTCATCTTTTTACTCTACATTATATTATGTCACTATGAGCCCATTCTTCCAGTTTTTCCTGATAGGAAAAGTAACATGACGTTTCTCAACATTTTTCATGGAGCTGTTTTTTTGTGCAGATAGAAAATTCTTCTACCCACATCTGTGGGTCTGTTTTATGGAAACCAACACTTTGAGTGAGCCATTCACCAGTCAAATAAACTAAATAGGTACATTTCTCAGCCTTTAAAAAATACTCAGCTCTATTATAAACATCTTCTATATTGGTGGGCATTTTAAAACCAAAGTCAAAAAACCCAATGTATACACTGTACATGTACATGGCCCAATGCGGGTTCAAGTTCAATCAAGTTCAATGTTCACCAATTCTTTTAGTCAATAGACACACTGTACTCAAAGAGTTGTTTACAAACTGGATCATTGATAACAGTGCAGACGAGCGGTAGCTGCTTGACCTTTGACACACAGTTCATTGTCAACACAGTTCATTGTCAACACACAGCACTGTAGTATGTACATGCACATTGTACATGTAAATTCACTCTGTCTGGGAACACACTGGCTGTCCGAGCCTTGCTACATGTAGGTGTTACTGTGACGTTTGTTTTGGTGCAAAGCGTCCTGCATTCTACATAGATATATGACTTCAGTTTGTTTGCCACAAAACAAGGGCCAATCCTGACAGTACTACAGACAAAGCAGAAGTATATGTTTGACAACTGACATTGGTTAACAGTTCACAGTGATAAAGGTGAGTACAGAACTGAGTCAACTTGACTCTAGCTTGAGAGGCCTACATGTACAGATACATACAAATATTATCAATTTGCACAGTTTTATAAATTGGGATTTTATAAGGATGGAGGGGGATAACTCATCATGCATCAAAAAAGAATTGCTATAGAAGGAAAACAACAATAGATTTCAGTAATGATACATTTTAATTTTTACATGTAAAAATGGAGTTAATTAGACTGCTTGGATGGCTTCTGAAATAATTAGTGTATAGAAGAACCTTATAGTAGTAGCCCATACGGGCTAAAATGTACCTTCTCATCCCTTTCTGACCCCCGTGGGTCTAACAGAGCGGCAGTTTTTAACAGTAATTGCTGGAAATTACGATTCTAAAAATTTATTCACAGAAACAACCAAATAATGCACTAGATAATCGACAACGATTGAGCAGTTTTTATGATTATAATACGTCGGCTCATTACATTTTGTTTGAAATACCTGCGCACAGACACCATTTGATCCAAATTTACCAATCACAACCTAGGTCATAGGTTATTTGTGTCCCAAAACAAACATGGCGGTGCCTGTGCCTCTGTCGACTGAGGAAGACTTTGTGATAAATCTGAGTGTTTTGTTCACCTAGGTCTTTCAAAGCTGAGAACCTTGCACAATTTATAATTTATAGTTATAATTTTTAGGGAAGAGTGAAATCATACAATGAAGCCGTGTGCAAACAAGTCATGAGATGAGATCTTTTGAGATCATGAAAAACGCAGCCTTTTTTTTTCAATCATGCGCTATAGTCATAAAAGAATAGTTTTTATTATTTCTAGAGAAAGATTTGTTCATGGACATGCAAAATAATAGGACCGGAATGCAATTCAAATGTCCAGAAGGCTTAAAGTTTGTCAATTATTATGTAGAGCTGTCCCCCATGTCAATTGAGACTCATGTAGTGAAAGGCACGGTTAAAAGTTTGAGGCGTCATCATATAGCGTACAGTTTTAAAGGTGGTGCGGGGGCAAACAAATAGTTAAGGTCAGGTCTGTAACCAGGAATTATTTATTTATTTTTATTAATTTATTTATTTATTTTTCGGGGGGGGGGGGCAAACATCAATTTCTTATTTTGTTTATTTATTTATTTAATTAATTATTTATTTATTCATTTATTTATTTATTTGTTTGTTTATTCATTAATTTGTTAAATATTTTATTTATTAGTTATTAATTTATTAAATATTTTATTTATTAGTTATTTCTTTATTTCTTTATTTCTTTAATAATTTTTTGGGGGGAAGGCGAATATAAAAGAAAAGTAGGTCTGTCACGCAGCGATGAGGGTGGGGGAAGAAGGGGGCTGGGATTTATTTTTGCAAATGAAGGCCAAATTCCAGCCTCTTGGTCCATTTTGTGCTTATCTATTTGTGCGCACAATTTAAAGAAAAATAAATTTAAGATTTTATTTTATTTTATAGATTATGGGGGACTTTTTATTTTTTAAGGGTCTGTTGGGGGAAAAGCCACCAGAAGAACAGGTGGGGCAGGACAGACATGAGGAAAGGTGTGAGTAAAATTGAAATTTCAAACGATTTTTTGTTTATTAGTTTATTTCTTTATTTCTTTATTTCTTTAATAATTTTTTTTGGGGTAGGCGAAGATAAAAGAAAAGTAGGTCTACATCGGCAGTCTACGGCCAAACTCACTAGGTAAACCCCAAAGTTTGTAAACAAATACAAACACCAATAAGCAGGAAAGCTTACTGCATGACAGGGATGGACACTAGCGTAATTTAATCTGTTTTTGTTTGGTTTAATTAATCATTACACAAACCCCGTCTCAGCTAGGTTACAAAATCTACTTCTAAAGTTCAGCTAATCTTTGATTAGAGTTTTTCTGTCATTAATTTAATGATTTCTAGGGGAATAATTAACAAAGATTGATTATTGTTGGATGCAATTTCTTCACTTCATATTAAATTAAACTAAGGAATGAGGCTCCTTCCCAATAATTGCTCAGTTATTCAATCACTGCTGATCTGACAGTTGCAACGCGGAAAAGAAGTACAACTTATGCCCTCCCTGTTATTTTCTAGCTCACTTCATTTTAGGTGGACAATCAACCAATAATTGGAGCTTAGACCTTTTTATATAACAGCGGTGTCAATCTGATTTGAGAAATTGCATGGTGAGGTATCAATGTATATTTGGTTTGCGTCCACACCATATGACATCTACTTGCTGGGTAAATTTTTTCCTTTGAGAAGTTGTCATGCTATTTTTTATACTGTCGCGGAGTAGATTTTTCAGAATTTGAGAGACTTAAGGAGACTTCTCAGTTCTGAAAAGAACTCTCCTGCTTTTTAAACTAATACCTGGCCGGGCGGAAGGTAGGAAATCGGCCTACTTCTTTCACTTATTAGTGGTTCAAGGGGATTTTATCAACTTCACTGCCTCGGAGTGAGTTCTTAAGTGGTCTCAACTTTTCGACAAGCCTGCTCTAGTCATTGTCAGGAGACTGAAGAGAGTGAGCATGTTGGTCTATTTACTGTTATTTTCCTGCGTAAAAGACGCGTCTTATCTGACTTTCTAAGGTAAAACAAAAAACACTGCGTCTTATCTTTCAGTGTGCCTTATGTGATTTTGATTGAGTTCATTGTGATGATTACTATATGAAATCTTACATTTATACTGCAAAAAATGCCTTTATTTTGTCCAGGGTAATTGTACGTGTCAAATAAAAAAAAATAAAAAAAACTACACCGCTCAGATTTTGGACGAAACTTACCGAAGTCACTGGCCATGCTGCTGCCAACAATGATAATAATAATATCGGCGTCAATCAGCGACGACCAATGCTGCACACAGTACACTGCTAAAGCGCGCACACCAGTGACATACCGATGACTGGTAGTCTATATTACTCAAGTCGTTTTTGTATGTTATCGTGAAATGTGCTGCTAGATTTCGCCAACAGAGGGTCTATGTTCTTGCTGTGAAAGCATTATTAACAAACCCCCTAAAGTGTTTCTTGGTTCTTGCATGTATTGTAGCATTGAAAAAGAGAGCTAGCAAAGACTAGCAGCCCATTCATTAGGAAACATTGGGAAAACGTGTGTCTGCGCGCATTGTTGTGTAAAATAAAAAAACAAATAGCTATAGTTAAAGAAAAAATCTGTAAAACGAAAATGAAAAAAAATAATAATGAAACTAGACTTAAATTTTTGTTGCATAACAAAAACGAGGTGTTCGGCATGATATTAAAATGTTGGTTGAATTCATGCAAGCTTGGTTTCTGCTTAACCAAGCATTTATATCTCTGCATAAAGATCTTGTACAACTGCACATTAAAGGTGAAGTCATGTTACACTTAATGACGCCATCGAGATGTGAACTAAATTTGTGGATGTAACACATCCCGACTTGAATACGTGCAAAGTTTAACCTTGATCACCAAAGTTTTTCTTTACATGTAGAAAGTTTTTCTTTACATTTAGTTCTCATAAAAAACTACCTTTATGGTAATGTATAAACGTGACAAATGATGACGTCGTGAAGACGTCAGTCCATATTTTAACCATAAATGACCTTCCAAGCCTTATGCCAAAAAAATTTGATTGCAGCATGTTTTGTTATAAAGATATACAACAAGTGGTTACCAATTTTTTTTTTAAGTTAAAAATAACATGATGATGTCATCATTACGTGACTTCAGAATTTAGCTGTCAATGTCATTGTCTAACAATACACCAAGTTTCAACTCAGTCGGACTTGCAGTTTTGTAGATACACGGCTTCAAAAAGTGCACCTTTAAGGCTTTACACATTATGTTGTCTGCATGAAGGTCATTAAGTATACGAATTATGAAACGATTATCATAATTTTGCCACAGATATGTGTAGTTAAAGTGTATTTTGAACTGTTTCTAACCTGCCGCTTGAGCGCGCTCTTAGTATTTATGACGTCACTGGTCCTATTATTAAAAAACGGACCCTTGCTGGACTATAACACGGTTGAAAACAACTCCCCAAAAATTCTCATTTTTACATTACAAGGCACTTCCAGTTTCTACCGGAAGTAGAGGTCAAGTAATGTCACGCACACATTGAGAACACTAGACATAAAATACCTTGGTATAATCTCGCAAAAAGCAACCTACAGTCTCATGTCCTTGGATTTGATATGGATTTTCAAAGATTTACAAAAATCATACCATGATCAAATTGTCGTATTCGTAATTTAAAAAAAAAGCCACCACTTGTCAAGTAATGGACAAAATATATGACAATTACTGTACACGAAGTAAATTGCAACGTTTTTTATAAACGATGATATTGACGTAAATCTTACTATTTACATAACCGTGCCTGAGAGACATACTCAGCGGGCCTAGAACGGTTTCGGCAGGCATGGTCACGTCAATCTAAGTGCCGTCGGTCTCGATGTTTGATGAGAAGCGAACAAATTTTGATCTTTTTCAGATTGAGTTTAAGTCAGTTATTAAACGTCATACATATTGTAGCGAAATATGGGGCGCCCTCTATCTTTAAATCATATCCCATGATAGTTACTTGAGCGGTTACCGGACGTCTTTCACTGTTGAAGACGCGGTCGTGTAGAACGTCCACTGTCCAGGCCGCACGAGGTATATAAGCACGTGTCAGTGACGGCGACTGGGTCTTGTTCGTGTGGTGTGGTCACTGTTGTTTTAGCGTGCCGACGTATTCGTCCGTCCTGACGTCCTTACATGCTGTAGAGTTCCCGTAAGTGTATATTTCATACTCCGCCCGTAAGTTTCAAGCGTGCTGAAGGTTTATTCTTGCCAGTTAATTCCACAAGTAGTAATTATTTACTAATAAACAATCAAAGCTGTTGTATTAACGTGTAATCACCTGACTAGGAGTCATTATACCTATGTAGGCGTCATCCTATTTTGAAGTTTCTGGTAGGGAATAAAGGAAGTGAAAGTTACAACTCTTGTGTGTATAATAATTATGTAACCGAGTCAACCCCGTCATCGGTCCCGCTGGGTGCGAGGAGGTGTATTAGGTGTGTGGGTTGGGATAGAGCTTAGAGCGCCTGGTGGTAGACTGCCCCAAAACGGACCTGCCCCCAAGGTTATATTCAACTGTCGCTCGTTGAGTCGACCGAAGGCAAGCCGGGTGTGCCGTCGAGAGAGAGACCGCCACAAATGGTGTCAGAAGTGGGATAGGCGCCAAGCAAATCTTAGAACATACATTATACACTTATAGCAGAACTCCACCTAAATAGGAGACAGCACCTTTATAGGGGGAATGGCGAAAAATCTACTGATGGATTTCGATGAAGAGTTGGTAACTCCAGTGGTGGACAGACGAAATAGTGAGGACTTAACGGTGAACGAGAGATGTAGGCTGCTTGAGACGGAGTTACGGATGCTTAAGCTGTGTCTTCAGGCGAGTGACATGAAGATTGATTCAGGCTACGGTGATTCGTTTGGCCAGCCGGAGAGGGAAACTCGGGTTTGCAGTTACTGACACCTACTTCAGTGTAACGAGGACGACCAACGCCAAAACCAGAAGCCAGGTTTCAAAGTACGCCTACTACGGTTCCAGGTGCTGCAACGGAGAATGATTTGTTGCCGACCGGAACTCCATTGGGAAACAGTCTGAAGGAGGACGCCCGTCTGGCAGGGCTGACGGGTCTAAGCAGTGTGACATCTACCTGTGTTAGCAACGCTGAGGATTGCAAGGAGCCACAACAAAAGAAAGATGATGCCTGTTCAGGCGGAAAGCCCCCGTCTAGAGTAACTACCAAAGATGAAGCGAGCAAGACCGGAAGTGGTGCCACCTTACGGCGACCAAACATCACTCCCGACCGATACAACGCGAAGACTCCATGGAGAGATTATTTACAGCATTTTTCAGGCGTGCCAGTCGGCGAATGTGTGGACGAAGGGCCAGGCTAAGGTGTTCCTAGCGGCGAGTCTACAGGGCGTTGCACTTAAGGTGCTTGGGAGTGGCACCTGTGATGGAGGTAAACAGACCTACACCGAGTTGGTGGACAGTTTGGAGAAGAGGTTTGGACCAGGGCGTCTAGCTGAAAACCATTTGATGGAGTTGCGCCACAGACGACAATGCCCTAGAGAGACCCTCCAAGAATTAGGCCAATCTATTAAGGAGCTTTCGGCCCTGGCTTACCCAGAGCTAACGGATGAGGGCCGTGATCGCCTAGCTAGGGGACATTTCTCGGATGCAATTGAGAGTCAGGCGATTAGGGAAGGTATTTTTCGCACTAACCCTTCTACACTATATGAAGCAGTGAGGGCTGCACTAGCAACAGAAAGCTTCCACAAAATAGAAGAAAATCGAGAGGGTAGGAAACCGAAGTTCGCCAGGGTGCTGGAGGAAGATCCTGATGTCGTTTTCAAGGAAATGAGTGAGAACTTCCGTCGGATGGAGAAGAACATGCTCAAGACGCAGGAAGAAATGAAGGCTCAGATGGAAATGATGAGTCGGTGCACGCCTGCCAACGATAGGCCAAATAAAGCAGACATGGAAAGAATAGCAGGAGATTTTATCTGCTATAGGTGCCATGGGAAGGGGCACTATGCAAGGAACTGCAGTCGCCCAGCCGCCCAGAAGCGAAAGTATCAGGGAAACGACCAGCAGCCTACTCAGGGGTCCGAGGGGAGGCTGGATGTACATCAGGGCCAACAGGTGACAAAAGATGTTGTGGCGGAGAGAAATTAGAGACTGCAGGCACAGATGGTCTATGTATGTCTCCGAGGACGGCAGGGGTAAATAGCGGCCTATACGTCCCAGCAATAGTGAGGGGAGAGAAGGTGAATCTTCTGGTTGATACAGGCGCCACAGACACAGTTCTGTCGTCTACATTCTTCTATGAAATTCCGTCAGAAAAAAGGCCGAAATTGAGGACCGTGGGCTCCAGAGTGCGAACAGCCGACAGTAGCCTTTTGCAGACCATTGGGAGCGCCTTTGTTGAAGTACAAGTTGGGCGAACTGCTCTCTTATTGGACGTTATGTTTCGCAACATAGGCACAATGAAAGGAATCCTGGGCATGGATTTCTTGGTGAAAAGCCGAGGCTGTTTAGACTTCCACTCTCTAGAGCTGGAGATCAACGGAGAGAAAGTGAGGTGCACGGACACCAAAGGCTACAAGTTTTGTGCTAGAGTGATTGTAGAGAAAACGACTATTATACCACCTGGACATGAGGCTATTGTTCCTGGGCAGGTAGCCGGAAAGGTGAAGGTGACTGGCCTGGGCATCATGGAACCAGCGGAGAGAGGTGAAATTGCTGACAAGGGCATGGTAATGGCACGATCATTGGTGACCGCTACTGACAAGGTACTTTCTATTAGGGTGCTTAATCCCGGAAGGAGGCAGTGCGTGTTAAAGAGAGGAACAATGGCAGGGTTTCTCACGTCAGTAGGCGAGGATGAGGTTGAAGAAAGACATATAGAATCGCCCGAAGTCGGTGACGGCATGGAAATCCCGGAACACCTAAAAGACCTTTTCCGGAGAAGCAAGGAAGGAGTAGACGCCGAGTATCACGCCGGGATAGCTAAAATGCTCCTGAGTTTTCAGGATGTATTTTCAAAGGGGGACATAGACATCGGACGAACTGGTCTCAACATAGAGACAGGCGGTGCTCGACCTATACGGGAGCGCCCAAGACGTTATCCTACCCAGGAGCAACAGGAAATTAGCGCTCAAGTACAGACGATGCTTCAAGGCGGCATCATTGAGTATTCAGACAGCCCCTGGGCGTCTAATGTAGTCCTTGTGAAAAAGAAAGATGGCACCAAAAGGTTCTGCGTCGACTACCGCCGCCTTAACAGTGTGACCATCAAGGACGCCTACCCAATCTCGAGAATAGACGATTCGCTAGACACCTTGTCAGGTTCGAAGTGGTTTTCCACTTTGGACCTGGCATCGGGCTATTGGCAGGTGGAGCTGGACGAAGAAGCGAAGAAAAAATCAGCTTTCGTGGTGCGTGGAGGGCTATTTTCATGGCGTGTAATGCCTTTCGGGCTCTGCAACGCCCCTTCAACATTCGAGAGGTTGATGGAGAGAGTTCTTGCTGGACTTAATTGAGAAACGCTACTCGTATATCTCGATGATGTAATTGTCTTTGCTAAATCGATAGAGGAAGAACTCACCCGCCTAGAGACGGTGTTTCAGCGCCTTAGAGGAGCAGGGCTGAAGCTAAAGCCAAAGAAGTGTGAGCTGTTTAAGAACTGTTTAAGCAACAGATAGATCAAGACTGGGGCTACATTTGAAAAGTTAACGCCAAAATCGTATGACCTCCTCTTCTGGTCGTACCGGAAGGTCAAAGTTTGCCTTTGAATATTTTCTTCAAAATCGGACGATAAAGCCCACGTATATATTGACCGCTCCATTGATCACAGTGTCATAAGTCCACGAGGCTTGTGTGTAGTCCAGCCATGTATTGTGCATGTGTGCAACTGGACATGTCAAACGTCATCGAACAAAACATGGTGTTTGGCACGATGAGTTTATCGCTAACTCGTGCAAAGTTAAACTTAAGTGATTTCCCTTTTGCTCGTCTGATGGTTTGATGGTAAACAACGAACAGAAGACGAGTTCTCACTGAGATGTCCACCTGATTTAGTAATATTGTGGCGGTCTCTCTCTCGACGGCACACCCGGCTTGCCTTCGGCCGACTCAACGAGCGACAGTTGAATATAACCTTGGGGGCAGGTCCGATTTGGGGCAGTCTACCACCAGGCGCTCTAAGCTCTATCCCAACCCACACACCTAATACACCTCCTCGCACCCAGCGGGACCGATGACGGGGTTGACTCGGTTACATAATTATTATACACACAAGAGTTGTAACTTTCACTTCCTTTATTCCCTACCAGAACCTTCAAAATAGGATGACGCCTACATAGGTATAATGACTCCTAGTCAGGTGATTACACGTTAATACAACAGCTTTGATTGTTTATTGGTAAATAATTACTACTTGTGGAATTAACTGGCAAGAATAAACCTTCAGCACGCTTGAAACTTACGGGCGGAGTATGAAATATACACTTACGGGAACTCTACAGCATGTAAGGACGTCAGGACGGACGGATAAGTCGGCACGCTAAAACAACAGTGACCACACCACACGAACAAGACCCAGTCGCCGTCACTGACACGTGCTTATATACCTCGTGCGGCCTGGACAGTGGACGTTCTACACGACCGCGTCTTCAACAGTGAAAGACGTCCGGTAACCGCTCAAGTAACTATCATGGGATATGATTTAAAGATAGAGGGCGCCCCATATTTCGCTACATTATCATAGTTGTAAAATTCAAAGACGTACAGCGTAATGGTCACTTTTTAAACTTAAAAACCTTGTAATTTGACACCTGATGACGTCATCATGACGTAACTGAAGTGGTTTCATCTCCTAATGGTTATCTAACTATATGTACAGTTTCAAGTTTATATGATTAACTATATGTACAGTTTCAAGTTTATATGAGCTTGGGAAGTGTGCTTTTGTTAGCGGACAATCGCGGGGGATAAGAAGAAAAAGAAGAAGTATTAAAAAGTAAGAAAAACCGGAACAAAAACAAGTGGTGTTCCGGGCGGAGTGCCCGAACACCTACAAAAAAGCAGTATTGGACATGGCGAGCAGATATGATGTGCAGTTATTGTTGCGCCTTATCTGTTAACCCTTGAATCTTATTTGAGGGCACTGTGCCTTATACGCTAAGCACCTTATACGCAGGAAATTATGCAGGTATAGGGTTCAGAGGTTTCAGTTTAGAGTCAGTCACTGCTCTGATTGGTTCTTCTGAAAGAAGAAATGTGATTAGAGGGCCAGGGCTGATTGTGAGGGTTGCCCATTTTGTGAGAGTGCCCTGTGTAGTGGGGTGTGTCTGTAGACTGTTGGATGTCTGCGGAGTAGGTTTGGAGGATAGTATGCCAAATAACTAATGAAATATCTGATATCTTGTGGCACAGTATGTTGCTTGTGTATTTCACTAGCTACCCTCATGCGACATGCATACCAATGTCTCCCAGGAGCTATGAGTGGAGCCTGATCCCAATCTATGACATGGTCTAGATCGTTGGAGTGGTTGACAATATCATATTTGTCATATTCCCCTTTGCGGCCATCTGGGCCTTGTGTTATTTAAGCCTAGTAGTAAGGCAACTACCAGTCTCACCAATAATCCAATATACACTTTGCCACAAGAGCAACAAATTTAGTAAACTCCTGTCTGACTGCTTGAGTCATGGTTGTCTTTGTGGGTGTTCAGCTTCGTTTCCAACTTATTGCAAGTTCGGTAGTAGATGATGGTGTTTGGTGTCATTCTTTGTCAAATCAGCCAATATTCTGAAAATAAGTATGGGTCATCCATCAAATTTGGCTAAAATTCATTCCTAATAATCATCTCTAGGTATAGTGAAAATCATATTTAAAAATATATATATCCGTTTCGAAATTCAGGCCTGTCAAAGTGGGCATGGCAACCTCTTTCAAGGAAAAGTGAATCACATCATTGAGTATTTTTTTAGTTTTTTACGTTTCGACTAGCTTGCTGAATTTTTTGTTCAAGAATGCAACTCAGACCATGACAGCCTCAAAACTGATAAAATGTATTGGTTAATGACTAATTGGATGCTAATTAGTGTTTAATAGCTATTTTAGAAGTGGTTCATCAAAGAAAACTTCATTTTTACTCTGAATATATAATACATTTCATTTTATTCCTACATTAATTTACATTGCAGGAATCAATTCAATTATTATAGCAATTGATGCATACTGAAAGTGGTTTTTGCAAACTTAATGCTAACTATTTTATATTATAATAATTTTGCTCTTTTAACTGTACTTCCAGATCAATATGGCAACTTCAAAACCGGCACAGGTTTCAGCTCTAGAAAAAATCAGAAAGGATTATCTGGAGTGCAGTATTTGCCAAGAGGAGTACACAGAACCCAAAGTACTTGACTGTCTTCACAGCTTTTGTGGTCACTGTTTACTTGAATACCAGACTACCAACTACAAAAATGCTAAGTTGCTTATTTGTCCTCTGTGTCGAAAGGAGACACAACTTCCTGAGGTGGGTGTTCAGGATCTCAAGACTAATTTCATTTTAACTGGTCTTGCACTTCAGCTAGAGCAGGTCAGTTCATCTGAAAACAGCAAGTTGATTTGTAAACTGTGCAAGGAAGAAAACGAGGCAACGCATTTCTGTTTTGACTGCCCCATTATCATCTGTGCAAACTGCAATGAATTGCACCATAAGTTTCCTTTACTATCAAACCACACGGTAGCTACTTTGAAAGACATTAGTGATGGAAAGACTGCAAGGAAAGAGAGAAGACAAAAACGTCATCCAGAATGTAAAATTCATGAAGGTGAAGTCATGTGGTTCTATTGTACAACATGTGATGTGATGATTTGCCAAGCTTGTACTGTCATAGATCACTGTAAACCACAACATGAGTATATTGACTGCAACCAAGCCTCATCCACATATAAACAGTCATTGGCTCAACTCATTACTCTCCTTGAAGAAACCCTGAAGAACCTTGAACAATCTCAAGCAGCTGTCCCAACAATGAAAGACAACCTAGACATTGCAGTTGAGAGAACCATGGCAGAGGTGAAGAACAGATCTGATGAGATCAGAGCTCAGGTAACAGCTCAAGAGAGTCGCATCATTGATGAAATAAAAACAATCCACAAAGATCGTAACAAGAAATTAGAGGAATTTGAGCAAACAGTGAGTGCAAACTCACAACAAGTACAACATTCACTGCAGACTGCTAAAGATGTCAACAACAATTCATCAGCTTCTGACTTTTTTGCACTCTATCCTACTGTCACTAAGGACTTGAAATTACTGAGAGATCAAAATCTACCCAAGATAGATTCTACCCTTTCTCATCTGAGATTCAATCCAGGGGTTTGTGACATCTCCCTGGGTACTCTGAAGGAACCAAGGTGGGAGTTTGGTTTGGAGTATGATAAGGGAATCAATGGGGCTGTGGATATTGATGCCTCTGTACCTTGGGATGAGATGGCAGTGGCAGTCTGCAATAATAGAAGAGTGGTAATCTGCGACATCAAGGGACACCAGAAGAGAACTATCGAATTATCACACAGTAAGTTCTTTACAATTAAACTCAAATCAGCGAGAGGTGTAATGTTTAGGCCTTGTAGTGTCTTTGTAAATCTCAGTTCAAATAGTGAAACACTTACTCATGGTTGGTTATCATGGTGCAGTGAAAGAGTATTCAATGAAAATATGTTCAAAGTTCGTTTTTCTTCATTTTTTAAACAGTTTTTATATCTAAGTATGTTGTTTACATGTTCAGGTGCTGCCGGGGTAATATAAGCTTGTTTGTTTGCTCATTTAACTAAGTTTTATAATTTGGTTTCATCTACCATTGACAATTGACAAACCGATCTTGTACACAAAGGATGCTGGCAGTGTTTTGTCTTGACCCCATCTATCTAAATCACTGACCACTGTTGATTGACACCCGCTCTAGGACATTTGGTATGCTGGTGTAGGATATCATGGCTTATGAGCTGACCAGTGTGTTTGTTGTGTTAAAAAAATTGAAATAATATATAGTGCAACCATGACTGTGCTGACAGCCGTCCCTACTACAGGATTAAAATGATGTTCAAAATTCAGACCATATTTGAGATTGATTATATGACCTTGCAGGCTTAGGCCTGCTTTTAAACATAAATTCTACATGATCACTGAATCAAACAGTCTATCTACTGTCATTCTGAATATTTACATTCTTCTATTCAACACTGCCAACAAAGAAGTTTGTAACACTAAATGAATAAATAATGACAATAATTTAGGTAAAAACGTAATCTAAAATGTTGAACAGAACAAAATCAAAATCAGTACTCTTGATAGTAGTCACCTTATTAATATTAACATATTTGTGTTAATGATTTACTGTATGTCCTAGTTATATGTAGGTGCTGTGTGAATAACTACCAAAGTAAAAAGAACTTCAACAACATACAAACAAATTTTATTTAATAATGGTGTCTTTTTCATTTTTTTGAAAAAAGCAAATTGATCATATTGTAAGTAATTTGAAAAATAAAGGATCTTTGTATTGAGTCTAATTCATTTCTTCATTTGTTTTCTAGACCCTCTGGCTGTTGCTGCATTCCAGAATCGGTTAGTGGTTGTAGATGAAACCAACTCTGTCAAGATGTACAATACGAATGGCATCAGGATATTTGAATTCTACACAGTGCCTCAAATGGAAGTGGGCAAGACAGCAGTAGACCTCCGCAGTGTAACAGTCATGAAGGATACAATCTTTGTGGGGGATTTGAAGAGGTCAGTTATGACTAAACACAGCTCCAGTGATGGTTCACTCATTGACACTGTTTCAGTTCAGACACAACCTTACTTCTTGGCCATTGACAGCATGGAAAGATTTGTGGTCAGTGGTTGGTTCAAACAAGTAGACATTGTGGACATCAATGGTACTACCTTAATCACCATCAAACCACTCATCGATAGTCAGCTTGTTGATTACTGCAGAGGTGTATGCTGTGACAGCTCTGATATCTATATTGCAGTGCGCAAAGTGGGTATCAACACTGGTCATATTCATCGGTATGACACTAAGGGTAGATTTCTCACCTGCATTGCTCAGGGTCTGTACAATCCATGGGGAATCTCATTGACATCATATGGTCAGCAGCTTGCAGTGGCTGACTGCAAATCAGTGAAGATTTATAAGATGGTGTAATGTTATCTAATTATGATGATACTGATATTGTTATGATGATTCTCTGTTGGAATGGAAATAAGTATCTTGAAATAACAAAAATATATAACCAAATAAAAAAATGCTTCAAGTATACAAACTTTAGCATGAAATGACCTCGACATGTCATTACTGCTCAATAAAATTCAATCAAAAATTTTAAAAGACATGTGCTAATTATTCAGTCTTTTCATTCAAACAATAATCTAATCAGCTTAAATTGAAACTCATAATTAGTTCAATTGATCAATATTATCAGAAAAACACCTTATACAACATTGTTTTATTTCAAATAATAAGCCACAAGGGGTCACACCCAAGTATACGATACAACCTGGGAAGCAGCAGCCAGGGGATAGCTCAGTTGGTAGAGCGCCGGCACCTCAATCTGGAGGTCGTTGGTTCAAATGCAGCTCTAGTAAAGTTTTCTTTGTTCAACCCAAAATCATTTAAAATTTACCAAGTCAATTTCCCTTGTGGTTTATTATTTGATATCTGATATAAAAAGTTGAATCCCTTTAATAATAGTAATAGTGGATACTTATATACCGCACGTTCCGTCTTTCGACGCTCGCGGCGCTTTGGTGATCCCCTGGCTGCCGCTTCCCAGGTTGTATCGAATACTTGGGTGTGATCCGTTTGCGGTTGAATGGCTTCTGACTGGCACCCCCCGAACAAAGATATTGACAAAATAGGGATATCGCCAACATAGAGCTAGATAGTTCAGTTAGTACCCCCGAACAAAGATATTGAGAAAATAGGGATACCGCCAACATAGGGCTAGATAGCACGTCAATCCGGAGGTCGTTGGTTCAAATCCAGTTCTAGTCAATTTGTCTTTATTCAACCCAAAATCATTTTAAATTTACCCAGTCAGTTTCCCTTGTGGTTTATTATTTGATATCTGATTTAAAAAGTCGCATCCCCTTAAGGTGATCCCCTGGCTGCCGCTTCCCAGGTTGTATCGTATACTTGGGTGTGATCCCTGGCTACACAGCAGTTAACGGTTGAATGGCTTCTGCTGACTGGCACCCCCAAACAAAGATATTGAGAAAATAGGGATACCGCCAACATAGGGCTAGATAGCTCAGTTGTTAGAGCACGGGCACGTCAATCCGGAGGTCGTTGGTTCAAATCCAGCTCTAGTCAATTTTTCTTTGTTCAACCCAAAATGATTGTTTTATTTCAATACTAAATGTAGTGAACTCTCCTTAAAATTTAGTGTTTTATCAACTTGAAACCAACCCAAAAATGTTTCGACATGTGAATGGACATGCAGGCTTTCACTGTAAATAATTGGAGTTGATTTATTTGATGTTTTTATTGTCTTATTTTCTTTAATCACCCTAAAATGTTAATGAAAAATTGTACTGGCTTTGTCCCTTTATCGTTTATGAAGTTTGAGAGTAATTCAAAACTAATGATTCTAATCAACTCAAAGTGTTTCCAGTATAAGCCTGCATGTCCATTTACAAACAAGCAGAAATATTTATGCTTGGCTTGAGGTGCTTAAACAATTTACAACCACTGGTAAAAACTGCTCATGTACGCGTAGAAAAGTGGTCCCTTTATTGTTTTTCCTGTCTGATTCAAGATTGACCATATATACTTTAATTGTAATCTGAAAAATAACATGCTTTGCCAAGATGAGCAGCAATCGTTTTATAAACATCATGGTTGAATTGTAAAAGATCAAAATGTTTTTCCTTGTCAATAATTGAAATTGTTTTGTTTTTGTATAGTAAAAACAATTCCAGATAGGCAAACCGAGGGGCATGAAAAGATCATTCCTGATACTGATTTTGAAACGATTACCAAAAACATTGCAACAGACATCAGCTTAAATATATTTGACTTGATTAAAACTTGTCGCTAGCGGGCGCTAGGGTAGTTTATGACTCATAAAAGTAGACGTTTATTCCCTGTACTGCAAACTTACTAGATTGTAGCTCCAATATACAAAGTTACAAATTCTACTTAGAACTGTAGTTGATTACCAAAATACTGACAATGCAATCTGAGAATGTGTTAATATGGAGTTCCCCAAACATCCCTGGTAAGCTGGATGGCTTTGTACTAAGCACTCTAAATACTCATGGGTGAGCCTGAATCTGGGTCAGATTGATCCTAACATGGGTCAGGTCTAATTGGATCTAATTTCAGGGTCAGTTTTGAGTCAGGAGTTTTTAGAGTCATGGCAACTGTGTAGCAGGTTTGCTATTGTAGATACAATTAATAGTATCAAGTGATATAAATACAAACACTTCATATATCATACATGTTTATGAGTTTGGTATTGACGTAAGGGAGTTAATACACATTAAATTGTATAGTTAAGACTGTTTTCTGTATTTAGTAAAAATTAGTTTTATTACTGATACTTCCAACTATCAGGATTTGCTTTTATGTTTTGGGACAGGTGTACTTTATGATCAAGCAATATAAAGACAAATACTGTGTATGAGTTCGCTATTTGACATATTGAAAGTCAGTTTTAATGGATAACCAAGATTGTTGTTCTGCAGTTAGTACCTAAAGTGCAGTTTAGTTTGATTTTCTGAAGTAAGTTTTATCTGTATATTAAGGTTTGCTGGCGAAGACTTGATTTGATTAATGCTACTCTGTCTCTAAAGCATAATATATTTTCGAACTTTTGACATTGTCAATAAATTTGGAGATAATTCATACTATATTATTATTTCTGTCAAGTGAAGATTTATTTCACTATCTCTTTCCCTCAATCACTTTGCTTCTCTTGTAAAAACTGCTCTGAGTTTAGAGGTATTTCCTTAATGAACCATTGTATAGGAGTTATTGAAAGTACTTAAGGGATCAGGAAGAAGTACAAACACCATTGGAAATAATGCATTTCAATATATTTTACATGGAGAAACATAACCGAACAAGACAAAGTAAAGGAAAAAATCAACTGATTTTGAATAAGATTAACAGCAATAACAGTAAATTTTACGCTATTTGGATGGTTTTTAGCCTACACACTCAAGGTAAGGAGTTGTCAGCAGCAGAGTGTGGGTTCCAATCCCAGTCAAGACACTTGTGCACTTGAGTAGGGCACTTAACCATAATTGCTCCGTAAAAAGTTGGGAAGGTGGTGCATTCTGCTCTATCCGCCAGGGTCCTAGTGGATGATACCCATGCCTTCATCCATCTGGACTGTAAAGGGGTGACCCTGATTCAGCCCTAAGAGTAGGTGGCAACATTGCTCCGGTGACAGTTTATTGGGGTCAACAGCCTAAATCAGTTAAGTTGAGCCCTCACCTTGAAGTGGTCATCCAACCTTGCAATGTAAGGCGATATTTCATTTTAAAAAGCCTTGAAGATAGAACCAAGAACTTCTACCAACTGCAGACAGAAAACACAGTCGGGTTGCTCTGATAAGTGTGGGTCTGAACATCACATCTAATGAGGGGTAATAAACAACCTTGTTCCCAGTGGTGTACGGACATGCTGCGCAATGTTTTCCCCAAAGTGCCGTGCTTTGATCTTAACCCCAGGGGTGCAGTAGCTGTCCTTACCAAACTGTTTCAGTTGAAATAGCCATTGGTTAATCACTATCCAATGACAGAAACCGTGATTTTTTGGCAGCAAGTCAGCGTTGTTTGGCAGGTCATCCCTTCCTGGGGTAAGTGATGTTCTCATCATTGATACAGCGCTGCTCATGATAGCTAGGCTGGGATAATGAATAATTTTGTTGTTGTTCTACACTCTCATTGATGTGTGATAAGCGCTGTATACTCGGTGCTGTACTCGGCGAAAAAAACCACCTCAGACAGAAGATGGTTCTCATGAATGTGATTCTGAACATGGTGTAAGGATCGACAGTCGTTTGAATTCCAATGGATTTCACATCATCTTTTTCTTTCTTATCTTTGTTCTTTACAGAAGGAAAACTCAAGTCTAGTTCAGTGTCTTGAGGATGAGGATGAGAATTGCGGGAGTCAAGATGATGTCACTGCTGGAGCATGAGCTTGAGCAAAGATATCAGGTATGAGATGATAGGAAACATGTGGTGTGTCTTAGATTTAAAAAGGATGCAAAAAATCTTTGTTTGAATGAAGATTGTTTTTGTTCGAACGAAGATTAATTTTTTGAAACCCGCACAAACATGTGTACTGCTAAGACGTCGTTAGAGACACAACTGCAGTTGTACCTGCAGCTTTGTCAACAGTGGTGTCTGTATTAAAGCACATATGTGCGCGCATTGGGTTTGTTAATATTTTCATTCAAATGAAGGTTAATTTTGTTCGAACAAAAATTCACAATTATTGTTCTAACCTATGTCCCGTTAAAAGCTCTGTGTCTCATGAAAGGGACAAATGGATTATTTATTGATACCTAAAGTGCAATACTTGAATTGTCAGGCAATTCACAATTTTTTGAATTTGTTCATCACCACAATATTTAAAATAAAAAATGTTAGGAGTAGTGTAACTTATTTTTCTGTCCAGTGTTATTACATATTTCCCTGTATATATGCCTTTAACATTTAACCGATTCCAAAATTATCAACAACACTTTTTTTGCACTGTTAATAGGGAGTACAAAACATATTTCATATTGTGAAATGTGATGTTTTATTGTTGATTTTTGTTCCCGCCCCTATCTTGGGAAAAGGCAGTTCTTTCCAACAAAAAAGCCTATAAATGTTAAATCACACACAGCAGACTCATTTCATTGTGGATGGTTAATCAAAGGCCCTAAAAAAAATTATGATCAGAAGAAACAAATCTAAATGTACAGTTAACTCCACTAAGGGTGCAATCCACCAAATAGGGAGAAAACAGAACGTCGTTCTCATTAATATTTTGTATGACCTCAAAATATTCTCTAAGTATTAGACAGATTAGAGAGCCCAATAAAAGGGATACGGTGTAAAAAATTTGCCCAATTGTGACCTTGAGGGGTTGTTGACCTCCAACTTGAGGTATTTCGGATGACATTTGCCCTGAAAAATTTGCCGAGAGGTGTAGTGACATTTTTCAAGATTGATGCTCGGACGTTTGGAAAGTTACACCGGTGCAGGGGTGTTTGTATTTGGAGGGTGAATAATTTGACGGGCACAGGGACTCCCCTTATCAAATTGAGCAGATAAAAAAGTTAAAGATTGATTTAATAATTGTCTTTATACTGTGAAAAGCTGTAAAACTTCTAAGTATTTTTTGTGTATTTGTGAATATTAAGCAATTCTCAATAATTATAAGCAATGAGAGTTGATTAATGGGGTGTAACCCTAAGGTCTGTTAATAGCGCCCTCTTTTGACAATGGGAGAGTAATAAGGTTCACATGTCTTTTGGAAACTAAAAAATGAAGTTATCTGAAAGGGCAGACACTACAGAACCACCCAAAAAGATGAGGTAAGCAAACATCAAAACTATAGAAAGCAGTTTACCAAATGGAAACATACATGTATGATTTGGAAGTGTTGAAAATTTGTTTAATTTTTTACAAAAATACATTGATATGTTTATGTTGTTCTAGACTGTGAACAATGTCACTCAGTAAAATCATAGAGAAAGGACAGCTTTCTCTATGGTACAATTCACATGTTGGCCTTGTAGTTGTAGTGCACAATGCACATGCATAGTAAATGTGATGCACATTTGTGGACTGTATTAATTAACCCTTGACTTTTAGAGACAACTCATTTATGTATAATCATCACCATATGCCCAGACATGGCAAATATTGTTAATCTTTTGACACAGTTCTTGTAAAAAAGTCTTTAAAAAACAATTTCACCAAAATTCGGTTTTGTTTTTGAAACACAGATACTATATTTTTTTCAGGGAAAACATTGAAAATATTACATGTAATTCGTACCATGACGAAGTACCATTAACTGAGCGCTGTATGAAATTGTTCTAAATTTTGAAATCAGCAGTCGTACTACTAGATGTAAACATTTTGAAAAAGGAGTACAGTGCCCCCATCCAGTTCTTTGGTGTAGACTGTAGGCATGACCTTCACCTTTACAGACTATATCATTTAACAGACAATGAGCATGGTATTGTCTTTGTATTGACAGTATGATTTTAAACTCTCACAGTTACCATAAGGTCAGTAGCTAAATAAAATAAGGCAAGCCTGCACCTATGGGAGACTTGCCTCATAACAGAATACTGGGCGCATGGTAATGACTTTAATTCCCCAAACCCATACAAGTAAATACAAATGTTAATCTGCAAACACCTACTAGATGGTAAAAATATAGTATTCATTGAGGGTAGTGATAATAATAATAATAATAACTAGACATAAGGTGTTTGTGAACAAACACAAAGCTGTTCCGTGTATTATTGTTTTGCTTCGATTAAGTGCTTCAAAGCTTTAAAGTTGGTCTGATTTTGAGATAGAAGACTCTTGACCTTTGACAGGCTCTTTTTCACTTAAGTGTGCCTAAAAACCTAAACCTGGTCTTCATTCTGATACTGAATCGAAAGGAGCTTTTAAACCAGAAATAAAGGTCATGATGGGGTCATGGTTACCCAAGGCTAATCATAATGCCCAAGGAGTCTATAACTGAAAAAAGTTTGAAAACCGGTTGTGTAGTTCTTGAGATATGGTCCTTCTTCCGGTTGACCTATATGTAAAGGTCAACATGGGGTCACGGTTACCCAAGGCTAATCTCCAAAGCCCAAGAATTATTGAACTTAAATCGGTTGTGTAGTTCTTGAGATATGGTCCCACTTCCGGTTGACCCATATGTAAAGGTCAACATGGGGTCACGGTTAACCAAGGCTAATCTCCAATGCCCAAGGAGTCTATAACTGAAAAAAGTTTGAAAATTGGTTGTGTAGTTTTTGAAATATGGTCCCACTTCCGGTTGACCTGGAAGTAAAGGTCAACATGGGATCACGGTTACCCAAGGCTAATCTCCAACGCCCAAGGAGTCTCTAACTGAAACAAGTTTGAAAATCTGTTGAGTTCTTGAGATATGGTCCCACTTTCGGTTGACCTGGAAGTAAAGGTCAACATGAGGTCACGGTTACCCAAGGCTAATCTCCAATGCCCAAGTGAAGTTTATGAGTGAAGCTTATGTACTAAAGCCCTTTTCACACGACGTAAAAAAACCAACATTCATGGCGAAATTTTCTCAATGTTTGTAAAATATTACAAAATGAGCTTCGTGTGAAAGGACAGCAGTTTTTTACATGTTCTACATTCCTTGCGAAATTTTCTCAAACATTGTGAAATTTTGTAGTAGGTACCGACCTACGACAAAAACTTACGCTAGCGGAATTTTTCGCAAGGAACCTTGTGCACTCCCTCATGTGAAACGATCCGTTGTTTATTGGCAGGCTTTCCTTGCGAAAGCGGTCTTACCACGCATGCGTGAAGATTTAAACGCAGATGCGCGATGATCACACGGGCGTAGAATTAACGCGTGACGCAGACGCCGACGCCTTGACAAACCGTAGACAGCAATGAAAAGGCTTAGCGTTTGATAAATACAGCGTCTGGTGATTATTATGGCGCGACCAAATCAAGTTTGGGGATCGGAGGTGGGCACAAGTTCTTAATTTTTTGCAAGTAACCGAGCAGAGGTTAAGTTTTTCACTGGTACTAGTCATGATTACGAACGAAAATTCGATAGTTCAGTGGTAACCAGCTATATTTGTACTATGGTCGCATGGAACGTTGGTCCGTTCATTACCTGGTGTCGTGTGAAAGCTTGTGAAAACGCTGAAGCGTGAGTTTTGAAGTAAACAATCCCCGCTCGTAAAATTTTTCGCAAGGAATCTAGGTTTTTTGGCGATCGTGTGAAAAGGGCTTATGCTTCAATTTGATAAATGATTTTACTCTTTCGTATTTACGCTCTAGGATATTAGGCTTAAACAAAAATCGTGTGCAATTGCTATGGGATTTAGGTCAGAAACAAAGAATAATAATAATAATATTAACTAGACTTAACTTTTTGTTGTATAACAAAAAGAAGGTGTTCGGAATGACGTTCAATTTGGTCGTAACACATCCCAATCCCAGTTTGAATACATGTAAGCTACATTTCAGTATGACCAAGCATACTACTCAGTATATAGATCTTGAACCTGCACCTTTAAGGTGATGTCATGTCACACTCGATGACGTCATCGTGGTGTGAACAAATTTTGTGGACGTAACATATCCCAACTTGGATACATGCAAAGTTTCAGCTTGATTACCAAAGTCTTTCTGTACTTATAAATCTTGTAAGAACTAGCAGTGGCTCAAATGTAATTGAAAAATGTGTTATACATGACTCTGTTAGAAATTTGTACGATAAGTTTTTATTAAAAGTTAGTGTATGAGTCTATTTAGAAACAAATTATTCCACAACTACTTTCACAAGAGTTTCTTCCTGCCATTGTTTGAACCCAATAAAGTTACCCTTTTCCCGTGCAATTTGGACTTCATGTATTACATACTGAAGTACCTACTCATATCGCGCATAGAAGCACCACAATGACCTAACTATGTCCCGAGTTTACATTAATCCACTAATCCCAAAATTTCTGTAGCGCCCGCTAGAGTTGACTTTTGAATTGCGAGTTTATTTACTTAATTGGTTTTTGGACGGCCATTGGATGGAAGTATAATGTTTCTTGATATGATCGGCTGGTTCCCTTTACTTGTTTTTATAATGATCACATTTTTTTAATGATTATCCACTTGATTACAATCCTAAAGATGTTATTCAAAATAATAAATAAAGCTGCCACACTTCCTGTGTATACGAATGCAACAATTAAAAAGTCGTTATTTATCGACAAAATTGGACCTGAGTATTTCCCTTCTTTTCTCAGTCTTATTTGGGAGAGAACAATATTAATCGGTCAAAAACTAAAGTATAACAAGGCACTTTCTGTTTCGACCGGAAGTAGAGGTAACGTAATGTCACGCACACAATACAAAATAAGACCTAAATTAACTTGGTATAATCCCGCAAAAAGCAACCTACGGTCTCATGTCCGTGATTTGATATGGAATTTCAAACATTAAAAAATTAATATTTAAAAACCTTGTAATTTGACATCCGATGAAGTCATGATGATATCACTGCAGCGGTGTCATCTACCTATGAATATCTAACTATGTGTGAAGTTTAAAGTTTATGCGAGCTTAGGAAGTGTCTTTTTTTATTGGACAATCAGGGGGGAAAAGAAGACGACGAGATATGAATTCATGAAATGTTCAACTTTTGGTTAAAAAGCACACGATCAAAAGCCTAGCATTTGTTTGTTAACGAGGTTTGCATGGACGGCTGTTTTAGAGACTAACAAAGCGTATTGTCAAAAGCAGGTTGCGCGAACCTTGAACAGAGACTAGACCACAAGCATGTTTGATGGACTTTGAACCTTGCGGTTGATTTGCTCACCGTATACACACACTACACGATAAAAAACAGTAAACTGGTTTAGTTCGCATAGTGTGTGTGTATCCCGTGGTTTTACAGCGGGTCAATAAATACCCGTAATAATTGGTCACAATTTCAAATATTTGAAAAAAAAAAGGGAATGACGTCATCATATTGTTTTTTAATTTACGTAGTCAATGTCACTGTCTATCAACGTGGCAAGTTTCAACTCAGTCGAACTTATGGTTTTGTAGATACACGGCTTCAAAAAGTAAACCTTTAAGGCAATACCACGTGACACATGATGACGTCATCAATCTAAAACTTCACACATATGTTGTCTGCATGAAGGTCATTATGTATACCAATTTAGAAACGATTATCATAAACTTCGCCACAGACATCTAGTAAAAGTGTATTTTTAATTGTTTTCAACCTGCCGCTAGAGGGCGCTCTTGACTTTTATGACGTCACTTGTCTTATTTTGTTAAACCAGACTCTTGCTCGACTATAACACCGTTAAAAAAAACTTCAAAAAGTGTGCCACTTTTAAATTACAAGGCACTTCCTGTTTCTTCCTGTTTCGACCGGAAGTAGAGGTCAAGTCATGTCACGCACACAATAAAAAATGAAGACCTATATTACCTCTATATATTTCCGCAAAAAGCAACCGACGGTCTCTTCAACTTGATTTGATATGGATTTTCAATGATTGAAATTTTTAATGTTTAAAAACCTTATAACTTGACACCTGATGACGTCGTCAGGACGTAACTGAAACGGTTTCATCTCCTAATGGTTATCTAACTACATGTAAAGTTTCAAGTTTATATGAGCTTGGGAAGTGTGCTTTTGTTACCGGACAATCGACGGCCAGAAGAAGAAGACGAAGTAAAAAAAAACAAAAAAACAATAACAAGAGGTGTTCGGAGCTATGCTCCGCTCCGAACACCTAATAATAAAAATAATAATAATCTCGACGAAAACAATAGCTGTTCCGATCTATGTCGGAATTAGCTCTTCAATAGCGCAATTCCAAAGAATGATCAATGCGCTTCACACATTATTCCCCCTGATCACTGGGTCATTTATTTCATTCCTAAAACCATCTCAGCTCCCTGGGGAGTATACAGCCTGTGCTGCCAAAGCGCACTAAGCTAAATCATTCACCAGAACCATCTCTGCCCTCACAGGACCCATTTTACCCCCTGTGTGAGAAGCAAGGACACAAATGTCATGACAGGGATTTGAACCCACACACTGATGACTCAGCCACCAGAACTTGAGTCCGATGCACTTAATTGGCCACGACACGTGGTTGATATTTAACTAAAAACACTTGTGTGATATTTTACATAGACACTGTAACTTTAATTGATTGTGAAATAAACAAATTGATGTTTTAGTGCATGGCTATATTACCTTCTGTAATGCTTGTCTTAACTATAACCTTTAAAGGATTCTGTCATTATCTCAAGATCAGATAAAAAAGGATTCAATTGTGATAGAAAATCTCTTAATATGTGTACAATATGTAAGTGGTTACTATGAGTACAAGACTCATGGGGAGGTGGGGGGAGGACAAACTGAAGTTCATCAAATGCCCCTACAGGAAAGGTTACTTGTTTTTGTAGTTCAACCATCAATGAGTGAAGGTTGATTAGTTTTCGAGCTGTTTCAGTCTTTTGTATTTTAATTTCCCTCAATAAATATTAACACAATAGATTCAAATTGATACACTCCAGCAATTAATAAGACTGTCAATTAGTGTTTACGATTGTGAATGTACAGAGTAATGAGCCTGTGTTCAGCTAAGTCCGTCAATGGTTCTGATAAAACAAAGTGTAGAAACCCCAAAACAACAGTAACTTGGCCCAATGGCAAATTTAGTCCACCTCGCACTATACCCTGCTTGGGCCTCAATGGCGACTTTCGTCAACTGTACACTACCCTGCTTGAGCCCCACTCCCAACTTTAGTGGACAGTGCACTATACCCTGCTTGAACCCCAATGGCAACTTAAGTCGACTGTGCACTATATCCTGTCTGAACCTCAATGGCGACTTTAGTCCACTGTGCACTATACCCTGCTTGATCGAGCCCCAATGGCTACTTTAGTAGACTTTGCACCAGACCCTGCTTGAGCCCCAATGGCTACTATTGTTGACTATGCACTTTACCCTGCTTGAGCCCCTACTGCCGACCTTAGTGAACTGTGCACTATACCCTGCTTGAGCCCCAATTAAATTTAGTCGACTATGCACTATACCCTGCTTGAGCCCAAATGGCTACTTTAGTCGACTGTACACTATACCCTGCTTGAGCCCCAATGGTGACTTTAGTCCACTGTGCATTATAACCTGCTTGAGCCCCAATGGCTATACTTTAGTCGACTGTACACTATACCCTGCTTGAGCCCCAATGGTGACTTTAGTCCACTGTGCACTATAACCTGCTTGAGCCCCAATGGCTACTTTAGTCGACTGTACACTATACCCTGCTTGAGCCCCAATGGTGACTTTAGTCCATTGTGCACTATAACCTGCTTGAGCCCCAATGGCTACTTTAGTCGACTGTCTACTTTACCCTGCTTGAGCCCCAATGGTGACTTTAGTCCACTGTGCACTTTACCCTCGTTGAGCCCAAATGGCTACTTTAGTCGACTGTACACTATACCCTGCTTGAGCCCCAATGGTGACTTTAGTCCACTGTGCACTTTACCCTGCTTGAGCCCCAATGGTGACTTTAGTCCACTGTACACTATACCCTGCTTGAGCCCCAATGGTGACTTTTGTCCACTGTGCACTATACCCTGCTTGAGCCCCAATGGTGATTTTAGTCCACTGTGCACTAAACCCTGTTGAGCCCAAATGGCTACTTTAGTCGACTGTGCATATACCCTGCTTGAGCCCCAAATGGTGACTTTAGTCCACTGTGCACTATAACGTGCTTGAGCCCCAATGGCTACTTATAGTCAACTGTGCATATACCCTGCTTGAGCCCCACTCCCAACTTTAGTGGACAGTGCACTATACCCTGCTTGAACCCCAATGGCAACTTAAGTCGACTGTGCACTATATCCTGTCTGAACCTCAATGGCGACTTAGTCCACTGTGCACTATACCCTGCTTGATCGAGCCCCAATGGCTACTTTAGTAGACTTTGCACCAGACCCTGCTTGAGCCCCAGACCCTGCTTGAGCCCCAATAGCTACTATTGTTGACTATGCACTTTACCCTGCTTGAGCCCCTACTGCCGACCTTAGTCAACTGTGCACTATACCCTGCTTGAGCCCCAATTAAATTTAGTCGACTATGCACTATACCCTGCTTGAGCCCAAATGGCTACTTTAGTCGACTGTACACTATACCCTGCTTGAGCCCCAATGGTGACTTTAGTCCACTGTGCACTATAACCTGCTTGAGCCCCAATATTTATGGCTATACTTTAGTCGACTGTACACTATACCCTGCTTGAGCCCCAATGGTGACTTTAGTCCACTGTGCACTATAACCTGCTTGAGCCCCAATGGCTATACTTTAGTCGACTGTACACTATACCCTGCTTGAGCCCCAATGGTGACTTTAGTTCACTGTGCACTATACCCTGCTTGAGCCCAAATGGCTACTTTAGTCGACTGTACAGTATACCCTGCTTGAGCCCGGATGGTGACTTTAGTCCATTGTGCACTATAACCTGCTTGAGCCCTAATGGCTACTTTAGTCGACTGTATACTTTACCCTGCTTGAGCCCCAATGGTGACTTTAGTCCACCAGTTAGTTTAATCTTCTTTTGATTGTGGTTATTTATTGAAATTTTAACTGTTCATTTTTAAAGTAATTTTATTGCTGTTAACTCTTTTCATTTTAATGTGTGTAATAGCGCGTATGGGAATATTTTAAAGTGTATTTTTTTGTATTTTTATTAATATTTTATTGTTCAGCGCATTTGAACAAAATTATATTGGAATTTGCGCTATATAAATGAATAAATTATTATTATATATATATATTACTGTGCACGTTGAGCCCAAATGGCTACTTTAGTCGACTGTGCATATACCCTGCTTGAGCCCCAAATGGTTACTTTAGTCCACTGTGCACTATGACCTGCTTGAGCCCCAATGGCTACTTTAGTCAACTGTGCATATACCCTGCTTGAGCCCCAAATGGTGAATTTTGTACTACTGCTTGAAACCCAATGGCGACTTAAGTCTACTGTGCACTATATCCTGTTTGAACCTCAAGGGCAACTTTAGTCCACTGTAAACTATACCCTGCTTGAGCCCCAATGACTACTTTTGACGACTGTACACTATACCCTGCTTGAGCCTCACTGCCGTCTTTAGTCCACTGTGCATGTAATATTACATGTAATTCATGACATGACCAAGCTCCATTAATTGGGCGCTGTATGGATGTCAAAATTTTGAAAAAGGAGTACATTGCCCCCAGTTCTTTGGTGTAGGCATGACCTTCACCTTTACAGACTTTATCATTTAACAGAGCATGGTATTGTCTTTGCATTGACAGTATTATCTCAAACTAAGGTCAGTAGCTAAACAAAAAAGGCAAGCCTGCACCTATGGGAGACTGCCTCATAACAACATACTGGGCAATGGTAACGACTTTAACTCCCCCAACCCAGACAGTTAAGATGAATTAAAGTTCATTACCTCAAGTAAATACAAATGTTAATCTACAAACACTGACTAAATGGTACAAATGTAGTGACAATACTAATAATAATATCGACTTTTATATAGCGCAATTTCAAAGAATTACCAATGCGCTTCACACATTATTACCCCTGATCACTGGGCCATTTATTTCATTCCTTATACCATCTCAGCTCCCTGGGGAGTATACAGCCTGTGCTGTCAAAGCGCACTAAGCTAAATCATTCACAAGAACCATTTCTGCCCCCACAGGTGCCTATTTTACCCCTGGGTGAAGAGAAGCATCTTAAGTTAAGTGTCTTGCTCAAGGACACAAGTGTCATGACAGGGATTCGAACCCACACCCTGATGACTCAGCCACCAGAACTTGAGTCCAAAGCACTTAACTGCTCGGCCAAGACACCCAGTTGATATAACTAAAAACATTTTGTGTGATCTTTTACATAGACACCTTTTCTGGTCCTTGCTCTATGCTTTAATTGATTGTGAAATAAACAAGTGCCCACTTTAATGCAAGGCTGAATTACCTTCTGTGATGCTTGCCTCAACTATAACCCTTAAAGGAGTTGTTCTGTATCTGGAGATCAGATAAAAAAAGATTCGATTGTGATAGAAAATATCTCTTAATGTGTGTACAATATATAAGTGGTAACTATAAGTACAAGACTCATAAGGGGGTGACAAAACTGAATTTCATCATAAGCATGTACAGTAAAGGTTTTTTGTTTTTGTAGTTCAACCATTAATGATTGAAGATTGATTAGTTTTTAAGCTGTGTCAGTTTTTTGTATTTTAACTACCCTCAATAAATAATAACACAATAGATTCAAATTGATACACTCCAGCAATTAATAAGACTGTCAATGATGCTGGTGTGTTTACGATTGTGAATGTACAGAGTAATGAGCTCCAGCACTCCAGCAATCAATACACTCCAGCAATCAATTAGACTGTCAATGATGCTAAACTGTTTACGATTGTGAATGTACAGAGTAATGAGCTGTGTTCAGTTAAGTCCGTCAATGGTTCTGATCAAATAAAGTGCAGAAACCCCAAAACCATAATCAGTAACCTTGCAAATTCAAGAGTTATAAGCCAAAATGTAGCAATGTTTTAACAATTTTGTTATAACTTTTGGAAAAGTAAATTTTGAAGTATGTTTAAAGGGAAGGTATAGGTTTGGTAATCACTCTTAAAAATTAATGGCAATGAAAACTTACTTGGTTACAAAGTACAGCAGTTTTTGATTGTATAAAGCGTTTTGAGAATCATTTCACTTCAAAGGAATGTGGTTTTGGAAAAAGATATCAGGTTTTATGCTCTAAAATTTGTCCTACTGAGTACCATATGATTGTTTGCAAAAAAGGGTTTGGGGTTTACAGAACACATTGGAGAAACAAAGACTAAGAGACATGTGAAAGGAAATTTAATAAATAAGACAATTTGTATTACTTATTAATCTTCAAGGTTATAAAAGAGTTTGTAAACTTGAGTTTTGAACTTCAGCTTCCTATTGTGTGAGAATGTTTTCGTCATGCTTGAGTGATTAAACATCGTGGGCACCAGCGGTTGTTTATCGCAAAATAACTTTGGGCTGAAAGGGTTAATCCCGTTTTTTCTTTTCTTTGTGTTAAGTTCAAAGTTCACGTCTGTATGTCATTCACTTTTGCATCTTACACCATTTTCTTAAAAATTTACTTTAAAAACTGTTTATTTTCACCTTCATCAATTCATAACAAAATATTTAAAGGTATTGTACATGATTGGTAGAGCTGACAAAAAAGTCGCAGACAGTTAATGTATTGCAAAGATCACAGAGAGTGGAAAGCAGACAGGTTACAGTGCAGTATGATGTCACCATAGGCTTTTCTTAATAATCATCTATCATTGTAATCCAAAACGAGGCAACCAGTGTAGAGCCACCAATACACCAATTCAGTAGGCCCCACCCTAATTTTCATTGACCAATCACAGCCACGAAATATGTAGATTACTATTTGGCGCCTCGTTTAGGATTACAATTATTGTGTTATGCATAAATATTAAAAAGGCGTATGGCTATAATACAATAACATGCTTGTGCCTAATTGGCTGACACCAGGCACACACAGGCATTGTAAATTGTAAGGGTGTACATGTAATACTTAATACATACATTCATGTATGCATACACACGCTGGAGGTAGGTTTAACTACTCAGTGCAAGGAAAGGAGCTGTTGGTCAACAGACATACTAAACTCACCTCAGTTTTAGATTCTTGTTCTTACTTTATTCTTTAGGAGATTCAAGAACTGTCTCTGCTAGTGATAGAGTTAGTTTTCTTCAGTGGACAGGACATGATGAGACCCTTTCTATTCCTGTTTCTTGGTGGTAAGTTCCTTTTTCTTCTTTATTCAAATCTGCTATGTACATGAGGTCCATTCTTGTTATGTACTATTATCTCAAGTTTAGATGAAATCATCCTAGGTGTTGTCAGGCTTTGCCATTTAGCAGAATAACACAAACATAATATTCAATTTTTATCAAGAGGAAAAACCTGTAAACTTCCTTAACTAATTGGACTTTGTTTCCCAAATTATAAACGAATATAAAATTTCTGTAAGTTATTATTTCCTGATAATTAAAGGAAAATTAGAATGAAAGTTCTCTTCTTTAAACCATCAAGTTTTCAAAACAAACTACTTATGATTTTTAGTTTACTGTGGGGGTTTGGAATGAGTGAAACACTGAAATAATGCTGCAAATATTTTATAAAAGTTCTTCATATAATTATGTCTTTATGAATCTGAAGAGATTTTAGAATTTTTTTCTTTTTCTGAAAGAATCAGGAAATCACATTTAGGAGTAATTGGCTACTTTACAGTACAACCTTAATAAATAACAGATTACAACACCTTTTTGTTATTGTTGTAAGGTCATAGGGTATTTCTCTTGCAAATATGGCTTGTATAAATGTTCATATCAATGAGTCAATGCTGAAACAGGAGCTGGGGATGGGGGTAATTATGAGCCTGGTCACCACCAAACTATTTTGTGAAATTTCAGATTCATGATAAACTGAAAGAAAAGCAAGGGCCTCATTTCATGTGCAATTTATCTCAGCAAGTGGTTTGTCAAGTTTAGCACTCTCATTGAAGCACTTTCGACACATCAGATATGTGCAATTAAGGGGTATGGTTTAGTTGTCCCCAGAAGCTATATAACTAGTCCTTTTTTCCATTGAATTTAATATTGCCACTGAATTGGATTTTGGTTTCCGTTTGTGAAACTAGGTTACAAGTACAAATGTTGACAGTTTCAGGCTAGACTAAAGCGCTCAACAGTAAACTCATTAGGTACAAATTTCAAACATGAAATTCCTGTGTCATTACAAACATAATTGCTGACTAAAAAACAGTTCGTGTAATGTCTTGGCAAATTTTGTTTCTTCTGAATAAACCAAAATAGGGGGCTAATCATCCAAACTGCCCTGCAGTAGCAGGTTGGGGGAACATTGTTTTAACTTTAGCATGTGGGTTTGCTTTAAAAAAAAAGAGTTGTAGACAATTTTCTGGAAATCTACTATAAACTTTTATTTAAAAATAAAATGGCTGCCATCGCCCCATCCAAAGCCATTTTAGATATGGCACTGTACTATTTTGATACAAAATATGTATATCAAGTAAATCAATTTCACTCTAAGAGATTCATTAGAATTCTGGATGTCATTTTCACTTTGCTGCACACACTTCTCGCAGGAAAAATTTACTTCATTAGGTGTCGGAGCAATGCTCGGAACACCTCTGTTTTATTATTATGTTTGTGGATTGGTCTTGGGATCCCCCCCCCACCCCCAGAGGTCTGTCAATGTTGGACTATAGGCCCCCAAAAATGGTCATTATGGCTAAAACAAAGGAAATGTTGTCTGAGCAATATCTCGAGAAGTACTTGTCATATCAACTCCAAACTTTGTTTGTGGATTGGTCTTTGTTTGTGGATTGGTCCTGGGATCCCCCCCACCCCCAGTGGTCTGTCCTTTTTGGACTATAGGCAAACAAATTTGTCATTATGGCTAAAACAAAGGAAATGTTTTCTGAGCAATATCTCGAGAAGTACTTGTCATATCAACTCCAAACTTGGTTTGTGGATTG
Source organism: Leptasterias polaris (assembly GCA_037783415.1). Classification (NCBI taxonomy): domain Eukaryota; kingdom Metazoa; phylum Echinodermata; class Asteroidea; order Forcipulatida; family Asteriidae; genus Leptasterias; species Leptasterias polaris. Next base: position 153,603 of record JAZGTN010000082.1, on the reverse strand, counting down.
GTCTTTGTTTGTGGATTGGTCCTGGGATCCCCCCCACCCCCAGTGGTCTGTCCTTTTTGGACTATAGGCAAACAAATTTGTCATTATGGCTAAAACAAAGGAAATGTTTTCTGAGCAATATCTCGAGAAGTACTTGTCATATCAACTCCAAACTTGGTTTGTGGATTGGTCTTTGTTTGTGGATTGGTCTTGGGATCCCCCCCCCCCCCCACCCTCAGAGGTCTGTCCTTTTTGGACTATAGGCAAACAAATTTGTCATTATGGCTAAAACAAAGGAAATGTTTTCTGAGCAATATCTCGAGAAGTACTTGTCATATCAACTCCAAACTTGGTTTGTGGATTGGTCTTTGTTTGTGGATTGGTCTTGGGATCCCCCCCCCACCCCCAGAGGTCTGTCAATGTTGGACTATAGGCAAACAAAAATGTCATTATGGCTAAAACAAAGGAAATGTTGTCTGAGCAATATCTCGAGAAGTACTTGTCATATCAACTCCAAACTTGGTTTGTGGATTGGTCTTTGTTTGTGGATTGGTCTTGGGATCCCCAAGAAGCCTATTGCTTTTGGACCCTAGGCCAAACTTTTACATGTAGGTCATTATGACTAAAACAAAAGAAACGTTGTCTGAGCAATACCTCGAGAAGTACTTGTCATATCAACTCCAAACTTGGTTTGTGGATTGGTCTTGGGATCCCTATTGCTTTTGCACCCTAGGCCAAATGTCAAGAAACGGACTGGCTTGCGGGGCATTTGTGTTTACCAAACACGACTTTTCTTGTTAGTAATTAAATCAATGAATACATCAATAATATAAAGAAACTATGATACAGTCAATCTGAAAGCCTACTGATTTTCAAGTTCATACCAAGTTCATTTCTCCAGAGAAATATTGAGTGGATCTTGAATAATCTTAAAGGTGAGAAAATAGCCCTAAATTAAAGACCAAATAAACCAATGAAGTAAACCAAATGAAAATCTGAACAAAATCTCTGACAAAACATAAAGCATCAATTTGTTGCATTTTACTAAGACGTGATGAATACTCAGTTTTCTGAATTTTCCAGTTTGGTTCAGAGGAGTGTGTTTATGACTAATATGGTGTAGATGAATTTACTTTCCCTAAACCAATACGACATTATCCATTTAAACGAAACACAAACTTGGTATATAGTATAATATTGAACAACCTTGATGCCACAGGCTTGGCAGTTTTGCCTTTACAAAGTCAGGAGCACAAACCTTCCTGGTACGAAATTAAGCACACACGAAAACCACCTAATTAAATTGTTGCCCCGGTTTGCCAGAGAAAACATCAGCAGCGTTTAGAATTACTGTCATTTGCATTATTTGCACCATAATATTATCAAAATTATCATAATTATTATTATAAAATGCATTGCACTCGTTTAAGGCAACTGGAAAAATGTGAGAGCTGTGGCAAATTTTTTTTTTAGGTAATTGCCAAACAGTCAAAAAACTTGGGTTTTTTTTCATCTTTTGTGTCTTCTTAGCCCTGGACCTTCTTTTGCAAAAGTCGTACAGACTTAAAACTCATACTTAGACTAGAGTGTAAAGATATACCACATCTTTATTGGGATGATGATTTTATCGATGACATTAACATATACAATTAGCATTTAATATTCAAAACTTCCTGTCTTGAGAACCATAAATACTATAATCAAGATCTTTGCACCATATGAAAGATCTTGTTGCTCTGTAATCTCTTACACAATATATGACCCAAAGTGACCTTTATTTCTGGTCCAAACCAGAAGTTTATGTAGGAAACCTAAAGGTGCACCAGACTTGAATAGGCCAATTTTCATACGCCAAGCTGATTATCATAATTTCTAAACCCACAGTATGTTTTGAATTATAACGTTTTGGGGGTCATGCAACTGATAGATTGTGTAATTATAAGAGTCTATCACAACTTGGGGTTCTGTGTTTAAACTTTTGAGGAGATTTGATAAATTTGGGCTTTAAAGTTGGTCCTATTTAGCTTGGGAATTGGAGGAGTGCCTCAAGAAAACTGGCAGCAAGTCGGTTTGGGAAAAAGCACATTTTCGGGGGTGGTTTTTCTGGGGTAATTAGCAAAAGTTCCAAACGGCTGACCCGCCAAAAATTGAAAAGAAATCTGAAGTTTAGTTGTCCAAAAATATGTTTGGTTGGTTTTCAAGAGGCTGAGAGACTCTAAATATTTTTTGAGTATTTTTGAATATTTAGCATTGAGCGTTGGTTGCTATGGGAGTTCATTTAGTGTGGTGCACCCCTAAAGGGAAGCGAAGTACGCCCTCAGTGTTCAAGTGCCTGATCAACTTTGTGATTTGCATATTTACAATATAAAGTTAAGTTTGGGGTCGCGACCTTTTGGCTCACATTCTTTACCATTTTAGCATTTTTTTTCCGCAAGCATTTCTCTCTATTTTATAGACGATGTGACCTGTGACATCACATGTTTACAAAAGAGCCACAAAGCCTGGACTTCCTGCAGGCACATTTGTACACAGATCAATGCAAGAAAACAACAAATCTTATGTTTTATGGAGATTGCACTGTCGGATTTTTCTCAACTTTTGATATGAAGAAAGGGGGGACATCTCAAAAGCTGTACAGCTGTTGCTTTTGTAAATTTTGAATTTATGTGAAAATTATGACACAAAATGTAAATTTTCCCATATAGCCTGTGTAGTATCTTACCCGGCAGGAAACGCTTTAAAATGTACAAGGTCACCTATCTGTAAACAAATGTAACATGGTCTATAGAGAGCATGGCATTGGCAATGCACCAGCTACTGTTTATCTGGAACTTTGCTTTGTATTAAATCATTATTTGATTAGAGAATTATTGTCATTTTTGGGCTATTTGAATCAGAAGTTGTAATTAACTTGTATGTAGCCAGCCTTGTGTCGTGTTGACCCTTAGGCCTTAATAAGTGACTATGTCAATGCTATTTTGTTTTTGTGTTATTGGAGGCTTAAGGCCAAGTAAAATAAATAACATGTTGCTCGTCCCCGCCCGCTTTGATTTTGGACCCCGCACCGATTTGTTTGTTATTTGTTATTTAAAAAAAACACACAAAAAACAATGTATCCTTCATTTTTATTGAGATTTTTTAAAATCATCTCTCTTGCATGTAGGCCTACAAAAAAATGCTATTTCCACATTGCAATCGTGAAAAAATCCTCATTTTCTTCTAAACGTTTTGCCCTTCACGTTTGCCTGCCTTCAGTTCTTTTTTGAACGAGATCTTTTCACCAGGACATGATGCCACACACACAAAATATGTTTGGAGCAAAAGCAAGAAAACTCTTGCATTCTTGGAAAGAATAACAATAGGCCTATGTATCGAAATGGACACAGAAACACACACGGCAACCTTACAGAAATTGAGGCCATACAGAACCTGCCCATAAAACCATAAAACCATCTTCAAATATGTTATGGCGGCCGTCTTAGACATGGTGGCCATCTTGGAAAAAATAACAACAAATTGGAAAATAACAAATAACAAGTCCGGACGAGCAACATGTTATTTATTTTACCTGGCCTAAAATCAGTTTAGTGCGGGAGATCAGAACAAATTTGAGATGTTGTCATATGGATTTTGGTTTTGTTGTATGTTCGTCCTTTTTATATAGAGGTCTGGCCTCCTTCCCGTGTTTCTACATAAATTTCACAAAACGTGGTATATAATTAACTGTTACATTATCTGAAAGCCCTTTAATGATTCTAGAACTATTAAAAGGTGTGATCTGTACTTCTGGTCAAGGTTTGAAACAACAAAAATAATCGTAAATATATAATTATTTCTTGAAAATCAAAAGGAATTCAGACTTGAAGCTTACCATGAACTTAGACCTCAGTTTAAAGATGAAACCGCTAATTTTAACATGTCATCATCAAACACATTATTTTTGTTTCAACAAAAAGTTATTTCTATGTTTTTACTGAAATCTTTTTTTATCAAAACTTGGAAACCCTGTGCTTTTTTGAGACTGTGTGAGTGAGGGCGACCTTGTTTTCTAGAACCACAGAATCAACTTGAGATTCAAAATGTACAAGAGCCACAGCCTGTACATCTTATGCCTCATAGGGGACCAGTCGAACGCGAACCATTGAATGACAGCGGGTGCTGTTATGAATGCCCTCTTTTGATGAAATTATCTTTGCTGTGCAATATCGCTTGGCTCGACCCTGGAAGGTTTTAAACGGTTGGTTAAGTACAAGTCTCTGCTCTTTTGTTCCTGCTCATCAATGCTTTTTTGTTAAAAAGCAGATTATTGTTAGAAAATATGTAAACAAATTTTGTAAAATTGTTATCCTCTTGTCCAGCTCCTGTTCGCCAGGGGTCAAATTGAATGCGACACTCAATGGTTGCTGAGAACCATTATGTGTTGTTTGCCATTATGCTTAAATAACTACCTGCATAGGCTTGCGCCCCACGCGTATTTATAAACACTTCTCACCGTATTTATATTGCTTGTGAAGTGATAGCCTTAGGGTGTCATGGCCGAGTGGTTTAGAGCATCGGATTCAAGTTCTGGTGGTTTAGTCATCGGGGTGTGGGTTCGAGTCCCAGTCATGACGCTTGGGTCCTTGAGCAATACACTTTGCTATAATTGCTTCTCTTCACCCAGGGGTAAAAATGAGTACCTGCAAGGGAATAGGTTGACATTGTGTTTGAAAAAGCCTTCGGAGCGCCACGGCAGCCCAGGGCTGTATACTCGCCAGAGAGCTGAGAAAGATTATAGGATTGTTATTGGCCCATTGACCAGGGCACTAATGTAAAGCGCAATGATAAGTTATTGTAAAATGCGCTATATAAGAAGTAGTTATTATTATTAAGAACTAGTTATTATAGCCGTGTGACCTCATCGAGACCAATCAGAATGGATAAGTTAATTCATAATTTCATTGGGTTCACCACCTGGGTATTTATGAATAAACGATATTCAGCTCAGTAAGCCCCCTCTTTGACGCAAACTTGAGTAGCCAAAATGTTATAAGGTTTCCTGATATCACAATCATTTAGCATGTAATAAAAAGATGGGCAGAGACTTAAGAGTGGAAAGTGTGAAGATCAAGAGCTACTTTTACAATTTAATTTTTCATCCCCAAAATTAAAAAATACTTTTCTTTTTCTAATATAATTTGATTCTATCTTTCAATGGATATTAAAAGCCACCTTTTTCATTTGTGGCTCCTGTTTTGTTTTTGTTTTTTATTTACAAGCTACCTCCCAAATACTGCTGGGTAGAGGCAAAGAAAATTTGAGTTTCATAAATGTTTTAGTTCCCAAAGTCACACGGACAATGTTGGCGTGGACATTTATTATGAAGAATTAAAGTCCCGAAAAGCAGTCAGTGTCGATGTGATATACCTTTCCATGAAATTAACATTTGCTAAGTATTTCGGTATCTGGGCTTCATCTACTGACTTTTTAAAATTATTTGTGACAAATCGTTTACAGTTTGTTTATAAATAAGGCATGTTTATCAATTGTCTTATTCTTGTAAACTGTTTCAATGGGCTCACCCCCCAGAAGCCATTTGGAGATAATAGTAGACACAATGCTAAGACACTATTAGGTTTGGGTAACAATACATTGTCTGTGTACACCCAAACCAAACAGTGCACTCCTATAGTGTCCATCACAGGAAAAAAAACGTTTCTTTCATGAAACAAAGGAAAAGCAAATAAAGTCATGCATTAGGTTTGATATTTGTTTTAATAAGTTTGTTTTACTTATGAATGATAATGCCCTGGAGCGAATTTTGTTAACATTGTTGTCCTATCTACTGGCCTTGGGGCCCCACCAGAATTTGGCTTGCTCCTAGGCCAAAAAGGATGTGCTTTAAAAACAATGTGATTTCTTGCAAACCACTCTGTATTACAAAGGAAAACCAAAAAAAATGTACCTCATGCCAAAAGCATTTTTGTAAGTTTTGTTTTGTTTCAATGTTTCCTTCCTCCCTTTTCTCAGTACACTCTTTTGACATGCTCTTGTAATAATTATTTGAGCCTTGGCCCTATATCAATTGCAATTACATGTGATTTTATTTATTTTTGTAGTTATATTGGTTGTCGGTGGAGCAGCTGCTGATAAAGTGTGTTACTTAACTCAAGAACCGGATCCATCTGAAGGAAACAGACTACGATGAACCCAACCATCCAAGGATATGTGTTCATGTACCTCAATAAGACCAGGAGGGCTGTTTAAAGTAGCTCCATACAGACAGACTAAACTGAACTACACTGATCAACCAATCTTCACTGACGACCAAGAAGAGATACATGACTATTATGGATGCCATGGTAAGAAAGTTTCAAATCTATTGTAGGTACAATAAAAAAGGTTAAAAAAGAAACGAAGCCAATTCTGGGAACGCACTGATTTTTTCAGGCATTTCAATCTCTTCTGGGCACAAGTCCTAGAAATTAACTGATATAGAAATGTAATTTTTTTTTAGAGCACATCAACATTAAACTATTTAATTGAAAAGGCCACAAGTGGTTTGCTTTTCTATTTAATTTGTTTTATTTGTTATTGTATCCAAACATAATGAAGCAGGACACAAACGAACTGTAGAAAACTTTACTTCTAAATTGTAACCCTATCGAGTATTCCTCGGGAATGAAAATTATGCATTTTAACTCTTTATTTTGTACAGCATGTAACACTAAGCTATTGAAAACCACTTTTAAAATGTAAGCCTTGTTGGTATTGGGTGAGAATGAAGGAAGACAGGGCTATGCTTTTGTTGTTACGTCAAATGTAGTTTATTCTGCAAGTAAAGAAGACAGAAAAAAAGTTACACCTGTTGTCTCAATTTCAATCAGAATCATAATCAATTAAAATAAAAGGACAATTATAAAATTATTCACTCCCTTATTTTTGGATGTCATAAACAAATGAGGTTAAATTTAAAAAGTTTGTATAAGGTACTTAACAAATAACCAAAAACATGCAAATATTTCTGCATAAAGCTTGCTGGTGGCTGCAAGCTTGAAAACATTCATGACGTCCAAAGCTAAAGACAACGCAAATATTATTCATTGTAATATAATATTTGGAAATCATCTCAGCTGAGCAAAGAGTTTAACTTCAACAATAATTGAGTAAAAACACAGAATTTGCCTGAGGTTTACCATACCTCAGTTTGTGGCATGAAAGACGACATGTAATGAATAACAAGGTTTTATGAATAGATTGAGTCCAAATTTAGAGAGAGGGGGTTCTGTTAATGCATGTACCAGTTGTTACAAAACGCTCCATCCCAAAGGCCTATACTCTGCTGCAATGTGGATGGGGTAACTGGTGCTGACTCGGATAGAAATCAGGTACTTGTTTTATTTTTATGGCAGAGCAGTGTAAAAGAAAAGTTAGAAAAAACAATTGGAATGATTCTTGTTTCATCATCAGATAAATTGGCAGACTGTCAGGCTTTCTTGGAAGCTGGTTCGAGAGAGGATGGTATCTTCACTATCTATCCCTTCCAGAATGAGGAAGGAGTAGAGGTGTTGTGTGATATGACAATGCATACAGGCTGGATTGTAAGTACATCAAATTATACTTCAATCCTTATAAGGATTCTATCATTCATTTTAGAAAGCCCTATCATTCATTTAGAAAGCCCTATCATTCAATTAGAATCATAAAAATCGTAAACACTTTGTTATATTTCTCTCAATGTAAATTCGTAAATGTGGCATCATTGGTCTTTGCATCCAAACATGTTTTGTGCCAGCATTCTTCTAGTACACAAAATACTGAAGAACAAGAATCTAGATTTCTTACCAGAACATAGAAACGAGGCTGTTCTTATGCCACACCTTTAGAAACCTTTAGTGGCCGTAAACGGCTTCGACCAAAGTGCAAGATTTGCAAAATTCAATAAAAATCCATTAAGTGTGAGGTTTGTCCTCTCAGTCAAGTCAACAAGTTATGTTTTTATCATTTTGTTCCACTTGCAATGCCCAGAGTGAGTAGAACATTGTTGACATCCTAGAGTGAACCAGTTTACCTTGGGGGGGGGGGGGGGGGGGAGAGATTGGTGTTCAGTTCCCTGAGTTGTGTAGGTTTGTATGGGCACAAAATCTGCTGTTAGCATTAGGGTTATGGCAGACCCACAATAACAGATTTAGAACTAAATTTCAGGTGTGATCTTCATTAAAAGTTTGGCCGAACAATATTAATTTTTTCATATTTATTTACTAAGCTGATTTTCACATTAACCCTTTCAGCCCCAAGGGCGACTATAGTTAACTGTGCACAATACCCTGCTTCAGCCCCAAGGGCAACTATAGTCGCCCAAGATAACACACAACAAAGCGCTCAAGCCTGGGCACAAAGGCCATTTGTTAAAAAGCTGTAGTTTTGTCCATGGTCACCCTCCATACCCAAGCTTACCATCATTGGAAAAAGATCGAAAGATCGGATCTTTCCAATGACAGTAAAATAAAATAGGTTTGTTATTTTACAATCACTTCAAATTAGAGCAGAAAGATCTGAAGAGCCAAACCCCTACGGAGCGCCATAAGGTTGTGTGCAAAAAATTGTTCGGGTTTTCAGAACACACTGAAGAAACAAAGACCAAGAACTTGGACATTTTTTGGCTGATTTCAATGATTTGTGAATTATATGAAAGGAAATTCAATAAGTAAGACAAGTTTTGTTATTCATTATGCTCTAAAATAAAATCTTCAAGGTAATAATAGAGTTTGTAAAATCAAACTTTGAACACCAGCTTCCTGTTGTGTAAGAAAGTGTGATTCACGCTTGAGTGGTCAAAGAACATGGGCTTCAGCAGTTGTTTATGTCAAAAGAACTTGGGGCTGAAAGGGTTAATTAAGACTTTCTTTCTAGGTGGTCCAGCGGCGCTATGATGGATCAGTCAATTTCAACCGCAGTTGGGAAGATTACAAGGATGGCTTTGGGTCAATGGATGGTGAGTTCTGGCTTGGCAATGAGATTCTACATAAGTTGACTGATGCTGAAGGGAACTGGACAATCCGTATGGACCTCACCAATGAAGATAACAACACTGGTTATTTGATAGAGACACCCTTTCACATTGGACCTGATGACTACACCATGTCCATGGAGCACTTCAGTATACAACCAACTGGTATGTCTACAATTGCTTGTATTAATCATGACAAGGAGGACTACAATCACCATCTAATGATTACTGATGGATAAATTTGAAATGAAATGTGATTAAATACTACCGATGCTTCCATATTTCGTCCCGTCAGTGCAACAAAGTCATAACTCCAATTTTGGTTGTTTTGCAAAAATAACTTTTTAAGGTTTGGGGACGTTTTAAACAACCACTGGTTGTTTAGGACAAGTCTACTTGTACTTTATTAAGGGAAAGCTTTTTTTCATGGAATTCTATTACTGTTTAAAATGAGACATTTTCAACTGTAACTAAATTTAAAATAAAACACAACAATTTAAACTCCATCAGTTTACTTTTGGCTTAAATGTTGTTTTACAAAATCTCAAATTGAACACCGAGTTTCCTCGTGTAATTGAAGGCTATTGCATTGTGTTTGGTTTCAGTTTGTAGATATTGTGGACATGCACTTGGAATGGAAGACAGGAGTATTCCTGATGTTAGAATCACAGCATCTAGTATTTGGGGAACATGGTATCAGCCGAGTAATGCACGGCTGAACCTACACCATAATTGGTGTCCAGCTGTAGGGCAATTCCATGATTCATGGCTTCAAGTAGATATGGGTACAGAGCCTGTGCAGATTGAGGGTGTCATCACACAGGGCTGTTCAGTCTATAATCACTATGTGACACATTACCAGGTGCAATACAGCATTGATGGTATCGCATGGCTGTATGTGAATGAGACCTCTACCCCACAGGTAAGAGTATTCAGCAGAGACACCCTCTGTTCCAACATGTATTCCTTATAAACAGAAGACACACCTGTTCACACTTGCTTTTCCTACCACTTGAGATTTCCCTCCTTTCCATCTTGACCGGCGCCTTTGAATGGTTTTATATCAGATTCAGTGCGCCTTTACAAATGCTGTGTAATTATTATTATTATTATAAACAAAGACACTTCAATGAAGCTGTACATTCATTTTTCATGATCTGAGTATTAGTTATAGGTAATTCATTTATTTCTTCATCATGTCCACCTTTGATTTCATTGGCAGACATTTCATGGCAACGCTGATAATGAAACCCCAGTTACCAATAAATTCAAGCAGCCTGTTCAAGCACGGTACATCCGCATCATACCAACAGCCTGGATTGTTTACCCTGCACTACGTATTGAGCTCCTCGGCTGCAGAGGTAATTGGTATGACTTAACGATGTCGGGTACTAAGCACTGTGTATGTTCTCAAATAATAGGTTTATGAAAGAGCTGTTAATTATTTGAGACATGACCAACCAAACTCAAATGGCATGTTGTTCTTCAATACACCTTTCCAACGAGTGATTGCTAGATCAACTGTGGTGGCACTGCAAACTGACTTTGTGGTCATGACCTCAGCCTGTTTTATATCGTCAGCAATTTCACGAAGAGCCAAAATCGTGAACAATCTGGAAAAAACACCTCATTTTGACTTTTTGGGTGGTTTCGATTAAGATGATGTCTGATTTGTATGGAATTCATTACCCTCTGTGAACATTATTAAATCTGTTTGATCTCGATCAGGCTAATTTCTATGCTCGGACAAACTCCACTGTGGTCTTTGTGTTGAAATCTAGACCTTCTGAGATGAACACTTGAGACTAACTTTCGTCATAAGCAACCTCATCAATGTAACAATATTACAGCCAAGTTAAAACTGATTATACTTTCTTAACATGGTCCACTGTGTTTATGTTTACATGTTCTATACATGTACGTGAACATGCACGTGAACATGCACACAAGTCAATGGTAGAGTGAATCAATATTCTACAAAGCCATCTGACATCCGGAGTGAAATACTAGGTATGTGATGTGCACAATATACAAAACATTGCTGTTGCTCAATGAATTGTCATCAATCTTAAAGAGGGACTCTAAAGGACAATTCTTTTATTTTATAATTTGTTTAATGTTTTATGTTCTCATTTTCGAGTAGAAAGCGTCCTATATAGCCTGAAATAAAAGTGTTCAACCCCTCGTTAAAATGGTATAAACTGCCATTTTATTGACAGTGCAAAATTTGTCAGCATAAAACAAACATCCAATTACGTCTTTTTGGTCTACACAGGTCTGGACATTTGTGTACAGGGAATGTTGGTTTCTTTCTGTCTTTTTAGAGCAAAGTTTGAAACATAATGTCATTGGATCTCAACAACAAATGGGTCTTTACAAAGGAGGAATTTTATATCAGACAAAAGGTCAAATTCAAAGGTGAAATTAAATAAATACAGTGTATTGTTGCCTTAAAAGTGCATGCCTTGTTCATATTTCATGTGATTTCCTCATGACACAGGGGAAATCATGTAACATGATTCCTTGTGTCATGAAAATTCTCTTCACATACATTACAAACTATAGGCTTTAATGAAAAGATAGTTCAGAAAACCTATTGATGGAAATATTCATACTATAAATTAACTCCAGACACTGGGGGAAATATCGTAACTTGATTCTTTTGGTCATACATTATTGAAATGATCAATAGGAAAATAATCATTCTTTTATGGATTATAATTGGCAACATAAAAAAAAAATGTAATTATTTAATATCTCTTCAGTTGATGGAGTCTGTGGCCACAGTCTTGGAATGGAAGATGGTACCATTCCTGATGACAGAATAACAACATCCTCTACTGGTTTGTGCCCATTGAACTCCAAAGGACGGCTAGGTGTTGGGGGTTGCTGGTGTCCCTCATACAGTGACAGAGGCACTGCATGGTACCAGGTGGACTTACAACATCCAGCTCTGATTCAAGGTGTTATAACACAGGGCAGTCTGGTTTTTCCTTTATCTTCGGTGACAGCGTTCCTGGTGTCATACAGTGACAATGCACAAGACTGGCAATACATAGGAGGGACATCCAAAGACAATGCACAGGTATGATATCATACATAATGGCCGAACATCACCCAGATAAATGAGTTGAAATATCAACAACATAAGAGGCAATGACTAATAGCAGTTACATTAATGTTTTTTCTTCAATATTGCCTTTAAACAATTAAAACAAAAGTAACTGCAAAATAATGGGTAATACAGCTTTTTGACACTTAACTTACATAACTTGATTTCTCAGCATATAGTTCCTATGACCATTGTGTTTTTATACCCTTTTAGCTTTGAGATGGTTATTTCTACTTGTCATCTAGAGTTAACAGTTTTGTTTTTTAATTAAAATGATTCCTCCAAAATACCTATAGCAGCATATAACAGCAGAACTTCTTAAGACCCCTTTGTATTCCAACCATTTTAGCTCTGAGATGATAAGTTGTCAAATGTTTTTGTTATTTTTTTTTACAGAGATTCCCTGAAAATTGTGACAGCTACACCAGCAGAGTAACCAACATGTTCAATGAGGGAATCAGAGCACGATACATCCGCATCATACCAACTCAGTACCAAGGCTATCGTCCATTAATGCGCGTTGAACTCCTTGGATGTAAAGGTCATTTTATAAAAAATCCCTATGTTTACTTTACAACTAAAACATTTAATATATACACTCATGTAGAAGTTTATTTGGTGTAAATGAGAATGCATATTGAATAAAACAGAGACCCATATACTTTCTTTACAAGTAAACAGAAACATACATTGTTTTTAAGTTATAAAAAGTTTATAATATTTGGAAAAACCAGGAAAGCCTTATTTCTTCTTCACCTGAATTTTAAACAAGAGAGATATTTTGTTTTTTTCGCAGATAAATTTATTTTGATCTTGCAGAAATATTTCATCAGACGACTTTAACATCTGATTTAAAAAGTTTCAGACTACAGTTTGATGTCAACGATAACATGATCCAATTTGCATACTGTGTACCAAAAGAAAACAAATTAATGTTCTAAATTAAAGCAACACAGTGAAGATCATTATGATCATCATTGTAATGCTGCATTAATAAGACATACTTCAGTGATGCTAATATTGAGTTTCCATTAATCTCTAATAGAACGTTGGTTTTGTTTGCATCGTCTTGGAATGGGAGATGGTAGCATTCCTGACTACAGCATCACAGCATCAAGTACAAATGGGAAGGTAGATGGTAACTGTCAACCAAGCAATGCACGACTCACTCAATCAGCAAACAATAGTACTATGGGCTGGTGCCCTGAACACAATGACAACAAACCATGGTTACAGATTGATCTAGAAATTAGAACCACAGTAGAGGGAATTATGATGCTGCAGGGATCTGATCAGGGAACCAGTGTATATATGAGTTATGAGTACCAGCTGGAGTACAGTGATGACCAGAGCACTTGGCATAATATGAATTCAACACAGGTAAGAACTTTGATGTCGATCTACACTGATATGTATTAATTGCTGAACATAAAGTATCTATCTTAAAATCAAACCTTTTATGAGCTTGTGCTAAAACTTTTCAAAAGCAATAATATCAATAAAGAACTAGCTTCATAAATCCATTGAGTCCTACAATAAAAACTGACAAGCCACAACATTCAAAAATGAATTGCATAATCATCTGCACCCTTTGATTATCCTACCAGGTCACTGTGCCAAACACAATGCAGCTGCCCCTAATGCTACAGCTACACATTTTGTCACAAGGTTTTAGAATATCAGACTTTTGTTCTTGGAATCCATTCACCTACTAAGAGGTGGAGCTTGATTGATATGAGTCTACTGTGTCTACAGTTAATGCTGTATACAAGTGCAATGCTAGTCTTCATTGCTGACGGGATCACACTGTCGTAGTAAAGTGTATTATATGTTTAAAGAAACTAAATAAATTCTGCACTTCTTTCACAACAGATAATCAGGAGGAACACCACAATAGACTCAGAAGCTACCAGCATGTTCCATCCACCAATCACAGCTCGTTATATCCGCATCATACTAAACCAGACTAATGGCTCCCTATGGATACGTGTTGAACTCCTGGGATGTAAAGGTCGGTATTCAACAAGAAATTATTTGAATACCATTCAGAATAGAAGCAATGGACTTATCAAGAAAATGCTTTCAAAGAACCCCAATTGTACACAAGAAAATCAGAATTCAGAACAGCGGTTCATTTTTCATTTTGTAAAGTGCTTTTCACTCTAAAAAGTGTTTAACTCTGTGTAGTTTAAGTGGATTGATAAATTAAAGGCCATGCACATTTCATTTTCATTGGAAAACCAAACACATCAAGAGATTGCTATCCATTATTAAGATTGTATAAAATTGTACAGAATTCAAAATTTGTTCAATTTATCCAATAAAAAAACAAGATTTCTATTACTCAGAAAACTGGAAACAATTTGAGCTGTCATTTAGCCGGCGAGTTGTGTTGCTTTGAAGAAAAGCCAAATATACTGCTTTTTAAAAACACAACTTAACAAAATGCAATCAAATTCATGGCTCTACATATGTTTGTTTACAGTCCATTGGGTCTGTGGGCAACAACTTGGACTTGAAGACCATAAAGTTCCTGACTCTCAAATCACAGCCTCCAGTATCTACCAGGACCGACAAGATACTCCCAGTAAATGTCAGCCTAGTTATGGATGTTTGAATTGTGTCAGTGGTGGATGGTGTCCAGCAAAGACTGACAATGAATCTTCATGGCTTGAGATTGACTTACTGATGGTGACTCCTATTGAAGGGGTAATAATTCAAGGGTTAGATAACATTACTTTAAACTGGCATGTTACGTCATTCCAAGTAGAGTACAGTCTGAACAACAACACCTGGTTCTATGTAACTGGCCATGGAGCATCTACAGGACAACCTCAGGTAAATGGTTTCTTTATTTCAATAATGCAATCAAGGTTTTTTCTTTTGACAATTCTGACTCTTTAAGCATGAATTTTTCTTCAAACATATAGCAATCAGAAAACACTGGTCAATCTCTGCAGCCAAATGCAAAAATTGCATTAGGAAACTTTGTTTGAAGTACGAATTCTATTGAGCCAACCATCGCTGTTTACATTTTAAAAGTCTACATCGGAGTGTAAATAAAAAAATATGTTTTTACTTTCTGAAATAATCTTTGACAACCTGTTTTTATTGTTTGATAAGTTTTACTAAACATGCAAGTCTTTTTTTTTCTTTCTGTTTTTTTTACAGACATTCCGTGGTAACACTAACCAATCAACACCCATTACAAACAAATTTGAGCAGCCAATCAGAGCACACTTCATCCGTATCAGACCAATCAATTATGTGGGATATCCAGCGATGCGTATTGAACTCATTGGATGCAGAAGTAGGTTTATCATTTTATTAAAAATGAAGAATTTTACTTCTGATCCATGTTTTTTGAGTGCTAATTATTGGTGTTTTGATTTCACTAATAAGGCACTGTTTAAAGGGGGACTGTCGTCTTGATCATAGCAGGCTTGTGACTGCACATGGAATTATGAACTCTAACCCAGTACTTGAATGTCCACTTGTTGGCCAGAGTACATCACAATGCAGTAATGACAGCAATTTTTGTGATGTGAAGCAAACAGTTTGTTGTAACTTCTTCTTCATCGTGTCCTTCCTGTTCTATATCGTCAGCAATTTCACGAAGGGCCAAAAACCTGAAAAATCGATAAAAAACTAATTTTGACTTTTTGGGTGGATTCGACTAAGGTGATTGGGATCTAACTATTTATGAAGTTATAGGTCTCAAAATCGTCTAGTTTCTTAATTACGCTAAGTTGATGAATGACAAAAACCTCAAGAACCTGGAATTATGTTTTCACGAAGAGCCAAAAACCTTTTTGTAAATTTTTTGTATACCTTACCACGTTGATTTACAGTTGGCACAGTGCCAATCATGAGCGCGCCGTCTTTTGCGTTTTCACGAAGAGCCAAAAAGTGTATTGCTCTAACGCGTGGAATTATCCCTTGGCACGGTGCCAAACGTGGGTGCTCCGGCTTTTGCGTTTTCCACGAACAGCCAAAAAGTTTATACACGACGCGCTGCACACAGAGCACGGTTTGTAACGTTTTCACGAAGAGACAATTTTGTTAATTAAATAAATACTCATTAATTAAACACGTTATGGACAAAATTGAAACAGATTTGTATGATTTAGGATCACTACTTTCCTGACATGTAAAAATTTCCAAGATAAGATTTCGAATAGTATACCAACCAGTAGTTTCAAAATAAGCTAAACTTCAAACGCGGTTTTCTCAGAACATATTTTTGACTGCAGGGGACTTTTTTGCCCTTCGTGAAATTGCTGACGATATGGTGTCCCTCCAGTGGTCCGCACACAGGATGGCAACGTCGTTTGCAGCGGAAAGGTCATTGGCTGTGACAGGTGAATGGAGTTGTCGAGATGGCTCATAGTCTGCTTCTCCCCACATTCGCAGGTGTCTGAGTCGGTTCGCAATCCCCATTTGACCATGTTGGTGTGGCACCTCCCGACTTGGGTGCGTAGACGGTTGAGGCTTTTCCATGTGGTCCATTTGGAGTTGGCGCCACTGGGCAGACGTTCCGCGGCTGGGATGTTCATCGCTGAGGTGTTTCTCTGCGTGGCTCTTTGGTAATCTCGCCAGAGTCGGGTTCTGGTTGTCACTGCAGTGTCTCTGAGGGGCATGGTGGAGGAGCAGAAACTTCTCCTGGCCAAACAGGGGGTGGCGGGTATCGTCCATCTGCTTTGAGCGTTCTGACTGGCTGGTGACAGCTCTCCGTATGTTGGGAGGGGCTATGCCAGCCAGTGTGTACAGGTGCTCCTTTGGTGTTGGTCTCAGGCAGCCGGTGATGATACGGCAACAGTCATTGAGGGCCGGGTCCAACTTTGCAGCATGTGTGGAGCGTTCCCAGACAGGACATGCGTACTCGGCAACAGAGTAGCTGAGAGCCAGTGCTGTTTCTCGGACGGTAGATGGGTTTGCTCCCCACTTGGAGTGAGTGAGTTTTCGGACGATGGCGTTTCTCGAGGCCCTTGCCTTCAGGATGTGGGATTTATACGTGAGCGTACGGTCAAGTGTCACGCCCAAGTAGACGGGGTTATCGCAGTGTTGAAGTGGCTGGCCGTTCCATGTGACATTCAGATGTTTTCCCGCATCTCTGTTCTGCAGATGGAATGCGGTGATCTGCGTTTTTGATGGATTCGGGCGGAGGAGGTTGTCATGGTAGTATGTGGTGAGATCACTCAGTGCATCGGAGAGGGTGGTTTCCACTGTTGAGAATTGCTTCGCTTGTGCTGTGATGGCTAGGTCATCGGCGTGAACAAAGCTTCTGGTTCTAGCGTGGATAGGCTGGTCGTTGGTGTATATGTTAAAGAGCGTTGGCGCGAGGACGCTTCCTTGAGGGAGGCCATTCCTTTGGGTGCGCCATCGGCTATGTTGGCCACCCAGGGTGACAAAGAATCGGCGGTTGGACAGCATCGTCTGGATGATCATGCAGAGTTGGTGGTCTTTTGTAATCTGATAAACTTTGTCAAGGAGGCGCCGGTGGTTCACAGTGTCGTATGCAGCAGAAAGGTCGACGAGCACTGCTCCAGTGACATGGCCAGTCTCGAAACCATCTTCGATGTGTTGGGTCATGTTGAGGATCTGACCGGTACATGACTTTCCAGGACGGAAGCCAGCCTGTTGTAACTGAGTTATTCATATTTCCATGTAGAACCACAGAGGGACAGTCATTTTAATCATCATGACTACAGTCGCATTTAAATACTCATGTCATCACTCAAAAAGTGGTTGTTACAAATTCCTTTGAGAATGAGAAATGTGTACATGAGTTTGTATACAGTGTTTGATTGTACCATACCTTGATGCTCTAAGAGCTAAAATTAGTGTACTAGTTAAAACCAACACATTTTGCACTAACTTTTAAACACCACATGTACACAAAAGAAATTTCAAATTGAAAATGTAGCTCCTATTTGAGTTGAATTAGTTATTCAACTTCTGAAAGTGGCTTGAAACACTGAGAGAGAAAAAGAAATCACTCCAAACTTAACAACTTGACTGAACTTGGGAAGAATACAGCTTCTGAGCGCAGTGCTCCAATCTGCAATTTGTGTGATTGAAAATAATTAAGTTTTATTGTCAAAATTTAATCATGGTTTGTTTTTTGTACTTTTTTTCAGGTGGTATTCTTGAGACTGCCAACAATCAAGCCTTCAGCGTTCACCATCACACAGATTATAACCAAGATGAAACAAACTGTCCAAGTCTGAATAGTGAAGGAGGTTGGTGGTTTAATAGGTGCTCTGGGAACCAAGGTGTAGACAATAACCTTAATGGTGAATTTATCCAACCTGGTGATATTACGGGTCCATATAAACGAGTCATTAGAGCTACTGAATGGAATGGTTCTCGTATTGTAAAGACTGAAATCAAAATACGCCGCCAATCTCCACATCGTGGCTAAGAAATGTTTCTGAATAAAAGATACATTAACACCTCGTCCTGGCACTGAAATTACATTCATAAGAACACTCGGTTATTTGTTTTTAAAATTATTCCTCTAAATGAGTATCCTTAAACTCAGTTAATTCATGGGCTGGATACGTTCACACATTTAACTCCAATAAATCACCTGTCACTCATGACTAACTATTATTTCAGTGTATGGAAAACAATTCCAAGAAAATCTGGGCTTTTCATTCTATTGAACATTTGTACAGACCCCACAAACTTCTACTGGATGCCCATGGTCTGCCATTTTGGGAGTCAAATTGCATGTAGAGATATGGTGAGTGTGTACACGCCTTAAATGAGCATTTCACAGCACAACCCAGAAAGAGACTGACTCTCAAAATGGCAGATAATCTTGTGGTGATGAGGTCAAGTGTACTGGTTCAGTAAACTAAACTTACACAATAAACTGGCACTATATTAATCACATTGTGTTTTCTTGGGTTTTTACCCAATGTTAAAAGTAAAGCACTGTTTGCCCTATAATTCTGACCAAAGGAATCTCTCAACCGAGACTCAACCACACAGTGTTTCAAGTAATAATGTTCATCCAAGTCAATGATGGGCAATTTGTACTTGGTTTGACAAGTCTTAGATGCTCAGTTTACATACAAGATAAATGGTTCATTACTGTCATTATAGGTTAAGTGATGTAACTTTTGATGAGAACTATTGTAAAGGATTAACAGGAGCAGGGACCAGTCTCATAGAGCAGAACTATGCTTACTACAATGCTTACTAGATTACCAGCCAAAATTTTAATTGGGTCCAATACCTTTTTTTTTGCCCCTCCTGTTTGAGCTGAAGTAAGTCAAATCTTGCAGCTGCTTGTGGTCGCTATTGAAATTTTGGTAATAATAAAAGTAATAATACTAATAATAAATATAACTGTATAGACCATTTTTTTACAGGGAATAAACATCTCTAGTCCCTCTGAGGGGTACTGGGCTTGATAATGATGTGAAACAACCTTCATACCCCGGGTGTAACACGATATCCCAGACTGCATTGAAAAATAGTAGGGCTAGCGCAGGGAGATTAGTATTACGTCATAACGCAGTACAGGGTTATATAGCGCCTTACATCTAAAGCATAAACCCCAAAGCACTGAACAAGGAAGGAAATACTGACGGAATAAACAAAATAAACAAGGTGCTTTCTGCTGCTATGGGCATTTTGGCACAACATGCTTGCTGCAAAGGGTCTCCAAAGGGGTTGACCACCTGACAAGCCTTGTCAAGGAATAATCCAGTCCAGTAATTTTACACACGAGACCGCTGTTGCTATTGATTTGAAAATGATTAATTTTGAGAGGCAACATTTACAATTTGTTTAGCATTTAGCAATGCTCTAATGGGAATGCAGTTACTGCTGTTGACCAGGTTAGCTTAAACTCTGAACAAAGGTAGTTTGTGATGAAGTTGTAAAACCGCAAACTTCACAATCTTCAAGCTAGACTGGACATGATAAAGCTAACTTGACTTGCAATTAATAATATTTCAAGGTGTTAAATGTTTACACAGTGCCTGAATTGTGATAACAGTATTTTGTGTTTTAGTTGTTTCTGACAATAGGGAGTGTTGTAAGATTATGTAATTGGTAATCATTGTAATAGCTTAAATCATTCTTGAAATTCATAAAGGATTATCATACATTCACTCGGAAAGCTATTCATCTATGTATCTGACAGAATGCCTACCAACAAATTAGTGTATTTCAGAAATACACTGGGTCCAATACCTTTTCTTTGTCCCTCCTGTTTGAGCTGAAGTAAAATCAAATCTTGCAGCCGCTTGTGGCCGCTATTGACATTTTGGTACAAGTTGCTTTCTATTGCTATGGTCTCCAAAGGGGTTTACCACCTGACAAGCCTTGTCAAGGAATAATCCAGTCCAGTAATTTTTTACATGAGACCGCTGTTGCAATTTGTGTAGCATTTAGCTATGCTCTAATGGGAATGCAGTTACTGCTGTTGATTAGTTTAGCTTGACTTCTATCAAAGGCAGTTTGTGATGAAGTTGTAAAATCTCAAATTTCACAATCTTCAAGCTAGAATGGACATTGGGATAATGCTTTACTTGACTTGCAATTAATTTAATAATATTTCAATGTGTTAAATGTTTACACAGTGCCTGAATTGTGATGATAACAGTATTTTCGTTTTAGTTTCTGATAGTAAGGAGTGTTGTAAGATTTGGTGTATATTATCTTTTTATGTAATAGGTAATCATTGTAATAGCTTAAATCATTCTTGAAATTCATAAAGGATTATCATACATTCCATCGGAAAGTTATTCATCTATGTATCTGGCAGAATTAAAAAATATATAAATTTAGGGAGGTGAATTGTTTAGATTTGAGATTCTGTTTTAAAAAGAACAGCAAAAATTTTAAAAAAGCTAAATTTTGGTAAAGTTAAAGTTTTCTCTGAAATTGAGTAAAGAAAATTTGTTCCAAGAATGATTTCTTAGGTTAATTCAAGTAAAGCAAAATGTATAGCATACAAAAGTTGAAATGTAAAAAGTGGTGTTATGTGCAATAGTGCTTCAAAAATAAATTCATTGTAACTTAAAACATTATTGGTCACGGAAGCTAGACTGCGAAATCAAAATGTGTTAAAGTAACAACTTGAGATCCTCAAAGTTGCATAAAATGAAACTAAAAACTCTGCAGTATTAAGTCTTTGTGCATGAGGTCAAGTGCATCCATCAGATTTTCTGAAAACCTTTTTAACAGTCAATGATTTTTAGCATATTGTTGGTTAATTTTAACAAATACTTAGTCAAATTTACTGGTCTCTTCGAATAATGCACAAAATCATGTTGAAATACCTTCATGTGCACATCTGTGTTTTACAAAAAAGTGAACATTGGGCTTAATACATGAATACACTCCAGCTGACATGCCCGTCTCTAAAAACTGGAGTATAGCTACTTGACCTCCAAGCACCTCCAAAATGAAATGAATAGTTTAGACGTGTGTTGGGAATGCCAAACTCTTAATGAAAACACTAAATTAGTGAGTAGAATGCCTACTAACCAATTAGTGTATTTCAGAAATTAAGCATACCATTAATCTAATGGAAACTTAGGATGATTTAAAATCAAGTTTTAAGGCAAGAAGTGAAACAAGGTGTAGAAATTTGTTGCCACTGCAGACTCTGAAAACGCAGAAAATTTATTCCTTGGATTTGTTTTCAATTGCAAAAGCATTAATAGGCAAAAACATTTAATAACCTTAAATTTAATGTATACAAAGGTAAAACCAATACAATCATCACTGCCACTCGCAACAGGAATTGTTCCTGTTTAAAATAAATAAGTTACCCGACTTAAATTTAGTTGCCTTCCCTGTTACAAAATTCCCACATGTAAGGGGAAAATAAAATTTATGAAGAGTGTCCACTAAAAATTCAGAAAAATCATCAGGGCAGATGGTAGTAAATACTTATTTACTCAACTTGCAATAATAAGTAGCGCCAATTTAATCCATTCTCCTGATTCCTATTTATACAGAAATAGTTTAAACATGCTTTATGTACAGTCTGCATTGTATACAACACACCTACAAATGCCCTTTATGAATGAAAATTGAAGTTGTGATCATTAACCAAAACAAAGTTCTGGAAGTCAGTTTGAAATTGTGTAAGCTTTGACTGCAGTTATTGTTTCAAAAATGTATTTTTGTATGTATTTGTTTTCTCTGAATGAATGTAACTTGTAGAATATTTTGCACATGACTGAAGAAGGAGGTTATTTCATATCCCATCAATTCATTTGTAGTTCAAAGTTTACTACAACTTGTTTTGTGCAAATGAAGCTGACATTATAGAAAGTAAAAAATCTAGCTACCAGTAATTAAAACTTAAAATGTAAACCTTGTAGTCAAATATGCCTCCAAATTTCACCTAGCATCTTCAATAAATGAACTACCATGGCACTGCCATTGATGTTTTACAGCACACTGCACACTTAACACAAATATGAAGCTTATGTTGGAGAATACAAACTCATTGAAACTATGGTTTTTGTAAAACCAGTGCCTACAGGTAAACAAAGGAAAAAAGGAAAGCATGACTCAACTTTACAAAGAGCTAAGTTTGATCTTAAGTTTAATCAATCTAACTGCTTAGCAATGTGTGATGTCACAATACAAATCACAGAGCAAAAACTGATGAATCTTATTTGCTTTGGAAATCTACCCCCAATGACCTATTTCATGAAGCTGTTTAGCAGAAAATACTGCTACGCATGTTTTTCTGCTAAGCATACATAAGTGGGATACGAGTTTGCAACAATGTAAACTTTTTTGCACTTTGGTGGGTAACATGTTTCTGTTTGGCATGATTTGTTGTGCTTAGCAATTTTTCTGCTTACTGGCTTTATGAAATTGGTCCACAGAAAGCTGTATAAGCAAACTTTCTTCCCAAGATATATGAATGGGGTACAAGTCGCAGCAATACTAACTGTATGGTATTTTTGCTGGATACCCTTTTTTGGTAAGCGATAGCTTTCTGTGAAAGCAAGTTGTTATATGCCTACAGGCTCTATGATAGAGCTGCCTCAACACAAAACAGCTAAAAAACAAAACCTATGCATCAGTATCAGAATAGGTATAGCTATAAGTACACAGTTTGTAGGTAACATTGTTCAGCAATGTTTCCTGATTGGGATACTTTAAGCAAAGACATGTGTTCCACAACTTTCTTCTAAAGCATCATTAGGCAGCATATCAGTCATTTTGTAAATAATGCATTGTGCTTTGGCAGAACTTTGTTTTAAAAGCTAAGCTACTTTTTTGAAGCAGCTATACTGGCGGTTTAGAATTCAACCTGTGCAAAGTTGAAGGGCGCCCTCAATTGGTAAAGGTCTTACAGTGTTTCGAAAAGTGAATGTCTGGTTCTGATAAGCCAAAAGTGTTCGTTTTATAGAAAGAGGTGAGTAGTTGTCCATTTATTTTGGTACTTGAAGAGTGTTCATCGTTCTTTGATGAGCTTATAACCTAGTTTGTATTGTCCAAGAAGAATGACATAATTTTCTCTGGAACTAACGCAAACGATGAAAGGGTGTGTACAGTGTGGTACAGCACTGTGCATTGGTATTTTTGTCAAAGACCGAGGCATAATATGCTTCACGACGTATGAAGCCCAATTCTCCGCTTTCATGGTTGGGTTCCTCCAAGGTGAAAGGGGGGGAAGTGTTCATCACCCTCACCCTACCCCACCCTTCCCTACCCTTCCCTCACCCACAATTGTCAATCCTAACCCTAACCCTACCCCTACCCCTACCCCTAACCCTAACCCTACCCCTAACCCTATACCCCTAACCCTACCCCTAACCCTATACCCCTAACCCTACCCCTAACCCTACCCCTAACCCTATATCTCAACCCTATCCCTACCCCAAACTCTCACCCTCACCCCCTCCCCCTGAATCCAGTCACCCTCACCGTCTCGTGGTTGTGCATGGTTGTGAAGCCACAACCACTCTCAAACGTCTGTGGTTGTGGCTTCATAGGTATGAAGCCACACAACCACGCCATTGTAATGTGCATGGTTGTGGCCGAGAATTGGGCTTCATAAGTCGGTTGGTATATATAATTATCTCCAAAGACCACTATATACCAAACCTGTGAAAGTTTAAGCTAAATTGGTCTCATTAGAAAACAGTGAAAAACATCATTGTATGTTTTCAAAGACTAATGGTTTTACTCATTTCCTAAAAACTATAGCATTTAAAGCAAAATTATTTCAGGGTAAGTTTTCCACCCTGACTACTCCTCCAAGAACTATGAGGTTCAACTTGGGGGCTTTTGTCAATGACTTATCGTGGCATAGCGGTCTAGTTCGCTGGACCAAGCTCTGGTAGTATCAGCAGCTCCTAGATACCCATGCCCACATCCTTACGGACTGTGAGGGGGTAACCCTATTTCAGCCCAAAGAGTAGGTGGCAATGGCCCCTGGTGGCAGTTTTATTTTGGTTGATAGCCCAGTCCTTGCTCAATGGTTAAATGTAGCTCTCACCTCTTGAAGTGGCTGTTTGTGGCCCTATGATGTAAGGCAATTTCTCATGAAAAGATTTCTCATGAAAATTTGCATAGTCTAATCCCACCGGCATGATTTTTCAGGATTTGTTTAAGGAAAATGTTTAAAAGGTACATTTTGTTATGAAAAAAACGACTGAAATAATTTTGTCTCTCCATTTCAGACTTTCTGACAATATTTGAGAGGAAAGAAAGACGAGGGCTGCTTCTTGTTGATTGACCCCGCAGCAGCTTAACTCTTCAGTTTGTGTTTTTCTAAGCCATCAGCAGTCTTCAAGAATCCCTCATGCATGCTTGGTTACAATAAGGCGTTCCATGTGAGTGACTTTTTCTAAATTACTTCTCCTTTATAAAGTTACCTGAGCTTCATTACAGCTCCATTGAGGGTAATAGACAAGTTATCAGTCCATCCACTGTTCAAAATGTCTTCCACTAGAACTCATGTAATAACGTGACTGACATTACATGTGACTGACACTTTTTTCAAATAACCAAATCTTACAAATTATTTACCCACTTGATAACATTATTGCACTACCCAGACCCCATACTAAGAAGATAATGAAAGGCAGATTTTAATTGCTACATGTATCATGTGTGCTTTTATGGGAAAAATTTCTTTTTTTTTGACTGACATAACATTAAACATTATTTTGACGGCTCATCCTGGGCATCTGACTTTAATTTCATATTAACAAAACTTGTTTTCCTAAAAATAGACACTGAGAGTTGTTATTTTAACACAAAAAGATAAATTAAATAACAATAGATTAATGAAAAAGACTAACAGAAATTAGTTTGTGTTCTTACCTTTGATTGGTGGCATATAGTGTCAACTTCTGACTGCTGTAACTTACAAAATAATTGGTCTGAAACATTTATTTTTCATTTCTAGAAACTTCAGAACATACCCTTTCAATTTTATGAAAGATAATTGAGGAAAAAGCCTTTTGAAATTTTGACCCTCGTGTCGCACTTGCGACAGTCTCCTATGCCCTTAGCTAAGTCTCCTATGCCCTTAGCTGTTACCCATTCTACACATACAGCTCTCTGCTCCTTAACCAATTCCAGGACTTGGTGCTTGCCATTTCTTCAGTGCATCTCAAGAATTGGCCATGAGGCGTTTTTTTCCTCCAATCTTGTTGTCTTTCCTCTTTCATTACCCTTTTGCACTCCTTTGGCCCAACTTTTTCTGCCCTCGTATACTTTTGCGCAGCTTTCAGCAAGCTCTCCTCTGTCCTCCTGACAATGCAAGCTCCTGCGCTCGATATTAATATTGTCCGCCATGCTCAGCAATCCCCTTCCGCCCTCTGACCTCAGAAGATAGAGTCTACTAACATTTGTCATGGATGAAGCATGCCATGCATTGTCATGTTAGTTTTCCTGTCCTCCTGTCAGTGACATCTAGATCTTCTTTAGTCCACTCGACAATAACCGCACTGTACCTCATCAAAGACACGGCCTAGGTGTTAATCGTGTTCATCATGTTTCCCTGGTTCAGTTTAGACTTCAAACATTTCTTTACCCGCCTGATGTATTTCTGCCCTCAGCCTTACCTTTGACTCCTCATGAAGGACATGGTCCGATTCAAGTACACCAAGATACCAATAACTCTGCTCCTTACCCAAAGCCCTCATCTGTGCACCATCTGGCAGAGTGATGCCATTAGAATGTACCCTCTTTCCCCTCTTCATGGTCATTGAAGCACATTTCTCAACACTGAACTGCATCTCGATGTCATCGCTGAAAAACCTGACGGTCTGCACCAAAGAATTTATCTCGCCTCATTCTTTGCAAACAATTTCAAATTGTCCATAAAAAGCAGATGGTTGATCTTACATACATCCTTCAATACATAACTTGCACTTGCCTTCCTCGGAATCATTGACAGGGGCATCATGTGCAAGAACAAACACCAGCGGAGATAGAGAATCACCTTGCCCAGACTATCAATTTGTTGGCTGTCGAATTTGTCCGCCACGTCTTCATGCTCTCACGCTCTCACCTAGAAGCCTTTTACTGCATCAGCCACTCCAACCATATCCATACATTCCATTATCCATATGTGCGATACAATGTCATACACCTTCTTGTAGTTGATCCACGCCATTGCCAAATTAGTCTTTCTGCTCCTGTAAAACAGCCTTATTGATAATAATTTGATCTTTCGGAATCAACCGATAACTGCTGGTAATCCATATGGCGATAAAGGTCATCTGCAGTAATACTGGTCAAGAGTTTATACATCACAGGTAAGCATGTGATTGGTCTATAATTACTGGCAATGTTAACTTTCTTGACATCCTTCATGATCAGAACTGTTCTTGCCTCAGTCATCCAAGATGGGACCTTAGACTAGACAGTCTTGCAATTGTACGACCAATCGCTCATGCAAACTACGGAAGTTCTTCAACCAGTACCCATGCACATGGTCCGGACCCGGATCTTTCCAATTTGGCACTTTCATTATCTGTCTCCTTATCTTGTCTACGTCAATCTGGAGCCCTTCTTGCTGTTGTACCCCTCGAAATTAATTTTTCACTTCTAGCCATTTTGCTTGTTGGGTGTGCTGTGCAGGCTGGTCCCCAAATGGTTTTTGCCTCTGTTGGTCACTGGTCTGCCTGCACGCTGTCAGTCTTCCCGTCCAATTCCTTTTAAAGCAACTGACGCTGATGGTGTTAAAAAACCTATTCTGGTGAAAATTGCCTAACCCTGTCATCATATCTCTTCATATGTGCAGCCTTAGCCTTAACCCTTTGCTTAATCTCCTCTATTACAACACTTACCCACTTACATTTGACAATGTACTTTGTCATGATTGTATTCCTCAAGTCTGAATCTTTCAATAAAACCTGATTTATTTGTTTTGTTCTACTAAGATCTTTTCGCAGGTCTTTAATTTGAACTTCAAGTCAACGTTTCTACCATGGTGTACTATTTTCTCATTTTGATTGTGACGCCTTCACCCCTAACTTTTCTCTCACTACAACTGCCCCTGCAAAAAAAAGATTATTCGTACTTACCGACCCAAGGACTTTACCTACCACGGCTGACATTTCTGTGAGCCTTTTCCTTGGGACCCGGCCCAAAGCTTGAGTGACCCTTTGCCGCTTCCATCACCTCTTTAAGCCTTACCTTAATCAGCACCTCTTCCTCCGTAAGCTCTATGCCCTTCTCTTTGTCATTGTCATTATCATCGTGACTATTTCGCAACCCTGGCTGAACCACCCCATCCTCACTCTGCGAGCTAGCAGCAGCCGCCCCTCCTCTGGTACTTGGTAGTTAACAATCTCCGTTCTATCACTATCAGCTTGCACTATCCTCCTCATCTCCTCAATATCCACGTTTGTTATCCACTGGTTCTGTTTGCAAGACGCTACTCACTAATCTCAAACATTCCTTTATCTTGCCAAAGGCTAATCATTCTCCTTCTGTATCCTCTCTTGTCTGGCTCACTCTTTTTTTAAAATATATCATTCGATGGCAATTGTATTGTTATTGTTGTTATTTATTTGACCAAGGCAAACCATAGTGTGCTATGTCTTAAGTTTTTCCTAGGCACATGTTATCCAGTCCTTAAATGCACTTGGAAATAGATGGGGTTTTTTCTTTTTAAAATATCCCAAATACAGGCAGATGTGGGCATCGAAAGTCAGGCTAACGAAGGCAAAGTGGTACGGTCCGACGTCATTTTCAGAGCTATGCAGTGACACTTCAAGCCATCGTGTTTCGAATCTGGGATGTACCACAAATTTGACTTGAAAAGAAAAGTCAATCTTAAACATGATGCCATCCTAACCATTCTCCCAGCTAGTGTGAAGTCGAAGAAGCTACCTGAAAGACGTAAAGAACCTAAAGGAGCATTTGCCAAACGTGAACAAATTCGCCGGTAAGTTTGAACTTATGTTTTTAGCTTGTGGCAAGCGTCACGATTTTTTGTTGCCACTGCATGCGATTCACCGCGCACAGTTTCCGAGTGGACCGTCCACAGCAGCCTTCCTCTGCGTGCAGTCTGCTCCATGGTTGTAGGCTAGCAGTTTTGCGGCCCTTTTGGTCACTAAAAAGTCACCTAGTTATAATAAAAATAGATTTTGTAAACACTAGGCATTCAAGTTTAAACAAATGTATGTGGATATAATTTCTTGAAATAAGATATATAGTGGCTACATGACAAAATTTGTTGTGAGGTGCCATGTAATGAATTCCTCGGTTTCGGATTGAGACCGCGTGTGAAGCCAGTGTACACGCCGGTCCTACCTGCCTCACAGCTCGGGGGACAGGTCACTGAATGTTGCATGCAAAGCCGTTGCAAGCGCTAGTACTATTGTAGGCAACAAGGCAACGTCGCTGTCTTTAATTACACTGCTGGTGCCTGTACAATTTTGTTCATCACTTGTGTGTTACACAAGTAATTGCGAAGGGAACCAATACATGCATGCTTTATAGAGAGCTAGCTAGACGCTAGGTAGCTATGTACACTGTACACTTGCATTGGGTGACGTCCGTATATGCATACACATCATACTGATCAGGTACCCAGACATAATGTACGGGGCCAGACTACACATTTTCTCTTCAAATATCCCGCCTCAATTGACGTCATGAACAGCGCCATCATGGGTCAAGGTAAAGGGGGGCCTGTTCTTAAATTTGTAAATAAAAGAAAAACACAATTTTGTTCAACCTTTGTTAATTGTTTATTCCCATTCCACTCATAAATATGTATTATTGACAAAAGCTTTCTTTTTACCAAATACCAGTGCCAGGTGCCTTTAAGCCCACTCTTCAGAGCCCCAATGACGACTTTAGTCCACTGTGCACTAAACCCTGCTTGAGCCCGAATGGCAACTTTAGTCGCCTGTGCTCTATACCCTGCTTGAGCCCCAATGGTGACTTTAGTCGACTGTGAACAATTCCCTGCTTGAGCCCCAATTGCTACTTTGGTCGACTGTGCACTATACCCTGCTTGAGCCCAAAAGGCAATTTCAGTCATTTGTGCACAATTCCCTGCTTGAGCCCCAATGGCGACTTTAGTCCACTGTGCACTTTACCCTGCTTGAGCACCAATAGTGACTTTAGTCCACTGTGCACTAAACCCTGCTTGAGCACCAATAGTGACTTTAGTCCACTGTGCACTAAACCCTGCTTGAGCACCAATGGTGACTTTAGTCCACTGTGCACTATACCCTGCTTGAGCCCCAATGGCGACTTTAGTCCACTGTGCACTTTACCCTGCTTGAGCCCCAATACCTACTTTAGTCAACATGTGCACTATACCCTGCTTGATCGGAGCCCCAATGGCGACTTTAGTCCACTGTGCACTTTACCCTGCTTGAGCACCAATAGTGACTTTAGTCCACTGTGCACTAAACCCTGCTTGAGCACCAATAGTGACTTTAGTCCACTGTGCACTAAACCCTGCAGCCCTTTAAAAAATCTTGCTGGTTTCACACATACTTTTGGAGGATCCTTAAGTAAACACACTGTCCTGGCATCCAACTAAGATAATCCCGTTAATCCCTTAAATAAACAACCTGCTCTGAACAGGAAACTGACTGGATGATTGCTGGAACTTTTTTTAGAAGCTACATGAAATGGCCATTGCATGGCAATATGCATGGAAAAACTGTACAGAACATGTATTTAAATTACCTTTTCCTTCTAAGATTTTAAGTACAAGTCGGATAATTCTGTCATTAATGGGTCAATTAAGCTTATTACTTTGATTCTAGATTTTATTCAGTCATGATACATGAATGTGTATGTATTTTTTTTGCAAAGATATTGTAGCCTGTATGGAAGCTATAATTGCAGTTTTCTTTTTGGAATAGATTGCTGATACTATAGTAAGAGTAAAACCTATAAAAAGAGGGGAAATCAATTTTGAGTCTGAATTTCTGAAAGCTTTTGATCTGTGAAATATGTTCACCCAGAATACAGTCATCTTTCAGAAAATTGTGTTAGTGGCCTTCGAATGCTACTCCATTAAGATACATGTAATCAATCATTTTGATAACATTTTCATGGCTTGTTTTATGCATCTACATGTAGACCTATATGCTCTACCATCTTTTAACCAAATTTAATAAGAGTGTGCGACTGAATAGGGTACTTTCGACAATGAAAACAGTTCAATATGAAAAGAAATTAGAAACAGATGCCAATTTATATTTATATGTACCGTAATCTTCGGAATATAGGCCACGGCTTAAATACATTGATTTTGGCCCTTTTCAACATTTCGGCCCTTTTCAACATTTCGGCGGCTTATAATAGGCCTATGCCGGGCGGCTTAAACAATGAGTAAAATGACGCATAAATCTTGTTTTGAAAAAGATCGTTTGTAAAATATTTCTGAAACGAAACAATTTTCTGAACCAAAAAAAACCCAAACCAAAACAAAACATGGCCTGTGTGATGTGATGGTTTTGACAAAATGTTGTTGAAAATCCCAGCTCATCTTTCGAGCTGAGGGGTCTTGAAACTTACGCCCAACCCACCGTGCTTGCTTCGAATATGACTTTCGCTGGTGACCGCTTGCTTGTACCATGGAGGTCTGTTTCTACCTCCATGCTTGTACCGTACTTAATGTCGTGAAGAAGCAGGTGACCAGTGTGGTATCGCCATGCAGTCGTTTATTAACGTTGTTAAAACTGTTTCCATAAATGTCACATGAACGTGCGATCCCGAGTTGATTACGAATCTCCGTTCTAACTAGCGTTAGCCATACAGTTGTTCAGTTGTTCTAGCCATGGTTGTCTTTCTTCATAACCGCTGCACAGGCCGCATACTATTTTGCCGAATGACGTAATGCTTCTCAGCACTGCCATCCCATAGTATTCATCACCTCGATCCCGCGGAAGTGCTTGCATGCTCCTAGTAGTTGCTATACTTTATTGTAAGGGGATGAAGAAACGTGGGAGCGAAGGTGCAAGGGAAATTCCCTTAGTGAGAAATCGACCGCGTGTTCGGGGAAACGTCACGTGGCCGTTAAAAATCGAGGGGGCAGCTTCAGAGCGCGCAACGTTCGGGGCAGGTCGATCGGCACATAGAGCAAGATCGGCACACTTCCTCCTGTAAGACGTTCTGTTTTCATGGAATATGGATATTAAATTCAGTGATTTTACCTCAGCAGTTTATCAATACAGTCAAGTCTTGTTTGTTTAAAATTGCTGACTTCCTCCCTGCGATAAAACCGTCTTTCCGCGTTCGAAAAAAATTAACGGCGATACTTACCCGACGATATAAATTATCGCCATTCAAAATACGAAAAGAAAATAGACCCACTTAACTGCAGACCATTCTAATAAAATGATTTAAATAACGACCGATGGTTTTAACTTCAGTACATTTTGAACTTAAATGCAACGCAAGACGCACTTTGTGGCGATGATGCATGTACAATGACTGTCGTGCGTGCCGCCCGCTAGTCACTATACGATCACCACAGAGGACTAGTAAAACAGTGCACATCCGACTATGGATACTAAAAATGCGCCTTGCTGACGTTCGAGGGCTAGTGCAGCGGTTTAAAAGACGAATTATTTTTCACTCTTAGAATTATTACTTCCCGATGTTTTATTTTATAAAATAAGTTGAAAGAATACATTTGCCTTAAACGTGCGCTTTTTTGTCAAGGACAGTCCTATTTTAACCGGCAGTTGCATGACGACTTTATCTATACACAATATTAATGCGCACGCACGGCGCAGCCGGCGGAAAGAAAATCTACACAAACAATTAACCGTTCTCTGCCATTCCTTGATGGATTTCTACCATTTAAAAAAGAAAACCAAATAACTTTTTACAATTCTAATTATTTTAAATATAATATCACTCAATATCCTAGTGTTCCATTGAAATAAGTCCACATAGATTCCTTCAGGCAGGATGGCTTTCACACCTTTGTCAAACACTTATCGGATTAGTGGTGATAACAATCGTAATCCCCTGGACTCCCAGCTGATTTTCTCCTTTTAAAACCCTCCAAAAGTATGTGTCCCGACCCGACCTTATACAAGGTTTGGTCGGGTCGGCTTTTAGAGGGCTGGACACGTAATGAATGGTGACTTTAGTCCACTGTGCACTATACCCTGCTTGAGCCCCAACGGCAACTTTAGTCAACTGTGCACTTCACCCTGCTTGATGAGCCCCAACGGCAACTTTAGTCAACTGTGCACTTCACCCTGCTTGAGCACCAATGGTGACTTTAGTCCACTGTGCACTAAACCCTGCTTGAGCACCAATGGTGACTTTAGTCCACTGTGCACTAAACCCTGCTTGAGCACCAATGGTGACTTTAGTCCACTGTGCACTATACCCTGCTTGAGCCCCAATGGCGACTTTAGTCCACTGTGCACTATACCCTGCTTGAGCCCCAATGGCGACTTTAGTCCACTGTGCACTTTACCCTGCTTGAGCCCCAATACCTACTTTAGTCAACATGTGCACTATACCCTGCTTGAGCCCCAATGGCGACTTTAGTCCACTGTGCACTTTACCCTGCTTGAGCACCAATAGTGAATTTAGTCCACTGTGCACTAAACCCTGCTTGAGCACCAATAGTGACTTTAGTCCACTGTGCACTAAACCCTGCTTGAGCACCAATGGTGACTTTAGTCCACTGTGCACTATACCCTGCTTGAGCCCCAACGGCAACTTTAGTCAACTGTGCACTTCACCCTGCTTGAGCACCAATGGTGACTTTAGTCCACTGTGCACTATACCCTGCTTGAGCCCCAATAGACTGTGCAAGTCTCGCGCGTATCCGAACGAGAAAACACGTCAAACGAAGGACTTTTTTTTTTCTGAAATCAAATCTTTGTTTTAAATTATATCTCATGAAAAAATCTGAACAACAAAAATAAATCATTACAATTTTATGAAATTAGTTTTAGCTTTTTAAAAAAATACGCCAAAGTGTGTTAATTATTATTCAAAACAAATTAAGACTCTGGGACAAGGATGCTTTTTTGATGTTAACTTTTTAGAAACCCCTTACGCAGATTCGTGAAGGTCAAACGGGTTTTGAGTTGACCCGTATCGCAGTTTAAAGAGGAATGCCAACGCCTCAACACCATAGACTGCAAGGAAAAGGGTTCGCTTTGCAATTACAGCATCTAGCGATTATAATCGCGCATCCAAAACAAGCTTTTACATAAGTTTTATGATCGGAGGTGAGCACAAAATTCTTAATTTTTTGCAATAACCGGAAACTGAGGTCAAGTTTAATTCTCAGGTTTTCTTCATTATATTGTTGAATTGGTTTTACTTTCATATTTTGTTATCACTTAGTATTACATTCCTAACAACATGTATAATTTTCTAGGTCATAAACTACGTTAAACTAAAATAATTGACGAAACAAAATCTCGCCCACGTAAAACTCGATATGGTTGGGACCACAATGGTCCCAGAAGTTCGAATGCGCGCGAGACTTTCACAGTCTATGGTGACTTTAGTCCACTGTGCACTCTACCCTGCTTGAGCCCCAATGGTGACTTTAGTCCACTGTGCACTCTACCCTGCTTGAGCCCCAATGGTGACTTTAGTCGACTGTGCACTATACCCTGCTTCAGCACACACAAAAACATTCAAACCTGAGCACATTTAAGCGTTGCCACAACGTCCAAACGTGTTGCCCTCGACGGGAGTCTCTCCCCTTCTATCGGGTGTTGCATACTTGCGATGTCTCTTACTTAGTAGGCATCCACAGCCACTTGACTCTCACGGCAGCGTTGCCCCCGTCTCTGGCTCCAATAATGGGAGCCCTGAAATATTATGCAAAATACTCATAAATAATACAGGTTCGGCTGAGTTATTTTCCTCACTTATTGTACTAAAAATAACTAGGACCAGCTGTCTGCCCTTTCCTGCACTTTTACACCGAAAAACTAATAAGCTGGCTCAAAATAAATCATTCTAACGTTCTTTATACAACGGGAACAATGGAAAATACAATAACTTAATAACTTACAGTTTCGGCGAGATTTCTCTACTTAAAACTGGCTCCCCTTAAAAGTGTAAATATATAGCAGATTTCTCCAGAGCTTTGTACTGTTCGTTGTCTGCTTGCATCAGTTAAATTAACCCAAAGACCGTTAATTTACTCTCAGCTATCGCTGAACTCATAGGCTATCGCCAAACGTTTCTTCACTCTTATTTGAGTATAGGCTAACGCCAATCTGATGCTACCGCACCCTCGAGATGCTGGACGGATCTGAACCCCAAAACATTCCAGTGCTCGTACGGTTCCTTAAACGACGGGCTCCTATATACAAATCACCTCATTAACTATTCAAGAATTTACTAACAAAAGTAACTCGACTAAAACTTCCTTATATGGTATATGACGTAGGGCAACGCCCCATATACTACGTTTTGTGTGCGTTTCATATACTTAACTAAATATTCACATACAAATCAGAGCCCTCTTGTGACAGTTATAAATCTCAAGTTTTCTTCATGTTTTAGCATTCATACCCAAGGCTACCATCATTGGAAAAAGAAGTTTGGATCTTTGCAATGATGGTCAAAAACAATGTCTTTCCTATTATGCATTCACTTCAAAATAAAATGGAAAGATGTCATATGCAAAACACCTATGGAGTGCTATATGGTTGTGTGCAAATTTTGTTCGGGGGTTTACAGAACACATTAGGGAAACAAAGACTAAGAGCCATGCGAAGAGAGATTAAATAAGTAAGACAAGTTATCTTCAAAAGAGTTTGTAAAATTGACTTTTAAACTTAAGCTTCCAGTTGTGTTAGAATTAGTTGTCATGCTTGAGTGGTCAAACAATTTGGGCACCTGTGGTTTTTTATCACAAAATAACTTGGGTCTGAATGGGTTAATCCCGTTTTTTCTGTTCTTGGTGTTAAGTTCAAAGTTCACGCCTGCATGTCATTCACTTTTGCATCTTATACCATTGTCTGAAAGTTAATAATGACAAAAAAGTCGCAGACAGTGTTCATGTTTTGCATTGATCATGATCAGCAGAAAGTGGAAAGCAGACAGGTGACACTGCAGTATGATGTCACCATAGGCCTTTCTTTATTATACATTGTAATCCAACACAAGGCAACCAGTGCAGAGCCGCCAATACACCAATCCAGTAGGCCCCACCCTATTTTTCATTGACCAATCACAGCCACAAAATATGTGATTACTATTTGGTGCCTCGTTTAGGATTACAATCATTGTGTTATGCATAAATATTAAAAAGGCGTATGGCTATAATACAATAACATGCTTGTGCCTAATTGGCTGACACCAGGCACACACAGGCATTGCAAGGGTGTAATACTTAATAATACATACACACGCTGCAGGTAGGTTCAACTACAGTGCAAGGACAGGAGCTGTTGGTCAACACACATACTAAACTCACCTCAGTTTTAGATTCTTGTTCTTACTTTATTCTTTAGGAGATTCAAGAACTGTCTCTGCTAGTGATAGAGTTAGTTTTCTTCAGTGGACAGGACATGATGAAACCCTTTCTATTCCTGTTTCTTGGTGGTAAGTTCCTTTTTCTTCTTTATTCAAATCTGCTATGTACATGAGGTCCATTCTTGCTATGTACTATTATCTCAAGTTTAGATGAAATCATCCTAGGTGTTGTCAGGCTTTGACATTTAGCAGACTTACACAATAATAATATACAATTTTCATCAAGAGTTAATTTCCTTAACTAATTTGACTTTGTTTCCCAAATTATAAACTATTATAACATTTCTGTGAGTTATTATTTCCTGATAGTTAAAGCAGATTAAAATGAAAGTTCTTTTCTTTAAACCAATGTCTATCAAATTTTCAAAAAAGGCTACTTATGATTTTTAGTTTACTGTGGGGGTTTGGAATGAGTGAAACACTGAAATAGTGCTGCAAATACTTTATAAAAGTTCCTCATATAATTATGTCTTTATAACTCTGAAGAGATTTTTAAGATTTGTTTTTCCCAAAAAGAATCAGGAAATCACAAATTCCACAAGTTTTTGAACAGGGGATTTTGAAATTCAATATTTTATGACATCAGTCCCAAACCTTCCTGGTAGAAATTCCTTCGTTTGTGACTCCATAAGAGATAAAGACTGTTCAGCATTCGCCGGGTGACTTGATAGTTTCATGTACATAATTTAAAGGTAGTGGACACTTTTGGTAATTACTCAAGAAATACATTACCATAAAATCTTACTTGGTTAGGAGCACCTGAGAGCTTCTGACAGTATAAAACATTGAGAAAAACGACTTTCCCTGAAGTAATGTAGTTTTTGAGAAGGGGGTAATTTCTCACTTAAATATTTCAACCTGAGAAAGGCTTCAGGCATGAAGTCTTTCTCAGGCATTTGAAAGCACACAATTCTTTGCAACATGTTTTTTTCTTCTTTCATTATTTCTTGCAACTTCAATGACTAATTGAGCCAAAATTTCAGAGGTTTGTTATTTTATGCATATGTTGGGATACACCAAGAGAGGATACTGGTCTTTGACAATTACAAAAAGTATACCCTGCCTTTAAGGCAAATTGGATAAACATCACACATGACATTTTAAAACCCTGAGTAGTCGGAGTACATAAACATAAATCCTACCTAAGCCCATGTATCATTTGATTCTATTAGTTCGATCAACAATTGTAACATTCTGCCTTGCAAAAACGAGATCAACATTGTGTTTAATGTGATATGAAATTTGCTTTGTTTTTCATCATTGAGGGTATACAGAAAGACACTAAATCTTATAGATATGCATTTGTTTTCTTGCTGTACAAATCTGTGTATAAAACCTTTGGTCCAATAATAATTTGTAGGCGGCTGTTAATTCTGTTATGAAATTGACACTAACTCTTTGTGCTGCTCAATACTTGTAGAATCTGTGCAACCCAAAACTCAATCTTCCGATAAATTGCGTGTTGTCAATCAGGTGAAACTGCTGTGCATCACTCACAGTAGGGGCGTTGACAACATTTAGGAGTGATTTACAGCCTTAATAAATAACAGTTTTCTACACTGTTTTGTTATTGTTGTAAGTTCATAGGATATTTCTTTTGCCAAGCTGACTTTGTACAATGTTCATATATCAATGAGTCAATTCTGAAACAGGAGCTGGGGATGGAAATAATTATAACTACCAATCTATTTGGTGACTTTTCAGAGTCATGATAAAATGAAAGAAAAGCTAAAGAGGATGGATATTGTTTTATGGCAACCGTTGTTTACCTTTACCAATAGTTTACAATGTAAGAACTGTATGTTTACTGTATATAGTATACATATTGGCCCTCCAATAGGTACATACTTCAACAGGGGCCTCAATCTATTAGCTATTTAGCTTGGAAAGTGGTTTGTCAAGTTTAGCACTCTCATTGAAGCACTTCAGACACATCAGTATGTATGACTCAAAATGCCACTTTTGTGCAATTATGGGGTATGGTTTTGTTGTCCCCAGAAGCTATAGGCCTATAACTAGTCCTTTTTTCCCTTGTTTAGTTTTCTAATGAACATAGTCCTGAAATATCACTTGTTGCTTAAATGCATAATAGTAATTTCATATGGCCACTAAATTGGATTTTGGTTTCCGTTTGTGAAACTAGGTTACAAGTACAAATATTGACAGTTTCAGGCTGGACTAGCAGGCTCAACAGTTAGCTCATTAGGTACAAATCGTAAACATGATCTTCCTGTGTCATTACAAACATAATTGCTGACTAAAAAACAGTTAGTGTAAAATCATGGCAAAATTATGTTTTTGTTCTGAATAAACCAAAATAGGGGGCTAATAATCCAAACTGCCCTGCAGTAGCAGTTTGGGGGAATATTGTTTTATCTTTAGTATGTGGGTTTGCTTTTAAAACAAGAGTTGTAGAAAATTTCCTGTCTGCTATAAACTTTAATTATATACAAAATGGCTGTCATCGCCTTCCTTGGCTCTGCACTATTTTTGATACAAGATATGTGTGTCAAGTGTAAGAGATGCATTATAATTCTGGACGTTGTTTTCACTTCGATGCTCGTACTTCTCGCATGAAAACTTTACTTCATTAGGTGACCCGAGCAATGCTTGGAACACCTCTTGGTTTTTGTTTGTTTTTAGGTGTTCAGCCTACAGCCTAAACCCTATTGTTATTTTTCCCCCTTCTACTTACTTCTCCCTTGACCTTGTCTTGCAATTTTTACAAAACATAGGTACTGTACGGACTTGAAACTTTACATGTTCTCAGGACTTTCTAAGTAGATGACAACGCAAATTTTTTCCTTGATGACAAAAATGTAATTTAAAAAATGTATAATTGAAAACAAATGTGAATAGTTTGACTGTTTCAAAAAACTGAAACTCGAGATCTTACACTGAGTGTGACCCCGTTTGACCTTTATTTCAGGTCAGAACCAGAAGTGCTGTGGAGTTTAAAATTGGTAAATATTTTGGATTTATTTTCAAAAATGTCCAATATAAAATCATAGTACCAGTGTTGTCCAAAAATCCAAGAGCGCCATCTAGTGGCATGCTTAAAACAGTTCAAAATACACATTTAGTTTATGTCTGAGGTGAAGTTTTTGGTAATCGCTTTAAACTTGGTACACTTTATGTTTGGTGAAGTTGTAGAAACCCTGCGAGAAGCGGATATTTTGTGATTTGCCCCGTGGAACGGATGTGCTCACGCGGTAGGCATATTATGTAAATAGTGAAATTGACACATGAAACAGCCACAGGGTAAAAAAGAAACAGTAGCTAGGTCACCTATATATACCTTGAGGGTATTTCTGGGTCAGGATTGTAAACAAACAGCTCTGGTTTCCATTCACAGACATATGACAAAGAGCATGTGTTCATACTATGGCGGCAATTTTTGTACACAAAGGATTGCCGCCTTGGTGCAGAGCCACTTTGTGACAGCTGGCCTACCCGTGAACGACCTCTAGGGCAAAATCGGTTCAGCCACTTTGTTAAGGGGTGTTCAGGGTTGGATGAAAATTAATTTAAGCGAAAAAAAAAAAAAAAAAAAAAGTTTTTTAATTAACAAAATTATAAACATTTTTCTACGGCTTGAGACCATCCGCTGATTCCAGGACGTCATCAGGGGTCACGTGGTATGACATTAAGAGTTCACTTTTTGAAGTTTGTATCTAACAAACTACACGTTTGATTAAGTTGAAACTTTGTATGTTGTTAGACAACAATGTTTACTGCACAAATTAGATGTGATGACATTGTTATGACCTCATAATTTTTTCTTCTTCTGATTTTGTTAAGTTTAGACCACTTAATACTTATCTTGAAAATAAAACTTAGGTACAATCAAAATTCTTCTTGCACTAGGCTTGGGAGGTCGTATATACATGAAATATGGGTTGATGTCTTTATGACGTCATCAATTGTTATGTTATATTTCCATAAAGGTACAGTTTTATAAGAGTTATGTATACAAAACAACAATGCATTTATTGTAGGTCACTTCACAATAACATCATCAAATCACGTTGTCACCTTTAAGGTGCAGATTTCAAGGCTTTATAATTATACCATTACATACCCTAATGAGATATTGTAGTTGATCTAACTTTTGAATTACACGAATAACTTCTTCAACTATATTAAAGCCAAACACCCTGTTTTTTGTTGTAAAAAAACTTTGGTATATTTTCCCCCTCTATTTCTTCTTCTCCCCCCCCCCCCCCGCAAATGTCCGCTAACAAAAACATTCTTGCCAAATTTACATGGCCATTAAACTTCACGAATATCAAGATCTGCACTTGAAAATGATACAACCATAGTGACGCCATAATGTCTTAAAATAGGTCATACTGGCCCATTTAGGGTCAGTGTGATCTGAAATCAGGCTCAAAATTACACAGAATCAGAGTTAAGTTTAATTTGTTGCTCAGGTCAGCCTGACGCTGAAATGGGTCTGGCCCCTTGGGCCCTAGAATCCATGTAAATGTAATGTCTGATCCAGTACTTTTTAGATCATTGGTAAAACACAATTAATAGTACTGACTTGAAGACAAAGTGATAAGGCCCAAGTTCCAATCTATAAAAACTCACTGGTATGTTATTGGACTAATTTCTGTCTGACCTATTTTAAGACATTATGGTGTCACTATGGTGTATCATTTTCAAGGACAATTTTTTGAAAACCTCAAATCACCCTGGCTTATTTCTATCCTATCGTTCTCACCAGCAGTGTCAATTCTCCAGAAAAAAACAATTGTGTGATGAAATGCTGTCAATTTGAGAAAATAGCATTTAAAGATCCTAAAAATAAGTGAAGTGGAACAAATCCATGACAAAACTAAAAACATGATGACCGCCAAGTTTGGTGTTTTGTCTTAGCTTGTTTTTAGCTTGTTTTTAGCTTGTTTCTAAAAGAATATATGGTGTGGATGATTTCTATTTATCCCAAACCAATAGTATTTTATCCATTTAGGCTTTCAGTATATTACTGAATAACCTTGACCTGACAGGTTTGGCAGTCTTGGCAGTCTTCCTGGCACTATAAACACAAAAGCACTTAATTAAATGCTGCCACGGTTTGCCAGAAAAACGACCACAGAGTCTATTTTTGGCAACTTTCTACGTAGTGGAAAATATTCTCATTGTTACATGCACCGAACTGGTTAATGGCAACTGAAAAAACTACAAAGCTGGCAGCCATTTTTGAAATTTGGTTTCTGTTATGAGATTTGGTGACAGCTCCTTATTGGCATTTCTTTGAATGTAAATATTTTGAATATTTGTATTTCTTTGTTTTTAAGGCCCAGTATGAAACAAAATTCACATGATCATCGCAGTATCTCCTAATTAGAACCCAATAAACATGACCACGAAAACTGCAATCCGCCTATGCTCGTTGCCACAGCTTAGTTTTATTTTTTTCCTCAAAATTTCTTTAATGTTTTATAAAGAAATTTACTATCCCCGATGGTAAATAACCTCGGAAGGTAAAAATGCTGTAAAACAGTTTTTGGTGACTGTCAGCACAAACTTTTTCTAAATTTTTGAAGACTTTTGAAATATTAAAGAAATTATATTCTTTAGGCCTACCAAAACTTGGCAAATAAAAAGCCATATATAGTTGCAATTTTTGAAATTGTTTTTATTGCATCAAGTAGGCCTATAGATTATAGTAAAATTATGAATAAATATGGAAAGATTCACACAAATTTGGAATTAACTTATTGAAAAATACAGAAAGAGATAGATCTTTAAACATGTCAGCCCATTAAACGGCTCAACCACTGTGAGAGAAAAACCATGTGGATAGTTTATGTATGCCAAGACAAAGTATCCGATTGTTAGTAAATAAATAAAGGAATACATCATAATATCTAGAAAAACTGATAGATTCAAACTGAAAGCCTACTGGTTATCAAGTTAATACCAAGTTCATTTCTCCAGAAAAATATTGAGTGGATCTTGAATAGTCTTAA
Source organism: Leptasterias polaris (assembly GCA_037783415.1). NCBI lineage: Eukaryota > Metazoa > Echinodermata > Asteroidea > Forcipulatida > Asteriidae > Leptasterias > Leptasterias polaris. The sequence continues at coordinate 111,584 of JAZGTN010000082.1, read as the reverse complement.
AGATGAAAAATAGCACTAAATTAAAGACCAAATAAATCAATGAAGTATAAGCCCGGTGAGAACCTGAATAAAATCTTTGACAAAACATAAAGCATCAACTTGTTGCATTTTACTAAGACGTGATGAACATTCAGTTTTCTGAAATTTCCAGGTTGTTTCAGAGGAGTGTGTTTATGACTAATGATATGGTGTGGATGAATTGACTTTCCCTAAACCTATGCTACATTATCCCTTTAAACGAAACACAAACTTGGTGTATAGTATATAATTGAACAACCTTGATGCCACAGAGCACAATAGTGTTTTGTAATAACAAACTACAAACCTTCCTGATACGAAATTAAGCACACACGAAAACCACCTAATTAAATTGTTGCCCCGGTTTGTCAGAGAAAACATCAGCAGCGTTTAGAATACGGTCATTTGCATTATTTGCACCATAAAATTATCAAAATTATCATAATTATTATTATAAAATGCATTGCACTCGTTTAAGGCAACTGGAAAAATGTAAGAGCCGTGGCCATATTTGTTTTTTTAGGTAATTGGCAAACAGCCAAAAACTTGTTGTTTGACTTTTTTTTTCTTCTTTTGTGTCTTCTTCTTAGCCCTGGACCTTCTTTTGCAATTTTCGCAAAAAGTAAAGGTCGTACAGACTTAAAACTCATATACTTAGACTAGAGTGTAAAGATATACCACATCTTTATTGGGATGATGATTTTATCGATGACATCATAGATGATGTCATAACATTAACATATAAAATTAGCATTTAATATTCAAAACTTCCTGTCTTGAGAACCATAAATACTATAATCAAGATCTTTGCACCATATGAAAGATCTTGTTGCTCTGTAAAAATCTTACACAATATGTGACACCAAGTGACCTTTATTCTGGTCTGAACCAGAAGTTTATGTAGGAAACCTAATGGGAAGCCAAGTACGCCCTCAGTGTTCAAGTGTCTGATCCAACTTTGTGATTAGCATATTTAAAACAGAAAGTTAAGTTTGGGGTCGCGACCTTTGGGCTCACTCTCTTTTTCATTTTAGCTTTTTGCAAGAGAGAGCGCATTTATTTTCTGCAGGTATTTCTCTCTATTTTGTAGAGAGCATTGCTCTGGCCATGCTCCAGATACTGTTTTTCTGGAACTTTGGTTTGTATTAAATCATCTTTTGATAAGAGAATTATTGTAATTTTTAGGGCTATTTGAATCAGAGATTGTAAACTTGTATGTAGCCAGTCTCGTGTCGTGTTGACCCTGCGCCCTTAATAAGTTGTGTCAATGCTATTGTGTTTTGTGTGCTATTGGAGGCTTAAAATCAGTTCAAGTGCGGGAGATCACATCATATTTTAGATGTTATCATATAGGTTTTGCTTTTGTTGTATTTTAGTGAATGCTCGTCCTTTTTATATAGAGGTCTGGCCTCCTTCCCGTGTTTCTACATAAATTTCACAAAACGTGGTATATAATTAACTGTTACATTATCTGAAAGCCCTTTAATGGTCAAGGTTTGAAACAACAAAAATAATCGTAAATATATAATTATTTCTTTAAAATCAAAAGGAATTCAGACTTGAAGCTTACCATGAACTTAGATCTCAGTTTAAAGATGAAACCGCTAATTTTAACATGTCATCATCAAACACATTATTTTTGTTTCAACAAAAAGTTATTTCTATGTTTTTACTGATATCTTTTTTTATCAAAACTTGGAAACCCTGTGCTTTTTTGAGACTGTGTGAGTGAGGGCGACCTTGTTTTCTAGAACCACAGAATTAACTTGAGAATCAAAATGTACAAGAGCCACAGCCTGTACATCTTATGCCTCACAGGGGACCAGTCGAACACAAACCATTGAATGACAGCGGGTGCTGTTGTTATGAAAGCCCTCTTTTGATGAAATTATCTTTGCTGTGCAATATTGCTTGGCCCTACCCTGCAAGGTTTTAAACGGTTGGTTAAGTACAAGTCTCTGCTCTTTTGTTCCCGCTCATCAATGCTTTTTTGTTAAAAAGCAGATTATTGTTAGAAAATATGTAAACAAATTTTGTAAATTTTTTATCCTCTTGTCCAGCTCCTGTTCGCCAGGGGTCAAATTGAATGCGACACTCAATGGTTGCTGAGAACCATTATGTGTTGTTTGCCATTATGCTTAAATAACTACCTGCGTAGGCTTGCGCCCCACGCGTATTTATAAACACTTCTCACCGTATTTATATTGCTTGTGAAGTGATAGCCTTAGGGTGTCATGGCCGAGTGGTTTAGATCATCGGATTCAAGTTCTGGTGGTTTAGTCATTGGGGTGTGGGTTCGAGTCCCAGTCATGACGCTTGGGTCCTTGAGCAATACACTTTGCTATAATTGCTTCTCCTCACCCAGGGGTAAAAATGAGTACCTGCAAGGGAATAGGTTGACATTGTGTTTGAAAAAGCCTTCGGAGCGCCACGGCAGCCCAGGGCTGTATACTCGCCAGGGAGCTGAGAAAGATTATAGGATTGTTATTGGCCCATTGACCAGGGCACTAATGTAAAGCGCAATGATAAGTTATTGTAAAATGCGCTATATAAGAATTAGTTATTATTATTAAGAACTAGTTATTATAGTCGTGTGACATCATCGAGACCAATCAGAATGGATAAGTTAATTCATAATTTCATTGGGTTCACCACCTGGGTATTTATGAATAAACGATATTCCCCTCTTTGACGCAAACTTGAGTAGCCAAAATGTTATAAGGTTTCCTGATATCACAATCATTTAGCATGTAATAAAAAGATGGGCAGAGACTTAAGAGTGGAAAGTGTGAAGATCAAGAGCTACTTTTACAATTTAATTTTTCATCCCCAAAATTAAAAAATACTTTTCTTTTTCTAATATAATTTGATTCCCATCTTTCAATGGATATTAAAAGCCACCTTTTTCATTTGTGGCTCCTGTTTTGTTTGTTTTTTTATTTACAAGCTACCTCACAAATACTGCTGGGTAGAGGCAAAGAAAATTTGAGTTTCATAAATGTTTTAGTTCCCAAAGTCACACGGACAATGTTGGCGTGGACATTTATTATGAAGAATTAAAGTCCCGAAAAGCAGTCAGTGTCGATGTGATATACCTTTCCATGAAATTAACATTTGCTAAGTATTTCGGTATCTGGGCTTCATCTACTGACTTTTTAAAATTATTTGTGACAAATCGTTTACAGTTTGTTTATAAATAAGGCATGTTTATCAATTGTCTTATTCTTGTAAACTGTTTCAATGGGTTCACCACCCAGAAGCCATTTGGAGATAATAGTATACACAATGCTAAGACACTATTAGGTTTGGGTAACAATACATTGTCTGTGTACACTCCAACCAAACAGTGCACTCAGTGTCCATTATATTTCAACAAAGTTAATGGGGACACCTCTGGCTGTCTTTTGTTATCACAGGGAAAAAGACTTTTCTTTCATGAAACAAAGGTCAAGCAAATAAAGTCATGCATTAGGTTTGATATTTGTTTTAATAAGTTTGTTTTACTTATGAATGATAATGGCCCTGGAGCGATTTTTTTTTACATTGTTGTCCTATCTACTGGCCTTGGGGCCCCCACCAGAATTTGGCTTGCTCCTAGGCCAAAAAGGATGTGCTTTAAAAACAATGTGATTTCTTGCAAACCACTCTGTATTACAAAGGAAAAAAAATTAAAAAATGTACCTCATGCCAAAAGCATTTTTGTAAGTTTTGTTTTGTTTCAATGTTTCCTTCCTCCCTTTTCTCAGTACACTCTTTTGACATGCTCTTGTAATAATTATTTGAGCCTTGGCCCTATATCAATTGCAATTACATGTGATTTTATTTATTTTTGTAGTTATATTGGTTGTCAATGAAGCAGCTGCTGATAAAGTGTGTTACTTAACTCAAGAACCGGATCCATCTGAAGGAAACAGACTACGATGGACCCAACCATCCAAGGATATGTGTTCATGTACCTCAGTCAGACCAGGAGGGCTGTTTAAAGTAGCTCCATACAGACAGACTAAACTGAACTACACTGATCAACCAATCTTCACTGACGACCAAGAAGAGATACATGACTATTATGGATGCCATGGTAAGAAAGTTTCAAAGCTATTGTAGGTACAATTGTAGAGTTAAAAAAGAAACAAAGCCAATTCTGGGAACGCACTGATTTTTTCAGGCATTTCAATCTCTTCTGGGCACAAGTCCTAGAAATTAACTGATATAGAAATGTATTTTTTTTTTTTAGAGCACATCAACATTAAACTATTTAATTGAAAAGGCCACAAGTGGTTTGCTTTTCTATTTAATTAGTTTTATTTGTTATTGTATCCAAACATAATGAAGCAGGACACAAACGAACTGTAGAAAACTTTACTTCTAAATTGTAACCCTATCGAGTATTCCTCGGGAATGAAAATTATGCATTTTAACTCTTTATTTTGTACAGCGTGTAACACAAAGCTATTGAAAACCACTTTTAAAATGTAAGCCTTGTTGGTATTGGGTGAGAATGAAGGAAGACAGGGCTATGCTTTTGTTGTTACGTCAAATGTAGTTTATTCTGCAAGTAAAGAAGACAGAAAAAAAGTTACACCTGTTGCCTCAATTTCAATCAGAATCATAATCAATTAAAATAAAAGGACAATTATAAAATTATTCACTCCCTTATTTTTTGATGTCATAAACAAATGAGGTTAAATTTAAAAAGTTTGTATATAAAGGTACTTAACAAATAACCAAAAACATGCAAATGTTTCTGCATAAAGCTTGCTGGTGGCTGCAAGCTTGAAAACATTCATGACGTCCAAAGCTAAAGACAACGCAAATATTATTCATTGTAATATAATATTTGGAAATCATCTCAGCTGAGCAAAGAGTTTAACTTCAACAACAATTGAGTAAAAACACAGAATTTGCCTGAGGTTTACCATACCTCAGTTTGTGGCATGAAAGACGACATGTAATGAATAACAAGGTTTTATGAATGGATTGAGTCCAAATTTAGAAAGAGGGGGTTCTGTTAATACATGTACCAGTTGTTGCAAAACACTCCATCCCAAAGGCCTATACTCTGCTGCAATGTGGATGGGGTAAACTGGTGCTGACTCGGATAGAAATCAGGTACTTGTTTTATTTTTATGGCAGAGCAGTGTAAAAGAAAAGTTAGAAAAAACAATTGCAATGATTCTTGTTTCATCATCAGATAAAATGGCAGACTGTCAGGCTTTCTTGGAAGCTGGTTCGGGAGAGGATGGTATCTTCACTATCTATCCCTTCCAGAATGAGGAAGGAGTAAAGGTGTTGTGTGATATGACTATGGAAACAGGCTGGATTGTAAGTACATCAAATTATACTTCATTCCTTAAGGATTCTATCATTCATTTAGAAAGCCCTATCATTCAATTAGAATCATAAAAATTGTAAACACTTTGTTATATTTCTCTCAATGTAAACTCGTAAATGTGGCATCATTGGTCTTTGCATCCAAACATGTTTAGTGCCAGCATTCTTCTAGTACAAAAAATACTGAAGAACAAGAATCTAGATTTCTTACCAGAACATAGAAACGAGGCTGTTCTTATGCCACACCTTTAGAAACCTTTAGTGGCCGTAAACGGCTTCGACCAAAGTGCAAGATTTGCAAAATTCAATAAAAATCCATTAAGTGTGAGGTTTGTCCTCTCAGTCAAGTCAACAAGTTATGTTTTTATAATTTTGTTCCACTTGCAATGCCCAGAGTGAGTAGAACATTGTTGACATCCTAGAGTGAACCAGTTTACCTTGGGGGGGGGGGGGGGGGGGGGGGGGGGGGGGTGTTCAGTTCCCTGAGTTGTGTAGGTTCTTATGGGCACAAAATCTGCTGTTAGCATTAGGGTTATGGCAGACCCACTATAACAGATTTAGAACTAAATTTCAGGTGTGATCTTCATTAAAAGTTTGGCCGAACAATATTAATTTTTTCATATTTATTTACTAAGCTGATTTTCACATTAACCCTTTCAGCCCCAAGGGCGACTATAGTTGACTGTGCACAATACCCTGCTTCAGCCCCAAGGGCAACTATAGTCGCCCAAGATAACACACAACAAAGCACTCAAGCCTGGGCACAAAGGCCATTTGTTAAAAAGCTGTAGTTTTGTCCATGGTCACCCTCCATACCCAAGCTTACCATCATTGGAAAGAGAAAGATCGGATCTTTCCAATGACAGTAAAATAAAATAGGTTTGTTATTTTACAATCACTTCAAATTAGAGCAGAAAGATCCGAAGAGCCAAACCCCTACGGAGCGCCATAAAAATTGTGCAAAAAATTGTTTGGGTTTTCAGAACACACTGAAGAAACAAAGACCAAGAACTTGGACATTTTTTGGCTGATTTCAATGATTTGTGAATTATATGAAAGGAAATTCAATAAGTAAGACAAGTTTTGTTATTCATTATGCTCTAAAATAAAATCTTCAAGGTAATAATAGAGTTTGTAAAATCAAACTTTGAACACCAGCTTCCTGTTGTGTAAGAAAGTGTGATTCACGCTTGAGTGGTCCGTATAAAGAACATGGGCTTCAGCAGTTGTTTATGTCAAAAGAACTTGGGGCTGAAAGGGTTAATTAAGACTTTCTTTCTAGGTGGTCCAGCGGCGCTATGATGGATCAGTCAATTTCAACCGCAGTTGGGAAGATTACAAGGATGGCTTTGGGTCAATGGATGGTGAGTTCTGGCTTGGCAATGAGATTCTGCATAAGCTGACTGATACTGAAGGGAACTGGACAATCCGTATGGACCTCACCAATGAAGATAACAACACTGGTTATTTGATAGAGACACCCTTTCACATTGGACCTGATGACTACACCATGTCCATGGAGCACTTTAGTTCACAACCAACTGGTATGTCTACAATTGTGTGTGCTAATCATGACCAAGAGGACTACAATCACCATCTAATAACTGTTGTATTAAATATTATCAACGCTTCCATATTTCGTCGTGCCAGTGCAACAAGGTCGTAAACTCAATTATTATAATTTTTTTTGCATAATTTTTTTGGGGATGTTTTAAACAATCACTGGTTGTTTAATACAAGATTACTTGTACATAATAATAATAGTGGATTCTTATATAGCACACAATTCCGTCACGCAGTGACGCTCAAGGCGCTCAACAAAAATTATGCGAAGCATATAAAATAGAAATAAATACTACATAGGGATTAAAGTGTAAACAAATAGGTTTTGAGTAATTGTTTGAAAGAACCGGCTGATGAGGCTTGACGAAGGGCAAGTGGAAGACTGTTCTATTCCTACCTCCATGGTTCCAGAGAGTAGGGCCAGCATGGGAAAAACTGCAGTCACCCCAGGAGCGTATGGATCTGGGAACTTGAAGAAGGGAGGAGTCTGATGACCCTAGTCTGCATGGAGGATTGTATGCCTGTATTGAATTCTGCACATAGACTGGTGAGGAGCCATGAACTGCGTGGTAGACCAGCAACAGAACTTTGAAGGTGATGCGTTTCGCAACAGGAAGCCAATGGAGGGATTCAAGAACAGGTGTGATGTGACTATATTTTTTGGTGAGAGTTACTATAGTCTTGCAGCAGAATTTTGGAGGCGATGCAGTTTATTTAGTTGTTGTTGAGGAAGGCCTACAAAAAGTGAGTTGCAGAAATCAAGGCGTGAAGAGATGATTTAAGTATTTGCAAATAAACCAAGGTTGCGCAGTTGATATCTAATTGACCTAGACACATGGCAGATATGATGATGGAAGGACATATTGTTTGTCAAATATGACGCCAAGGTTGCGAGATTTGGCAGACGACTGGATACTAATGTTGCCCACACGAACTTGAAATTCCTTCGCATCGACTTTATTAAGTGTTTGCTCTGAGCCAAGGAGAATGAGTTCCGACTTTGAGTGATTGAGTACTAGGCCATGTGAGTACATCCATGTGTTGATGTCTCTGACACAGGCCTCCAGTTGTTTAGCTGAGGAAGACATATTGCAGCACAGGACGGTGAGAAAGAAACATACAACTGTATGTCGTCAGCATAACAATGGTACTTGATATTGTGCTCATTAATGATAGTACCCATAGCCTGAAGGTACAAGGAAAACAGGAGGGGGCCACCAACAGAGCCTTGAGGAACACCGTAAGTAAGATGGCTGGCTTGTGACTTTGCATTACCGATGCCTACACACTGAGAGCGATTTGACAGATATGATGTGAACCATTGCAGGGCTGTTCCACTGATACCAATGAGTGTAATCGATCAACTAAAATGTGATGGTCAACAGTGTCAAATGCTGAGGACATGTCGAGTAGAACAAAGGCTGTGATGTTTGCATTATCCATTTGTTGGAGTACATCGTCAGTTAAATTTGTAAAAAGTGTTTCTACACTGTGATTTTGGCGGTATGCCGATTGATGGCCGTCAAGAAGCGAATGTTCACGCAAGTGGTCTGATAGACGAGAAAAAGCCACACGTTCCAAAACTTTGGAGAGATACGGTAGGTTGGATATTGGATGGTAACTAATTTGTAAGGAATCCATTCCAGGTTTTTTCAGTGTTGGTCGTACAATCGCTGTCTTGAGGACTTCAGGGACAGCCCCAGTTTCTAGACTGACATTGATGATCTCAGTGATGACTGGAGTGATGACAGTCATACATTTTGTGAGACAGGTAGGAATTAGGTCCAATTCGCATGACTTTGCAGGTGACTTTGTAATGATGCTACGAACTTCATCTACAGAAGCAGGATTAAGAGTATCTAAGACTGCAACTGTTTGAAGTGAAGAAGGTGGCAGGTCAATGACTGGTAGATTGTTATGAATGGCTGATATCTTACTGGTGTAGAAATTGATGAATTGGGTAGCTAAATTCTCATCAGAGGCATGTGTAGGGAGAGGGGAAGGTTGATTTTTGTTCAGGAGATCACTTGCAACTTTGAACAGACGTTTGGTGTCACCTGAGCAGTCCTCAATCCGTGTCAAGTTATACGCTGTCTTCGCTGCACGTGATATCAACTGGATTCGCTGACATTGCTACTGTCGGTGTATTTCAAGTTTTGACGAATGCCATTTTCTTTCGAACTGTCTTCGAAGAAGTTTTTCATGTGCAATTCCCTCTGTGTACCATTGAGTATTTGGACGAATTTTCACTGAACGTCGTTGAACAGGGGCATGCATATTCAGTGCAGCAACTAAAATGGAGTTGTAACTACTAACAGCAAGATCTGCATTGTTCACAGAGCATTTTTCCAGGAGTGACGCTTAATTTGTTCAAGTCTTCAATGAAACAAAGTGTACGTATAGACTGAATGTTTCGAGATAGAACATACTTCCTGTTTGTTATCTGATTTGGAGTATGCAGGTTACAAGTAATGGCAAAGTGATTAGAAATTCCATTGATTATTTTGATGTCGGAGAGTATTGAAGGGTCAAAGAAACCTCTTGCATCAGAAGAAGTCGTATCGACATGAATATTAAAGTCCCCAGAAATAACTAAACTGGCCTGCTTGAGAAGAGGTAGTTGTCAAGAACATTCGAGAACTCGTTCAGGAAAACCTTCAATGATGATGACGATCCTGGTGGTCTGTAGATTAAGACCAGATGTACAACATTAGAGTTCTGAATAATGTCCATCTGTATCAGTTCAAAGGACTTGACATTGACTAGAGGTGGATAGATGTTGATTTTTAATCCACTCCGATAAAGAAAGGCAACTACACCACCACGTTTACCTGTTCTCGGTACTGTATGTGCTTAAAAGAGTATCCTCCAGGATTTAGATCTGCAATTGCGGCATCATCATCAGAAGTTAGCCATGTCTCACAAACACCAACAATATCAAGATTATTTTCAACAACGAAATCAACAAAGTCACGGTTTTGTTTTTCAAAGATCTTGCATTGAGCATGCAGAAGGAGCTCGGTCTGTTCTGATTTAGATCTCTTGTTTCCAGTAAGCTGCACTAAGTTGCTTCGGCAGACGGTGAGCTGAATAATTGTGGAGATAGTCAGGGTGAAGTTCACCTGCAGGGAAAGTTGTTGATCTCCCATGGCCAATAATTACTGAAATACAACTTTGGAAAATCGGCCTCCTTCTGTGAATCCCTGCTTTGCACCCGCGGCGAGTACGTCTGTGTAGAGTTGAACATTCCAGTGGGTCTGTCTTCAGGATGTCCACTGGTAAATGAATTTGGCATGGTGTCCGTCTGATGTACAGATATGTGATTTCTATGCATGCCTGTGGCTGAAGTGGACATGTAGTGTAGAAATCAGGTTCATGGTACAGCGAGTACAGCTGTTTAGATAGGTACTTCAATTTTGGATTGATTGTATGGTTACAAGCCATTGTTAACCTGAGCAGGCCCAGCTAGCACACCCGCATTGGCCCAGACTTGGGCCGGGCCTGGCATTATATGGCATGGACTGGCCCAGCTGATGCCACCTCTGGACCACATGTGGCCCAGTGGTGGCATCAGTAGTACTCCATGCCAGTCCATGCCAAATAATGCTGGACCTGGCCCAAGTGTGGGCCAGGCCAGGCAAAAAAAAATATTCCTGTACAGTTTACAGTGTGCTGACAGATATATATATATACAATTTTAATTGTAATTTATCATTTTATTTAAATAATTTTAAATTAAATTTAATTTTAATTTTTTTTAAAACTATTAAACTTGAATTAAATTCTGAAGTTAAAATTGTTTTAATTAATTTATAAATTTATAAATCGTTCTTTTTAAAAACAAAAGTTTTGTTTTTTTATTTCACAATACTATAAAGAAACGTCTCAATATTTTTTACATTCTTTTGTAAAATGCCCGAGCCTCTATTAAAATGGCTAGCCAATCAGAAAAGCCGTACGTCCAGTTAGTCCGTGCCGACCAATAAGAAGCGCTCTACTATCAATATCAGGATAGCACAAAATGGCCGACTCTTCTGCGGACGAAGTGTTATCGAGCGACGAAGAATTTTTTCAGATAAGTTGTTATATGTGTATTTTCCCGGCCAGAAAATCCACTGTAGTTAAATGTAACAGCAAGACATGGGCTCGTTTTATAGAGTGTGCTCTACAGTGGCAGAATTTGGAGGGCAATCAGGCCGAAATTGCGAAAGGTTTCACCCCAAAACATGCTGCAGAATTCGACAGACATGGATGATCATGATGGGGACAGCGTTGTAGCGACGATGCCAATTCCGAGCGATGCCGGATTTCACCGCATTTGTTACTCCCGATTCACAGACAAGCAGCATATTTTGCGAGTAAGCCAACGGATGGCAAAGAGCAAAGAAATGCTTGCCAGTAGCTCCGCTAGTACAGGTATGTGCAATTTTAGTCATTATGCCCAGTTTGACCCAATGTTTTTTTACTAATTTTAGTTCACAAAAATTTGAAATCATCATCATGGTGTTGATCTTTCTGTCGTAAAGTTTGAAGTTTGATCTGTTTGCAGTATCCAATCATCACCTTTTCTTCAAAAATAGTGGCCTACATGGCCTACATATTTGAAGGATTCTAAATTTTAAACCAAACCCAAACCCATATAATTATAAATCATGCTAATCTTACCTTTTCAGGAAAAATATTTTTGCCAGGTTGCAACTTTACACTAGAGAAAAGGTGGCAGTGGATACATTATTATTTTGCATCCTTTCTAAATCCAGTATCTGGAACACTGAACTCCTCTTGAAATGTTGACAGGAGTCTGCTCCCAAGTACGTACTAGTACACCCTCATGACCATCACGTATGATCATGATGATGCACATATTGTACAATGTTAATGTAGCTCCTGATTTGATTACGTAGTCCTTGGATAATTGCTAGTAAATTTTGATGTAAATCAGTTCAATTAATTTTTTCAATGAGCACTTTCTCACCCATTATTTTGAATTTTCTGTAGAAAAATTTCTCATTGACAAATTTCAGTGGACACGGTGGATGGATTTAAGTTACATTATTTCTACACGTACCTTAACATCATGGCCGGTAAAGGTTCACAATCACAATCGTGATTTATTTATATTCGTGTTAATTGTGTTTAAAACATGCTTCACTTCTAAAGGTCACTGAGCTAAATAACTGAATCTTTTGCTTGGATTTAACTTGCTATAATTTTTTTAAATGCTTTGCAAGCTTAGGGTCGATTTGATAGCGTTCCCCGCAAGTTATTTATTTTGTAACTTTTTTGTTTCTTTGTGTATTAGAAGAAAGACCGATCAAGAAGAAACGTGTTCTACGTTCTAGTATGGAGACGAGAGGGAAATCCAGATCTGAGCATGTATTACCAGAGATATGTGTGATATGTCAGAGGGAGCAATATTTTGTAGAGGCTCATACACGCAAGAGGAAAACAGAAAGGCTTGCCACATGCTCAACCATCGATGGGAAGCACCTACAGCAAGCAGCAATAGACAGCACCAACACTGCTCTTCTCCTTCAAATTAACAGCCAGGATTGTGTGGCAAACTGTCCCCCTGGGAGTTGCAAGATGAACAAATGCAGCGACTCCAACACGTGTACAGATCTCTGTAAGTGCGCCAGGGAGAACTGTTATAATATAACTGGGCATGCTCACGTCGATGATGAAGATGAAGATGATTAGAACAATTCTTCCAGTGTCCATGATCACAGTAGAGAGACCAGGGCCATTTTATTGATAGCCAAGTATTTTGTTATCTTTGAAGCACTTGTATGGTCTTATTTTTCATGTCCGCAGTATTACTAATTTGCGCAGATTGACTTGAAAAGCTGCCTTTAAAAAGTACGTGTGTATAAAGATATGCATCAATAAGCTACATTGCTGACTCAAGGAAACAAAATATACTTCAGAACTTGTTTATTTCATGGGATCTTATAGTCGCATCGAGTTATGACGCCTTGAAAATGGCACGAGGGCGCTGTTCGTCAAAGGTTCAGGTCAGCATAACATGACGTGCCAACGAGATCCCAACATTTTATTTTTACTTCTGTTATGCGCCAACTGGAGGTTTAAACAAAAATGTTTTACTTTGGTTGAGACGAGCTTGGCGCACGTTTTTTCCTTTACTGGGAATGTACTATTCTCGTTTTACGAGGTTTTTGTGGCTGAAACTTTGATAATTTATTACGCCCAAACCAAAACAGTCAGCAAGTTTGGTATGATGTTGTATCACTCTGATTTTTTTAGAAGAAGATTTGAGAACCCCCTAATTTGGTACATTCTTACAGGCAGTGACTCTTAAAACATTTTAAAAAGGCGGCCGACAAATCTGAAATGTTTAATGTCCATTTTAGGGGAGCAGGTACACAAAGAAACTTTGTAGCCTTGTGAAAATATATGCACACGTTTATGTGTTTTCAGATTCCTGAAAAGGCTTCAGGTCTGAATTTCAGATTCAAATATTTTAGTAAGAAATGACCTCTTTATCAAAAACTACGTTACTTCAGAGGGAGTGGTTTCTCACAATGTTTTATACTTTCAACACCTCTCCGTTGCTCGTTACCAAGTAAGTTTTTATGCTAATATTTTGAGTACTTGCCAAACGTGTCCAACCCCCCCAGTGCCTTTTAATAATTAATACACAGTTTATACTGATTGTAATAAACTTGTGATATGCAAGCTCCCAGTTTACCTGAACAATAAAAACTATCAGGTTTTAATTTGTAGATCCATGGTGTTTTTGTCTATTTTAACAACGTGTTACAGGGCAATATACTGCGAAAGCTAAATTTTGAGTTTCGACATGAGGAAAACCGTTGTACAGATTTTTTAATTATTATAATTATATATATATATATTTTTTTTGGGGGGCAGCTCTTTTGTCTAATGCCAGATCTGGGCCGGGGCTGGTGAACTCTTGGGCCCGGTCTGGCACAGTGATGGGCCAGGTCTGGCACAGTGATGGCGCCATGGCTTGGGCCAGCTCTGGCGCAGTGATCACGCCATGGCTTGGGCCAGGTCTGGCATGAACTGGCCCACATGATGCCAGTCCTGGGCCAGCTCTGGCTGCCATCCCTGGGCCGGCTCTATTGCCTGCTGATGCCCGGCCCGGCCCAAGTCTGGGCCAATGCGGGTGTGCTAGCTGGGGGTGGTCTTTAAGGTGATGAAAAGACTTTTCTTGGATCCTATTGTTGGTGGCCGGTGCAGCGTGGAAGCAAGAACACACCCTGTAGTACTTATACTCAAAATACACAGCAATGATCCCCAAAATTCTCTGAAATGGAATCACAGAAAAACTGGCACTTCATGTTGATCAGCCGGTCGTAATCTTTCACGTGGTGTAAAATTCATAGTAAGAATGACAGTAGAAACTAGTTAATCAAAGTAGAAAATGAGAGCCAGATGTGAAGCTGCCAGTGAGTAGTGCTCACACATAAAGGGAAAGGTCCAATAAAGAAAGAGGCCAGAATAATACATCCTTTTTTTCTTAACCAACTCACACCTTTTATCTCCATGTAATTTCTTCTCCAAACAGTAGCACTGCTGACTGCCCCAGGCAAATTAACTGCACATCCATTAAGTAATGACCCATGTAATAACACCGAAACACACCCACTGACTGAAAAGGGTGTGAAGTTTAATTTATTACCTTGGAAATTGTTGAATGGAGCTTTCCCAAAATGATATGAATTATGAAGACATTTATAATAAAAACATTAAAAGTCACTTTAAAAAAGTGATATCTACACTTGATTAACACATGGTGTTACCGCAAACCTATACATACACTTGATTACCTTAAAACAAGTTTTTTGCTTTACTACTATGAAAATTATGAAAACTGTTGAATAAACCTTGTTGCACGAACACTGCATGCAGTTTAAGACTGGTCAAAAGGTGGAATCTTGGAATCAAACTGTAACGCATGCAAACAATGGGGAGTAGCGTCATATATATCAGTGCAAGAAAGTCATATTTGTTGTTAATGCGACCTGTATCTTTTTAATTACTTTATTGACAAAATTGTTACTTTTACATTTTACTTGAATAAAAACAAACACCATTTGTTTATTCCTACTCAATTTCACCAGAAATGTGACATTTGACCTTGTTGCACTGACCCGACGCTTCATGAAATTTGTTGACTGTTATATGAAACTTCTTCAACAGTAACTAAATTTAATAATAATAATACGAGATATTTATATAGCGCATAATGCAGAAGCCTCTATGCGCAATACAAAACATAAAACAAATAAATGAATATATAAACGCAAAAACACAACAATTTAAACTCCACCAGTTGACCTTTGGCTTAAATGTTGTTTTAAATAATCCCCCATTAAATGCCAAGTTTCCTCTTATAAATAAAGGCTACTACATTGTGTTTGGTTTCAGTTGGTAGATATTGTGGACATGCACTTGGACTGGAAGACAGGAGTATTCCTAATGATAGACTCACAGCATCTAGTCAGTATGCACCACGGTATCAGCCGAGTAATGCACGGCTGAACCTACACCATAATTGGTGTCCAGCTGCAGGTCATTACAAGGATTCATGGCTTCAAGTAGATATGGGTGCGGAGCCTGTGCAGATTGAGGGTGTCATCACACAGGGCAATCCAGACTATGATTGGTATGTGACACATTACCAGGTACAATACAGCATTGATGGTATCGCATGGCTGTATGTGAATGAGACCTCTACTCCACAGGTAAGAGCTAGTATTCAGCAAAGACACCCTCCATTCCAACATGCGTATTCCTTACAAAAAAAGACACTTCAATGACGATGTACAATCATTATTCATGATCTGAGTATTAGTTATTAGTAATTCATTAATTTCTTTATCATGTCCATCTCTGATTTAATTGACAGACATTTCATGGGAACACTGATGGAAACACCCCAGTTACAAATATATTCAAGCAGCCTATTCAAGCAAGGTACATCCACATCAGACCAACAGACTGGATTGATTACCCTGCACTACGTATTGAGCTCCTCGGCTGCAGAGGTAAGTGTATGACTTAACGATGTCTGGTGCTAAGCGCTTGTATGTTCTCAAATAACAGGTTTATAAATACAGCTGTCAATTAATTGAGACATGACCAGAGATGCCAACATTTACGATGTAGGCGTAATTTGTATGATTTATTTATCAAATTACGATAATACGATCCTCGCCTCGTTCTTTACGATTTTATAAATATCTAGTAATAAAACATTTAATGTACGTGTTGTGTTTTGACTCCTATTTATTTTCATAGCGCGTATCACTAAAATGTATTCGGTATCTGACTGTTTGTGCGAATTGTAGCGCCGCTGAAACAGCGCATACGTAGTAATGTGCCAGTGAAAACAACGCGCCCATGGTAGAAGAGCCTAATTGGGCGTAATAAGTATTAGGCTCAGGGTGTCCTCGTTTTACACGTAAACAATATGTTAGAAGCATGGCAACCAGCTATATGTCAGTTGCTAACCAAATCGCCCCATGTATAGTGACGTTGATATCGGGGCGATGAGAAAACAGCGTGTCGTCGCGTCATGATAAATAACAGAGTTGCCTGTTTACGCGTGCCAGGAAAAACCAATTGATACAATAGTCAATACATTATTTGATTAGTTTTCTTCGCTTGTTTGATTTCAACGATGGCTTCACAATGCAACAGAAGTTTAAAGATGACTACAGCAAGAAGTGGGACTTCGTTGTGAAGTCTGCTCGCGGTAACAAATTTGCGTTTTGCAACACATGTCGCTGTGACATCAACATAGCACACGGCGGAGCTTATGACATCGAAAAGCACAGTAAGACCAAAAAACATGTTGAATTTTCAAAGGCTTCTTCATCAAGCATGCGGATGACAAATTTTTTTGTTAGAGAGGAAGAGCAGAATCCAGTTATTCGTGCAGAGGTGTTGTTTTCCAATTTTCTTGTGGAGCACAATCTCCCTATTGCAGCTGCAGATGTCACCAAAAGTAAATTTTCTAAACTCATGAGAGAACAGCCGTTCAGCTTGTCAACTGATGGAAGTAATAGTCAAGACTTCAGTGGCAACTTGTATCCTTTAGTGATTGGGGTGTATAACAGTGATCAAGGACTTGCAATACCAGCTTTGATAAGTCTATGTCAAGGAAATGATGGCACAGGAAAAGGGATCTTCACCTTGCTTGATGATGAGTTGACCAAAAGAGGCATACCATGGGAAAACTGTGTGTCTATAGGATGTGACAATGCATCAGCTGTCATGACCGGGGTACACAAAGGTGTAGCATCATATGTCAAGAAGAAAGTTCCTGGAGTTCACATTGCTGGATGCCCGTGCCACCTACATGTAGTTCACATAGCAGCAGAGCGAGCTGCTGCTAAATTACCTGTATCAATAGAAGAGCTACTTATAGATGTATACTTCCATCTTGACAAGAGTAGCAAAAGGAAGAAGAATCTACGGGAAAAACAGCTCAATTGTGGTTCAGAACCATTGAAGATTTTGAAGCATTGTAGTACCCGATGGCTATCACTTGGTAAAGGGTGATGGTGGGTGTAAGACTGACTTAAACAGACTAATGATTAATAATGCCGATGATAAGTTTTTGCATAAAACGTCTAACATCGATAATCAAATCAAGCTGGACGAGTTCAGAAACACTAGAGGCCTAAAAATTGCACATTTAAATGTGCAAAGCCTCTTTCCAAAAATTGAACACTTACGTGTACTTTTGGCAGAACACCCTATCCACCTGCTCACCCTCAGTGAAACGTGGCTTCATTGCGGCATCAATGATGCTGAAATCAACATCCAAGGTTATACCTTAATCCGCAATGATCGTAAGGGCTTAGACAATCATGGTGGAGTAGCGTGTTACGTATCTAACTCAATTCCTTATCGTTTTATGTCTGAAATCTACAGTGAGATCGAATCATGCTGGATAGAAGTTAAATTGAAAAACTGCAACCCGATTATTGTAGGGATCATTTATCTTCCAAACAAACAATGTGAACATTTGATTAATCTTAAAAAAATGTTGTTTGAAAGTAATTTTGGGTCCAAGGAATTGATCCTGGTTGGTGACTTTAATCTAAACATGTTTGAAGATGCAGAGCGTTCAAAAATTGATGACTTCTGTTGTGAATTTCAAGTTAAGCAACTAATAAATAGTCCTACCAGAGTCACACCAACATCCAGCACCTGCATTGATCTTGTTTTAACCTCACACCCAGATAATATTACTCTTTCCAATGTCATTCCTCTTGGACTAAGTGATCATTCAATGGTATTAGTAATCAGGAAAACCAATGTACATATAAAAGTTCCACCTAAGGTCTCTAAATTAAGGAATTTTAAAAACTTTGATGAAGACCAGTTTTTGAGAGAGTTGTTTGATATGCCATGGGAACATGTTCAAGATACGGATGATATTGATGAGGCGTGGGACATATGGGAGCAATTATTTAATGCAGTCTGTGATAGGAATGCACCTTATCGGGAAATTCGCCAAAGAAGTAAACATATGGCCCCTTGGGTGACAAAGGAAATGCTACAACTTGGTCGTAAACGAGATGCCATGAGGGCTAAAGCTCAGAAAACATCCAAACATGTGGACTGGCTGGTTGCTAGGAAATTGCGAAATCATGCCAATAATTTGGCGAAATATCTAAAAAAAAACTATTATGATGGTGAAATAAAAAACAGTCGTTGCAATTCTAGGAAATTGTGGTCTCTGGCTAAAGAAGCGAGCTCAAAGAATAACAATATTACTTTACCATCTTGTTCAAACAAGCTCTCCTTAGCCAACAACTTTAATACATTCTTTGTAAATATTGGTGCTGACCTTGCTGAAGCGTTTCAGGACATTCCACTGCCTGGAGAAAACTCCCCACCAACCGGCTCAGGGGATACCGTTAACGCTGATAATTTCTCTTTTTCTCCAATTACAGTCACCTTTTTGTTCAAAAACAAATTAAGGAAATGGACCCGTCTGTAGCCACAGGGATAGACGGTATATCCTGTAGGCTACTGAAAGCTGCATGTCCGGTCATATGTCCGTCGCTTGCATATTTAATAAACAGATCGTTATTTTCGGGTATTGTTCCAAAAAAATGGAAAATAGCCAGAGTCACGCCCATTTTTAAAGGTGGTGACCGGGAGCAGATCACTAACTATAGACCCATCTCAGTTCTCCCTCTTGTTTCTAAGGTTTTGGAAAGGGCTGTTAATAACCAACTACGAGAGTTTCTTGGTCAGAACAATTTCCTTGCAGACCAGCAATCGGGGTTTAGACCGCATCATTCGACCCAGACAACAGTGCTTGATGTTACCGATTTTATACTGCATAATATGGATTTAGGTAGTGTGACAGGTGCAATTTTCCTGGACCTAAAAAAGGCATTTGATACCGTCGACCATCAAATTTTATTATCGAGATTGCAGAGCTGCCGAGTCATAGGCCTAGAACTTACCTGGTTTGAATCGTACTTAAGTGGTAGAATACAAGCCACACACATAGACGGTGTTCTATCTGATGTGGCCAGTGTCAGGGTTGGAGTTCCCCAAGGCTCGATCCTGGGGCCTTTGCTCTTTACTGTTTATATTAACTCCCTTCCTATAAGTATTACCGTTCCTCAATGTAAAATGAATATGTATGCAGATGACACAATAATAATGTTCACCGGAACATCGTCGGCAATTATCAAGGACATGACTACAGGCCTAGAGCAAGTGAGTAAGTGGTTACATGAACATAAACTTACTCTGAACGTTAGTAAAACTAAGTTCATGCTCCTTGGTACTCGCCGACGATTATCTCATTTTAAGGACATTCAAATCACTCTGAACGGTGATATTATTGAGCGCGTCCAAGTTTATAAGTACCTAGGAGTAGTGCTAGACGAATGTCTATCCTGGTCTGAACAAATAGACTACATCGGTAAGAAAATTTCCCCAAAAATTGGATTTCTTCGACGTTCTGCCAAACCTTGCCTCCCTCCTTCCACATTTAAATTGCTTAGTTGTGCCATGGTCTTGCCTTTGTTCGATTATTGTAGCGTTGTGTGGTCCAGTTGTTCAAACGGTAATTCTGATAGGCTTGTTAAGTTACACAATCGCCTTGCCAGACTGATCCTCAGTGCTGATTATAGGACTTCTATTGCCGAACTTCATGAGGCCCTGTCATGGACTGCTCTCCCTTTACGCTGGCACTATAATAGAATGTGTGAAGTCTACAAATGTGTTAACAAATTAAACCCGAAATATCTTAACTCTCGCTTTGAAATACCAAGTCACCCAATTGGCACCCGGTCACTGTCCAACGGCTCATTATACATGTCATTTATTCCTAAGACTAATGCAGGTAAACGCACCTTCCAATATCTAGGGACCTTGGGTTGGAACAAGTTGAGAAACACACAGAGACAGTATGAGTCACTTTCTAAATTTAAAAGATCTCTGTTAGCTGAATCTTAATCATGTTGCCCTTTTAATTTACTTTTTTTTTTTTTTTTTTGAGTTAATCTTGTATTCTATTCATTGTTTTATATCGTTTTGGTTTACTCATCATTCCAATTTGACTTTTATGCTTTGTGTCTTGTTTTAAACTAGTGCGTTTTTGAATCCCGCTTTGTTTTTGCTACTTTCTGTTTTATGCTGTTTTAAAAACATTGTTGCATTCTATTTATTTTTCTTATGTCGTAATGGCTTTATCATCATTCCAAAATGTCCTATTTTTATGCATTACACACTATAGCGCGTTAATCTCGCTATTTTCTTTGCTTCGTTCTTATTTTTAATTATATAAACTTTACTTTTTTACTTAATCATTTATCATTTTTATTGAAATATAGGGCCCTTAATGAAAGCAGTTTTGTAACTGATGAGGCTACCCTATTTAAATAAAACAGCAATATAATAATATATGCCTGAAGCGACTGTTAGCCCAATATGAGCCATTGACAGCCTTCTTCAAGGAAGAATGCAAGGTAGTTACGTCAAAAGTGGTAAAAGATGTTCGAGTAGTCTGCCAAAAACGGAAGGTTGGCAATGATAAGGAGAAGGATTGTCATGACTCTAAGAAAGTGAAGGGCAATGGTGATTCTGGAACCTGCAGAGTCACTGACCCAAGTAAATCCAGTGATAAATCTACTCAGCCCAATGTGCAACATAAGGCAAAGTCTTGTCAGGAGAAACCTGTTGTGAGTGAGTAGCACTGCTGGTATGAGTAATCCTGCTGTGACATGTGGAAAATGAATGGTTTTGTTTTCTATGCATAGTTTGTTTAATTCTCTGTGTTTTTAACAAAGAGGTATATTTACTCTAATATATTTACTTTTCTTTTTCATTCATGCCATTCTAACATCTTCAAATTTGCAGTTTATTGGATCTGTGGGAAAGTTCAATCTTAATCTTATCCTTATGTCATGTTTCTTGGAACTTGAGTGACCACAAGCAGCACTCAAGACTCATTTGCATATTCCTTTGTATTTATAGTTGTTTCATGTTTATTCAGTAGCTTAGTCATAGCCCAGGAATGCAGTACTTCATTCCTGTGGGTCTTTTGTCATAATCTTAATTCAGTTGGTTGCAAGAGATCGTTCTGTGAGGAGTAAAGTTTAAAGGTATCGTGTTGTACAGCGCTGGCTGCGCGCGGTTTCCACTGTGGGAAAAATGGAAATTAAACATTACATCTTCATTATAATGCTGTTTCCTGACTTGATTTTTGGCCCTGTTACACTGCTATGATGAAAACTACACCAAAACATAGTGATACTACCTCCAAACAGACATCAGAAACCAGACCTCAGAGGGTTAAGAGATTACTGGTATCTCCACAGACCAAGCTGTACTGCTTCTTCCGGGATGATGTGGTTCATATATTTGATATAACAAATGTCTGTCTGCAAAGTGAAGCTCCTCAGATTCATATGCTGAAAAGAGAATTGTTCACCCTACTTAAAAACCTATTGGTCAGATTTGTCAAGCCTTGGGTTATCAAGAACAGTGAAAAAAACCTGTGTAAAGTAAACTTTACTCAATCAGAAAGAAGCTAAAGGACTGTTAGTTGGAGGTCAAGTCAGGAAATATCTACAAGCAGAATCTAAATCAAAGGAAAATCCAACTGGGCAGTTGACTAAGATTGATTTGTCCGCATTTTATACATGCGACAGTATTACCAGAGTGCATGTGATTACATTGTGACAAAGTTCCCCTTAAATGATGAATTGTTGCTCCATGCTGAGGTAGTTGATCCTCAATTAAGAGAACAAAAGACATTTGAGTCTCTTGAATACTTCATAAACAGGTTCAGCTGTTTACTTCCTGACAGGTCATTGGAAACCCAACTTGAACAAGAGTTTGCCTTATACCAGGTAGAGGAATTAACACCAGAGATATTGAATATGGACAGGGTAGATGCACAGTGGCATGAAATTGGCAAATTAACTTCATCATTGGGCAAGCCTACATATGGACTATTGGCAGGTGTAATGATGGGTATTCTTGTCATCCCACATTCAAATGCTGGTTGTGAGCGTGTATTTAGCACAGTGTCCGTCCAAGCTCTGCTTGTCCAAAAAAGCACTATGTACATATCAGCTATCTGTGATGGACTACCATCAGCTACCAACAGAGCCCCTTCTTCACCATTGCCATCACTCCCTCCTGAAACGACTCTACACCATTTTAGACCTGTTACTGTTGAGGAAGTGATGTCTATTATTGTTAGATCTCCTGCTAGTCTCGATCCCATGCCTACTGACCTCTTGAAAAAGTGTCTCCCAGCTGTTGTGTCCGCCGTCACTTCCATCATCAATGCAAGCTTTAAGCGTGTTGTTGTCCCTGCCTCTTTGAAGATAGCAAATGTACATCCAGTACTTAAGAACTGGCTTAGACCCTAACTCTCTTCAAAACTTCAGGCCCATATCGAACCTTCCTCTCAAACGTGTCACATTTTCTCAACTCACTAATCATCTTCTTCTTTTTCCCTTTTTTTTTAAAAGTGCAAAGCACTTTTTTTTTTTTTCATACAAATATGCACTCACAACAAACCACGAACACACAAAACAAAAATAGAGGACAAAACATAGAAACCTTATCAAGAAACAATTAATAATTAATTAAACCGTAAACCTCCACTTTGTGATAAACTTATGCATTGTGTTTGAGCCAGTCGCAATCTTTCTTTCTAATTCATAGTTAAATTTTACTAAATTAACAAAAGAATGAAAATTTGGCCTTTGTTGATTAAACCTACTTCTAAATATCATCTTCTTTGTCAATAAAATGCAAAGGTTAAATAAAAGGTCTGGCTGGTCAGTGTTTTGACCAAACAGAATGGATTTAAAACTTAAAGTTATTTCCTCATGCGACAAACCTTTCCACCAATTCTCAAACTGTTTCCAAATAGGCTGCGTATATTTACAATCAAAAAATAAATGTTTCATTGTCTCTGGAAACTTAGAGCAAAAGGAGCAAGCATCGCTATTAATGATTTTCATCTTAGATAATCTAACATTAGTCATTAAACAATCCATATTAATTTTATATTGAAAAATTCTCGTACTGACTTCCATACTACACCGATAGGGCAGGTAATAGATGTTTTTCCATTCATCCTTCAAAATACCGAACTCCTGATTAAATTTGGTCTGAGCACTAATCATCTTGATGACAACCAGTTACTTAATAACCACCAATCAGCCTATCGGAGTAACCATAGTGTGGAGACTGTTTTAGTGAGTTTAACAGATCACATCTTGCGAGAGATGGACCTTGGTAGGGAGACCGCACTGATTCTACTTGATGTGTATGCTGCCTTCGACACCATGAAGCATTTTGTCCTGACTGAGCGGCTAGAGACTTTTGGTATCACATCACTGGCGCTGAACTCGTTCAGATTCCTATCTTAGTGATCGTAATCTGTGTATCTCAGTCAATGGCACAAGATCACCTCCAACACCTCTAACACATGGCGTCCCCCAAGACTCTGTTGGAGAACTGCTCTTGTTCTCAGTTTACACCACTTGGAGCTGTAATCCGTTTGCATGGCATCAACTTCCACTCATATGCGGATGACTTACAGTTATTCATCTCATTCGCCCCAACAGATGACAACCTGTTCTCAGCACAACCCGCCTTGAACAATGTGTATCAGATGTCAAAGAATGGATATCCCAGAATAACCTCAAACTGAATGATGGAAAAACGGAATTCTTTCTCATTGGTTCTAAGTCCAACCAGAAGAAGATCTCTTCTAGACAACCCATCCGAATTGGAGATTTAGAGATCACCCCCAAGGAGAAGTGCCGCAACCCGGTTGCTGTCATTGATTCAGAGATGACTCTTAACCCTTTCAATACCATTGTCGAGTTTACTCGACAGTGCGCCGTGTAGTGCTTCCGTACCAATGTCGAGTTTACTCGACACAAAAAGCAGCGGCGTTTGAGAGCCTGTAATTATTTTGTTTGGCGCCCTCTGCTGTTGACCTTTATATAGATGGGTAGCTTGTTTATCGAGCTTCACAATGGTGTGTATTGTATAGGGGGTCGCCATTACGATATTCCGAGAAAAATTACATTGCATGCAGCAGTACTTCCAGATTTCACGCTTCCGTTTTCCCGACAAAAAATCACCATCATGGCTGTTCGTGACCTGGAAGTTTTGGTTGAAATATTTGTCAAAAGTGACTCCGAATTGAACTCGGAAATATCTGAAGAAGAACCTAGTGAAGATTCAGATGAAACTCGTGATGTTTTGTCGCCAGGCACGTTCAATTATGACAACTATCCTGACGATATACCGGTAGCTGGACCGAGCACGGCACCCGTTCAACGCCGTGGGCTTGGGCGTGGACCCGGCGGGCCTCGACCCATTCGTGCCGATCGACGGCACCCGTTCAACGCCGTGGGCTTGGGCGTGGACCCGGCGGGCCTCGACCCATTCGTGCCGATCGAGGTGACAAAGGACATAAAGATAATGTATACAAATTTGACATCATATAAAAGGTAATTTCATAAGCTACAAATTGTATGCATAAAGTTTTTCCACAAAAATATATGTCTTCACACAGAAAATCAAGATTGAAAAAATATGAACACTGCACGTTGCTTTTTTTGTGTGTGTGTGTGAAAAAATGCGGTACACAGCAGTGTGACCCCTATCAAAAATGCGGTATTGAAAGGGTTAAGAGACACATTTCCTCCATTTGCAGAGGCGTTAGATTTCAGCTTCGTAATCTATTACACATCTGCAAGCATCTTACTCGAAGACGACTGAATGCTTGGTTCACTCCCTCACTCATATCTTCTCACCTGGACTTTGCTAATACACAGACCAGATTATCAAATCCATTGCCTCCAGCGCCTTCAGAACTTTGCCGCCAGATTAGTCACACTTACCAGAAGAACTTTGCACATCTCGATCCCCCGTCCTCAGTGCACTTCACTGGCTTCCTGTATTTCAGCGAATTGTCTTTAAGATATTGGTCCCGGTTTTACGCTCTCTCCATGGCCAGGCACCCACCTACCTTCAAGAGCTGCTACAACGCCATGAACCACACCGACACCTTTGTTCCTCCGACACAAATCTTCGAGTGCCTCTCTCACATCACTCCTGGGAAAACCGATATTTCTCTCGATCCGGTCCTTCCCTATGGAACTCACTACCCATCAAACTGAGAAATGGGACTTCCTACCTCACATTCAAGAACGAACTCAAAACCCATCTCTTTTAATAAGTTGTTTCACCTTCTGTTTATTTGTTTGTGGTTACCAGATGTGGGCTTAGTTAGGATTTCTCTGCCAGGAGTGTCACTATGTAACGGACATGGCACATTATGAGTCTCCATTATTATTATTACTATTACATGGAGACATGTCAATGGTTGAATGTAGGAATTCTACAAAGCCATACTGGGTTTGTGATGTGTAAATAAATCACCATTTAACTGACCTCAGCAATCTAAATACTGATTATGATTTCGTTGAAAACAAGTACCCAAATAAGATTCTGCTGTTAAGCTGTACTGATGCAAAGCTAAGCTTAAATAATGTTTATAGAAGAACATTCACTATTTCTTGACAGTATACAAAACATTACTTTTGCTCAATGAATTGTCATCAATCTAAAGTTAGAGGGACTCTAAAGGTAACTTTTGTTATGTTCTCATTTTTGAGTAGAGAGCGTCCTAATATAAGTGGGGAGATAAGTGTTGAACCTCCATTAAAATGGTAAAGATTGCCATTGTAATGACAGTGCGAAATTTGTCAGCATAAAAAACATTCAAATAATAAACCACATAAACATTCAATTACATCTTTTTGGTCAACACGGATCTGTACATTTTGGTTCATTCCTGGTTTTTTCAGAGCAAAGTTTGAAACATGATGTCATTGGATTTCAACAACAAATGGCTCTTTACATTCAAGGGAGGAACTTTATATCAGACAAAAGGTCAAATTCAAAGGTGAAATAAAATAAATGCAGTGTATTGTTGCCTTAGTAGTGCATGCCTAGTTCATATTTCATGTGATTTCCTCACGACACAGGAGAAATAATGTAACATGATTCCTTGTGTCATGAAAATTCTCTTCACACACATTACAAACTAGGCTTATGAAAAGATAGTTCAAAAAAAACCTATTGTTGGAAATATTCATACTATAAATTAACTCCAGACACTGGGGGAAATATCGTAACTTGATTCTTTGGTAGGATTTGAAGCTTTGCATGGTGGGAGTATAACTAAGAGAGGTTTGCGGTAACACCATGTTAAAATCTATTTTGAGTACTGTTGGTTCTGAAAAGAAACGGTGGTTAACGACTCAACGTTTCGATCAGTATGTTCTGATCGTCTTCAGGAGAATGCTAGACTCTGTTGCTGGATGCTGCTTATGTACTGCCTTGTAGGGGATTAACTGGGAGTTGGCTTAGCTCGGTGATGCACGAAGGCGGGAACAGGAACTGGATAAGCTGAGCTTAGCTTTGGGTCATACATTATTGAAATGATCAATAGGAAAATAATCATTCTTTTATGGATTATATTTGGCAACATAAAAAAAAAGTAATTATTTAATATCTCTTCAGTTGATGGAGTTTGTGGCCACAGTCTTGGAATGGAAGATGGTACCATTCCTGATGACAGAATAACAACATCCTCTACTGATGAAGGTTACTGCTTCAATAGCCCTACAGTACGGCTAGATGTGTGGGGTGGCTGGTGTCCCTCAGACAGTGACAAGGACACTGCATGGTACCAGGTGGACTTACAACATCCAGCTCGGATTCAAGGTGTAATAACACAGGGCAACTTCATCTTTAAACAGGGTTTGCCTTTGTGTTGGGTGACAGAGTTCCTGGTGTCATATAGGCCTAGTGGCAATGCACAAGACTGGCAATACATAGGAGGGACTTCTGAAGAGGATGCACAGGTATGACATCATACATAAATGGCAGAAAATCATCACCCATATAAATGAGTTGAAATATCAACAACATAAGAAGCAATGACTTAGCAGTTACAATAATATTTTTTCTTCAATGAGCCACTGAAATGCAATTCCGTCCAAATAAACAAGCTTGGTATCAATATTGGTCGTTTTTCTTCATATTGACTTTTAACAATTAAAACAAAAGTAACTGCAAATTAATGGGTAATACAGCTTTTGTATATTTAACTTACATAACTTAATTTCTCCACAAGAAAATAGCATTTTATGATTCCTACGACCTTTGTGTTTTTATACCCTTTTAGCTTTGAGATGGTTATTTCTACTTGGTATCTAGAGTTAAAAGGCTTTCTTTAGTTTAAAATGATTCCTCCAAAATACCTATAGCAGCATATAACAGCAAAACTTCTTAAGTCCCCTTTGTATTCCAACCATTTTAGCTCTGAGATTATTAGTTTTTTTTCTTCTTCTTTTTACAGAGATTCCCTGGAAATAGTGACAGCCACACCAGAGTAACCAACAAGTTCAATGAGGAAATCAGAGCACGCTACATTCGCATCATACCAACTTGGTACCGAGGCTATCATCCATCAATGCGCTTTGAACTCCTTGGATGTAATGGTAAGGTCATTTTATATAAAATCCTTATGTTTACTTTACAACTAAAACATTGAATATAAACACTCATGTAGAAGTTTATTTGATGTAAATGAGAATGCATATTGAATAAAACAGAGACAAATATACTCTTGTCTTTAGAAGTAAACAGAAACATAAATTGTTTTTATTTTATGAAACGTTTATGAAATTTTTTAAAACAGGAGAGCCTTATTTCTTTTTTATTTGAATTTTAAACAAGAGAGATATTTTGCTTTTTTGTAGATAATATTTATTTTGATCTTGCAGAAACATTTCAACTTAACATCTGATTAAAATAGTTTCAGACTACAGTTTGATGTCAACAATAACATGATCCAATTTGCGTACTGTGTACCAAAACAACACAAATTATGTTCCCAAAGCCACACAGTCAAGATCATTATGAGCATCATTATAATGCTGCATTGATAAGACATTGTTCAGTAATGCTAATAATGAGATTCCATTAATCTCTAATAGAACATTGGTTTTGTTTTCATTGAAGGATTGTGCTTGAGCCTTTCTTATCCCTCAAAATAGTTTATTGGATCAGATAAAATTGAATGGTACATGTCATTTGGGAGTGCAGACTTGAAGGCCTTGACCGCATTCCAAAGAAATGGTCCTTAAATTAAACTCATTTCTGAAGTCATCAAAATGTATAGAAACTTTCCGCTATCATCCAAAAGATTATAAAGATAAATGACTGCAGAGTGTTAGACAGAAATATGTCTAACAGTCCCTGGAGTATGTGCCAGGTTGAATTTAGACCAGCATGTAAAAACACCCCTCAAAAAAAGTTCCCATATAAATTATTTTTATGATGAAAAATCATTTCTGAGATCTTCCTTCGAAAGCGACCATTCCAGAAATATCGAAATATCTTGTTGGATAATGAACCCGACCATAACTATAATATATCAGAATTTGAGAGTCTGCCGAGCAATCCACATGCGAGTTCAATATTCTAAACAAACTTGACTATCTAAGTTTCATTTGAAATGAAATATTTCCAACGTAGAAATTAATCATTGCTTTCTCCATATAGATGAGTTCCATAATCACAAACCTTTAAACATAGGCGCTTCAATTTAATGAGTCCATACTAAAGATCACCCTGACCAGGCCCGGGACCGGCCAAAATAAACAGAAGAAGAAGAAAAAGTCCGCCCCCAAAAAACAAAAATTATAAAAATAAAATGGGGGAAAAAGGTGCGCACAAAAATAAGCGCCAAAATGGACCAAATGGCTTGAATTGAGCCTTCATTTTCTACAAATTTCCAACTCCCCCCTGCATTGTTAACGCGACGATGTGTAATTTCTTTCATATAGCCCTCCCCCAAAAAAAAAATTAAAAAATATAAGAATTAATAATAATTATAAATAAATAAGTCCCCCCCCCCCTCGATTAATCAGCCCTCTTCTTTTTGAGCCAAAGTTGCTATAGAAGAATAAAACTTTTCAGATAAATTAAACTTTTCTGAGGAGCAGCATAATTTAGACTACCGGTACGTTTATGGATTAAAATGGGGGCGGTGTGGTTTCTTTAAGTCGCACCGTTTTTCTTGAAAAATGGCTTACACACAATTTTGGTGCAGGTTGTTGGAACATAGGGGTGTCGGAACACAGGGTTGTTTGAGTTGTCGGAACAGGGGTGTCGGAACATAGGGATGTCGGAACATAGGGGTGTCAGAATATAGGTTGAGGTGTCGGAACATAGGGATGTCGGAATATAGAGCAGTCACTAACTCAAATGGCATGCTGTTCTTCAATACACTTTTCAAACGAGTGATCGCTAGTTCAAATAGCGATGTTTCTGTGGTGGCACTGCAAGCTGACTTGGAGGTCATGACCTCAGCCTGCTTTATATGCCTGATTTGTATGGAACTCATTACCCTCTGTGAACATTACTAAATCTGTTTGATCTATGTTCAGGCTTTATATGCTCGGACAAACTCCACTGTGTTCTTTGTGTTGAAATCTAGACCTTCTGAGATTAACACTTGAGACTAACTTCCTTCATTAACCCACCTCATCAAAGTGACAATATTACAGCCTTGTTTTTTTAAGACTGTTTATATTTTTTTACCATGATCAACTGTGTTTATGTGTCCATGTTATTTACATGTTCGTGGACATGCACACATGTCAACGGTAGAGTGAATGAATATTCTACAAAGCCCATCTGACATCTGGAGTAAAATACAGGTTTGTGATGTGCACAATATACAAAACATTGCTGTTGCTCAATGAATTGTCATCAATCTTAAAGAGGGACTCAAAGGACAATTTAATTGTTTTAATTTTTTTTTTTAATGTTTTATGTACTCATTTTCGAGTAGAAAGCGTCCTAATATGAGTCGTAAAATAAAAGTGTTTAACCCCACGTTAAAATGGTATAAATTGCCTTTTTGTTGACAGTGCAAAATTTGTCAGCATAAAAAAAACATCCAATTACGTCTTTTTGGTCTACACAGTTCTGTACATTTTTGTACAGGGAATGTTGGTTTCTTCCTGTCTTTTTCAGAGCAAAGTTTGAAACATGATGTCATTGGATTTCAACAACAAATGGGTCTTTACATTCAAAGGAGGAGTTTTATATCAGACAAAAGGTCAAATTCAAAGGTGAAATAAAATAAATGCAGTGTATTGTTGCCTTAGAAGTGCATGCCTTGTTCATATTTCATGTGATTTCCTCACGACACAGGAGAAATAATGTAACATGATTCCTTGTGTCATGAAAATTCTCTTCACACACATTACAAACTAGGCTTATGAAAAGATAGTTCAAAAAAAACCTATTGATGGAAATATTCATACTATAAATTAGCTCCAGACACTGGGGGAATATCGTAACTTGATTCTTTGAGTCATACATTAGGAAAATAATCATTCTTTTATGGATTATTTTTTTGGAAACATAATTTTTTTAAATTATTATTTAATATCTCTTCAGTTGATGGAGATTGTGAGGTCAGTCTTGGAATGGAAGATGGTACCATTCCTGATGACAGAATAACAACATCCTCTACTGATGAAGGTTACTGCTTCAATAGCCCTACAGTACGGCTAGATGTGTGGGGTGGCTGGTGTCCCTCAGACAGTGACAAGGACACTGCATGGTACCAGGTGGACTTACAACATCCAGCTCGGATTCAAGGTGTAATAACACAGGGCAACTTCATCTTTAAACAGGGTTTGCCTTTGTGTTGGGTGACAGAGTTCCTGGTGTCATATAGGCCTAGTGGCAATGCACAAGACTGGCAATACATAGGAGGGACTTCTGAAGAGGATGCACAGGTATGACATCATACATAAATGGCAGAAAATCATCACCCATATAAATGAGTTGAAATATCAACAACATAAGAAGCAATGACTTAGCAGTTACAATAATATTTTTTCTTCAATGAGCCACTGAAATGCAATTCCGTCCAAATAAACAAGCTTGGTATCAATATTGGTCGTTTTTCTTCATATTGACTTTTAACAATTAAAACAAAAGTAACTGCAAAATAATGGATAATACAGCTTTTTTACACTTAACTCGATTTGTCCACAAGAAAATATCAGCATATAATTCCTATAGTTCCTATGACCATTGTGTTTTTATACCCTTTTAGCTTTGAGATGGTTATTTCTACTTGTCATCTAGAGTTAACAGTTTTTTTTAAAAATTAAAATGATTCCTCCAAAATACCTATAGCAGCATATAACAGCAGAACTTCTTAAGACCCCTTTGTATTCCAACCATTTTAGCTCTAAGATGATTAGTTGTCAATAGTTATTATCAGTGTTGTAGGTCTCGAGACCTGGTCTCGGTCTCGAGACCTTTTTTTGGTGTCTTGGTCTCCCCTCGGTCTCGGTCTCAGTCTTGGTCTCGGACTGCAAAAGTCTCGGTCTCGGTAGGGCTGGTCTCGGTCTTGGTCTCGGTCTCGGACTTCCAGGTCTCCACTACAACACTGGTTATTATAATTTTTTGTTTACAGAGATTCCCTGGAAATAGTGACAGCCACACCAGAGTAACCAACAAGTTCAATGAGGAAATCAGAGCACACTACATTCGCATCATACCAACTCAGTACCGAGGCAATCATCCATTAATGCGCTTTGAACTCCTTGGATGTAATGGTAAGGTCATTTTATAAAAAGTTCTTGTGTTTACTTTACAACTAAAACATTTAATATATACACTCATGTAGAAGTTTATTTGATGTAAATGAGAATGCATATTGAATAAAACGGAGACCCATATACTTTCTTTACAAGTAAACAGAAACATACATTGTTTTTAAGTTATAAAAAGTTTATAATATTTGGAAAAACCAGGAAAGCCTTATTTCTTCTTCACCTGAATTTTAAACAAGAGAGATAATTTGCTTTTTGTAGATAATATTGATTTTCACCTGTTCAACTTTAAAATTTGATTTAAGTAGTTTCAGACTACAGTTTGATGTCAACAATAACATGACCCAATTTGCATACTGTGTACCAAACACCACTGGTACCAAAAGAAAACAAATTAATGTTCTAAATTAACGCAACACAGTGAAGATCATTATGATCATCATTATAATGCTGCATTAATAAGACATACTTCAGTTATGCATATTTATTATTGAGTTTCACTAATCTCTAATAGAACGTTGGTTTTGTTTGCATCATCTTGGAATGGGAGATGGTAGCATTCCTGACTACAGCATCACAGCATCAAGTACAAATGGGAAGGTAGATGGTAACTGTCAACCAAGCAATGCACGACTCACTCAATCAGCAAACAGTAATACTATTGGCTGGTGCCCTGAACCTAGTGACAACAAACCATGGTTACAAATTGATCTAGAAATAAGAACCACAGTAGAGGGAATTATGATGCTGCAGGGATCTGATCAGGGAACCAGTGTAGATATGAGTTATGAGTACCAGCTGGAGTACAGTGATGACCAGAGCACTTGGCATAATATGAATTCAGCACAGGTAAGAACTTTGATGTCTGATCTACACTGATATGTGTTAACTGCTGCACATAGGCCTAAAGTGTCTTTCTTAACCCTTTGAACCCGAAAGGCCGCAATAAAAACCGACAAGCGACAACATTCAAAAGGATTTGCATAATCATCTGCACCCTTTGATTATCCTACCAGGTCACTGTGCCAAACACAATGCAGCTGCCCCTATTGCTACAGCTACATGGCAGCGGAAAATGTTGTCACATGAATTTAAAATATCAGACTTTTGTTCTTGGAATCCATTCACCTGTTGTGATGTCTCAATATACTAAGAGGTTGAGCTAGATTGATATGAGTCTACTGTCTACAGTTAAATGCTGTAAACAAAAGCAATGCTAGTCTTCATTGCTGGTGGGATCTAACTGTCACAGTAAGTAAGGTGTACGTATGGTTAAACAAATTATATAAATTCTGCATTTCTTTCACAACAGATAATCAAAAGGAACACCACATCAAACTCTGAAGCTACCGGCATGTTTCATCCACCAATCACAGCTCGTTATATCCGCATCATACTAAACCAGACTGATGGCTCTCTTTGGATACGTGTTGAACTCCTGGGATGTAAAGGTCAGTTTCATCAAGAAATGGACTTAAGAAAATACTTTCAAAGAATCCCAATTACAGCAGTGCATTTGCCATTTTTTGCAAGTATGTAACTCTGTGCAGTTTAAATGGATTGATAAATTTAAGACTATTACACATTCCATTTTCTTTGAAAGCAAACACATCAAGAGATTGCTATCCATTACAAAGATTGTATAAAATTTTACAGAATTCAAAACATTAGCAGTTGATCCAAGACAAAAACAAGATTTCTATAACTCAGAAAACTGGAAACAATTTGAGCTGTCATCAGCCGGTGAGTTGTGTTGCTTTGATGAAAAGCCAAATGTACTGCCATTTTTAATACACAACTTAACAAAATGCTATCAAATTCATGGCTATACATATGTTTGTTTACAGTCCATTGGGTCTGTGGGCAACAGCTTGGACTGGAAGACCATACAGTTCCTGACTCTCAAATCACAGCCTCCAGTATCTACCAGGACCAACCAGATACTCCCATTGATTGTCAGCCTAGTAATGGACGTTTGAATCATGTCAGTGGTGGATGGTGTCCAGCAAAGACTGACAATGAATCTTCATGGCTTGAGATCGACCTACTTATGATGACTCCTATTGAAGGGGTCATAATTCAAGGGTTAGTTAACAATACTTGGCATGTAACGTCATTCCAAGTAGAGTACAGTCTGAACAACAACACCTGGTACTATGTAAGTGGCCATGGAGCATCTACAGGACGACCTCAGGTAAATGGTTTCTTTATTTCAATAATACAATCAAGGTTTTTTTCTTTTGACAATTCTGACACTTTAACATGGATTATTCTTCAAACATATTGCAACCAGAAAACACAAATTCACCTCTGAATCTCATTGCAAAATTGTATCAGGAAAATTTGTTTGAAATAGACATTCTCGCGAACCAAATGTTGCTGTTTAGATTTCAAAAGTCTACATTTCAAAAGTGTACATTAGAGTGTAAATAAAAAAGTTGTTTTAACTCTACAAACCAGTCTTTGACAACCTGTTTTACAGTTTGATAAGTTTTACTAAACTTGCAAGTCTTTTATTTTGTTGGTTTTTTTTAAACAGACATTCCGTGGTAACACTGACCAATCAACACCCATTACTAACAAATTTGAGCAGCCAATCAGAGCACGCTTCATCCGTATCAGACCAATCAATTACGAGGGACATCCAGCGATGCGTATTGAACTCATTGGATGCAGAAGTAGGTTTAGAATTCAATTTAAAATGAGGAAATGTTAATTCTGATCCATGTTTTTTGTGTGCTAGTTGTTGGTGTTTTGATCTCACTAATAAGGCACTGTTTAAAGGGGGACTGTCGTCATGATCATAGGAGGCTTGTGACTGCACATGAAATTATGAAGTCTAACCCAGTAACTGCATGTCCACTTGTTGGCCAGTACATCACAATGCAGTAATAATGGCACCCTTTATTATGCAATGCGTGCATGTTGTAACTGAGGTAAAGCTCACAATTCCAAGTAGAGCCACAGCGGAACTGTCTCTATGATCATCATGACTTTAGTCCCATTTAACTTTTCATGTCATCACTCAAAAAGTGGGCGTTACAAATTCCTTTGAGAATGAGAAAAGTGCAAGAGTTTCTGTACAGTGTTTGATTGTGCCATACCTTGATGCTGTAAGATCAACGATTGCATCACTAATACTAGCCATCCAGTGGCAAAATTAGTGTACTATTTAAAACCAACACTTTTTTGCATGAACTTTTGAATACTTCAAATACACGAAAGAATTTCCTATTTGAAAATGCAGTTCTTATTTGAGTTGATTTTGTTCATCAATTGCTGAAAGTGGCTTGAAACGCTGATGAGAGAGAAAGGAAATCCCCCAAACTTCACAGCTTGACTGCACTCAGGAAGAATACAAGTTCTGAGCCCAGTGTTCAAATCTGCAATTTGTTTTCGGAAAGCTTTGTGTGATTGAAAATAATAAAGTTTTGTCTAAATTATTTCATGGTTTGTTTTTTGTATTTTTTGTACAGGTGGTATTCTTGCGACTGCCAACAATCAAGCCTTCAGCGTTCACCATCACACAGATTTTAACCAAGATGAAACAAACTGTCCAAGTCTGAATAGTGAAGGAGGTTGGTGGTTTAATAGGTGCTCTGGGAACCAAGGTGTAGATAATAACCTTAATGGTGAATATATCCAACCTGGTGATATTATGGGTCCATACAAACGAGTCATTAGAGCTAGTGAGTGGAATGGTTCTCGTATTGTAAAGACTGAAATCAAAATACGCCGCCAATCTCCACCTCGTGGCTAAAAAACATTCTGGATGAAAGATACACTGACACCTTGCCCTTGCACTAAAATTACATTCATAAGAAAACTGTTATTTGTTTGTAAAATTATTCCTCTAATTGAGTATCTTTATACTCCGTTAATGCAGGGGCTGGATATGTTCACACATTTAACTCCAATAAATCACCTGTCACTCATGACTAACTATTATTTCAGAGTATGGAAAACAAAGAAAATCTGGGCTTTTCATTCTATTGAACATTTGTACAGACCTCACAAACTTCTTCTACTGGATGCCCATGGTCTGCCATTTTGGGAGTCAAATTGCATGTAGAGATATGGTGAGTGTGTACACGCCTTAAATGAGCATTTCACAGCACAATACAGAGGGAGACTGATTCCCAAAATGGCAGACAATCTTGTGGTGATGAGGTCAAGTGTACTGGGCCAGTAAACTAAACAATCACATTGTGTTTTCTTGGGTTTTTACCCAATGTTTAAAAAAGCACTCTTTGCCCTATAATTTTGAGCAAAGGAATCTCTCAACCGAGACTCAACCAAACAGTGAATCAAGTAATAATGTTCATCCAAGTCAATGATGGGCAATTTGTACTTGGTTTGACAATTCTTTGATGGTCAGTTTACATACAAGATAAATGGTTCAATACTGTCATTATAGGTTAAGTGATGTAACTTTTGATGAGAACTATAGTAAAGGATTACTAGGAGCAGGGACCAGTCTCATAGAGCTGTTCAAAAAAAAGAAAAAGCAAAGCGTAGCAGAACTATGCTTACTAAATGCTTACTAGATTACCAGCCAAAACTTTAATTGGGTCAATAGGCCTACCTTTTCTTTGTCCCTCCTGTTTGAGCTGAAGCAAAATCAAATCTTGCAGCCGCTTGTGGCCGCTATTGACATTTTGGTACAAGGTGCTTTCTGCTGCTATGGTCCCCAAAGGGGTTAACCACCTGACAAGCCTTGTCAAGGAATAATCCAGTCCAGTAATTTTACACACGAGACCGCTGATTCTATTGATTCGAAAATGATTAATTTTGAGAGGCAACATTTAATATTTGTTGAGCATTTAGCAATGCTCTAATAGGAATGAAGTTACTGCTGTTGACCAGGTTAGCTTAAACTCCTAACAAAGGTAGTTTGTGATGAAGTTGTAAAACGCAAACTTCACAATCTTCAAGCTAGACTGGACATGATAAAGCTAACTTGACTTGCAATTAATAATATTTCAATGTGTTAAATGTTTACAAAGTGCCTGAATTGTGATAATAACAGTATTTTGTGTTTTAGTTGTTTCTGACAATAGTGAGTGTTGTAAGATTTGGTGTATATTTTTATGTAATAGGTAATCATTGTAATAGCTTAAATCATTCTTGAAATTCATAAAGGATTGTCATACATTCACTCGAAAAGCTATTCATCTATGTATCTGGCAGAATGCCTACCAACCAATTAGTGTATTTCAGAAATACTCAGGGTCCAAAACCTTTTCTTTGTCCCTCCTGTTTGAGCTGAAGTAAAATCAAATCTTGCAGCCGCTTGTGGCCGCTATTGACATTTTGGTACAATGGTCTCCAAAGGGGTTTACAACCTGACAAGCCTTCTCAAGGAATAATCCAGTCCAGTAATTTTTACACGAGACTGCTGTTGCAATTTGTGTAGCATTCAGCTATGGTCTGATGCGAATGCATTTACTGCTGTTGACTAGGTTAGCTTGACTCCTATCAAAGGCAGTTTGTGATGAAGTTGTAAAATCTCAAACTTCACAATCTTCCAGCTAGAATGGACATTTTGATAAGGCCTACTTGACATGCAATTAATTTAATAATATTTCAAGGTGTTAAATGTTTACACAGTGCCTGAATTGTGATGATAACAGTATTTTCGTTTTAGTATTTTCGTTCTGATAGTAAGGAGTGTTGTAAGATTTGGTGTATATTATCTTTTTATGTAATTGGTAATCATTGTAATAGCTTAAATCATTCTTGAAATTCATAAAGGATTATCATACATTCCATCGGAAAGTTATTTATCTATGTATCTGGCAGAATTAAAAATATATAAATTTAGGAAGGTGAATTGTTTAGATTTGAGATTCTGTTTTAAAATGAACAACAGTTAGAAAAAGTAAAATTTTCCTCTGAAATTGAGTAAAGAAAATTTGTTCCAAGAATTATTTCTTAGGTTAATTCATGTAAAGCAAAATGTGAAGCATAAACAAGTTAAGAGATAAAAAGTGGTGTTATGTGCAATAGTGCTTCAAAAATAAATTCATTGTAACTTAAAACATTATTGGTTAATGTGTTAAAGTAACAACTTGAGATCCTCAAAGTTGCATAAAATGAAACTAAAAACTCTGCAGTATTAAGTCTTTGTGCATGAGGTGAAGTGCATCCATCAGATTTTCTAAAAAACCTTATCGACAGTCAAATGATTTTTAGCAAATTGTTGGTTAATTTAAACAAATACTTAGTCAAATATACTGGTCTCTTCGAATAATGCACAAAAACATGTTGAAATACCTTGTTGTGCACATCTGTGTTTTACGAAAGAGTGAACGTTGGGTTTAAAGGCATTGGATACTTTTGGTAACAGCTCAAAATCAGTGTCCACATTTTGTGTGATTCAACATATGCATGAACAAACAAACCTGTGAAAGTTTGAGCTCAATATTGGTCATCGAGGTCACGAGGAAATAGTGAAAAGAGACCTTATGCGTTTTCTGTTTTTCAAACATCGAGTTTATTATCACGCATGATAAAAACTATTGTTTTACTAATTTCTCAGAAACGATAGCATTTAAGGCAGAAACATTTTAAGGAACTCTTTCTACCATTACTTACTTTAAATCATGTAAGTTATGTGTGAATCTGTGAACATTTGTGTTTTTGATCTTACCAATAGTGTACAGGGCCTTTAATACATGAATACACTCCAGCTGACATGCATGCCTCACTGTGAAAACTTGAGTATAGCTACTTGACCATGAAGCACCTCCTGTATGAATCAATAGTTTATGTGTTGGGAATGCCGAACTCTTAATGAAAACACTAAATGCAATTAGTGAGTAGAATGCCTACTAACCAATTAGTGTATTTCAGAAATTAAGCATACTATTAATCTAATGGCAGCTTAGGATTAATTAAAATCAAGTTTTAAGGCAAGAAGTGAAACAAGATGTAGAAATTTGTTGCCATTGCAGACTGTGAAAACGCAGACAATTTATTCCTTGGATTTGTTTTCAATTGCAAAAGCATTAACAGGCAAAAACATTTAATAAGTTGCCTGAAGAGTTTAAACTGAAATTTCATGTATAACGAAGGCAAAACCAATACAATCATCACTGCCACTCGCAAATGATTTGTCTAAAGTTTTTGAATCTTTCCTGTTTCCAAAAACAAAAGTTACCCGACTTAAATTTAGTTGCTTTCCTGTTACAAAATTCCCAGATATAAGGGGAAAATACAAATTTATGGAGAGTGTCCACTAAAAATTCAGAAAAATCATCAGGGCAAATGGTAGGCCTAGTAAATACTTATTTACTCAACTTTCAATTATAAGTAGCGCCAATTTAATCCCTTCTCCTGATTCCTATTTATAAAGGAGTTAAAAATATGCTGTATGTACAGTCTGCATTAACACACCTTACAAATGGCCTTTATGAATGAAAATTGAAGTTGTGATCATTAACCAAAATTAAGTTCAGGAAGTCAGTTTGAAATTGTGTATACTTTGAATGCAGTTGTTATTTCAAAAATGTATTTTTGTATGTATTTGTTTTCTCTGAATAAACACTCATAATACATGTATAATGTAACTTGCAGAATAGTTTGCACATGACTGAAGGAGGAGGTTATTTCATCAATTCATTTGTAGCTCAAAGTTTACTACCACCTATTGTGTGCAATGGAAGCTAACATTCTAGAATGTAAAACATCTAGCTACCAGTAATTAAAACTTAAAATGTAAACCTTGTGTTCAAATATGCCTCCAAATTTCACCTTAATGATATACCATTGGTGTTTTACTGCACACTTAAAACAGATATGAAGCTTTATGTTGGAGCATACAAACCCATTGAAACTATGGAGGTTGTAAAACCAGTGCCTCTCTTTATCTGTACAGGTAAAGAACAAAAGGCAAGCATAACTTTACAAAGAGCTATGTTTGATCTTAACTTTGATCAACCTTAACTGCTTATTAGCAAAGTGTGATGATGTCACAATAAAAAAAACTGAGGAATCTAATTTGCTTTGACAAATCTACCACCCCAAGGTCAATTTCATGAAGCTGTTTAGCAGTCACAGCAATGCTAACTGTTGGGTATTTTGGGTGGTAAACTAATTTTGCAAGGCATGATTGTTTTGTGCTTACTAGCTTTATGAAATTGGTCCATAAAGCTGGTAATTAAACAGCCTCCCAAGTTATCTGAATGGGCCGGGGTACCAGTAACGGCAATGCTAACTTAGCGGTATTTCGGCTGGTAAAATCATTTTGCTAGGCTTGATTCTTTTGTCTTTAGCAAGTTTTGTGCTTACTCCAGCTTTATGAAATTGGTCCAGAAAGCTGGTAATTTAGCAGAACTTTCTTCCCAAGATATCTGAATGGGGTACCACAGTCACAGCAATGCTAAATGTATTTTGGCTGGTAAACAGATTTTGTTAGGCATGATTCTTTTATGTTTAGCTAGTTTTGTGCTGACTGGCTTTATGAAATTCACTTGGTCCATCACAGAAAGATGTTAAGCATGCAGAACTTTCTTCCCAAGATATATGAATTTGAGTATACACTGGTCCTTTTTGCTGGAGACCCTTTTTAGTAATTGCAATAGCTTTCTGTAATAGGAAGTTGGTATGCTCACAGGCTCTACAAATCAGCTCAAACAAAAAGTTAGCCACAATATCAGAATAGGTAGCAAAGCACACTGATTTATGCTGAACAGATAATTGTTCAGCAATGTTTCCTGCTTTGAATACTTTATGCAAAGACTTGTGTTCCACAACTTTCTTCTAAAGACACCAGACATATTCTTGCATGCAGAACCCAACTGGTTTAGAATTCAACCAGTGCAAAGTTGTAGGGCGCCCTCAATTGGTAAAGGTTTACAATGTTTTGAAAAGTGAATGTCGTCCATCGTCTGGTTCTGCATGTTGTGTTGCAAAAAGAGCCAAACAAGTGTTCGTTTCATCATGGAGGTAAAATTCTATCTCCATGGTTTTATAGAAAGAGGTGAGTAGATAAGTCTATTTATTTCGGTTCTTGAAGAGTGTTAATCGTTCTTAGATGAGCTTAACCTGATTTGCATTGTCCAAGAAGAATGACATATTTTCGTCGGAAGTAACCTGAACGATCGATCAAATTTTCGTTTTGACGCTGGGCTGGGCATAAGGTGTGTATCGTAGGACGCCCTGTATTCAGGGCGTCCCTGACATCGAGGCAAATCTTTTACCTCTCTGTGCGCGATGTAAACAGTCCCTAGATACAATTTTTGTGGTTTGACTTGCCAAGCAGAGTCTCCTCTCATTTGACCAAAACTTAGAAACATGTAAGGCTCCACTGGTTAGTTGCAATTGTATATGCAAAAGGTTGTGGTATTTTAGGCATTTCTGCAAGGTACAAAAATATTTTTTTGAAAAAAGTTTTTGAAAAAAAAAATACCATGGTTATTTTTAAAACTAAATAAAAAATATGTTGAATAAAAATGAAGAAAACTGCTGGCTATAGAGTCATACACTAAGTCTCACAGAACACTTGTAGTCACTGCAGATGTTTCTTCCACGTATGGCTTCACCCGGACACCATACTTTCTTGTTTGCATCGAAAACAGGTCAAACTCAAAACAAATGGGACGCTATTGAAGTCATCGAAGATCAGTGCGTGGTGTGAAAGTTTCAATGTCCATCACGTTTTAATATATGTTTGCATATTTCTTATAAACAAAGGAAGGTAATTAGGGCATCAGTTGATTATATGGAATATTTTTATTTTTTTTCAATTCAAAGAAAAAGGCATACTACATCGAAAACCAGACAGGGGAGGATACAGGGGTACCGGTCAACTCGGTCCGAAGCCAACTCGGTCCGAAGCCAACTTGGTCTGAGCCAACTCGGTCCAAAGTCAACTCCGTCCGAAACCAACTCAGTCCGAAACCAACTTGCTTGGTCCGAAACCAACTCGGTCCGAAACCAACTCGGTCCGAAACCAACTCGGTCCGAAACCAACTCGGTCCGAAACCAACTCGGTCCGAAACCAACTCGGTCCGAAGTCAACTCGGTCCGAAACCAACTCAGTCCGAAACCAACTTGCTCGGTCCGAAACCAACTCGGTCCGAAACCAACTCGGTCCGAAACCAACTCGGTCCGAAACCAACTCGGTCCGAAACCAACTTGCTCGGTCCGAAGTCAACTCGGTCCGAAACCAACTCGGTCCAAAGTCAACTCGGTTTGAACAGAGTATAAAGCGGGGAGGTAGATTCAAGCATGATTCAAGTAAACACGGAGCAGGCCTATTGTTGTTTATTTTAAAGCTAATTGTCTTTTCAGAAAAACGTGAATCTGGCATGATGAGATAAAGTTAAAGTGCAATTCTTTAATTATCCATATTATTTTCATTTAAAAAAAGGCGGAAAAATAGAAGAGATACCCATTTGTTCCTGATAAAAACTTGCTACATGTATGCTCCCGAAAATGAAATCATACGTAAATCATGCCTTTTTCAAGTGAAGATTATTATTTAATTTCTGAGATTACATAGCGCCCAATGATATGCATACTTTCAGGACCAAAAATATTGTTTGTGGACGCCTAAAAAGTTTTGCCAAATACTATTTCAATTCACAATTCACGATAATCAAATCACTTTCAGCTGGGCAGGGATGAATATTATCATACAGTGAAGACCCATTTTATATGATGGTTATTAATG
Source organism: Leptasterias polaris (assembly GCA_037783415.1). Classification (NCBI taxonomy): domain Eukaryota; kingdom Metazoa; phylum Echinodermata; class Asteroidea; order Forcipulatida; family Asteriidae; genus Leptasterias; species Leptasterias polaris. The sequence goes on along the minus strand of JAZGTN010000082.1, from coordinate 68,771 downwards.
TGGCTTTGAGAAATCTATGTAATTAAACATATGTGTTCATGAAAGATATGCTTAGGCCTACTATTATTTAATAATTATTTTCAAGGGCATAACAATACCCAACTTTAAAACAAATAAACTTCGGACCGAGTTGGCCTCGGACCGAGTTGGTTTCGGACCGAGTTGACTTCGGACCGAGTTGGTTTCGGACCGAGTTGGTTTTAGACCGAGTTGGTTTCGGACCGAGTTGGTTTCGGACCGAGTTGACTTCGGACCGAGTTGACTTCGGACCGAGTTGACCCATAAGCGTGTACAGCATTGGTATTTTTGTCAAAGACAATTATGCATCAATCACCCGGCCATCACCGGACCCAAGCTCTGCTCTGGTGTTATCAGCAGCTCCTATAGTGAATGATACCCATGCCTACATCCTTACGGACTGTGAGGGGGGAACCCTGTTTCAGCCCCAGGAGTAGGTGGCAATGGACCCTGGTGGCAGTTAATATTTTGGTTGATAGCCCAAATTAGTTAAATGTAGCTGTCACCTTGAAGTGGCTGTCCGTGGCCCTATGATGTAGTAAGGCAATTTCTCATTCTGACAAGAAAATTTACATCTTAGCCTAATCCCACTAAGCATGAATTTTCAGGATTTGTTTAAGGGTAATTTTAAAAGGGTACATTTTGGTATGAAAAAACACTTTTAACAACTGAAATAATTTTTTCTCTCCATTTCAGACTTTGTGACAAAATTTGAGAGGAAAGAAAGACAATGGCTGCTTCACGTTAATTGACCCCGCAGCATAACTCTTCAGTTTGTGTCTTTCTAAGCCATCAGCAGTCTTCAAGAATCCCTCATGCATTCTGGGTTACATTAAGGCGTTCCATGTGAGTGACTTTTTATACCTTACTTCTCCTTCTTCATTAAGTTCCATAGAGGGTAATAGACAAGTTTTTAGTTCATCCACTGTTCAAAATGTCTTCCACTAATGCTTACCAACTGTAGTCCCGGCCCTGGGGGACCCGGGACTTTGGCAGAGGTAGCCGGGACATAGACGGGGATGTGCAAAGAACTGTGCCCCGCTAGCCGGGACAATAGCGGGGTCTTTGCCGAGGTTGTACAATTTGTTTCCATGCCCTACCGGGACAATAGCGGGGTATTTGCCAGGGTTGTAAAATTTGTTTCCCTGCCCTACCGGGACAATAGCGGGGTCCTTGCCAGGGTTGTACAATTTGTTTCCCCGCCCTACCGGGACAATAGCGGGGACTTTGCCGAGGTTGTACCATTTGTTTCCTCGCCCTACCAGGACAGTAGAGGATCATGGAATGGTTGTGACAAATGCCCTGCATGTCGATCACCCCGCATGCCGGGGCCGGGATTGTGCGGGGGTTGTTATAAATGCCCTCTATGCCGGGGCCAGGATCGTGTGAGGGTTGTTATAAATGCCCTGCATGCCGGGGCCAGTGGATATAGCCGGGGATGTACAACAAGTGTCTCGCCCGACCGGGCAGTAGCGGGGCATGGCAGGGACTATCATGCCAAGCCATTTTTACATCCCGGGCCAAGTCCCTGCTAGTCCCGGGTGCCCCAGGGCCGGGATTACAATTGATATGTGCATAACTCATGTAATAACGTGACTGACATTACATGGCCCAACCAAATCTTTAAAAATATTTACCCACTTGATAACATTATTGCACTACCCATACCCCATACTAAGAAAATAATGAAGGGCAGATTTTAATTGCTATGATGTACATGTACATGATTTTATTGGAATTTTGTTTTGTTTTTGTGACTGACATTACATAAAGCCTAAGGATTATTTTGACGGCTCAGCCTGGACATCTGACTTTAATTTCATATTAATAAAAAATACACACTGAGAGTTGATATTTTAACACAAAACTAAATTAAATACCAACAGATTAATGAAAAAGAAAACAAGAAATTAGTTTGTTTTCTTACCTTTGATTGGTGGCATTATAAACGAAGTGTCAACTTCAGACTGCTGTAACTTACAAAATAATTGGTCTGAAACATTTTCTTTTCATTTCTAGAATCTTCAGAACTTACCCTATCAATTTGGCAAAATATAATTGAGGAATAAGTTTTTTGAAATTTGACCCTCGTGTCGCAGTTGCGTGGAATTGCCCAATATGTCTTTAAGGTGTAAGACACAGGCCTACACCCTCTTTCATAAAAATCACAAATTGGCAACTGATGATTGCTCAAAATTAAAGAGGTCTGGGCTTGGATAGAGGGAACTCCCTGAAATCAGGGGGAAGTTCACGGAGGCAAATCAATGGTCTGGAAACATTTTTTTTCAAGGTGGTTTAAGGGAATCGCAACTTGGTTTCTCCTTCCTTCATGGTTAAAGCTAGTGAAAGAGAAATAATTTCTGCCAAAACATACACTTCACTGAGATTTCACAGTGGTTTCACAGCAAAGATTTTCATAGTGAGTCTCCTATGCCCTGTTACACATTCTACACATACTGTAGGAGAGACGTTTGCTTTCACTATCCTTGCCTTCAATACATTTGTCCTCAGAGACTGGTCTTGCCCCTTAATAATAAAGCCCTCAGTTTCCTTCTTCAGCTCTCCACTCCTTAACCAATTCCAGGACTTGGCGCTCGCCACTTTTTCAGTGCATCTCAAGAATCGGCCATGAGGCGATTTTTTTTCTTCCAATCTTGTTGTCTTTCCTCTTTCATTACCCTTTTGTACTCCTTTGGCTCAACTTTTTCAGCAGCTTTCAGCAAGCTCTCCTCTGTCCTCCTGACATGACAATGCAAGCTCCTGCGCTCGATGTTAACACTGTCCGCCATGCTCAGCAATCCCCTTCCGCCCTCTGACTTTTGAAGATAAAGTCAACATTTGTCGTGGATGAAGCATGCCATGCATTGTCGTTGGTTTTCTTGTCCTCCTGTCAGTGACATCTAGATCGTCTCTAGGCTACTCGACAATAACCGCACTGTACCTCATCAAAGACACGGCCTAAGTGTTAATCGTGTTCATCAAGTTTCCCTGGTTCAGTTTAGACCTCAGACATTTCTTTACCGCCCGATGTATTCTGCCTTCAGCCTTACCTTTGACTCCTTGTGAAGGACATGGTCCGATTCAAGTACACCAAGATACCGATAACTCTCCTCCTTACCCAAAGCCCTCATCTGTGCACCATCTGGCAGAGTGATGCCATTAGAATGTACCCTCTTTCCCCTCTTCATGGTCATTGAAGCACATTTCTCCAAACTGAACTGCATCGCGATGTCATCGCTGAAAATTCTGACGGTCTGCACCAAAGACTCTACCTTCGCCTTACTCTTTGCAAACAACTTATAATTGTCCATAAAAAGCAGATGGTTCATCTTACATCCTTCAATACATAACTTGCACTTACCTTCCTCTGAATCATCGACAGGGGCATCAGTGCAAGAACAAACACCAGTGGAGATAGAGAATCACCTTAGAAAATGCACTTATATGCATACCTTGCCCAGACTATCAATTTGTTGGCTGTCAAATTTGTCCGCCACGTCTTCATGCTCTAACCTAGAAGACGTTTTACTGCATCAGCCACTCCAACCTTATCTAGACATTCCATTATCCATGTGTGTCCGATACAATGTCATACACCTTCTTGTAGTTGATCCACGCCATTGCCAAATTTCTGCTCCTGTAAAACAGCCTTATTGATGATAATTTGATCCTCCGGAATCAACCGATAACTGCTGGTAATCCATATGGCGATAAAGGTCATCTGCAGTAATACTGGTCAAGAGTTTATACATCACAGGTAAGCATGTGATTGGTCTATAATTACTGGCAATGTTAACTTTCTTGACATCCTTCATGATCAGAACTGTTCTTGCCTCAGTCATCCAAGATGGGACCTTACCCTGTACTAGACAGTCTTGCAGTTGTAGGGCCAATCGCTCATGCAAACTACGGAGGTTCTTCAACCGGTACCCATGCACATGGTCCGGACCCGGGGCTTTCCAATTTGGCACTTTCATTACCTGTCTCCTTATCTTGTCTACGTCAATCTGGAACCCTTCTTGCTGTTGTACCCCTCGCAATTAGTCTTTCACATCTCCTAGCCATTCTGCTTGTTGGTTGTGCTGTGCTGGCCGGTCCCCAAATGGTTTTTGCCTCTGTTGGTCACTGGTATGCCTGCAAGCTGTCAGTCTTCCCGCCCAACTCCTTTGAAAGCAACTGACGCTGATGGTGTTAAAAAACCTATTCTGATGAAAATTGCCTAACCCTGTCATCTCTTCATATTTGCAGCCTTAGCCTTAACCCTTTGCTTAATCTCCTCTATTACAACACTTACCCACTTGCGTTTGATATTGTCATCATTTAGCGGTCGCAACCAAGATTCCATTCACAACGTCACGCCAGAGGTGTTTATCCGTCATCATGTTTGGTAGGTCCTCAATTTCAGACTCTGTATCTCTACTGATCACGTCGATGTAGTTGAGAGGTCTACGTCCTCTATTAGGGCACGGAAGTCTCCAATATAACACGTCAGGTATGACCTGGTCTTTAGCACGGTAGCAGTGGCCAGCAAAGCAGACTCTGCATTGAGCAACAGTAGCAGAGATTAGTGGAATGTCTCCGTAAATCTATTCTTTGGTCTTGTGCTCACGCCATGAGATGTTCTGCACCCTCATAAGAAGCCTGGTGTATGTACCATCAAGGCGATCTTGAAGCTCTTTCTTCATGGTCCAGGTTTCAGCTCCATATTGAAATTGTACTTTGTCATGATTATATTCCTCAGTCTGAATCTTTCAATAAAACCTGATTAATTTGTCTTATTCTACTGAGATCTTCGCAGGTTTTTAATCTGACCTTCCAGTCAACGTTTCTACCATGGTGTACTATTTTTTCATTTTGATTGTGGCGCCTCCACCCCTAACTTTTCCCTCACTACAACTGCCCCTGCAAAAATAAGATTATTCGTACTAACCGACCAAGGACTTAACACGGCTGACATTTCTGTGACCCTTTTCCTTGGGACCCTGCTCAAAGCTTGAGTGACCCCATCACCTCCTTAAGCCTTACCTTAATCAACACCTCTTCCTCTGTAAGTTCTATGCCCTCTCCTCCTCAATGTCATCATTGTCGTGACCATTTTGCAACCCTGGCTGATCCACCCCATCCTCACTCTGCGAGCTAGCAGCAGTCGCCTTCTCCGGTACTTGGTGGTTAACAATCTCCGTTCTACATGTTCTATTACTATCAGCTTGCACTATCCTCCTCATCTCCTCAATTTCCACTTTTGTTATCCACTGGTTCCATTTGATAGTACTTATCTGGTCTGCAAGACGCTTCTAACTGATATCAAACATTCCTTTATCTTGCCGTAGGCGTATGTATCATTCTCCTTCTGTTCTGTATCCTCTCTTGTCTGGCTCACTCTTTTAAATATAACATTCAATGGCAATTGTATTCTTATTGTTGTTATTAATTTGATCAAGGCAAACCATAGTGTGCTACATGTATGTCTTAAGTTTTACTCAGACTTTGGAACTACAGTGATTAAGTTCACTTATGAGACATCCTTGGTTTCATTACCAGAAATATATAATGATAATCTTGATTAACTATTACAGAGGTCTCAACCAAAGGTCTCCTCTTCAATTGTGGCGCTCCACATCCCTTCTCAGAGATCAAGATCACATAAGGAGTTAAAGCAGTACGACAAGAAGATTAGCGAGCGTAGATTTGAGAACAACCATTTTCATGAGAGAGTGTACAGACAAGAGCTGCAGTAGGTAAGTCAGATTAACTTGCACCTTTTATTTCTCATGAAGACAATCAGAGCATACTGATAACAATGTTGAGTTGTTATCCAACAGATTTTTTTCAGAACCACCACAATTCAAAGAGAGATTTTATGTACATGATGTAACCACAAACTTTACTTGATTGCTTGAGTACTTGTCTTGACACTTGTGTTCTTAATGTAAGGTTCCCCTGGGGTGTGAATAATTATGACAATTAATTCACAATGGTGGATTCGGATTTGGCTGTATTATGGTGATCGAATCGGCCAGCACCAGCAACGTGAGGCGAGCAGAACGATGTTTTTATTTCATTTCCACAGGCACATACATGTAATAAAGAGAGAGACAGAAAACAGGAAAACAATAAGTAAACTAATTCATACAAGAGGCGTGACACAATATATATGTGGGAAAGCATACTAAATAATCTACCCGAAAAGACAGTGTTGTCACCCTTTAAGGTAGCTCAAATAACACAATATGCACATATGGCATCTTCAAAAGGACTGGGTCAAGTCTAGAGTATTTGCCACAGAGATGAACCATTAATTAATTCCTTGCAGGGTCAATATTAAATCTCCTCTACAATTCAATAAACCTCAATTTATCTACTATTACCATACTCGTGTGGGGGACATGAACCTACTTTAGCACACAATCATACAACAATAGCAATCACCACAAGAGGGTGCTAACTTATGGCACCTACATGTATAAACCCTGGCCTCATAGCTGGAGAGTCTAAATGTACAAATAAAGAAATACCCTTACAAAATCAATGACTGCTTAATTGTACCTTCGTCTATACAATAGGGTCTATCATCTTGAGATTCTACAGACTCGAAGGGGAAAGTATCAATGTTTACATTACGACTGACATCTCTCGTAATCGCTGCAAAACCACATTACATGTACGTTTCATGGGGGTCGCCATCTTGCATAAAACTTCACAAAAGTAAATTAACTTATTATACCACTTCTTAAAACTCTCTCCCCACTTTAACTATATAGGCGACTCAATAATCTTATGATTTAATGTTCACCTTATTTTTATGGCATAGTACTTGATAAAAAGAGTGAAAATGGTACCTGTATTATGGTGATCGAATCGGCCAGCACCAGCAACGTGAGGCGAGCACCGACGTCCGAAGCACCGACGCTCGTCATCACCAACCCTACATTAAGAAAGACACTTTTAACTATTATTACTTTGGCATTTCAATGGGAAATAAAGCCAGAGGTTTCTTGTGTTGTGTAAAGCACTTTAAAGAATCTAGTTAGCCGTCATGTTTCTGGCAGAGGCTGCCGAGTGAGCCACAGCACCTTGTAAACCCTTACAATGTGCTACATGTACATAATGTTAATAATTGAGAAACTTCAAAAACTTGTCTTAAAAAGAAAAGAGATAAGTGCATTAAGATGCTCGTAGTGAAAGGCTGTATTAAAAACTATAAATTATTACCGTATTTCCACCCTGCAAAGTTTCAAATCCTACTCGTGGGAGATATTTCCATGGTGTTACCACAAACCTCCCTAGATTGTATCTCCACCATGCAGAGTTTTAAGCACCACTTGTCTTGTACATGTACCATGTTCTTCTTCATAGTATTTTACCGTTGGACATTATTAGAAGAGTGATACTTCATTGGTTTTGGTTTAAAAAAAACACATAAATAAACGGTTCAGAGAGCTAACTTTTTGTACATTTGATACTAGTACCAATTGTTCGAAGTACATGTATTGCCGTCTCAAAATGTCTTAATTTTTTAAATTCTGATTGGCTTAAAATGCCTTATAAAAATAAGCTCCATGTGAATGTGCACCTAATTCCCAATGAGACAGAAACCTGTCAAGCAATACAACGGGGTGTACCACTTTGTATCCCTTGTTAGCAGTTTTTCCTATTGTTGTGGGTCATCAAATGAGATAATTTGGGCACAGCAAGTCAACAACTTAGTTCACAGAAGATTTAATCTGAAACAAAGAAGAAGACAGAGAAAGTGCACAAGTAGTTGTAACTAAGTAACCCTATAAGTAAATATTACGCCACTGATTTGGAGTAACGCGGACACCCCCACTTATAGTCAAAAATACTGATTCGATTGTGTACTACATTGTAATTTCCATCTAGCCAACAGCTCGCTGTGCACATTGGGTGTGTGAACCTTGCAGAGAGAGCACTCGTGTGGCTCAATGTTTGCATGGTGCCAACAGCAAGTAAAAATGTAACTCTAACCTATGCGCTCTCTAGTGATGGGTTTCAACAATTCAGAAAACTTGCCAGAAACTTGCTAGAAAGTAACAAATAATCAACCGCAGGATCACCAGTGTAACGATCTTAGTGCCTTGGGCAATGTGCCTAAAAATGTGGCATAATGAGGTCTACATGTAGGTACATTGTAGGAAGTTGTTTCAACTAACATGCTGATACGAATTAGTTCACTTATGAGTTTTATCAAATATATGTTATCATATACACAAAGGGTGCTACCTTGTTTTAAAGTGAACCCCAACATTGTACCCCACAAAAAAAAAGATCCATGTCATAGCCCCTCCCCCCCCCCACCCACCACCAACACAACCCCATCCACAACATTCAGGGTTGTATGTTATCGAACCTGTCCAGTCATGTGGTTGAGCTTGGAGTTTCATGTTGGTCTGACTCTGGTTTTGCTGTGGCCATTTCTTTGTGAGTTAGATTTGAAAACTTTCTGGTATGCTTAGGATGACTTGCTTAGTCACTAGTGATGGCTAAAATTTGAATTCCTCCGACTTGAGAGATTTTGCATTTAACATATTTAAAGTGCATGCGTGCCTAGTTATCACTATGCGTGGAAATACAAAGAGGCCACGGCCTTGGCCTGGTCTTAGCCTTGGTGCTCCTTTAGACATTTTCCATAACATTTAACATGTTTAAGATTTTCCAATGAGCAAAATGAAAATGTCCTTGCACTCTCCAAGATGAAATTACAGTCCGGTGTCATGCCTGTTTGTTTTATTCATGCATGTGAATGCACATACCCTGTACTTTAAAATAATTCTGGGGTCATTCACAATTGTCAATACTTCCTGAGTGTACAAACCATATGTTGGGGAGAGGGGGATGGGCTGTGCTACTCGATTACCCTTTAAAATAAAAACAAATGTTGATTTTGTGATATTGTATCAGGTCAGTAATTGATGGCTTTACTCTCAGTCAGAATGTTGATTTGTACAATTTGTTGTCAATTAGAATCGAGTGTCAACCATCATATTGCATACAAAGCTAGCTGTACTGGACAGATGTGTCATTATGATGGCCAAGCAGTCAAGTGCAACAGTCAAAGCTCTGGTGTCTCTGATCAGCAGAGTGTGGGTTCGAGTCTCGGTTGACACTGAACCATTTTTCCTTCATCCTTTGGATAGAACACAATAATAATAATAATAATAATAATAATGATACTTATACCGCGCATTTTCCATATTAAAAATGATCAAATGCGCCTTACAATAAGACAATTAAAATTCAAGAAAAATCATACATTTTAAAAACACACCTAAACAAAATAAAAGTTAAAGTTAAAAATTTAAGCCGGACCAGCCAGTGACTAAGGTACATTTACAACACCTCATTAGCACAAACATTAAACAATAGCAAGTACAAAAAACGTAATTAAAACAGTGGTGAACTCAAAACTAACTAGTAGAAACCGCTTAATAAAAAACACAATCAAACATTAAAAGCTTTCTTAAAAAAGTATGTTTTCAGATGGCTTTTGAAACCCCCAATTGTTTTTTGCTGTCTGATCAAGAGTGGAAGTTCATTCCAGAGTCTAGGACCAGCTACCTCAAAAGCTCTATCACCAATACGATTCTTTGTCTGAGGAATATGTAAGAATACTTGGTCAGAACATCTAAGTGAATACATTGAGTTCTTACGCAGATGAATAAGATTACAAAGATAAACAGGGCAAAGTTTGAGCAATGATTTAAAAACGAGTAACAACATTTTAAATTTGACACGATAAGGGACTGGCAACCAATGCAAATGAAATCACAATGGAGTGATGTGGCAAAATTTAGATTTATTACAAATTAGTCTCGCAGCCGTGTTTTGGACACGTTGATATTTATCAAGTTGAGATTGTGCAATTCCATACAACAGACTATTGCAGTAGTCTAATCTACTAGTAACAAGAGCACGGACAAGTGATGGTTTGGGCAGGGGCCCTTAAATACACTTCAAAATGCTTCAAAGATAAAACCAGAGCAAGGCACTCCTTCTCAATGGTGGAATAGTTACACTGTTGCTTGTTCAGTTTCTTAGAGAAATAACAAACTGGGTGATCAACATTTTGATCATCCTTCTGTAACAACACAGACCCAATGCCCACATCACTGGCATCAACATACAACTTAAATGGTTTGGTGAAATCGGATGGAGCCGTCAAAACTGGGTCAGTTGCTAGCATGGTTTTTATTAGCTCAAATGCTTGTTTGCACTCTTGTGACCAAATAAATTTGTTTTTCTTGCTGAGCAAATTTGTCAGTGGAGTAACAACCTCTGAAAAGTTTTTGCAAAACTTTCGATAATATCCAGCCATGCCGAGAAAACGCATCAAGCCTTTTTTGTCAGCTGGCTGTGGAAAACTCAAAATTGCATCGACCTTAGCTTTGACAGGCTGAACTTCACCTTGACCAATAACATGGCCCAAAAATGTAACTTTTGCTTTACCTAACTGGCTTTTTGCAAGGTTAGCTGTTAACTTGGCCTTAGATAATCTATCAAACAGAGCACGGATGTTTTCCATATGCTCATCCCAGGTGTCATTAAATAAAACAATATCGTCAATATACACTTCTGTATTCGGTAAACCTCTAGTGACATTGTTCATTAATCTCTGAAAAGTCGCTGGTGCATTTTTTAAACCAAAAGGAAGAACTTTGTACTGAAACAAACCTTGAGGAGTGACAAAGGCAGAAATCTGCTTTGCTCGAGGAGTGAGAGGGACCTGCCAATTTCCCTTTAACAGATCAAAAGTAGTTACAAATTTGGCTTGGCCAATATGATCGATACAATCATCTACTCTATAGGCAGTGGAAAAGTATCGGACTTTGATACCAAGTTCACCTTCCTGAAATCAGTGCAGAATCTAAAAGAAGAATCTGATTTTGGAACCAAAATACATGGCGAACTCCAATTGCTGTTACTCTCCTCTATAATACCATTATCCTTCATGTACTTAATCTCCTCATTCATATGCACCTGCTTAAAAGGTCCTATTCGATAAGGATGCTGTTTAATGGGTGTGGCATCCCCTACATCAATATCATGACAGGCAAAATCAGTTTGACCTGGGACATCAGGAAATAAATGTGAATACTCGTGTATTAAATTAGACATTTCAAACTGTTGTTTAGCGGTCAAATGACTCAATTTGTCACTCACATTTTCCAAAACTTGTGAGTTTTTCAATCTGAAACTGGTACCTGGAATGTCTGATGACTGATCACCCTCGTTCTCTGAAAGATTCACAACCTCAACATTTGTGCTACAAACAAGAACACTTTTTCCAACTTTGTCCGATTTCTCAATTTTCCTGTCCTGATATTGTTTCAACATGTTAATATGACATACACGTTTCTGTTTACGCCTATCAGGGGTGGAAATTAAATAATCCAAATCATTGATCTTACGGTCAATTACATATGGTCCACTATATCGAGCTTTAAGTGGCTGACCTGACAATGGCAATAACACTAAAACCTTGTCTCCTGAATTAAAACTACGGACCTTGGACTTTTTGTCGTACCACATTTTCATATCCTGCTGAGACGCTTTCATATTAGATTGGGCTAATTCACAGGCTCCAAGTAAGCGATCTTTCAACTTGACAATGTAACTAAGAACATTATCATCTGTTTTCTCAGACAACAATTTCTCTTTAACCAATTTCAATGGTCCCCTAACAGTACGGCCAAAAACTAGCTCAAATGGACTAAATCCTAACGAGTCTTGTACAACTTCTCGTACTGCAAATAATAACAAAGGAATACCTTCATCCCAATCATTGTCATTGTCCATGCAATAAGTCCTTATCATGGTTTTGAGTGTTTGATGAAAATGCTTAAGGGCACCTTGACTTTGTGGGTGATACGCACTTGAAGTAACTTGAGCATACAGCTGTTGTCGGAACAACTTAGAAGTAAAATTACTTCCCTGATCACTTTGAACAACTTTGGGCAGTCCAAAATGAGTGAAAAAATCTCTCAAAGCTTTACCAACTGGTTTAGCTTTGATTGATCTAAGTGGAATCGCTTCTGCATATCTGGTTGACGCACACATGATTGTGAGTAAATATTCATGACCAGATTTAGTTTTAGGCAGAGGTCCCACACAATCCACAATCGCCCTGCTGAAAGGTTCTTCGAACGCAGGTATAGGCTGTAATGGTGCACGGGGAGGTTTTTGATTCGGCTTCCCGACCATCTGACAAGTATGGCATGTGCGGCAATATTCCGAAACTGACTTTCGGATACCAGGCCAGTGGAAATGTTGTAAAATTCTGTCACATGTTTTAGTGACTCCCAGACATAGGAATGTCGTGAGCTAAACTAAAAATGTGTGGACGATAACAAGTTGGAACCACTATTTGATACAACACTTTCCATTCATTATCAGCAGGCACATCTGGCGGTCGCCATTTGCGCATGAGCACACCTGACTTGCCTCAGTCTCAGTATGTGCTTAATTAAATAGAGTCAACAATTCAGCATCCTTGTGTTGTTCGGATATTAGTTGTTCTCTACTTAAAAAGATGTCAGAGTACACACCTAATTCACTCAATAAGGCTGAGTCCTTTGTGTCAAGAGGAACAGTATGGTTCTCTGCATCAGAAGAATTGCAACAATTCTTTTCAAAAGAAACCAATGGGGTTTCATCATCAAGTAACATGAAAGTATCAGAGATGTCTAAATCTACATCAGTATGAACTGGCGGTGCCTTAATCTTACGACTCATTGATCGAGTTGTAACACAAGCGGGGAAAATACCAGGAAACTCTTCCTCTAAAGATTCGGTATTGTTATCTAAACACGGCACACTAGTCATACAAGGTTCTACAACTACTTTAGCACCAGCAACTTCATTGCCAGGTAAAAGTGTAATACCATTAAGCCCTGCAGGCAGTTTGGAGGTTACTCCTACAGTCATGGGACCAGAAAACAAGTCTGACTGTAAATACAAACGATGGAGAGGCACATCAAAAGATTCATCACCTATTCCCGTAATGCACGCATCGGTGCCTAATGAAGGTCCTTCAGTTAAAGGAACCTCCCTTGCAAGTAACAAATACCGAGTGGACCCCGTATCCCTCAATGGGTAAATAGGTGAATCCAAACGCTCATTGAGCGATACAAATCGCTTAGTGATAAAGGGCAAAAATTCCTCTCTAATTCCAGACATGTGTATGTTTAAACTTGTTTAAACTGGCATGAGGTGTAGTAAAGGCGACTGGTTTTGACTCAGTAAGGACCAAATTTTTCCTTTTCAATGCATAACATTCAGATAGTGCATGCCCTGATTTCTTGCAGTATTTGCATTGCACTGGCTTTGTGAAGTCAACAAAGCTGTTAGAAGTTGACGCTTTAGAACTTGAGTCAGAGAATGACTGTGGTTTAATTGCCTCAGTCTTTGACTTAAACAACACAGGATTAGATTGGAAAAATGCCTTGTGGATTTTCTTTCGATCATGACCATTGTAATGACTAGGTACAAAACTGTTCTTATGTGTCAAAACATAGTCATCAGCCAGCACGGCTGCCTTTTCTAACTCTGTAACCTTTTGCTCTTCTAAGTGGGTCTTTACAGCATAAGGCATACATGTACTAGCTTTAAATTCCTCTAGAAGGACTAGCTGTCGTAACTTGCCAAAATTTTCTTCGATTTTGCATGCTCTACACCACCTTTCAAACAAGGTTTTTTTCTCATAAGCAAACTCAACATATGTTTCGTTTTCTTGTTTTCGCATTTCCAGAAACTTCTGTCTATACGCCTCTGGTACAAGTTCATAGGCTTTCAAAATGGTGGCCTTAACTAAATCATAGTCAGCACTTTGGTCTACTGGTAAAGTTGAATAAACTTTCTGTGCTTTACCAACTAATACACTTTGTAAAAGCAAAGTGCGCATGTCTTTTGGCCATTCTAATCTATCCGCTACCTTTTCAAAGTGAGCGAAATATTTGTCTACCTCTTTCTCCTTAAAAGGAGGGACCAATTTAATGTACTTGGTAGGATCAAACTTCTTTGTAGAAACAGAAGAACCTGGTTGTTCAATGGTTTTGGTATGTTTGAACTGAAGCAGTTCTAAATCTTGAGCCTTGAGTTTCGACTCTAAATGCAACTTCTTTGTTTGTTCTAACTGAATCTCTAACTCTAACTGCTTAAGTTTGATAACTGTTTCTTCTGAGTGACCATTCACATTTTCTACATGCTTTTCTTCAACAAATGACTCTTCCAATATCTCTTCATCAACCAGATGTTCTAAAATCACTGCCTGAATGTCAGCCTTTTTCATACTGGCAGCTACAGAAATCTTGTAATATTTGGCAACCTCAAATAATTCGGCTCTTTTTAAACCATTTACTTTGTTCTCAGAGGGACTCTCTTCAAAGTCGGCCACAAAGTTTTGGATTGAAAACTTCTCCGCCATCTTGATAATTACTGGTGAACAATCAATTAAATTTATTTGTTCACTCAATATTTTTAAGTGAAAAATGAACACTGAAATGGCTTGGGAATTCGCTGAATTTTGTTCAGTTCATCAACATTTTATAAACAACATTCCATGCATGCTAGAAAATGCTATACCACATTCCATGCATGTGGGCCTAATACCACAGACATTCTGTAGGTGAACCAATAACCAAATGGAAATAAAATAACAGTTGGGGAGGAGGAATCCCATCTGTAACAATACAAAAACAACTAACAGAACATGATCAGGAGGGCAACTTGGTAGATTAGTTTGATTCTGAGGACAGTTCATACCAACACCAATCCTCAGGACTGCTTTAGGCATTTGACATTCCCCTCAAATCACTAATGCTTACTTTGATTGTAGCAATCAAAATAATCCTCAGTATGTGGACTGGTCTTAGGTTCCCCAAGAAGCCTAGTATGCCTTTGGACCTTAGGCCAAATGTTAATGTCATTATGACTAAAACAAAAGAAACTCAACAAAAAATATCAACTCCAAATTTAGTGTGTGGATTGGTCTTCAATTTGTGTGTGTACTTAGACGCTTATTGCAAAACACACGAGACCTACAGCTTTACATCCCATCCGAAGAAAGAAACAATAATAGCTCGCTTCTCGCACAAGGACACAAGTGTCAAGACCAGAACTCTGCTGATCAGAAACACCACAGCTTGAGTACGATGCGCTTAATCGCTCAATCATGACACATCATGTTTTTTAAACTAATAGTTTTCAATTTTGGAATGGAAGTATACAAAACTGCTAAGATAGAAATATTCTCAGTCATTTAATGCCAATGAAACTGGGTATAGACACTGTCCTCATGAACCATATTGACTCAGGACAGGCTTTACTTTACATGTAAATATTTCACCATTTTGATTGATTAAAAAAGCATACTTTTAATGGGTTATTCATTCTTGGGAAACAAAATTCAAAAACCTAAACATTTTTAATGAATACTTTTGAAATTAAAAGTGTAACAATTTGTGTCTGAAGAACTTGAGTTGACTTAAAGCTGGAAGTTGAATCATGTTTTAACCTTAGCTTTCAGTGTATGATTGTTTGCCTACCTTTATTAACTTGAAACACTATCATTTTGACAAAGTTGGGAAAAAATTAATGATATTTGATTTGTTTGAGATGTAAAGTTTTGATGTATATCAGTGGTTACTCATTGAGCTGAACAGTCACATGCAGACAAAATGAGTGTAAAGTTGTAGATTGATGACGTCATCATGTGTCACGTGATATTGCCCAATTGCCTTAAAGGTGCACTTTTTGAAGCCGTGTACCTACCAAACCACAAGTCCGACGTTTCCCCTTTCAATAGAGGACCAGCCTACCTGTCACAGCCATACATGTACATTGCAACAATCAAAATAATCCTGGTTGTATGTCTGGTTATCATGGATATTGTATTTAGGTAAACACTAATGTTGCAAAATATCCCTTTTGTTTGTGTTGCAGTAGGCTTACTATCTCCAAGGACATCTACCCGTCAACAAAAAGATGTCCAAGAAAGGAGATGCATTCTCCAGTAAAAGGCAAGTTCCGCAATAATGTATGAACAAATGTTAGCTTTTTGTTATTTAAGTGTTGCATGCACTTTGCTAGACTAGTTTGATTCTGAGGACCAATCGATAATCAAGTTCATACCACCACCAATCTTCAAGAGAACTGTCTCGGCCATTTGACAAACCTGTCAAATCACTGTTTCTCATTTTGATTGTAACAATCAAAATAATCCTGATATGCAAAAGTTCCTTTACTTGTTTTTGTTGTTATTATCAATGTTGGTTTTTGTATATTTTATTTTTTCATTGAAAGTTTATACCAAATCCCCAGCAAAAACAAAGTATTTTTTAAAAATATTATGTGTTATGTGTTTAATCAATATGTACACTTTGCAGGAGTGCTCAAAGAGATCTACCCGTTAACAAGTAAATGCCAAGAGCTGCACTCTCCAGTGAAAGGTAAATTTAAAAAAATAAAACAACCTTTTAGCTCTTGGTTATTAAAATATTGTGTGACACTTGGTAGATTAGTTTGATTCTGAGGAGAGTTCATACCAACACCAATCCTCAGGACTGCTTTAGGCATTTGACATTCCCTTCAAATCACTAATGCTTACTTTGATTGTAGCAATCAAAATAATCCTCAGTATGTGGACTGGTCTTCGGTTCCCCAAGAAGCCTAGTATGCCTTTGGACCTTAGGCCAAATGTCAATGTCATTATGACTAAAACAAAAGAAACTCATTAAAAAATATCAACTCCAAATTTAGTGTGTGGATTGGTCTTCAAATTGTTCGTGTACTTAGACGCTTATTGCAAAACACACGGAACCTACAGCTTTACATCCCATCCGAAGAAGGAAACAATAATAGCTTGTCTCTCGCTCAAGGACACAAGTGTCAAGAAACACCACAGCTTGAGTACGGTGCGCTTAATCGCTCAATCATGACACATCATGTTTTTTAAACTAATAGTTTTCAATTTTGGGATGGAAGTATACAAAACTGCTAAGGTAATTTGTCTGAATCAACTTGTTTAACTATGGACAATGTTTTTTTTTTAAATTAATGCCAGTTGTGCTTTATGTTTGTGTGCAGAAAGGCTTACCATCTTCAAAGTGATCTACCCGTCAACAAGTAGATAACAGTTTAAGATGTACAAGATCGGCCTACATAATAAAGGAGCTGATCTCTCCAGTAAAAGGTAAATTCTTTAAGAGTAAAATAATGTTTTTTAGGCAATTTGTTCATGGCATTTTGAATTAAAAGTTTCTGATCAGTATTCAAACACTCAACAGTTTGGGCCCCTAAAATTTATTACAGCAAGTAGATATAGACTGTGAATCTCAACAATGGGTTGTTGTTAAATTCACAAGCGACTGTGGGAATTGACAGCAATCTTCAGAACCCATGTTTAAAGTAGTTTTAAGCTAAACAAAACTTCTGATTCAGGTTACAAATTAGTTGAAATTTCTTAAGGGATTTTACCTAACATGCACACCTCTTTGAGGTTAATTTGTGTTCTAGTTTGTACTTTCTCAACCATCTTTTAAAGGTTACACTTTAAAGTTAATGTGTTATATTCAGTTATTTTCAGGTAAAAACTGATTTTATATCTAATCTTAAATAATTTGTTTAATTGTTTGCATCTAGAAATGCTCCGATGGGCACCTCCCATCAACGAAGCAAATGTTGTGGTCTCTTTGCACTGCCAAACATATTCTTGTAGCACATGGATTCAGGCTCAGGCAAAGCTATGTAAATCTTGGTGTTTTTTGTTATCATCCTAAAGTGTAAAGTGGGCTATTTTTGCGGCACTTTGCAATTAATGTGTGTGATTCAACAGTAAGGAAATCAAAGTGTGTTGAGAGGTTTTAAGACAAAGGCTAAGGCCTAGTTCTTGATAATTTTATCAAGACGAAGTTGAGGTAAAATTATCAAGAACCATGCCTCAGCATATGTGTAAACGACTTCTTTATAACCAATTCAACACAATGATTCCCATTAAAAAAATCCCTTCAATTTAAAACATTCAGGACCCTGTAGAAGTTGAGAACAAAAGTGGCAGTTTAGCTTAAGCTCACCTCGCCTCTGCGTTGAATTTCTATGCATGTGTTGAGCGATGAGTACCTTGTTGCGCGCAAATGATTTCCAACTTGTGTAAGCCAAATATGTGACATAAATAGACTTAAACTGGGCTGTGACATTTGGGCAATGTGCGCAATCATCTTAGTGTGTCCTTGGCTTAATTAAGTCAGGTCATGTTTAATCACTCCTACCTGTGTTCATATCGCACATTTAAACATTTTCACATGGTCTCCTCTCAACCAATCAGGATGAATAAACTGTCCCAGGTATTTTTGAATCACACACCACATACCACAAAAGATGTGTCAAAAACAAATGTTGCTGATTTGAAAAATGTTGATCATAATGCAAGCCAATTGGCAGTTACAAAACTGTAGGTCTCATGTCTAAGGTAAGAAGTAATACAATAATTTTTCTTCCATAGATATTATTTTTTTTGTATAATTTCGATTTTTTCCCTTTTAGAAAGTCTAGTTCTCCAATGAGATCTACCCATCTGAAATGTAGATGAGTGTTATCTGCAAAATGCGTATCATCAGCTGAATGTCTTCCCATACGTAGATGTAAGTGTTCAAGACTAAGACATAGTTTGTAAATTAGGGTGTAAGTTTTTGTTATCAAGTAATAAACCACTAGGTCTACTTCACTCTACTTACCTGTAGAGCGAATACTACAATTGCATTGTTCCCTATGCCGGCAGGCAAATAGCTAAGAGTTTTACACACAATAGCGCCCTCAAGTGTCCTGTCCCCGACGCCCTGTGACATGCGCACTCCGTTAGCGTCCTCTTTCTCTCTTAGCAGGCGAAGGTAACACATGTGAATTTTTATGTACGGAATAAATTCTGTAAATTGTGTTTACTGGATTGCTTGAGAAAGCAAAGATAGTTGTAGAGTTGTTTTGTTGATGCTATCCCGATAAATAAAGATTGTGGATAGGTATTGTAGAGTTGTTTTGTTGAATTGAGTAATAATGAGTTCTAGGAAGTTGGGGAGGACAGGGCTTGTCGCAACTGGAGGGACCTACATCCCTCCGGGACAACCCGAGTCCTCGGGAGACTGCACCGGTGACAATACGTCGCCGCGTCAGCAATCCCCCAGCCAGCCCCTTCAGCCGCTGTCGGCTGCTGGGTCTGACGGACCTAGTATTAACCGGGCGGGGGACCCTACAGTCCCTCCGTCCCCGGTTGATTTTCTCGGGTCAACCCAACCAAAAGGGAAGCGCACCGGTAAGGCCAAGAAATTGCCTGGTACCGGGGCCGTACCCAAAAAAGGACGAGTTGGCAAACGTGCCTCCACTACGGAGTCCACCCTGCCAGTCCCAGGCCAACCTATGGGGCACTCACAGTCGGAGGGATTACCCCTCCACGGCTCAGTGCGCCCAGGCCCAGGCCCGCCTTCGGGGCATTCACAGCCAGAGGGATTACCCCCCGTCGGCTCAGTGCACCCAGGCCTAAATACTGAGCAGTCGCAACCGGAGGAATTACCCCTCCATGGTTCGATGCACTCACACCGCCCTAGCACGACCACACATACCGCGGTGCCTGCAGACAGTCTGCTGTACGGCCGCCTTGACTGGACAGCCCCCGCCTACGCTATCGGGCTTGGGGCGCTGTCGGCCGCACAGGCAATTGGCCACGGGGAACAGTCCCCATGGGGCCCCTTCGGAACGTTACGCTCCGAGGGTTCGGCCTCTGTATCGGGGTTTGCCCACTGCTCAGGCATCCCCGTCACACAAGTAGCCTCCGAGATTACTTCGGAGTCCACCCTGGGGCGTTCTTCCAAAAAGAAGAGCAAGAAAGCCCGAAAACATTCCCGCCGCTCACAGTCGAGCTCAAGCGGTTCTTCTGAGCGGACACACCGTGGCAAACGCCACAAGGGTGGTGACCAGATCTCTAGGGAAGATTTCTTGGAGGCATTTCAAACCCTCGCGGCCTCGCTTGCGGGCCGACGTGAGGACAGTGGTCATGGCCCTACTGACTCGGTCACCCCACAGGTGCCCCATAGTCTATACGGCCATGGTTGGGTAGCACCGGACCAAAGGGGACTCCCACACACGGCTAGCCGTGCTCCTGATTCCCCCCCGGGTTTGCCGCCCCTGCCCGCCAACCGGTACGGTCAGGCGCGCGTGGCTGCCGACCGGCGAGCACCGCCACACACGAACCGTGGGCCGGTGTCCCCGCCAAGCATCAGTCTCCATCCGTCGGCATCATTTGAGTCTGACCAGGACTCAGTGATAGTACGGCGGGATGATGCTATTTCACCATCGAGACATGATTCTCATTCCTCGAGGGCATCTCGTCCCCCCGATTCGGCCGACTCGGCCGAGGAATAGGACGAGTTGGTCAGCTCTATCCAACGGATGTCGGTCTCTGAGACTGAGTTGCGCTTGGTTCAGAGGGATATGATCAGAGTTCTAGATCTTCCCTGTGACCCGGAACTCCCTTCTGATGAACGCCAGTCGTTTAAGAAGAGATCAGGCCCGACAAAGGGCGTGACCAAGCCCTTCCCGGTGATGCCCTTGGATCGGGTGTGCGTCGATCACATGGACGGGGTGATAGGTGCAAGAACGTGGACTCCATACTCTAAACGTACAGAGCCCTATTATCGTTTCCCCCCTGGGGATTTCGAGAAATACTTTGCCACCCCTATCCTGCCGGACTCGGCCATCGACAAACTTGCCGCTGACAGGGGATCGGTATCCTCCAAGTTACCTTTTGCGGATAAGATTCGCGGGAAGTTGGAGGATGTGACCCGTAAGATGGATTCGTCCGCACGGAAATCCCTACATCCTCCCGATACTTCTGTAGGGGAAGTGGGGGATTTCTTAGTATACCTCCTGGACACCGGTCTCTCGACGGGTACGGTAAGGAATTACCGGTCAGCCATCGCCGCTATACACCCCGGTTTCCCAGACGGTTCTTCCGTTTCGGATAACCGAGCCATCAGTCAGCTGATCAAAGTGATGTTTGTGACCCATCCCCCAGTACGCAAACTGGTCCCGTCCTGGGACCTCTTTAGTGTACTATCGACTTTGACAAAGCCTCCTTACGAGCCAATGAACTGCTCAACGCTGTTGCAGCTTTCCATCAAAGTGGCGTTCCTCCTGGCTGTCGCTACTTCCCGACGGCGCAGTGAGCTACACGCCTTGTCAGTGGAGGCAGGACACATCCGGTGGGAACCGGGAGGCGTCCGCCTAGTCCCCACAGCAGGGTTTCTGACCAAGAACCAGTCCAGCTCGTTTACGCCTCCGGACATTTTCGTCCCTGACATCAAGTCCTTCTCATCAGAGGCAAACGACAAACTATGGTGCCCTGTCCGGGCTCTCAAGTGGTACATGAGCCGTACGAAATCTCTTCGTACGGGTCATAACCAGCTTTTCATTGCGCCAACCCCACCCTTTCGGCCGGCGTCGCAGGATACCATCTCCCGCTGGATTGTGACCGCCATCTGCTCCGTACCGGGCGGCTGGCCGGCAACCGAAGATCATATCCGAGCACATGACGTTAGGGGGGTAGCTGCCTCTTGGGCATTTTTTAAAGGTGTACCCTTGGCGGATATCACCAAGGCAGCCTGCTGGAAGTGCCCGAATACCTTCTCTGAGCTCTACCTGAAGGACGTCCTCCAGGCAGATGGCAGAGCTGGAAGAGAGGTGCTGCAGGCAGCCAGTCAAGCTTCCAAGAAACGCTAGCTGGTGAGTCCACTTTCCTCTCATATATACTTGTATATGCATTTGAAATTTAATGAGGTATACCTATTATGTTTTCTCCCATAATGGTGTTACCCCCCTAATTTTTGCGCACGAACAGTGGGTCCTCAGGGCCACGCTCGTCGCTCTCCCATATCGCGGTGCCACGCATCTGGATTGACCTGTTTTATATCGTACGGTCTTTTGGTATGGAACCGACTTTGACCGTCTGGTTCCCGGGTGATTACGGGACATAGATTCTTGGGGGTTTTCTTAAAGCCCTGTGTCCTACGCCCCTGTAGACATACAATAGTTTCGCGTATACCCACCGCCTACTCGGTGCGAGTCTATGCAATTGTAGTATTCGCTCTACAGGTAAGTAGAGTGAAGTAGACCCCTAACCCACAGTAGTGTGGGGGGGGGGGGGTCTACGAGTGAATACTTACCTGTAGAGCACCCTCCATCCTTCCCCACTATACTTGATTCTTGAGTACTTATGCGTGTAATGCTTGAGGAAAAAGAGGACGCTAACGGAGTGCGCATGTCACAGGGCGTCGGGGACAGGACACTTGAGGGCGCTATTGTGTGTAAAACTCTTAGCTATTTGCCTGCCAGCATAGGGAACAATGCAATTGTAGTATTCGCTCTACAGGTAAATATTCACTCGTAGACCCCCCCACACTACTGTGGGTTAGGGGTTTTTCTTATCGTCGTGTAGTGGGCTGTTTTTGCAGCACTATTACATTGTAAATAACTGCACCATTGCAAGCAAGTGCATATACTATGCGTAATTTGAAATGAGAAACTGGAGATCTTGGCAATTATGCTTCGAATGACTAAAAAAGTTGGAGCATTTGAAGATTTGAAATGTTTGGTGGTGCGTCGTTACGAATTGTTTGGAATCGAACGGTGGTAAAATCACGGGAAATTCCAACATTAATTGCGAAAAGGGACCTGGACACATGCACGTGGCATGTGGGGTTCTACTCCTGGCCAGGGTAACAGTTGGTGGTTGATCTTAAAGATGCATTAGCTCCTCAGTGGTCGGCCAACGGGAGTAGTTACTAGTCTTCGCCGTGGGGCTAGGGCCTGCGTTAGTAGGAGTTAGAGGTCGTGCCCCGCATACGGGTGCGTGGACCGGGCGCTCTGAAAGGAGTATGAAGGCCTTGATAAACTCGGAAAGCGTGTTGGGGCTGGTATCCTGGGACCTGCACGTGGTGGCCCTGCTTTAAACTAAGCTTACCAGGATGATATTGGCAAAAATCAGAAGCAAATTAATTAAAATGCTTGCAATGGTGCACTTATACATTTTACTTTACTGTCATGAATTTTATTTACAGTTTAATAATATACAGGCATGCTACTTTTCATGTCATCAGCTGGTTTCATCACTTTTGGTTTTTCAGCTGAACTGCCATTGAAAATTAAAAACTAAGCACAAAGTATATTGCTGTGCCTGGTACTTTCCTCTTTTTGGGCAAGAATTGGTCGAATGCATGCCTGAATATACAAGAATTTAAAAATTTTCATTTATAATATACAGGCATGCAACATGCATAATATACAGGCATGGTTTCAGTCATCAGATTTCCTCATTGTTGATTCCTATACCGCTTCTAATTTTAAACCGAAAAGACATACTCTGCCTGGCATTTTCTCTTTCAAAACTAAAAAAGGAAAGAAAATTGCTGTTGCATGCATGCCTGAATATGCAAAGTTATTTAATGATGTATTGAGAATACACAGGCAGGCAACACATTTCAGGTTATCAACATCCATATTGAAAATTGAAAAACACAGCGCAAAGTTTCGCTGTGATGCACTTTACTCTTTTATTGACAATCTGCGATCTGCTAGATGTTGCATGCCTGAATATCTAGCATTGTGTGTATTTATTGTTAAGGTTATGCGAATACTCATTCGAGAAATGCGCATGGCAGTGACACTATTCTATAATGCTTGTTATTGTTTTCTGAAAAAGCAACTGTATTTTGCAAAATAATACAATTATTTTAATAGTCAAAAGCAAAGAAAAAAATTAATCTAAAGTTCACCTTTTTCGCTTTCTTCTCTTGATGAATCAAAAATAGAAAGAAAAATGCAATTGAAAGAATTCACATGTCAAATTTAGTGAGCTTTAAAAACACAATAAATGCACTAAAAGCACTAGGATCATGTTCCTGTGTCATGCTCTCATGATCATGCTCTACCCCAGAATGCCGCTGATCATTATTCCAAAGCATGGTGTGTAGTTTCTAAAAACCTGGCCATTTAATGATAGTTTAACTCTCAAATTGTTTCTAAGCTGATGTAGTACTTTTTGTATTTTTTTGCGAAGCATGATCAGATTATTACCACTTTGTTTGCTTTTTTGCTTGCAGATTAATCACCAGTTGGAGAGCAGTTCCTGTATGGACAAAAGCTTCATGTATCAGAAGATGTTTATATCAAGGTCAACTTTGAATGTCTAGTTTGGGATGGCTGTTCATCACTTCCTCCTTTTCTTAGGTATGTTAAAAACAGAAAATTTTGAGTGAAAAGTATTAAGTTTTTCCAGCGCCAATGCTGTGCAACTTGTTAACTTTTCATGAAGCATATATTGTCCAGTTTCTGAATAAATTGTCACTGTTATCTCCATTGATAAGCATTTTTTGTAACAAATATTTTCTTTGGTTCTCATAATATTTACTTTCCGCCCTCCCCCTTTCTTTATTGTAATCATGGCATTTCTGGTATTTACTTTGTATCTAAGCACATTTGGAAGCCCGGTATGCATCGTATGCTATTCGTAGTGGGCGCTGGCTGCTTAGCAAAACCGTTTGCGGGAGCATTAGAGTCATTTATGTTCTAGCTTCCGTTCAGTTCAGTTCGAGTTATTTTTTGGTTCTGTTCCTGTAAGTTTTCGTAGTCAACTCCCTACCCCAGAATGCTGCAGTAAACCGCCGATCTTCATTTATTGATTCCCATGTGTATGGCCGGAATCGTGAGTTCCCCCGGAAACGATTGTAAGTTTTTTTGTGCTAAGTTAATTTTGTTGTTGAGGTTAAAGTATTGGGTATATTCTTGGAGTATTTTATGTTTGGGTCTCGCTCTATTAGGTTTTAGTAAATTGCTTGGTAGATCGATGCATCTCGCTTGATATTTGATGCTATTTCATTTTATTGCTATTACGCACTCGTTCCATTTTTCTTCTAAAGTGATTTATTATTGTGTACTTATTGTATGTGTTATTTAACATTGTATTTATGTATTTGTTATCTTTAGTTTCACCTGCGTCAGTTTAACCATTTCCTGTGGTGTGCAAAATAAAATGGGGTGAATTCATGAACACAACAAGAGTCTTCCAGCCTCTTCTCTTTAAAGTGCTGTACATGTGATAGTGAAAAATCGTCCTCATCATAGTCGGAGTTGCCCAAATCACCGCCGTTGCAGCTGTCTACTAATATTCATCACCTCATCGATACCCCGTCGTCCTCCTATCCCCAAACATCACTACCGCAGTTATCGTCCCCGCAGTTGCTGCCTTCACGGTCCGGCGTCACCGACAGATAGTCGATCAACCATGGTGCACCTAAAGACAGCTAGGACGACAGCCAAGAGGGCGGTAACTAAAGAGATTAATTTTATTAAGCAATGTATAGCCGAAGATAACACTGATAACATTGATAATGAAATTATCAAACTTAAAGAGCTGTTTAGAAAGTTTACATTTGTCCATGATGCGTATCATGATACGCTCACCGACGACAAAGATGTTGATGAAAGTGATACTTATTTTTATGATGAACAAAAAGAGTACATTTCAACCTTAAACTCATTTAAAGAATATTGTAAATCTATCCAGATTAAGACCGAAACTTCTGCCTCCGACTCAGTTACCCCTGAAGATTTGTCACGTAATGAATTGTTGCGTTTGCTTAATCTACCTAGAGTAGAGTTAGAGGTATTCAGTGGTAATCCATTGCATTTCCATCAGTTTATGAGGGCATTTGATGTTAATGTAGATAAAATATGTGAAGACTCCGACCTCAAGTTGTCCCGGCTCATGCAATACACTGCTGGCCCCGCCAAAGAGGCGATTAGAGGCTGCCAATTAATAGGAGGCCAAACTGGGTATTCTCAGGCTCGTTCAATCTTAGATAGTCGTTTTGGTAACGCTCATCTGGTTACAGAGCGCCTTGTACGGGAATTAAAGACAGGTAAACCAGTTAGATCACCCCAAGATATACAACAACTGGCCGATGATATGGAGAATGCATTTCTTATTCTCAATCAGTTAGAGACTTTGCAAGAAGTTAACACCCAAGCTGTCATACTAGAAATAATCAGTAGATTCCCGAATTACATTCAGTCGAGGTGGAAAAAGTTGGTGTTTAAATCAAAGCGGACTAACGGGGTTTATCCCGTGTTCAAAGAGCTGGTAAAATTTACAGATTTAGTTGCTACTGAAGCGAACGACCCGGTGTATGGCACTGGTCAATCCAAGCAGTTAGACAGGGCAAGAAGTCACCAGTCATCTACCAGCTTTTCCACGTCTCTATCTGAATATAATTCTGGAAAGGGTAAACGGCCAGATGACCAAGATAGGCCTACTCAATTTAAGAATAGTTCCTATGCTAAACCTGAACTGCCATGTGTATTATGTTATCAGAGACATCGTTTATGGCATTGTGAAAAGTTCAAACGGATGAGTCCTAGGGATAGATTACACATTGTAAACAATCACAAGTTATGTCATAACTGTCTCCTCCCATCTCATAGTGCTAATAATTGTGGTAAACGTTCTGTATGTAAAGTTAGTGGGTGTGGTCAGAAACACACAATGTCCATCCACGGTGGTTATGATGTGTCTAGGAACGTGAAGGTGTCTAATGCCAGTGTCTTTGCTGATAAGGAGACATATATGCCCATAGTTCAGGTAAATGCGAACAGACAGTGCAAGGTATTTGCTTTGTTAGATAGCGGATCCAGTAGTACGTTTTGTTCCCGAGCCTTAGTTAGGCAGCTAGGAATTACAGGTAAAATTCTGAACGTCGAACTTAGTACCTTAAATAGATCCGGTACACAGCAGTCGGAAGTTGTTAATTTGTCAGTTTCCTCCGATTCAGGGGAGAGTCTAGATTTGACCGTAGTGTATGTAGTTGATGAGATACCTGTCAGGAATGCAGGCATTGATGTTTCATCGCACGTCCATCTTCATGGGATTGATTCTATGCCAGCTTATCAGTGTGACAATGTGTCAGTTGATTTGCTCATAGGTCAAGATAACGCTGAGGCCCTTGTTTCGTTAGATGTAAGACGAGGTAAGCCAGGACAGCCTTTCGCTGTGCGTACTTTACTTGGTTGGTGTTTAAACGGCCAGTCTCCAGTAAACCTACCTAGTCGTAGGGTCCTTTGTAACTTTGTATCAAATTCGACAGTTGATGGAGATGTTTCTCGTCTGTGGAAGATTGAGAATGAAGATATAGAACAGTTGTCATGGTCCCATGATGATAAACTAGTCATGGCTTTATGGAATCGTGAATGTAGGAAGGTCGATGGCCGTTATGAGCTTCCTATTCCATGGAAAGATAGATCGGAGCTTTGTCGTTGCTAAATCCAGGTTAGAGTCATTGCGTAGAAGACTTATCAATGATAATCTTTATGATAGATATGATGCTGAAATTAGTAAACTCAGGGATAAAAAATATGCTGAGAAAGTTCCAGATAGCGAGTTGTTAAGTTCTGATAGGATTTGGTATCTCCCGCATCATGCTGTAGTGTCAGACAAGAAACCAGATAAGCTCAGGGTAGTCTTTGATTGTGCCAGTAAGTTCAAAGGTAGATCGCTGAATGAACGTTGTTTACAAGGTCCAGATTTAATCAACAAACTTCTCCCTGTCTTATTGAGATTCCGACAGCATAGCATTGCTATCCAGGCAGACATTGAGGCCATGTATAATCAAGTCAGCATCCCGGTGAAAGACAGAGATGCTCTGCGCTTCCTTTGGTACATTGATGGTCAAATGAAATGCTGCCGAATGACGTCACATCTATTTGGTGGGGTATGGTGTGCATCTAGCTCGACATACGCTCTGCGGCGGACTATTCTGGATGCTCCTGGTGTGGATCCTCTGGTGAAGAATACTGTAGATAAGTCTTTTTATGTTGATGATTGTCTTAGTTCCACCGACTCTAGATCTCATGCCAAAATCATCATCACGGAAACCCCTAAGGTCCTGGCAGGAGGTAGGTTTAATCTGACTAGGTTTGTCGTCAATGACAAGGAACTTTTGACTGAGGTGTCAGCAGAATGCAGGGCTAAAGAAGTGCGTGAGTTGGGCACTCAACATGTTAGGCATAAAGTGGCGGATTTCCCCCGATGAATTTTTCTTCGATGTATGGCGCATGGAGAGTGACTCAATGACTAGAAGAAAGATGCTTAGTATAGTCTCGTCAATTTTTGACCCTCTTGGTTTGTTAGGTCCAGCAGTACTCGCAGGGAAACTGATTTTTCAAGAAGCGACTGCTCGTAAGTTGTCTTGGGACGAGAGAGTGCCATCAGATCTTGAAAATGATTGGAATGTCTGGGTGCAATCTTTGTCTTCGGTGAGGCAGTTGAGAATCCCTCGTTGCATTAAAACCATGCGAATTAGATGATGCCGTGCTTGAACTTCACCATTTTTCAGACGCTAGCTCACAGGGTTATGGTTGTTGTAGTTACATTCGCCGCACTAATAGATTGGGAGTGGTCCATGTTCAGCTGATAATGAGCAAGAATAAAGTTGCTCCACTGAAGATGTGTACTATACCACGTTTAGAACTTCAAGCCGCAGTTTTGGCAGTCAAGGTTGACGCTCTATTGAAACGCGAGTTGGATCTTGATTTTTGTCAGTCGTACTTTTGGACAGATTCAGAAATTGTGCTCAAGTACATCCGGAACGACAGTAGAAGATTCCATGTCTTTGTAGGTAATAGGGTAAGCCTGATCAGAGAGCTCAGCAATCCCGAACAGTGGTTCTACATCGAGACCAAGGTCAATCCTGCAGATTTAGTTACTAGGGGATTGTCTCCTTCCAGATGGGATAAAGAGACATGGTGGAGTGGTCCGCAGAAATTTCATCAGTATAAGAGTGACTGGGGCTCTCCTCATCTCAAACCAGCCATGTTGTCAGATAATGACCCGGAAGTGAAGCAGATTCGATCTCTCATTGTGTGTGAGGCAGTCACCGGTGAAGCTCCCCCAGTGAAGTATAAAGTTGATAGTGTCTTGGCTGATCCTTTGTGCATTATAATGCAATACTACTCATCATGGTATAGAATGAAGAGAGCTCTGGCTTGGTGGTTGATGTTAAGTAAAGTCCTTAGAGGGTGTAAGCCTGCAAATAGGTTGTCAGTTCAAGAAGTCCGCGGCGCTGAGATTATTCTTCTTCGTAAGAGCCAACAGCTGACATTTGGTTCAGAGTTGGAAAGATTGCAGCAGGGCAAGGCCGTCAAAGCATCTAGCCCTATCAGAACGCTCAATCCATTTTTAGATCATCGTGGGCTATTGAGTGTAGGTGGTAGGTTGAAAGAATGTGAAGTCATAAGCAAACATCCTTGCATAATCTCGGGTAGACATGTCATTTCTGATGCCATTGTGAAGGATGTTCACAGTGTTGCTCACGTCGGAGTCGAATGGGTCTTGGGCGTTGTCAGAAAGCATTTCTGGGTAGTTAAAGGTAGACCTCTTATCAAAAGAATAATTAAGGCATGCGTTACATGTAAACGTCTCTATTCTAAACCCTGTGTACAACTCATGGCTAATCTTCCCAAAGAGCGCATTGAAGCGAATAAACCACCCTTTTCGCACATTGGCATCGATGTCTTTGGGCCCTTTTACGTTAAGTATGGTAGGTCAGAAATTAAACGTTATGGTTGTCTCTTCACCTGTTTGATTACTAGAGCAGTCCACGTGGAGAAGTTAGACTCATTAGACACAGATTCCTTCCTGAATGGTTTTAGGCGTTTCGTTGCACGTAGGGGTTATCCAGAGGTTGTATTTTCAGATAATGGAACTAATTTTGTAGGAGGAGAGAGAGAATTAAGTAAGAATATTCAAAGCCTCCCTCGTAAATGTATAGACACCTATGCTGTAAAAGAAAACATAGTATGGCATTTTAACCCTCCCACTGCATCCCACATGGGGGGAGCTTGGGAGCGAATGATTGCTGTAATTAAGAGAGTTATGGTAGCTGTCCTCCCTAGAGCAGTCAGACTCACAGATGAAATTTTGGAAACTCTGTTCTGTGAAGTGGAATGCATCGTCAATGGGCGTCCACTGACGAAGCTCAGTGACGACCCATGTGACCCCACACCACTTACACCTAATCATTTGTTACTTTTGAGGCATGGTGCAAGTATACCACCCGGAAAGTTTGACCATGCCGATGCTTTTCGGAGGCGTTGAAAACATGTGCAGCATCTTGCTGATCAATTTTGGCGCAAATGGCTCAAGCTTTATTTACCAGAGTTGCAGAGGCGTTCTAAGTGGTTTAATGTAACAAATAATTTGGTTGTTGGTGATTTGGTATTACTCATGGACGAAGCAACTCCCAGGAGTTTGTGGCCTTTAGCTTTGGTCAGTAGTGTTACTGGTGGTAGGGATGGATTAATCAGATCAGTGAAAGTCAAAACCCGAACTTCAGAGTTCGTACGTCCTATAAGTAAGTTAGTCTTGTTAGAATCCGTAAATAAATTTCCTGCTGGTGATTGATAATTTTGTTATTAGGATATTGACCCATATTGACATTGACATTTGTTGTAATCAATATCTTATTATTTCAGATTATTATACTTGTTAGTTAATGTTAGTGTTTTTCAATTGATAATGTATAATGAGTATTGTATTGTAACTTTAGTATGTTTATTTGTCACCCCAAGCGATCCGTTTAATTGCTTGTGATAATTTTATTATGTATTTGAATGTGATCCATTCAATGGGGGAGTGTTATCTCCATTGATAAGCATTTTTTGTAACAAATATTTTCTTTGGTTCTCATAATATTTACTGCCCGCCCTCCCCCTTTCTTTATTGTAATCATGGCATTTCCGGTATTTACTTTGTATCTAAGCACATTTGGAATGCCCGGTATGCATCGTATGCTATTCGTAGTGGGCGCTGGCTGCTTAGCAAAACCGTTTGCGGGAGCATTAGAGTCATTTATGTTCTAGCTTCCGTTCAGTTCAGTTCGAGTTATTTTTTGGTTCTGTTCCTGTAAGTTTTCGTAGTCAACTCCCTACCCCAGAATGCCGCAGTAAACCGCCGATCTTCATTTATTGATTCCCATGTGTATGGCCGGAATCGTGAGTTCCCCCGGAAACGATTGTAAGTTTTTTTGTGCTAAGTTAATTTTGTTGTTGAGGTTAAAGTATTGGGTATATTCTTGGAGTATTTTATGTTTGGGTCTCGCTCTATTAGGTTTTAGTAAATTGCTTGGTGGATCGATGCATCTCGCTTGATATTTGATGCTATTTCATTTTATTGCTATTACGCACTCGTTCCATTTTTCTTCTAAAGTGATTTATTATTGTGTACTTATTGTATGTGTTATTTAACATTGTATTTATGTATTTGTTATCTTTAGTTTCACCCGCGTCAGTTTAACCATTTCCTGTGGTGTGCAAAATAAAATGGGGTGAATTCATGAACACAACAAGAGTCTTCCAGCCTTTTCTCTTTAAAGTGCCGTACATGTGATAGTCACCCTTTTGATTTCTTAAACTCTGAAATTGTTCTGAAACAGGTCGTCCAGTCCGTCTAAGACATGATCACATTGCATATGATTTCGTTCTCTGCTAATTTTGATGTTTTTCATAAGCCAATGTTTTGCCGTCTCTTCATTTTTTCAAAAGACTTGGAGTATATTTTCTCCAAAATTGGAAACATTGAGGCTTTTTGACACTCGACGAAAATGTTTATGGTAGTGTACATCTTATCGTGTTTGCAGATGGTACTGGCTGAAAAGATCCAATGGAAAGCTTTGGATGGCTTTGCATCACTTTGTCTTCTCTTAAAATATGGGTAGAATGTCTCTGTATGAGAATAGCCAACTGTCTTAAAATATACATGTAGAGTGTCTCTATATGAGAATAGCCAACTGTCTTAAAATATACAGGTAGAGTGTCTCTGTATGAGAATAGCCAACTGTCTTAAAATATACAGGTAGAATGTCTCTGTATGAGAGTAGCCAACTGTCTTAAAATATACATGTAGAGTGTCTCTGTATGAGAGTAGCCAACTGTCTTAAAATATCCGGGTAGAATGTCTCTGTATGAGAATAGCCAACTGTCTTAAAATATACATGTAGAGTGTCTCTGTATGAGAGTAGCCAACTGTCTTAAAATATCCGGGTAGAATGTCTCTGTATGAGAATAGCCAACTGTCTTAAAATATACATGTAGAGTGTCTCTGTATGAGAGTAGCCAACTGTCTTAAAATATACATTTAGAGTGTCTCTGTATG
This sequence comes from Leptasterias polaris, assembly GCA_037783415.1. Taxonomy (NCBI): domain Eukaryota; kingdom Metazoa; phylum Echinodermata; class Asteroidea; order Forcipulatida; family Asteriidae; genus Leptasterias; species Leptasterias polaris. The sequence continues at coordinate 36,493 of JAZGTN010000082.1, read as the reverse complement.
AGAGTAGCCAACTGTCTTAAAATATCCGGGTAGAATGTCTCTGTATGAGAATAGCCAACTGTCTTAAAATATACATGTAGAGTGTCTCTGTATGAGAGTAGCCAACTGTCTTAAAATATCCGGGTAGAATGTCTCTGTATGAGAATAGCCAACTGTCTTAAAATATACATGTAGAGTGTCTCTGTATGAGAGTAGCCAACTGTCTTAAAATATACATATAAAGTGTCTCTGTATGAGAGTAGCCAACTGTCTTAAAATATCCGGGTAGAATGTCTGTATGAGAATAGCCAACTGTCTTAAAATATACATGTAGAGTGTCTCTGTATGAGAGTAGCCAACTGTCTTAAAATATCCGGGTAGAATGTCTCTGTATGAGAATAGCCAACTGTCTTAAAATATACATGTAGAGTGTCTCTGTATGAGAGTAGCCAACTGTCTTAAAATATCCGGGTAGAATGTCTCTGTATGAGAATAGCCAACTGTCTTAAAATATACGGTTAGTATGCCTCTGTATGAGAATAGCCAACTGTCTTAAAATATCCGGGTAGAATGTCTCTGTATGAGAATAGCCAACTGTCTTAAAATATACGGTTAGTATGCCTCTGTATGAGAATAGCTAACTGTCTTTAAAAATACGATTAGGATGTGTCGATTAGGATGTGTCGGTTTATCTGGAAATTTACCAATCTAATGATATATCAACTCTCAAATTGTCCTTGAGCAAATGTTGTACTGTTACTTAAACTCTGCCCAAGCATGTTAACATTTGATCAAATGTTTAAGGTTTATGACAGTGTGTCTCACTTTGCTTGCAGATTATTTACATATTGAAGAGCAGAATCCATCATGAATAAGAGAAGGTGAACTTGGAATGTCATGTGAGGTATGTTGAATAATGTTCATTCCTTTTAAGTTTTGAAACCCTGTGCAATGTTTTTCAATGCCTAAATTGTTCATGAGCAAAAGTTGTGAGGTTTCTTAAATTTCCGACTGCAATCTTTTAGATTACCCTAAAAACGTGCCACCTTAATGATTTTTCAACATTCAAGTTATTATAGAATAGATGTTGTGCCATCGTTACTGAGCCGGTCCCTGAGCTACCGGGCTTGCCGTGGGGTATTTGCGCCGATTAGGCCTTTCAATTTTCCCGGTCAGCCTTTTCCCTCGCCACCGCGGCTGGCTTGGGTTGCGGGACCTTTTGAGAACGCTGTTACGGGGAATATCGACCGTACGGTCCTTCCCTTCCCCTCGATTCCGGCTAGATTAAAATAACTAGCTGTCACTGATTTCCCACGAATTTACGCTCGGGGTGAAGTACAGTACTGACCATAAGTAAGTCCACACTGTACGTGTCTGCCCTAGCGCGTTTTAGTGATTTATCGCGATATATCACGGCGAGTCGCCACGTGATCATTCGCGATCACCCGTCACCCAACAGGTTTATCGACGGCCATCTCGCTGCATCCCTTGAAGACTTTCGGGGTCTCCGACGGGGAGGAACCTGAGGGGGAACTGAGCTCACGTGAGTCACGTGTACGCCTCGAGGAAGATGAGGCCGCAGACCCAAGCATTTTTTCCATCATTCGAAACTCAGCTTTGGTTGATACAACGGGACATGGTACGTGTCGTCAAGTTACCGGCCGATGATAACCCAGAAGAGTCATCTGGACATCGTACGTGTCCTCAAGTTACCGGCCGATGATAACCCAGAAGAGTCATCTGGACATCGTTCCTTTAAGACACGAACGGGAGGGGAGGAAACCGCGTAGTTCGCCGTTCCCGACCCTCCCGTTAGACCGCCTTTGCGTGAGCGCATCAAGAGCACAGCCTGTCTGAAGAAGTTATTTTCAGTACCCACAAAAGGACTGTGAGGACTCTTTTACAGTCCCCACTATACCATCTACTGCTAAAGACAAGCTCTCGAGCGATGGGGGTAAGGCCTCGAGGCTAAGGCGATCTTCGCTGACAAGGGTAAAGCTCCGCTGGAAGAGCAGATGAAGAAGCTTGATGATGCTGGTCGTTATGGCGCCAAAGCCAACGCCTTTCTTCTGCTGCTAGAATATATTGTCTGCGCCTGCGAGGAGGGCGCATCCACCCCAGCGGACATGTTGGCTGTAGCCTTTCGTTGTTTGGAGGAGTGCCTCAGGATGTCCCTGGAGCAGTTTACTCGGATCTCGCTCCAGGCTACACGATCTCGAAGGACAAACGTCCTGGAGACGCTGTACATCTCCTACGACGAAGCAAAGAAGAAATTGGGAGACATTTCTCTCCTGGGGAATGACCTCTTTGGGGGACAATTTCAAGAGGTCCTCGAGGCAGAGGCCAAGCGTCTGAAGACTGCAGACAAACTGAACCTGCGGAAACTAACGGCGCTGAAGGCTAAGTTTGGGGGGGGGGGGAAGAAGACCAACAAGGTCGGCTTTATGCCACGTCCGGTGTTTCGTAAGGCCCTCACTAAAGTCCTCTCACCAGCAGGCCCCTAGGACATCTCCCGGCACCGCTCCGGCGGCACCTCGCTACTCCCAGCCTGCCCGTAAGAACTTCCAGAGGGGCGGCAGGGGCCGTGGCAGCAGTAGGCCCCCCTCCCCCTCCCCGCTACTCGGGGGGGTGGAGGCGGTGACGTCCTGCTCCCGACCTCCGTCGGACACCCTGGTTCACGAAACGCCAGTTCCGGCGAACAGAGAAAAACACCTGGCTGTAGAGAAAAAGATATCCTCCCTTTTAGAAAGGCAGGCGGTGCGTCCGGTGGCGGAATCAGAACAGTTCCAAGGGTTCCTTTCGCTGTTTTTTAAATCTAAAACCGCTCAATCGGTTTGCAGGCCGAGGCGCTTCCGGATGGAAACACTCAAAGTGATCCTGGAGTTGCTACCCAAGGCAGTGTGGGCAGCGTCGATCGACCTAAAAGATGCGTACCTCCACATACCCATCTTGTCGGAGCACTCCCAATACCTCCGATTCAGATATCGGGGACGCACATTGGAATTCACGGCCCTCCCGTTAGGACTCTCGACGTCACCAAGGGTGTTCACAAGAGTCACGCGAACAATCGCAGCCTATCTGCGTCGTCAGAATACCATGATATATATGTATTTAGACGACTGGCTGGTTGTCGGCAGATCGGAAGAGGAAACGGCCCGAAATACCAATCCAGTCTCCGACCTTCCTAGGCGCAGTTGTCAACCTTCGGAACAGCGTGGCTTTTCCCACAAAGGAGCGCATCACAGCTCTGCTTCAGTGCGTGGACCTGTTCCTGTCCTCCACTACGGCCCCAGCGCGGGCTTGGTTAAAACTCCTGGGTCTCATGGCCAGTCTGGTAGACCTAGTTCCATGGTGTCGCCTTCGAATGCGACCACTCCAGTTACATCTCTTGTCGCATTACAGGCCGAGAAGGGACTGCATATCTGTTCTCGTGCCAATCAACAATCACATCCATCCTCATCTTCGGTGGTGGCAACAATATGTCAATTGCAGTCTGGGGTTCCCTCCGAGGGCTACACAGGTCACAATTTCAACCGACGCATCCAACAGGGGTTGGGGTGCGCCCCTGGGCCCGCGGCAGACAGCTGGAGAGTGGGAAAAGTTTTTCAAATCCCAACACATCAACATCTTGGAGCTCCAGGCAGTCTTCAATGCTCTGCCACATTTTCGAACCTAGATGAGGAACCGTACGGTTCTCATCAGAATGGACAACACGACAGTCGTGTCCTATATAAACCGCAGCTATGCCTCCTCACCTGGGATCTTTTTCGTTGGCTCATCCAGAACGAGATAGTCCTGCATGCAATCCACATTCCAGGAGTCGAAAACACGGTGGCGGATGCACTGTCGAGGGGTACAGTGATCCCTACAGAGTGGACCCTGAACAACGGAGTAGCTCAGCAGATCTTCACGACAGCAGGTCGACCGCACATAGATCTCTTTGCGACAGAAATAAATGCCAAACTCCCGGTATTCTGCGCAAGATTTCATCATCCCATGGCCTGGGCCACCGACGCCCTGGCCATAGACTGGACAGACATGTTCGCATATGCGTTCCCTCTGATATCCCTTCTCCAGAGAGTCATAGGGTGCTGCGTGCTATCACTGGGGCTGGGGTCTACGAACGATACATACCTGTAGAGCATCCCTCCGCCTTCCCCTCTATATACTCGATACTTGAGTGTTCATTTTGGAACGCTTGAGAAAAGAGGAAGCTCACGAGGCGTACATGCCGCGGGGCATTGTTATACTGTTTCTTAAACTTTGCACGAGCATGATGACATTTGATGAGGCTCATGTGTCTATTCGTTCAAATGTTTACCAATGATTGTTCAACCCTTAAAAATTTAGCAATATAATGATTGTTTGTGAGCAAATGTTGTAATGTTTCTAAAACTTTGCCCAAGCATGATGACATTTGATGAAATATTTATGAAAGTGTGTTCTACTTTGCTTTCAGATTATTCACAGATTGAAGAGCAGTATCCATCATGAATAAGAGAAGTTCAACATGGAATGTCATGTGAGGTATGTTGATAAATGTCAACTCTTGTTTTGAAACCCTGCGCTATGATTTTCAATACTTAAACTGTTCAAAAGCCAAACGTCATGTTGTCGAGTCTTTCAAAACGTGCCACCTTAATGGTTGTTCAACTGTTACAGTATTAACAAGCCGATATTTTGCTAGCAGCCTTTGGTTTTCCTTGAGGCTTATGAGTTATTTAATAATTTATTTCAACCCTCTAAGCTTTAGAGTTCTAATGATTGTTTACTAGCCAACGTTGTACTGTTTCTTAAACTTTGCACGAGCATGATGGCATTTGATGAAATTTTTATGACCGTGTGTCTCACTTTGCTTGCAGATAATTCACAGTTTCCATCATGAATAAGAGAAGGTCAACATGGAATGTCATGTGAGGTATGTTGACGGAATGTACGGAATGTACGGAATGTATGGAATGTATGGAATGTATGGAATGTATGGAATGTATGGAATGTATGTAATGTATGGAATGTATGGAATGTATGGAATGTATGGAATGTATGGAATGTATGGAATGTATGGAATGTATGGAATGTATGGAATGTATGGAATGTATGGAATGTATGGAATGTATGGAATGTATGGAATGTATGGAATGTATGGAATGTATGGAATGTATGGAATGTATGGAATGTATGGAATGTATGGAATGTATGGAATGTATGGAATGTATGGAATGTATGGAATGTATGGAATGTATGGAATGTATGGAATGTATGGAATGTATGGAATGTATGGAATGTATGGAATGTATGGAATGTATGGAATGTATGGAATGTATGGAATGTATGGAATGTATGGAATGTATGGAATGTATGGAATGTATGGAATGTATGGAATGTATGGAATGTATGGAATGTATGGAATGTATGGAATGTATGGAATGTATGGAATGTATGGAATGTATGGAATGTATGGAATGTATGGAATGTATGGAATGTATGGAATGTATGGAATGTATGGAATGTATGGAAAGTATGGAAAGTATGGAAAGTATGGAAAGTATGGAAAGTATGGAAAGTATGGAAAGTATGGAAAGTATGGAAAGTATGGAAAGTATGGAAAGTATGGAAAGTATGGAAAGTATGGAAAGTATGGAAAGTATGGAAAGTATGGAAAGTATGGAAAGTATGGAAAGTATGGAAAGTATGGAAAGTATGGAAAGTATGGAAAGTATGGAAAGTATGGAAAGTATGGAAAGTATGGAAAGTATGGAAAGTATGGAAAGTATGGAAAGTATGGAAAGTATGGAAAGTATGGAAAGTATGGAAAGTATGGAAAGTATGGAAAGTATGGAAAGTATGGAAAGTATGGAAAGTATGGAAAGTATGGAAAGTATGGAAAGTATGGAAAGTATGGAAAGTATGGAAAGTATGGAAAGTATGGAAAGTATGGAAAGTATGGAAAGTATGGAAAGTATGGAAAGTATGGAAAGTATGGAAAGTATGGAAAGTATGGAAAGTATGGAAAGTATGGAAAGTATGGAAAGTATGGAAAGTATGGAAAGTATGGAAAGTATGGAAAGTATGGAAAGTATGGAAAGTATGGAAAGTATGGAAAGTATGGAAAGTATGGAAAGTATGGAAAGTATGGAAAGTATGGAAAGTATGGAAAGTATGGAAAGTATGGAAAGTATGGAAAGTATGGAAAGTATGGAAAGTATGGAAAGTATGGAAAGTATGGAAAGTATGGAAAGTATGGAAAGTATGGAAAGTATGGAATGTATGGAATGTATGGAATGTATGGAATGTATGGAATGTATGGAATGTATGGAATGTATGGAATGTATGGAATGTATGGAATGTATGGAATGTATGGAATGTATGGAATGTATGGAATGTATGGAATGTATGGAATGTATGGAATGTATGGAATGTATGGAATGTATGGAATGTATGGAATGTATGGAATGTATGGAATGTATGGAATGTATGGAATGTATGGAATGTATGGAATGTATGGAATGTATGGAATGTATGGAATGTATGGAATGTATGGAATGTATGGAATGTATGGAATGTATGGAATGTATGGAATGTATGGAATGTATGGAATGTATGGAATGTATGGAATGTATGGAATGTATGGAATGTATGGAATGTATGGAATGTATGGAATGTATGGAATGTATGGAATGTATGGAATGTATGGAATGTATGGAATGTATGGAATGTATGGAATGTATGGAATGTATGGAATGTATGGAATGTATGGAATGTATGGAATGTATGGAATGTATGGAATGTATGGAATGTATGGAATGTATGGAATGTATGGAATGTATGGAATGTATGGAATGTATGGAATGTATGGAATGTATGGAATGTATGGAATGTATGGAATGTATGGAATGTATGGAATGTATGGAATGTATGGAATGTATGGAATGTATGGAATGTATGGAATGTATGGAATGTATGGAATGTATGGAATGTATGGAATGTATGGAATGTATGGAATGTATGGAAAGTATGGAAAGTATGGAAAGTATGGAAAGTATGGAAAGTATGGAAAGTATGGAAAGTATGGAATGTATGGAATGTATGGAATGTATGGAATGTATGGAATGTATGGAATGTATGGAATGTATGGAATGTATGGAATGTATGGAATGTATGGAATGTATGGAATGTATGGAATGTATGGAATGTAGTATGGAATGTAGTATGGAATGTAGTATGGAATGTAGTATGGAATGTATGGAATGTATGGAATGTATGGAATGTATGGAATGTAGTATGGAATGTACGGAATGTACGGAATGTACGGAATGTATGGAATGTAGTATGGAATGTATGGAATGTATGGAATGTATGGAATGTATGGAATGTATGGAATGTATGGAATGTAGTATGGAATGTACGGAATGTACGGAATGTACGGAATGTACGGAATGTACGTATGGAATGTACGGAATGTATGGAATGTAGTATGGAATGTATGGAATGTATGGAATGTATGGAATGTATGGAAAGTATGGAAAGTATGGAATGTATGGAATGTATGGAATGTATGGAAAGTATGGAAAGTATGGAAAGTATGGAAAGTATGGAAAGTATGGAAAGTATGGAATGTATGGAATGTATGGAATGTATGGAATGTATGGAATGTATGGAATGTATGGAATGTATGGAATGTATGGAATGTATGGAATGTATGGAATGTATGGAATGTATGGAATGTATGGAATGTATGGAATGTATGGAATGTATGGAATGTATGGAATGTATGGAATGTATGGAATGTATGGAATGTATGGAATGTATGGAAAGTATGGAATGTATGGAATGTATGGAATGTATGGAATGTATGGAATGTATGGAATGTATGGAATGTATGGAATGTATGGAATGTATGGAATGTATGGAATGTATGGAATGTATGGAATGTATGGAATGTATGGAATGTATGGAATGTATGGAATGTATGGAATGTATGGAATGTATGGAATGTATGGAAAGTATGGAAGTATGGAAAGTATGGAAAGTATGGAAAGTATGGATGTATGGAATGTATGGAATGTATGGAATGTATGGAATGTATGGAATGTATGGAATGTATGGAATGTATGGAATGTATGGAATGTATGGAATGTATGGAATGTATGGAATGTATGGAATGTATGGATGTATGGGATGTATGGGATGTATGGGATGTATGGGATGTATGGGATGTATGGATGTATGGGATGTATGGGATGTATGGGATGTATGGGATGTATGGGATGTATGGGATGTATGGGATGTATGGGATGTATGGGATGTATGGGATGTATGGGATGTATGGGATGTATGGGATGTATGGGATGTATGGGATGTATGGGATGTATGGGATGTATGGGATGTATGGGATGTATGGGATGTATGGGATGTATGGGAAGTATGGGATGTATGGGATGTATGGGATGTATGGGATGTATGGGATGTATGGGATGTATGGGATGTATGGAATGTATGGGATGTATGGAATGTATGGGATGTATGGAATGTATGGAATGTATGGAATGTATGGAATGTATGGAATGTATGGAATGTATGGAATGTATGGAATGTATGGAATGTATGAATGTATGGAATGTATGGAATGTATGGAATGTATGGAATGTATGGAATGTATGGAATGTATGGAATGTATGGAATGTATGGAATGTATGGAATGTATGGGAATGTATGGAATGTATGGAATGTATGGAATGTATGGAATGTATGGAATGTATGGAAAGTATGAAAGTATGGAAAGTATGGAAAGTATGGAAAGTATGGAATGTATGGAATGTATGGAATGTATGGATGTATGGAATGTATGGAATGTATGGAATGTATGGAATGTATGGAATGTATGGAATGTATGGAATGTATGGAATGTATGGAATGTATGGAATGTATGGAATGTATGGAATGTATGGCAAGTATGGAAAGTATGGAAAGTATGGAAAGTATGGAATGTATGGAATGTATGGAATGTATGGAATGTATGGAATGTATGGAATGTATGGAATGTATGGAATGTATGGAATGTATGGAATGTATGGAATGTATGGAATGTATGGAATGTATGGAATGTATGGAATGTATGGAATGTATGGAATGTATGGAATGTATGGAATGTATGGAATGTATGGAATGTATGGAAGTATGGAATGTAGGAATGGGAATGTATGGAAAGTATGGAAAGTATGGAAAGTATGGGAATGTATGGAATGTATGGAATGTATGGAATGTATGGAATGTATGGAATGTATGGAATGTATGGAATGTATGGAATGTATGGAATGTATGGAATGTATGGAATGTATGGAATGAATGGAATGTAAAGGAATGTATGGAATGTATGGAATGTATGGAATGTCTGGAATGTATGGAATGTATGGAATGTATGGAATGTATGGAATGTATGGAATGTATGGAATGTATGGAATGTATGGAATGTATGGAATGTATGGAATGTAGGAATGTATGGAATGTATGGAATGTATGGAATGTATGGAATGTATGGAAAGTATGGAATGTATGGAATGTAGTATGGAATGTATGGAATGTATGATGGAATGTATGGAATGTATGGAATGTATGGAATGTATGGAATGTATGGAATGTATGGAATGTATGGAATGTATGGAATGTATGAAAGTATGGAAGTATGGATGTATGGAATGTATGGAATGTAGGGAATGTATGGAATGGTAATGTATGGAATGTATGGAATGTATGGAATGTATGGAATGTATGGATTGTATGTTATGTATGAATGTATGTTATGTATGGAATGTATGTTATGTATGGAATGTATGGAATGTATGTATTGTATGTAATGTATGTAATGTATGTAATGTATGTAATGTAGTATGGAATGTATGGAATGTATGGAATGTATGGAATGTAGTATGGAATGTATGGAATGTAGTATGGAATGTAGTATGGAATGTAGTATGGAATGTAGTATGGAATGTAGTATGGAATGTAGTATGGAATGTAGTATGGAATGTAGTATGGAATGTATGGAAAGTATGGAAAGTATGGAAAGTATGGAAAGTATGGAATGTATGATAGGAATGTATGAATGTAGAATGTATGGAATGTATGGAATGTATGGAATGTATGGAATGTATGGAATGATGGAATGTAGGAATGTATGAGGTTGGAAGGTTGGAAGGTATGGAGGTATGGAAGGTATGGAATGTAAGGAATGAGGAATGTATGGAATGTATGGAATGTATGGAAGTATGGAATGTATGAAAGTATGGAATGTATGGAATGTATGGAATGTAGGAATGTATGGAATGTATGGAATGTATGGAATGTATGGAATGTATGGGAATGTATGAATGTATGGAATGTATGGAAAGGTCTGGAATGTATGTCTGTCAGGGTAGGAATGTATGGAATGTATGGCATGTATGGAATGTATGGATGTATGGAATGTAATGGAATGTATGAGTATGGTATGGAAGTATGGAATGTATGGATCTGTCATGGAATGTCTGGACTGTATGGAATGTATGGAATGTATGGAATGTCTGGAATGTATGGAATGTAGGAATGTATGGAATGTATGGAATGTATGGAATGTATGGAATGTATGGAATGTATGGAAAGTATGGAATGTATGGAATGTATGGAATGTATGGAATGTATGGAATGTATGGAATGTATGGAATGTATGGAATGTATGGACTGTATGGAAGTATGGAATGTATGGTATGTATGGGAATGTATGGAATGTATGGTATGTATGGAATTGCTATGGAATGTTGGGAATGTAGGATGTATGGAATGTATGGAATGTATGGAATGTATGGAATGTATGGAAAGTATGGAATGTATGGAATGTAAGGAATGTATGGAATGTATGGACTGTAGGAATGTATGGAATGTATGAATGATGGAATGTATGGACATGTCAGTGGCCATCATGTATGGAATGTATGGAAAGTATGGAATGTATGGAATGTATGGCATGTAGTATGAGAATGTATGGAATGTATGGAAGGTGTATGGAATGTATGGAATGTTTGGAATGTATGGCATGTAAGGAATGTTTGAATGTATGGAATGTATGGAAGTATGGAAAGTATGGAAAGTATGGAATGTATGGAATGTTATGGCTTGTATGGATAGGTATGGAAAGGTAGGAAAGATGGAATGTATGGAATGTATGGAATGTATGATTGTAGGTATGGATGAATGTATGATCTGTATGATGTATGTTATGGAATGTATGGAAATGTATGTAATGTATGTAATGTATAATGTATGTTATGTATGGAATGTATGTTATGTATGGAATGTATGGAATGTATGTAATGTATGTAATGTATGTAATGTATGTAATGTATGTAATGTAGTATGGAATGTATGGAATGTATGGAATGTATGGAATGTAGTATGGAATGTATGGAATGTAGTATGGAATGTAGTATGGAATGTAGTATGGAATGTAGTATGGAATGTAGTATGGAATGTAGTATGGAATGTAGTATGGAATGTAGTATGGAATGTAGTATGGAATGTATGGAAAGTATGGAAAGTATGGAAAGTATGGAAAGTATGGAATGTATGGAATGTATGGAATGTATGGAATGTATGGAATGTATGGAATGTATGGAATGTATGGAATGTATGGAATGTATGGAATGTATGGAATGTATGGAATGTATGGAATGTATGGAATGTATGGAATGTATGGAATGTATGGAATGTATGGAATGTATGGAATGTATGGAATGTATGGAATGTATGGAATGTATGGAAAGTATGGAATGTATGGAATGTATGGAATGTATGGAATGTATGGAATGTATGGAATGTATGGAATGTATGGAATGTATGGAATGTATGGAATGTATGGAATGTATGGAATGTATGGAATGTATGGAATGTATGGAATGTATGGAAAGTATGGAAAGTATGGAATGTATGGAAAGTATGGAATGTATGGAATGTATGGAAAGTATGGAATGTATGGAATGTATGGAATGTATGGAATGTATGGAATGTATGGAATGTATGTGGAATGTATGGAATGTATGGAATGTATGGAATGTATGGAATGTATGGAATGTATGGAATGTATGGAATGTATGTAATGTATGTAATGTTGTATGGAATGTATGGAATGTATGGAATGTAGTATGGAATGTATGGAATGTATGGAATGTATGGAATGTATGGAATGTATGGAATGTAGTATGGAATGTAAGGAATGTATGGAATGTACGGAATGTATGGAATGTAGGTATGGGAATGTATGGAATGTATGGAATGTATGGAATGTATGGAATGTAGTAGGGAATTGTAGGAATGTACGGAATGTAAGGAATGGACGGAAGGTAGGAATGGTATGGTAGGATGGAGGGTTGGAGGTAGGAAGGTGGAATGGTTGGTTGGGTGGGTATGGTAGGGATTGGTGGGTTGGAGGGTTGGATGGTTGGGTAGGGATGGAGGGTAGGTGGGTTTGGTGGGTTTGGTGGGTTTGGTGGGTTTGGTGGTTTGGTGGGTTGGGTGGGTTGGGTGGTTGGGTGGGTTGGGAGGGTTGGGTGGGTGGGTGGGTTGGGTGGTTGGGTGGTAGGGTGGTTGGGTGGTAGGTGGGTTGGGTGGGTTGGGTGGGTTGTGCGAGCGGGGCAGCCGCCGAAGGGGGGGGGGGGTGTGTGTGTGGAATGTATGGAATGTATGGAATGTATGGAATGTATGGAATGTATGGAATGTATGGAATGTATGGAATGTATGGAATGTATGGAATGTATGGAATGTATGGAATGTATGGAATGTATGGAATGTAGGAAGATGTATGGGGATGTATGGGATGTATGGGATGTATGGGATATGGTGTATGGGATGTTGGATGTTGGATGTATGGGATGTATGGATGTATGGGATGTATGGGTTGTATGGATGTATGGGATGTATGGTGTATGGGATGTATGGGATGTATGGGATGTATGGGATGTATGGGAATGTATGGGATGTATGGGAATGTATGGGAATGTATGGGAATGTATGGGAATGTATGGGAATGTATGGATTGTTGGAATGTATGGAATGTATGGAATGTATGGAATGTATGATGTTGAATGTATGGAATGTATGGGAATGTATGGAATTGTATGGAATGTATGGAATGTATGGATGTACGGAATGTAGTATGGAATGTATGGATGTAGTATGGAATGTATGGAATGTATGGAATGTATGGAATGTATGGAATGTATGGAATGTATGGAATGTATGGAATGTATGGAATGTATGGAAAGTATGGAATGTATGGAATGTATGGAATGTATGGAATGTATGGAAATTATGGAATGTATGGAAGTATGGAATGTATGGAAAGTATGGAATGTATGGAATGTATGGAATGTATGGAATGTATGGAATGTATGAATGTATGGAATGTATGGAATGTATGGAATGTATGGAATGTATGGAATGTATGGAATGTATGGAATGTATGGAATGTATGGAATGTATGGAATGTATGGAATGTATGGAATGTATGGAATGTATGGAATGTATGGAATGTATGGAATGTATGGAATGTATGGAATGTATGGAATTGTATGGAATGTATGGAATGTATGTATGTAGTATGGATATGTATGGGAATTGTAGTTGGAATGTTGATTGTGACTATGTATTTCGATGTATGGAATGTATGGAATGTATGGAATGTAGTATGGAATGTACGGAGATGTACGGAATGTACGGAATGTACGGAATGTATGGAATGTAGTATGGAATGTATGGAATGTATGGAATGTATGGAATGTATGGAATGTATGGAATGTATGTAATGTATGGAATGTATGGAATGTATGTTATGTCATGGAATGTATGGAATGTATGGAATGTATGTTATGTATGGAATGTATGTTATGTACTGGAATGTATGTTATGGAATGTATGTTATGTATGTTATGTATGGAATGTATGGAATGTATGGAATGTATGGAATGTATGGAATGTACGGAATGTACGGAATGTACGGAATGTACGGAATGTACGGAATGTACGGAATGTACGGAATGTACGGAATGTACGGAATGTACGGAATGTACGGAATGTACGGAATGTACGGAATGTACGGAATGTACGGAATGTACGGAAATGTATGGAATGTATGGAATGTATGGAATGTATGGAATGTATGGAATGTATGGAATGTATGGAAAGTATGGAAAGTATGGAATGTATGGAATGTATGGAATGTATGGAATGTATGGAATGTATGGAATGTATGGAATGTATGGAATGTATGGAATGTATGGAATGTATGGAATGTATGGAATGTATGGAATGTATGGAATGTATGGAATGTATGGAATGTATGGAATGTATGGAATGTATGGAATGTATGGAATGTATGGAATGTATGGAATGTATGGAATGTATGGAATGTATGGAATGTATGGAATGTATGGAATGTATGGAATGTATGGAATGTATGGAATGTATGGAATGTATGGAATGTATGGAATGTATGGAATGTATGGAATGTATGGAATGTATGGAATGTATGGAATGTATGGAATGTATGGAATGTATGGAATGTATGGAATGTATGGAATGTATGGAATGTATGGAATGTATGGAATGTATGGAATGTATGGAATGTATGGAATGTATGGAATGTATGGAATGTATGGAATGTATGGAATGTATGGAATGTATGGAATGTATGGAATGTATGGAATGTATGGAATGTATGGAATGTATGGAATGTATGGAATGTATGTTATGTATGGACTGTATGGATTGTATGTTATGTATGTAATGTATGTTATGTATGGAATGTATGTTATGTATGGAATGTATGGAATGTATGTATGTATGTAATGTATGTAATGTATGGAATGTAGTATGGAATGTATGGAATGTAGTATGGAATGTAGTATGGAATGTAGTATGGAATGTAGTATGGAATGTAGTATGGAATGTCAGTATGGAATGTAGTATGGAATGTAGTATGGAATGTAGTATGGAATGTAGTATGGAATGTATGGAATGTATGGAATGTATGGAATGTATGGAATGTATGGAATGTATGGAATGTATGGAATGTATGGAATGTATGGAATGTATGGAATGTATGGAATGTATGGAATGTATGGAATGTATGGAATGTATGGAATGTATGGAATGTATGGAATGTATGGAATGTATGGAATGTATGGAATGTATGGAATGTATGGAATGTATGGAATGTATGGAATGTATGGAATGTATGGGAATGTATGGAATGTATGGAATGTATGGAATGTATGGAAAGTATGGAAAGTATGGAAAGTATGGAATGTATGGAATGTATGGAATGTATGGAATGTATGGAATGTATGGAATGTATGGAATGTATGGAATGTATGGAATGTATGGAATGTATGGAATGTATGGAATGTATGGAATGTATGGAATGTATGGAATGTATGGAAAGTATGGAATGTATGGAATGTATGGAATGTATGGAATGTATGGAATGTATGGAATGTAGTATGGAATGTAGTATGGAATGTAGTATGGAATGTATGGAATGTATGGAATGTATGGAATGTATGGAATGTAGTATGGAATGTACGGAATGTACGGAATGTACGGAATGTATGGAATGTAGTATGGAATGTATGGAATGTATGGAATGTATGGAATGTATGGAATGTATGGATGTATGGAATGTAGTATGGAATGTACGGAATGTACGGAATGTACGGAATGTACGGAATGTACGTATGGAATGTACGGAATGTATGGAATGTAGTATGGAATGTATGGAATGTATGGAATGTATGGAATGTATGGAAAGTATGGAAAGTATGGAATGTATGGAATGTATGGAATGTATGGAATGTATGAAAGTATGGAAAGTATGGAAAGTATGGAAAGTATGGAAAGTATGGAATGTATGGAATGTATGGATGTATGGAATGTATGGAATGTATGGAATGTATGGAATGTATGGAATGTATGGAATGTATGGAATGTATGGAATGTATGGGAATGTATGGAATGTATGGAATGTATGGAATGTATGGAATGTATGGAATGTATGGAATGTATGGAATGTATGGAATGTATGGAATGTATGGAATGTATGGAATGTATGGAATGTATGGAATGTATGGATGTATGGAAAGTATGGAAGTATGGAATGTATGGATGTATGGAATGTATGGAATGTATGGAATGTATGGAATGTATGGAATGTATGGAATGTATGGAATGTATGGAATGTATGGAATGTATGGAATGTATGGAATGTATGGAATGTATGGAATGTATGGAATGTATGGAATGTATGGAAAGTATGGAAAGTATGGAAAGTATGGAAAGTATGGAAAGTATGGAATGTATGGAATGTATGGAATGTATGGAATGTATGGAATGTATGGAATGTATGGAATGTATGGAATGTATGGAATGTATGGAATGTATGGAATGTATGGAATGTATGGAATGTATGGAATGTATGGAATGTATGGAATGTATGGAATGTATGGAATGTATGTTATGTATGGAATGTATGGATTGTATGTTATGTATGTAATGTATGTTATGTATGGAATGTATGTTATGTATGGAATGTATGGAATGTATGGAATATATGTAATGTATGGAATGTATGGAATGTATGGAATGTATGGAATGTATGGAAAGTATGGAAAGTATGGAATGTATGGAATGTATGGAATGTATGGAATGTAGTATGGAATGTATGGAATGTATGGAATGGAATGTATGGAATGTATGGAATGTATGGAATGTATGGAATGTATGGAATGTATGGAATGTATGGAATGTATGGAATGTATGGAATGTATGGAATGTATGGAAAGTATGGAAAGTATGGAATGTATGGAATGTATGGAATGTATGGAATGTATGGAAAGTATGGAAAGTATGGAATGTATGGAATGTATGGAATGTATGGAATGTATGGAATGTATGGAATGTATGGAATGTATGGAATGTATGGAAAGTATGGAAAGTATGGAATGTATGGAATGTATGGAATGTATGGAATGTATGGAA
Organism: Leptasterias polaris; assembly: GCA_037783415.1. Lineage (NCBI taxonomy): Eukaryota > Metazoa > Echinodermata > Asteroidea > Forcipulatida > Asteriidae > Leptasterias > Leptasterias polaris. The sequence goes on along the minus strand of JAZGTN010000082.1, from coordinate 19,453 downwards.
TGTATGGAATGTATGGAATGTATGGAATGTATGTTATGTATGGAATGTATGTTATGTATGGAATGTATGTTATGGAATGTATGTTATGTATGGAATGTATGGAATGTATGGAATGTATGGAATGTATGGAATGTATGGAATGTATGGAATGTATGGAAAGTATGGAAAGTATGGAATGTATGGAATGTATGGAATGTATGGAATGTATGGAATGGAATGTATGGAATGTATGGAATGTATGGAATGGAATGTATGGAATGTATGGAATGTATGGAATGTATGGAATGTATGGAATGTATGGAATGTATGGAATGTATGGAATGTATGGAAAGTATGGAATGTATGGAAAGTATGGAAAGTATGGAATGTATGGAATGTATGGAATGTATGGAATGTATGGAATGTATGGAATGTATGGAATGTATGGAATGTATGGAATGTATGGAATGTATGGAATGTATGGAATGTATGGAATGTATGGAATGTATGGAATGTATGGAATGTATGGAATGTATGGAATGTATGGAATGTATGGAATGTATGGAATGTATGGAATGTATGGAATGTATGGAATGTATGGAATGTATGGAATGTATGGAATGTATGGAATGTATGGAATGTATGGAATGTATGGAATGTATGGAATGTATGGAATGTATGGAATGTATGGAATGTATGGAATGTATGGAATGTATGGAATGTATGGAATGTATGGAATGTATGGAATGTATGGAATGTATGGAATGTATGGAATGTATGGAATGTATGGAATGTATGGAATGTATGGAATGTATGGAATGTATGTTATGTATGGAATGTATGGATTGTATGTTATGTATGTAATGTATGTTATGTATGGAATGTATGTTATGTATGGAATGTATGGAATGTATGTAATGTATGTAATGTATGTAATGTATGGAATGTAGTATGGAATGTATGGAATGTAGTATGGAATGTAGTATGGAATGTAGTATGGAATGTAGTATGGAATGTAGTATGGAATGTAGTATGGAATGTAGTATGGAATGTAGTATGGAATGTAGTATGGAATGTAGTATGGAATGTATGGAATGTATGGAATGTATGGAATGTATGGAATGTATGGAATGTATGTAATGTATGTAATGTATGGAATGTATGTAATGTATGGAATGTATGGAATGTATGGAATGTATGGAATGTATGGAATGTATGGAATGTATGGAATGTATGGAATGTATGGAATGTATGGAATGTATGGAATGTATGGAATGTATGGAATGTATGGAATGTATGGAATGTATGGAATGTATGGAATGTATGGAATGTATGGAATGTATGGAATGTATGGAATGTATGGAATGTATGGAATGTATGGAATGTATGGAATGTATGGAATGTATGGAAAGTATGGAAAGTATGGAAAGTATGGAAAGTATGGAAAGTATGGAATGTATGGAATGTATGGAATGTATGGAATGTATGGAATGTATGGAATGTATGGAATGTATGGAATGTATGGAATGTATGGAATGTATGGAATGTAGTATGGAATGTATGGAATGTATGGAATGTAGTATGGAATGTATGGAATGTATGGAATGTATGGAATGTATGGAATGTATGGAATGTAGTATGGAATGTACGGAATGTACGGAATGTACGGAATGTATGGAATGTAGTATGGAATGTATGGAATGTATGGAATGTATGGAATGTATGGAATGTATGGAATGTATGGAATGTAGTATGGAATGTACGGAATGTACGGAATGTACGGAATGTACGGAATGTACGTATGGAATGTACGGAATGTATGGAATGTAGTATGGAATGTATGGAATGTATGGAATGTATGGAATGTATGGAAAGTATGGAAAGTATGGAATGTATGGAATGTATGGAATGTATGGAATGTATGGAATGTATGGAATGTAGTATGTATGGAATGTATGGAATGTATGGAATGTATGGAATGTATGTATGGAATGTATGGAATGTATGGAATGTATGGAAAGTATGGAAAGTATGGAAAGTATGGAAAGTATGGAATGTATGGAATGTATGGAATGTATGGAATGTATGGAATGTATGGAATGTATGGAATGTATGGAATGTATGGAATGTATGGAATGTATGGAATGTATGGAATGTATGGAATGTATGGAATGTATGGAATGTATGGAATGTATGGAATGTATGGAATGTATGGAATGTATGGAATGTATGGAATGTATGGAATGTATGGAATGTATGGAATGTATGGAATGTATGGAATGTATGGAAAGTATGGAAAGTATGGAATGTATGGAATGTATGGAATGTAGTATGGAATGTATGGAATGTATGGAATGGAATGTATGGAATGTATGGAATGTATGGAATGTATGGAATGTATGGAATGTATGGAATGTATGGAATGTATGGAATGTATGGAAAGTATGGAAAGTATGGAATGTATGGAATGTATGGAATGTATGGAATGTATGGAATGTAATGTATGGAATGTATGGACTGTATGGAATGTATGGAATGTATGGATTGTATGTTATGTATGTAATGTATGTTATGTATGGAATGTATGTTATGTATGGAATGTATGGAATGTATGGAATGTATGTAATGTATGTAATGTATGTAATGTATGTAATGTAGTATGGAATGTATGGAATGTATGGAATGTATGGAATGTAGTATGGAATGTATGGAATGTAGTATGGAATGTAGTATGGAATGTAGTATGGAATGTAGTATGGAATGTAGTATGGAATGTAGTATGGAATGTAGTATGGAATGTAGTATGGAATGTATGGAAAGTATGGAAAGTATGGAAAGTATGGAAAGTATGGAAAGTATGGAATGTATGGAATGTATGGAATGTATGGAATGTATGGAATGTATGGAATGTATGGAATGTATGGAATGTATGGAATGTATGGAATGTATGGAATGTATGGAATGTATGGAATGTATGGAATGTATGGAATGTATGGAATGTATGGAATGTATGGAATGTATGGAATGTATGGAATGTATGGAATGTATGGAATGTATGGAATGTATGGAATGTATGGAAAGTATGGAAAGTATGGAATGTATGGAATGTATGGAATGTATGGAATGTATGGAATGTATGGAATGTATGGAATGTATGGAATGTATGGAATGTATGGAATGTATGGAATGTATGGAATGTATGGAATGTATGGAATGTATGGAATGTATGGAATGTATGGAATGTATGGAATGTATGGAATGTATGGAATGTATGGAAAGTATGGAAAGTATGGAAAGTATGGAAAGTATGGAAAGTATGGAAAGTATGGAATGTATGGAATGTATGGAATGTATGGAATGTATGGAATGTATGGAATGTATGGAATGTATGGAATGTATGGAATGTATGGAATGTATGGAATGTATGGAATGTATGGAATGTATGGAATGTATGTAATGTTGTATGGAATGTATGGAATGTATGGAATGTAGTATGGAATGTATGGAATGTATGGAATGTATGGAATGTATGGAATGTATGGAATGTAGTATGGAATGTACGGAATGTACGGAATGTACGGAATGTATGGAATGTAGTATGGAATGTATGGAATGTATGGAATGTATGGAATGTATGGAATGTATGGAATGTAGTATGGAATGTACGGAATGTACGGAATGTACGGAATGTACGGAATGTACGTATGGAATGTACGGAATGTATGGAATGTAGTATGGAATGTATGGAATGTATGGAAAGTATGGAAAGTATGGAAAGTATGGAATGTATGGAATGTATGGAATGTATGGATTGTAGGGAATGTATGGAAGTATGGAAAGTATGGAAAGTATGGAAAGTATGGAAAGTATGGAATGTGATGGAATGTATGGAATGTATGGAATGTATGGAATGTATGGAATGTATGGAATGTATGGAATGTATGGAATGTATGGAATGTATGGAATGGTTTGGAATGTATGGAATGTATGGAATGTATGGAATGTTTGGAATGTATGGAATGTAGGGAATGTATGGAATGTATGGGAATGGTATGGAAGGTATGGAATGTTGGGAATGTATGGAATGTATGGAATGTATGGAATGTTGGGAATGGATGGAAAGGTTGGAATGTAGGGATGATGGAATGTAGGGAAGGTAGTGGAATGGTGGTTGGGAATGGATGGAATGTATGGAAGGTTGGGGATGGAGTGGAATGGGAGGGATGGTAGGGAAGGAGGTATGGGAGGGATGGTGGTGGGAATGGATGGAAGGGATGGAGGTATGGTAGGGATGGTTGGGAGGGTTGGGATGGTAGGGAGGGATGGTAGGGTATGGTGGGTTTGGTGGGATTGGAGGGATTAGGGAGGAGGTAGGGATGGGATAGGGTGGGATGGGGTGGAAGGGAGGGATGGGAGGGTTGGGTGGGTTGGGTGGGTAGGGTGGGATGGGGATGGGGATGGGAGGGTAGGGTGGGTAGGTGAGGGTTGGGTGGGTATGCGGGGGTGGGTTGGGTGTGCGCGCGCGGGGCCGCCGCCGCCGGGGGGGGGGGGGTGTGTGAGAGTCTGGCCTGTCTGGCCTGTCTGGCCTGTCTGGCCTGTCAGGCCTGTCTGGCCTGTCTGGCCTGACTGGCCTGTCTGGCCTGTATGGCCTGTCTGGCCTGTCTGGCCTGTCTGGCCTGTATGGCCTGTCTGGCCTGTCGGGCCTGTCGGGCCTGTCGGGCCTGTCGGGCCTGTCTGGCCTGTCTGGACTGTCTGGCCTGTCTGGCCTGTCTGGCCTGTCTGGCCTGTCTGGCCTGTCTGGCACTGTCTGGCCTGTCTGGCCTGGTCTGGCCTGTCTGGCACTGTCTGGCCTGTATGGCCTGACTGGCCTGTCTGGACTGTCTGGCCAGTCTGATGGCCTGTCTGGCCCTGTCTGGCCTGTCTGGCCTGTCTGGCATGACTGGCCTGTCGGGCCTGTCTGGACCTGTCCTGGCCTGTCTGGCACTGTCTGGCCTGTCTGGCATGTCTGGCCTGTCTGGCCAGTCTGGCCTGTCTGGACTGTCTAGGCATGTCTGGCCTGTCTGGCCCTGTCTGGACTGGTCTGGCCTGTCTGGACTGTCTGGCATGACCTGGCCTGTCTGGACCTGTCTGGCCTGTCTGGCATGTCTGGCATGTCTGGCCAAGTCAGGCCTGTCTGGCATGTCTGGCCTGTCTGGCCTGTCGGGCCTGTCGGGCCTGTCGGGCCTGTCGGGCCTGTAGGGCCTGTCAGGGCCTGTCTGGCCATGTCTGGCCTGTCTGGCCTGACTGGCCTGTCGGGCCTGTCGGGCCAGTCGGGCCTGTCAGGCCCTGTCTGGCCAGTAGTATGGCCTGTCTGGCCGGTCTGGCCTGTCCGGTCTGGCCGGTATGGACGGTCTGGCCGGACTGGCCGGTCTGGACCTGTAGTCTGGCACTGTCTGGCCTGTCTGGCCTGTCTGGCCTGTCTGGCCTGACTGGCCTGTCAGTCTGGCCTGTATGGCAGGTCTGGCCGGTCTGGCAGGTCTGGCCTGTCGTCTGGCCATGTCTGGCCTGTCTGGCACTGTCTGGCACTGTCTGGCTCAGTCTGGACCTGTCGTCTGGCCTGTCTGGCCTGTCTGGCTGGTCTTCTGGTCATGTACTGGCCTGTCTGGCCTGTCTGGCCTGTCTGGACTGTCTGGCCTGTATGGCCTGTCTGGCCTGAATGGCCTGTCTGGCCTGTCTGCCTGTCTGGCCTGTCTGGCACTGTCTGGCCTGTCTGGCCTGTCGGGCCTAGGGCCTGTCGGGCCATGTCGGGCCTGTCGGGCCCTGTCGGGCCTGTCTGGCACTGTCTGGCCATGTCTGGCCTGTATGGCCTGTATGGACCTGTCTGGCCTGTCTGGACTGTCTGGCATGTCTGGCCTGTATGGCCTGTCTGGCCTGTCTGGCACTGTCTGGCCTGTACTGGCCTGTCTGGCCTGTCTGGCCTGTCTGGCCTGTCTGGACTGTCTGGCCTGTCTGGGCCATGTAGGGCATGTCTGGACTGTCATGGCTGACTGGCAGTCGGCCTGTCTGGCATGTCTGGCCTGTCTGGCCTGTCTGGCCTGTCTGGCCTGTCTGATGTCTGGCCAGTCATGGCCTGTCTGGCACTGTCTGGCCTGTCTGGCCTGTCTGGCCTGTCTGGCCTGTCTGGCCTGTCTGGCCTGTCTGGACTGTCTGGCCTGTCTGGCCTGTCTGGCATGTCTGGACTGTCTGGCACTGTCGGGCCTGTCGGGCCTGGTCGGGCCTGTCGGGCCTGTCGGGCATGTCTGGCCTGTCGTCTGGCCTGTCGTCTGGCCTGTCGTATGGCCTGTCGTCTGGCCATGTCGTCAGGCCTGTCGTCTGGCCTGTCGTCTGGCCAGTCGTCTGGCTCGTCTGGCCTGTCGTCTGGCATGTCTGGCCTGTCTGGACCAGTCTGGCCTGTCGTCTGGTCATGTCTGGTCTGTCTGGTATGTCTTGGACTGTCTGGCCTGTCTGGCCTGTCTGGACTGTCTGTTCTGTCCTGGCCTGTCTGTACTGTCTGGTCTGTCTGTTCTGTCATTGCCTGTCTGGCCATGTCTGGCACTGTCTGGCATGTCTGGCCAGTCTGGTCTGGCCTGTACTGGCATGTCTGGCCCTGTCTGGCATGTCTGGCCTGTCGGGCCTGTCGGGCATGTCTGGACTGTCCTGGCCTGTCTGGCCTGTCTGGCCTGTACTGGCCTGTCAGGCCATGTCTGGCCTGTCTGGCCTGTCTGGAACTGCTCTGGCCTGTCTGGCATGTCGTATGGCCTGTCTGGCCTGTCTGGCATGTCGGGCTGCTGCCTGCTGGCCAGTCTGGCCAGTCAGGCACTGTCTGGCCTGTCTGGACCTGTCAGGCCCTGTCTGGCCTGTCTGGCCTGTCTGGCCTGTCTGGCCTGTCTGGCCTGTCTGGCATGTCTGGCTGTCTGGCCCTGTCTGGCCTGGTCTGGCCTGTCTGGCCTGTATGGCTCAGTCATGGCCTGTCTGGCCCTGTCTGGCCTGTCTGGCCTGTCTGGCCTGTCTGGCCTGTCTGGCCTGTCTGGCCTGACTGGCCTGTCGGGCCTGTCAGGCGCCCTGTCAGGGCACTGATCTGGCCCTGTCTGGCCTGTCTGGCCTGTCTGTCTGGCCTGTCTGGCCTGTCTGGCCTGTCATGGCACTGTCTGTCGTCTGGCCTGTCAGGCCCAGTCTGGCCTGTCTGGACTGTCTGGCCTGTCTGGCCTGTCGGGCCTGTCGGGCCAGTATGGCCTGTCTGGCCTGTACTGGCCTGTCTGGCCTGTCGTCTGGCCTGTCTGGCAGGTCTGGCCTGTCGGTCTGGCCGGACTGGCCGGTCTGGCCGGTCTGGCCGGTCTGGCCTGTCGTCAGGCCTGTCTGGCCTGTCTGGCCCTGTCTGGCCTGTCTGCCTGTCTGGCCTGTCTGGCCTGTCGTACTGGACTGTCTGGCCTGGTCTGGCCGGTCTGGCCGGTCTGGCCATGTCGTCTGGCCTGTCTGGCATGTCTGGCCTGTCTGGCATGTCTGGCCCTGTCTGGCCTGTCGTCTGGACTGTCTGGCATGTACTGGCCTGTCGTCTGGCCAGTCTGGCCTGTACTGGCATGTCTGGCCTGTCTGGAATGTCAGGCATGTCTGGCAGTCTGGCCTGTAGGCTGTCTGGCCTGTCTGGCCTGTCGGGCCAGTCGGGCCAGTCGGGCCTGTCGGGCAATGTCGGGGACTGTCTGGCCTGTCTGGCCTGTATGGACCTGTCTGGACTGTCTTGGCCTGTCTGGCCTGTCTGGCCTGTCTGGCCTGTCTGGCCTGTCTGGCCTGTCTGGAAGCTGTCTGGCCTGACTGGACTGTCTGGCCTGTCTGGCCTGTCTGGCCTGTCTGGCCTGTCTGGCTGTCTGGCCTGTCTGGCATGTCTGGCCTAGTCTGGCCTGTCTGGCAGACAGGCCTGACTGGCCTGTCTGGCCTGTATGGTCTGTCTGGGCCTGTCTGGTCCTGTCTGGTCTTCTGGCCAGTCTGGCCTGTCTGGCCTGTATGGCCTGTCTGGCCCTGTCTGGCCATGTCGTATGGCCTGTCGTCTGGCCTGTCGTCTGGCCTGTCGTCTGGCCTGTCGTCTGGCCTGTCGTCTGGCCTGTGCTCTGGACTGTCGTCTGGACCTGTCGTCTGGCACTGTCGTCTGGCCTGTCTGGCACTGCTAGTCTGGCCTGTCTGGTCTGTCTGGTCTGTATGGACTGTCTGGCCTGTCTGGCATGTCTGTTCTGTATGGCATGTCTGTCTGTATGGTACTGTCTGATCTGTCTTGCCTGTCTGGCCATGTCTGTAGCCTGTATGGACATGTCTGGCCTGTCTGGACTGTCTGGCATGTCTGGCCTGTCTGGCCTGTCTGGCCTGACTGGCCTGTCTGGCCTGTCTGGCCTGTCTGGCCTGTCTGGCCTGTCTGGCCTGTCTGGCACTGTCTGGCCTGTCTGGCCTGTCTGGCCTGTCATGGACCTGTCTGGCCCAGTCTGGCCTGTCTCTGGCATGTCTGGCCTGTAAGGCCTGTCTGGCCCTGTCTGGCCTGTACTGGCCTGTCTGGCCTGTCTGGACTGTCTGGCCTGACTGGCCTGTCTGGCACTGTATGAATGTCTGACTGTCTGGCCTGTCTGGCCTGTCTGGACATGTATGGCATGACTGGCCTGTCTGGCCTGTCTGGCCTGTCTGGCCTGTATGGCCCTGTCAGGCATGTCTGGCATGTCTGGCCTGTCTGGACCTGATCTGGACATGTCTGGCCAGGTCTGGCCTGTCAGGGCCAGTCGGGCCTGTCTGGCCTGTCGGGCCTGTCATGGCATGTCTGGACTGTCTGGCCTGTCTGGCCTGTCTGGCCTGGTCATGGCCAGTATGGCCTGTCTGGCCTGTCTGGCCTGGCCTGTCTGGCCAGTATGGCCTGTCTGGCCTGGCCTGTCTGGCTGTCTGGCACTGTCTGGCATGTCTGGCAGTAGGGCATGTCGGGCCTGTCTGGCATGTCTGGCCTGTCTGGACTGTATGGCCTGTCTGGCCTGTCTGGCCTGTCTGGCCTGTCAGTATGTCTGGCCTGTATGTCTGGCAGTCTGTATGTAGGCAGTCTGTTCTGTCTGGCCTGTCTGGCACTGTCTGGCCTGTCTGGCCGTCTGGCATGTCTGGCCTGACTGGCCTGTCTGGCATGTCGGGCATGTCGGGCCTGTAGGGCCTGTCAGGACTGTCTGGCCTGTCTGGCCTGTCTGGCATGTCTGGCCTGTCTGGCCCTGTCTGGCCTGTCTGGCCTGTCAGGGCCTGACAGGCCATGTCTGGCCTGTCTGGCCTGTCTGGCCTGCTCTGGCCTGTCGGGACCTGTCTGGCCCTGTCTGGCCTGTCTGGCCTGGTCAGGCCTGTCTGGCCTGTCTGGCCTGTCTGGCACTGTCTGGCCAGTCTGGCCTGTCTGGCCTGTACTGGCGCTGGCCTGTCTGGCCTGTCTGGCCTGTCGTCTGGCACTGTCTGGCATGTCTGGCCTGTCTGGCATGTAGGGCACTGTCGGGCCTGTCTGGCATGTATGGACTGTCTGGACATGTCTGGACTGTCTGGTATGTGTGGCCTGTCTGGCCTGTCTGGCCTGTCTGTTCTGTCTGGCCTGTCTGTCTGTCTGGCCTGTCTGGTCTGTCTTGACTGTCTGGCCTGACTGTCTGTCTGGAATGACTGGCCTGTCTGGCCTGTCTGGCCTGTCTGGCCTGTCTGGCATGTCTGGCCTGACTGGCCCTGTCTGGCCTGTCTGGCCTGTCTGGCCTGTCTGGCCTGTCTGGACTGTCTGGCACTGTCTGGACTGTCTGGACCTGTCTGGCATGACTGGCACTGTCGGGGCCTGTCGGGCCTGTCGGGCCTGTCAGGGCCTGTCGGGCCCTGTCTGGCCTGTCTGGCCTGTCTGGCCTGTCTGGCCTGTCTGGCATGTCTGGCTGTCTGGACTGTCTGCGACTGGTCTGGCCAGTATGGCCTGTCTGGCCTGTCTGGCCTGACTGGCCTGTATGGCCTGTCTGGCCAGTCTGGCCTGTCTGGCCTGTCGGGCCTGTCTGGCCTGTCTGGCCTGACTGGCCTGGTACTGGCCTGTCTGGCCTGTCTGGCCAGTCAGGCCTGTCTGGCCTGTCTGGACTGTCTGGCCTGCTCTTGCCTGTCTGGCCTGTCTGGCCCTGTCAGGCCTGTCGGCCTGTCTGGCCTGTCTGGCCTGTCTGGCCTGTCTGGGCCTGTCTGGCCTGTCTGGCCTGTCTGGCCTGTACTGGCCTGTCTGGCCTGTCCTGGACTGTCAGGCCTGTCAGGCTGTCGGCCTGTCGGGCCTGTCGGGCCCTGTCGGCCAGTCTGGCCTGTCTGGCCTGTCTGGACAGTCTGGCCTGTCTGGCAGTCGGGCTGTGGGCCTGTCTGGCCTGTCCTGGCCTGTCTGGCCTGTCTGGCCTGTCGTCTGGCCTGTCTGGCAGTCTGGCCTGTCGGTCTGGCCGGTCTGGCCGGTCTGGCAGGTCTGGCCGGTCTGGGCCTAGTCTGCCTCGTCTGGCTGAATGGCTGTCTGGCTGTCTGGCCTGTCTGGCGCCTGTCTGGCCTGTCGTCTGGCCTGTCTGGCCGGTCTGGCGGTCTGGCAGGTCTGGCCTGTCTGGCCTGAATGGCCTGTCTGGACCTGTCTGGCCTGTCTGGCCTGTAGTCTGGCCTGTCTCTGGCCTGTCGTCTGGACTGTCTGGCTGTCGCCTGTCTGGCCTGTCTGGCACTGTCTGGCCATGTGGGCCATGTCTGGCCTGTCTGGCACTGTCTGGCCTGTCTGGCCTGTCTGGATGACAGGCCTGTCTGGCCTGTCTGGCACTGTCTGGACCTGTCTGGCCTGTATGGCCATGTCTGGGCCTGTCTGGCCTGACTGGCCTGTCTGGCCCTGTCTGGCCTGTCGGGCCTGTCTGGCATGTCAGGCCTGTCTGGCCTGTAGGGCCTGTCTGGACTGTCTGGCCCTGTCTGGCCCTGTCTGGCCTGTCTGGCCTAGGTCTGGCCTGTCTGGCACTGTCTGGACTGTCTGGCCTGTCTGGACTGTCTGGCCTGTCTGGCCTGTCTGCCTGTCTGGCCCTGTCATGGCCTGTCAGGCCTGTCTGGCCTGTCTGGAATGTCTGGCCTGTCTGGCCTGTCTGGCCTGACTGGCCTGTCTGGCCTGTATGTCCTGGTCTGGCATGTCTGGCCCTGGTCTGGCCTGTCGTCTGGACTGTAGTCCTGGCCTGTCGACATGGCATGTCGTCTGGCATGTAGTCTGGCATGTCGTCAGGCCTGTCGTCTGGCCTGTCGTCTGGACTGTAGTCTGGCCTGTCGTCTGGCCTGTCTGGCAGTAGTCTGGCCTGTCTGGTCCTGTATGGTCTGTCTGGTCTGTCTGGCAGTCTGGCAGTCTGTTCTGTATGGCATGTCTGGTACTGTCTGGTCTGTCTGGCACTGTCCTTGCCTCTGGCCTGTCTGTCAGTCTGGCCTGTCTGGACTGTATGGACTGTCTGGCATGTCTGGACTGTCTGGCATGTCTGGCCTGTCTGGCCCTGTCATGGAATGTCTGGCCATGTCTGGCCTGTCTGGCCTGTCTGGCCATGTCTGGCCTGTCAGGCCTGTCTGGCCTGTATGGCCTGTCTGGCATGTCTGGCCTGTCTGGCCTGTCTGGACCTGTCTGGCCTGTCTGGCCTGTATGGCTGTCTGGCCTGTCTGGCCTGTCTGGCATGTCTGGCCTGTCTGGCCTGTCTGGCCTGTCTGGCCTGTCTGGCCTGTGGATCTGGCATGTCTGGCCTGTATGGCCTGTCTGGCCTGTCTGGCCACTGTCTGGCCTGTCTGGCCTGTCTGGCCTGTCTGGCCTGTCTGGCCTGTCTGGCACTGTCTGGCCTGTCTGGCCTGTCTGGCATGTCTGGACTGTCTGGCCTGTCTGGCCATGTATGGCACTGTCTGGCCTGTCTGGCATGTCAGGCCTGTCAGGCCTGTCTGGCCTGTCTGGCATGTCTGGCCTGTCTGGCCTGTCTGGCCTGTCTGGCCTGTGGCCTGTCGGACTGTATGGCCTGTCTGGCCTGTCTGGCCTGTCTGGCCTGTCTGGCCGTCAGGCCGTACTGCCGGTCTGGCGGTCTGGCCGGTCTGGCCGGTCTGGCCGGACTGGCCGGTCTGGACGGTCTGGCAGGTCTGGCCGGTCTGGCCGGTCTGGCCGGTCTGGCGGGTCTGGCAGGTATGGCCGGTCTGGCCGGTCTGGCCTGTCTGGCATGTCTGGCCTGTACTGGACTGTCTGGCCTGTCTGGATCTGTCTGTTCTGTCTGGCCTGTTCAGTCTGGCATGTAGTTCGTCAGGCATGTCTGTTCTGACTGGCCTGTCTGGACTGTCTGGCCTGTCAGCTTCTGTCTGGCACTGTCTGGCCTGTCTGGTCCTGACTGGCCTGTCAGGCATGACTGGCCTGTCTGGCCTGTCTGGCCTGTCTGGACCTGGTCAGTCTGGCCTGTCATGGCCGGTCCTGGCCGGTCTGGCCGGTCTGGCCTGGTCTGGCCTGTCGTCTGGCCTGTCTGGACCTGTCGTCTGGCATGTCTGGCCTGTCTGGCCTGTCTGGCCTGTCGTCTGGCACTGTCTGGACCTGTAGGTCTGTCTGTCAGGAATGTATGGATGTCTGGCATGTCTGGCCTGTCTGGCCTGTCTGGCATGTCTGGCCTGTCTGGACCTTGCCTGTCTGGCCTGTCTGGCCTGTCTGGCATGTCTGGACTGTCTGCCTGTCAGGCCTGTCTGGCTGACTGGCCTGTCTGGACATGTCTGGCCTGTCTGGCCAGACAGGCCTGTCTGGCCTGTCTGGCCTGTCTGGCCTGTCGGGCCAGTCGGCATGTCGGGCATGTCGGCCTGTAGGGCATGTCGGGCCTGTAGGGCCTGTCGGGCCTGTCTGGCACTGTCTGGCCTGTCTGGCCTGTCTGGCCTGTCTGGCCTGTCTGGCCTGTCTGGCCTGTCTGGCCTGTCTGGACCTGTCTGGCCTGTCTGGCCTGTCGTCTGGCCGGTCTGGCCGGTCTGGCCGGTCAGGCCGGACTGGCCAGTCGTCTGGCCTGTCTGGCCTGTCAGTCAGGCCTGTCTGGCCATGTCTGGCATGTCTGGCCTGTCTGGCCTGTACTGGCCTGTCTGGCACTGTCTGGCCCTGTCTGGCCCTGTCTGGCCTGTCTGGCCCTGTACTGGCCCTGTCTGGACCCTGTCTGGCCCGATGGCCCTGTCTGGCCCTGTCTGCCCTGTCTGCCCTGTCTGCACTGTCTGGCCCTGTCTGCCCTGTATGCCTGACTGCCTGTCTGCCATGTATGAACCTGTCTGCCACTGTCTGACTGTCTGCCCTGTCTGCCCTGTCTGCCAGACTGGCACTGTCTGACCTGTCAGACTGTCTGACCTGTCCTGGCCTGTCTGCCCTGTCTGACCTGTCTGACACTGTCTGCCCTGTATGCCCTGTCTGCCCTGTCTGCCATGTCTGCCCTGTCTGGCCCCTGTCTGGCCCTGTCTGGCCTGTCTGGACTGACTGGCCTGTCCTGGCCAGTCTGGCCATGTCTGGCCTGTCTGGCCCTGTCTGGCCTGTATGGCACTGTCTGGCACTGTCCTGGACTGTCATGGCCTGTCTGGACCTGTCTGGCCTGTCTGGACTGTCTGGCATGTCTGGCCTGTATGGCATGTCTGGACTGTCTGGACTGTCTGGCCTGTCGGGCACTGTCTGGCCTGTCGGGCCTGTCGGGCCTGTCGGGCCTGTCGGGCCTGTCTGGCCTGTCTGGCATGTCTGGCCTGTCTGGCCTGTAGGGCCTGTCGGGCCTGTCTGGCCTGTCTGGCCTGTCGTCTGGCCTGTCTGGCCGGTCTGGCCTGACGGTCTGGCCGGTCTGGCCGGTCTGGCCGGTCTGGACGGTCTGGCCTGTCGTCTGGCCTGTCTGGACTGTCTGGCCTGTCTGGCACTGTCTGGCACTGTCGTATGGACTGTCTGGCCGGTCTGGCAGGTCTGGCCGGTCTGGCCTGTCGTCTGGCATGTCTGGCCTGTCTGGCCTGTCTGGCCTGTATGGCCTGTCTGGCCAGTCGTCTGGCCTGTCTGGCCTGTCAGGACTGTCTTCTGGTCTGTCTGGTCTGTCTGGACTGTCATGGCATGTACTGGCCTGATGGACTGTACTGGCCTGTCTGGCCTGTCTGGCCCTGTCTGGCCTGTCTGGCCTGTCTGGCCTGTCTGGCCTGTCTGGCTGTCTGGCCTGTCTGGCCTGTCGGGCCTGTCGGGCCTGTCGGGCCTGTCGGGCCTGTCGGGCCTGTCGGGCCTGTCGGGCCTGTCTGGACTGGTCTGGCCTGTCTGGCCTGTATGGCCTGTCTGGCCTGTCTGGCCCTGTCTGGCCTGTCTGGCCTGTCTGGACTGTCCTGGCCTGTCTGGCCTGTCTGGCCTGTCTGGCCAGTCTGGCCTGTCCTGGCCTGTCTGGCCTGTCTGGCCTGTCAGGGCCTGTCGGGCCTGTCATGGCCTGTCTGGCCTGTCTGGCCTGTCCTGGCCTGTCTGGCCTGTCTGGCACTGTCAGGCCTGTCTGGCCTGTCTGGCACTGTATGGCCAGTATGGCCTGTCTGGCCTGTCTGGCATGTCTGGCCTGTCTGGCCTGTCTGGCCTGTCTGGACTGTCTGGCCCTGTCTGGCCTGTCTGGCATGACTGGCACTGTCGGGCCTGTCGGGCCTGTCGGGCCTGTACGGGCCATGTCTGGCCCTGTCGTCTGGCCTGTCGTCATGGCCTGTAGTCTGGACTGTAGTCTGGCCATGTCGTCTGGCCATGTCAGTCTGGGCCTGTCGTCTGGCCCTGTCGTCTGGCACTGTCGTCTGGCCTGTCATGGCCTGTCGTCTGGCCTGTCTGGCCTGTCTGGCCTGTCTGGCATGTCGGTCTGGTCTGTATGGTCTGTCTGGTACTGTCTGGTCTGTCTGGTCTGTCTGGCCTGTCTGGCCCTGTCTGTACTGTATGGCCTGTCTGTTACTGTCTGGTACTGTCTGTTCTGTCATTGCCTGTCTGGCCCTGTCTGGCCTGTCTGGACTGTATGGCCTGTCTGGTCTGTCATGTCTGGCCTGTCTGGCATGTCTGGCCTGTCTGGACTGTCTGGCCTGTAGGGCCTGTCTGGCCTGTCTGGACTGTCTGGCATGTCTGGACAGTATGGACTGTCTGGCCTGTCCTGGCCTGTATGGCATGTCTGGCATGGCTGCATGGACTGTCTGGCCTGTCGTCTGGCACTGTCTGGACTGTCGTCTGGCATGTCGGGGCACTGTCTGGCCTGTCTGGCCTGTCTGGCCTGTCTGGCCTGTCTGGCCTGTCTGGCCTGTACTGGCCTGTCTGGCCAGTCAGGGCCTGTCTGGACATGTATGGCCTGTATGGCCCTGTCTGGCCTGTCTGGCCAGTATGGCTGTCTGGCACTGTATGGCCATGTCTGGCCATGTCTGGCCTGTCTGGCCGTCTGGCCTGTCTGGACTGTCTGGCCTGTACTGGACTGGTCGGGCCTGTCTGGCCCTGTCTGGCACTGTCTGGGCCTGTCTGGCACTGTCTGGCCTGTCTGGCCTGTCCTGGCCTGTCTGGCCTGTCATGGCATGTCTGGCCTGTCTGGCATGTCTGGCCTGTCATGGCCTGTCTGGCCTGTCAGGCCTGTCTGGCCTGTCTGGCCTGTCTGGCCTGTATGGCCTGACTGGCCTGACTGGCCTGTCTGGCCTGTCTGGACTGTCTGGACTGAGGGCCCTGTCGGGCCTGTAGGGCCTGTCGGGCCAGTCGGGCATGTCTGGCCTGACTGGCCTGTCAGGCCTGTCTGGCCTGTCAGGCCTGTAGGCCTGTCTGGCCTGTCTGGCCATGTCTGGCCTGTCTGGCCTGTCTGGCCTGTCTGGCCTGTCTGGCCATGTCTGGAATGTCTGGCCCTGGTCCTGGACTGGAATGTCCTGTCTGGCCTGTCTGGCCAATGTATGGCCAGTATGGCCTGTCTGGAGCCTGTACTGGCCATGTCGGGCCTGTCTGGCCTTCTGTACTGGCCTGACTGGCCTGTCTGGAACTGTCTGGCACTGTCTGGCCTGTCTGGACCTGTACTGGCCTGTACTGGCGCCTGTCTGGCCTGTCTGGCAAGTCTGGCAGACTGGCACTGTATGGCCATGTCTGGCCTGTCTGGCCTGTCTGGCATGTCTGGACAGTACTGGCCTGTCTGGCCTGTCTGGCAGTCTGGCCTGTATGGCCTGTCTGGCACTGTCGGGCCTGACGGGCCACTGTCGGGCCTGTAGGGACTGTTCTGGCCAGTCGTCTGGCCTGACGTCTGGCCAGTAGTCCTGGCCTGTAGATGGCACTGTCGTCTGGCCTGTCGTCTGGACAGTCGTCTGGACTGTCCTAGTCTGGACATGTCCTGGCCATGTCGTCAGGCCTGTCTGGCCTGTCTGGCCAGTCAGGCCTGTCGTCTGGTCTGTCTGGTCTGTCTGGTCTGTCATGGTCTGTCTGGTCTGTCTGGACTGTCTGGCCTGTCTGTTCAGTCTGGCCTGTCTGTTCAGTCTGGTAGTCTGTTCTGTCATGCCTGATCTGGCCTGTCTGGCCCTGTCTGGCCCTGTCTGGCCATGTATGGTCTGGCCTGTCTGGACTGGCACTGTCTGGCCTGTCTGGCATGTCGGGCACTGTCGGGCCCTGTCTGGCCATGTCTGGCCTGTCTGGCCTGTATGGCATGTCTGGCCTGTATGGCCTGTCTGGCACTGACTGGCCTGTATGGCCTGGCCTGTCTGGACTGTCTGGACTGTGTCTGGCAGTCTGGCCTGTCGGGCCAGTATGGCAGAGTCTGGCATGTCTGGCCTGTCTGGCCTGTCTGGCCTGTCTGGCCTGAATGGCCTGTCTGGCCTGTCTGGCACTGTCCTGGCCTGGACTGGCCTGACTGGCCAGTCCTGGCCTGTCTGGCCTGTTGGCCTGTCAGGCCTGACTGGCCTGTCTGGCCTGTATGGCCATGTCTGGCCTGTCTGGCAGTCAGGCAAGTGGCCTGTCTGGCCTGTCTGGCAGTCTGCCTGTCTGGCCTGTCTGGCCTGTCTGGCCTGTCTGGAATGTAGCCTGTCTGGCCAGTCTGGCCTGTCTGGCCATGTCGGGCCTGTCGGGCCTGTCAGGCCATGTCTGGCCTGTCTGGCCTGTCTGGCCAGTCTGGACTGTCTGGCCAGTCTGGCATGTCTGGCCATAGCATTCTGGCCTGTCTGGCCTGTCTGGCCATGACATGGCCAGTCTGGCATGACATGGCCTGTCAGGCCAGTCTGGCAGTCTGGACAGTCTGGCCTGTCTGGCCTGACTGGCCTGTCATCCTGTCAGGGCACTGTACAGGCATACATGCCTGACGGGCACAGTCGGGCCAGTCGGGCCCTGACGGGCCTGTCTGGCCAGTCATGGACCTGTCTGGCCAGTCTGGCCATCTCCATGCCATTCTGTCATACATCCTTACAGTCCATACTTCCTACCTTTCATACATTCCATACATTCCTACATTCCATACTTCCATACATTCCACATGTCCTGACATTCCATACATTCCATACATTCCATACATTCCATACAGTCCATAGCTTTCCATACATTCCATACTTTCCCATACATTCCATACATTCCATACATTCCATACCTTCCATACATTCCATACATTCCATACTTCCATCATTCCATACCTTTCCATACATTCTCCATACATCTCCTACATTCCAGCTCCATACATTCCATACATTCCATACATTCCATACATTCCATACATTCCAATTACATTCCATACATTCCATACATTCCATAGCTTCCATGACATTCCATACTTCTCCATACATTCCTTACATTCCATACATCCCTACCATACCATCTCCCATACTTCCCCATACATCCCATACATCCCATACATCCCATACATCCCATACATCCCATACATCCCATACTTCCCATACATCCATACATTCCCATACATCCCATACACTTCCCATACATCCCATAACCATCCCATACTCCCATACTATCCCATACATCCCATACATCCCATACATCCCATACATCCCATACATCCCATACATCCCATACATCCCATACATCCCCATACATCCCATACATCCCATACATCCCATACATCCATACATCCCATACATCCCATACATCCCATACATCCCCATACATCCCATACATCTCCATACATCCATACCTCCATACATCCCATACATCCCTACATTCCCATACATTCACATACATTCCATACATTCCATACATTCCATACATCATTCCCATACATTCCATACATTCCATACATTCCATACATTCCATACATTCCATACATTCCATACTATTCCATACATTTCCATACTTTCCATACATTCCATACATTCCATACATTCCATACATTCCATACATTCCATACATTCCAACATACATTCACATACAATTCCATACATTCCATACATTCATACATTCCATACATTCCATACATTCCATACATTCCATACATTCCATACATTCCATACATTCCATACATTCCATACATTCCAATTCAACATTCCATACATCTCCATACATTCCCATACATTCCATACCTTCCAATCCATTCCATACATTCCATACATTCCATACATTCCATACATTCCATACATTCCATACATTCCATACATTCCATAACATTCCATACATTCCATACATTCCATACATTCCATACATTCCATACATTCCATACATTCCATACATTCCATACATTCCAATACATTCCATACATTCCATACTTCCATACTTTCCATACTTTCCATACTTTCCATACTTTCCATACTTTCCATACATTCCATACATTCCATACATTCCATACTTTCCATACTTTCCATACATTCCATACATTCCATACATTCCATACATTCCATACTACATTCCATACATTCCGTACATTCCATACGTACATTCCGTACATTCCGTACATTCCGTACATTCCGTACATTCCATACTACATTCCATACATTCCATACATTCCATACATTCCATACATTCCATACATTCCATACATTCCATACTACATTCCATACATTCCGTACATTCCGTACATTCCGTACATTCCATACTACATTCCATACATTCCATACATTCCATACATTCCATAACATTCCATACTACATTCCATACTACATTCCATACTAATTCCCTACTACATTCCATACATTCCATACATTCCATACATTCCATACATTCCATACATTCCATACATTCCCATACATTCCATACATTCCATACATTCCATACATTCCATACATTCCATACATTCCATACATTCCATACTTTCCATACTTTCCATACTTTCCATACTTTCCATACATTCCATACTTTCCATACTTCCATACATTCCCTACATTCCCATACATTCCATACATTCCATACATTCCATACATTCCATACATTCCATACATTCCCATACATTCCATACATTCCATACATTCCATACATTCCATACATTCCATACATTCCCTACATTCCATACATTCCATACATTCCATACATTCCATACATTCCATACAT